>JARQOC010000005.1:60582766-61182766 GCA_033576535.1 Allobates femoralis
AAACAATGAATGATAGCCACATTTTCTGAAAATGATATCGATTTTGGACTTTAATTAAATCTCATCATCACAAACAGGTAAATGCAACCAGCTCTACAATGGACTTGTTATTATAAATCTTCTCTGTTCTCAAGACCAGAGATATTTTTGATTTTGCTTAGTTCACAGCTCGTTTATAGGCTACCGACCACTCTGCCGTCTATCGGTGCTGGCTGGTCTTCTAGGTTACAAGCATAGCATTGACAGGCTTTTTGCTATAGAACTTGTAAGCGCTTCTCTAGAGACGATCCAGCCAGTTGGTGTAAAACTGGAGTAAGGCTGCTTTCACATCAGCGTTTTGCGCTGATCGCAGCAGTTGCGGTGAAAAAAACGCAACTGCTGCGATTACCGCATAACGGCCGCGATCGCGGCACACTTGCGGCAAACCCCATACAATGTCTATGGGGCTTGAGGCAGGTGCGGCAAGTGCGGTATCGGCATTTGCGGCAGGTGCGGCCGCGAAAACAACGCGGCATACCGCGTTTTTTTCGCGGCCGCACCTGCCGCAAGTGCCGAAACCGCACTTGCCGCACACTTACCGCAAGCCCCATAGACATTGTATGGGGCTTGCTGCAAGTGTCGCGGCAGTTGCGGTGTTTTCACCGCAACTGCCGCGATCAGCGTAAACCGCTGATGTGAAAGGACTCTAAGACTTCTGGTGTAAGTATTATCATAGATTGTTATGAATTAGCTACCGCTGAGCTCTCCGGCTCCACGCATTTTTGCGTAGTGTGGGAGAAATTAGCGTGAATATGCCAAACGTTACAACATTGTTGTGCAATGTTTGTCGATTTTTAAAGCAATTAACTCCAGAATTTTGGCAAAATTGCTTTGCTGAACTAAGGTTTTTGAGTTTTTCACAGAGTATTTAGAGAGAAGGTTGGGACCATGCATTTATAGGGGTTGCCCGGTCTAAAACGATAATTATGCAGTCACTCCATGTGACTTCAGCCTTATGAATCTTCCCGGCACATGCACACGGATATGCCATATGTATTGTTCCCGGCCAGAACACGACTAGTGGGCTCGGTCTTGCTTAATACAAGTGTATGGAGCAAGGCCACGCCAACTAGTTGGACGCATCTTCTCAATACACTTGCATTGAGCGAGGCTGCGCCCACTAATGGTGTCGTTACCGGGAACATTTATACCCGTAACTGCCACCCGTTTAGAACAGCGATGAATCCTCGCAGTGCCCGGTGCAGGTACTGGGAGGATTGATAAGTCTGCAGTCACATCGAGTGACTGCAGAATCACCATTTTACACCGGACAACCCCTTTAATATTTCGACCATACCAAGCTGTGTCCAAGAGAAATATAAGACTAATAATAGGGCATACTCGTGGTTACAAACACTAGTCTTGGTAATGTATAGCCATGTTAGTCTTGCTTCAGCAATGCCTACCCAAACCAAAAACCCCGTCCCTTTTAATGCAGAATGCCATAAATTTGCTAAAATGTTTTCTGGGGGAAAAAAACACGGTTTCTGGCAAATTCAGATAGTATGGGTTATTCCTTATTGCACAAGAATAAAGGCTGTTGCCTTGCAGTGCTGGGGTCCTGGGATCAAATCCCACCATGGACAACATCTGCAAGGAGTTTGTATGTTCTCCCCGTGTTTATGTGGGTTTCCTCGGGTTTCTCTGGTTTCCTCCCACACTCCAAATACATACTGAAAGGGAATTTAGATTGTGAGCCCCAATGGGGACCGTGATAATGATTTTGCCTGAACTAAACTATGAACTCCCTAATACCTTACAGGGGTTGACGAGCGCCATTCTCTTGGCCCAATCTGCAATTAAGTGGGTAAAGGCACTGCTGAACATCAGGTGGGACTGAAGTATGAAACTCAGCAAATAGACTATTATTTTGGGCCCACACTAGCCTGACCTCAAACTGTTAATGTACGATCTGGGAGAAGAGAGAATTGAAAGATGACTCCCTCAGTCATAGACCTGAGATTACAATATTAAAATTATAGGCTGTCCTGGAAACACAAGCCCAGGGTCAAACCATTCAAATACTAGATGGCACAAAAGAAAGCTGTCCACATGTGGGGGTTGGCAGATTCTGGTGTGATCCATATTTCATTTCTCCTTCCCCAAGGAAACAGAAGAATGACCTTAGACTGGAAGTTAGGTATTTCTGTAATTTTCTCCCTTTTTATTTTATAACTGCTTTGCATATTTGTATGTCATTTTTATTTTTTATCTTTTACACCTTTTTTTATAGTAAAAACTGTAAGTTTTATATTAAAGCTTAAAACTTTCATAAGTTTGATCCTTGTATGCTCTAAAGAGTCCATAGCCTTATAGCAAGTGTGTGATCCTGTTGATTATCAGGCAGTAGCATATTTCAGGCACTCAGCACCTCATCAGTTTGATGAGTTGTGGCAGTATGTCGTGTAGCTGGGGTGTTTGGATGGTGTCGGGGTGTGATTTATGCTCAATTTATAGCCTAGAACAGAGGGTGAGGGCTGGAGTGAGAGGGGATAAATTAACCCTTAAAGGCACACCCTAAGTCACGTGCTGAGAGTGAGTATATGACACAGTGGATTTTGAACTCCGTATCAGAATAAAACTGATCTCTGCAGCTATATTAAAAATATACATTATACACTCCCACTATTCGCTGATGTGTAGGAGTAAATGCTCTTATCTGAGCGCTGATCTCCTACATCAACGGGACAGGTTCCATAGAAAATATATGGATCTATCTTCACCTGAGTGCTTCTACTCCTTTGTTTTAGCAATCGCTCAGGTTCTTATTACACAAACTGGCATATCAAATGTTTTTTTTTTTTAAATGATAGTTAGGCTCAAATGGTAAAAACAAGATTTCCGAGTAAGTCTACCATATAGTGGCCAAATACCAGTGCTATAAGATGCCTTATAGATTAGGAAGCTGTATAGTAAGTCTGCAAGAAAACTACACAGTTACACAGCACTAAAAAAATTATGGCACAGAATGGAGATTTCTCACAGCATACACACAGGATGCCCTTAAGATGAAGAAAACATCTCCTGAGCTCATGTATAGGCAATAATACACATTTGTGAAGGTTGAACGAGCTTGGAAACTGTCTTATATATATGGTGATGTGCGGACTGTCTTATATACTGTATATGGTGATGTGCAGACTATCTGACACATGAGGTCATTGGAAGGAATAAAGGATTGGGCATGTTGGGTATCAGCATGTCTAACCCTATATTTTCAGGGGGTCTAAGCTGCTGCTAAATGGGCATGGCAGAGGCTTACACTCCTCTCTAAATGTAATTATTGAAAGAGCAAGTCCACCATCAGGTATCACCCTAGTAAGAAACATCCTCTAACTAAACGGTCCCCAATCTGTGGCTCGCGGGCATAATTTGTGGCTTCAATATTAGCACCAGGATTGCAAACAGCCATGAAGACTGGATCTCCAGATGGTGACTTTTGTGAGTAGTCCTCACTGAAGAGCAGATATGAATACATATAGGAAGTTCGAAGGCTAGCACTCAACTTTAGTGATGGTCACGGTGCGACTGAAAGGGGCCAAAGGTCCCGTAAACAATAGGATATCGAGCATCAATGCACACGTGCGATGGAAGTGTTTGTATCAAGTGAACAGTTTATTTACAAATTCAAGGTGAAGCGACAGGCTAACGTTTCAGCCAAATTACTGGCCTTGTTCACAGAGTCGCTGCAAAACATGGAAAATATTTACAGTGAGTAACACGAAGGTTGCTGTATTTACAAGATTTCAGTATACAGGTGAAGTCATATACGTATCAACATATATACAAAAGAAAAATGTCTCATAGTTTAAATTAGTATATACAATGGTGATGGCACAAGAATATTGACTCAGCGGGGCTCACAGGATCAATGGAGACAGAGAGGATCAACCGTACTAGTGGGTTCACAAAGGTATTGTGATAGTGGTGGTATAGATATGCTAATGTGGCTAGACATACCCTATGTTGCTGAGGCTAGAGATATAGTTGTTCACAATGTAGGTATACGGGGTAATCTTGTTTGGAAGGTTCCTGTGGAATTGAATGCACTTAAATCAGGGCAGCAGTATAAGTAAATGGTATCCCAGTGAGGATTACCGTGGTATGGTATTGGACCAGTGCCCGGAGGTACCAGACCCCAAGCTATATGGACAGTATGTATAAAGCGTGGTAGCTTAGTGGTTAGGGAGTTAATGGTATCCCGGGTGATAGGGGAGGCTATGGTAAGAGGTAATAGGTTGTCATGCACTACAGTGAATGGGAGTGAACATAACTGCTGTGTCTGGATAAGGCAGACTTATTGTGTCACAGATGAGGTATATATACATATACATAGTTACCCCTGGGAGAGCTGTGTTATATATCTCAGCCTGCGGTAGTAGCTGGTCACCTGTGTGGAGGTATAGTAGAGCAAAGCTCTCTGAATACCCAAGGGAAGAGACACAATGCATAACATTAGTGAGGCAGGGAAAGGGTGATGTACTTAGCTTAGTCTGGTGGAGGAGTCCGGTCTCACTTGGATTGGTGGCGCAGTGTGGGCAGCTGACACAACTGTGTCAAAGCTAGTGGCTGGCAAGTGCTGCCGGGAGCGTGCTCACTTAAGTCCTAACAGACCGGTGGCCAGGCCGGAAATGCCGCTAGACGCCGGCGCATGCGCACTAGGAGCGGGTGACGTCACAGGAAGTGACGTTCCGCTCCTAGAGACGTTGTTGTGTAAATTACTATGGAGATATCAGGAAACGTCACCGAAGTGATGTATCGTTGCCAGGGTTTGCTTAGTAACCCTTGGAGATAGGGAAGCTAGTATGTGAGGACATGTTGCTGGATGTGTACGGAGGTTAGCGATATCTGCTACACGCTGCTTAGGGGACTGGAGGCCAATACGACTAAGACAGTTGTTACAATGCTGAAGGAAAGGGACTAAAGGAATAAAAAGCCCTTGCTGCTCTGTGGTGCAATGGGTAAAAAGTTGTAATCCTTAATGTTATTAAGTGTGGTGGAAGTGTGGGTGATCAGGTCTATTGTCATAGAACATATTTAGCCATACAATATTCTCATATGTTAGAGATGGAGCATATGATGCACACAGACAACATCTGCTTATGGTTAGAATGATTGCAGAACATATGGCAAACACATACATTAGACATGTGAAACGTTACAATGAAGCCCTGGAAATGAAAACAATAAATGGGGAAGCACAAAATAAACATGATCAGGATGGAGTCCAAATAATAAAGGGAGGAAGAGCAAAGGGGGGGGGGAAGGGGGGGTAAAAGAAAACTTTTGAAAGTCCTGCGAGCTAAGTTATGCATATTGGAGTCTTACCACTCGGGAGGAGGAACACTGTGAAGGTGACTACAGGGAGGCTACTACGTATTTGTCTAGGAATATTAGCATATCTATACCACCACTATCACAATACCTTTGTGAACCCACTAGTACGGTTGATCCTCTCTGTCTCCATTGATCCTGTGAGCCCCGCTGAGTCAATATTCTTGTGCCATCACCATTGTATATACTAATTTAAACTATGAGACATTTTTCTTTTGTATATATGTTGATACGTATATGACTTCACCTGTATACTGTAATCTTGTAAATACAGCAACCTTCGTGTTACTCACTGTAAATATTTTCCATGTTTTTCAGCGACTCTGTGAACAAGGCCAGTAATCTGGCCGAAACGTTAGCCTGTCGCTTCACCTTGAATTTGTAAATAAACTGTTCACTTGATACAAACACTTCCATCGCACGTGTGCATTGATGCTCAGATATCCTAATGAATACATATACACTAGCTTTGGAGTTGAAGAGATACATTAAAGGGGTTGTCCGGCCTTGAGTTACAAGTCTGCAGTCACTCAATGTGACTGCAGACTTGTGAATCCTCACAACACTCAATGTGCACAATGGCAGGACTTTTCAGTGCCGGCACCAGGAGCAAGTGGGCCCATGACAACAGGTATGCGTTTTGCACACCTGGGGTTACATGCCAACTAGATATGCGTGGCCTTGCTAAGTTAATTGAGCAAATCTAGTTAAAATGTAGCCAAAAGTATGATAATCACATGCATGCAGCATATGACTGCCCGTTCCCGTTATCGGAGAATCCGGACAGATCCTGGATGTGGCTCATGACCCTCTCTCAAATCTGAACGTGGCTTTTGAGGTAAGAAAGGTTGGGAATCATTCCTCTAATGTTTGATGATCACATATAACGTTAGGTTCTAGAAATCATATCAATCGTCAATGCAAAACAAAGAGCGAGTTAATAACTACGTCTGTGGTGCAAATACCTTTCAGGCGAAGGGGAAGGTTCATTGCAATGTGAATTAGGCACTCGTCTCTCTTGTCTAGTTCTCCTAAATAGAGAACAAATGGCAGAGGTTTTTTTCAACAAATATAAATGTTTTCCTTAGAGAAATCTATTCCATGCATTTCTATGAATTGCTGATAGTTAAAGTCAGTGTAGCGTTCTGCAACCTATTTACAAAAGCCTTGAAACGCCATATAAACAATTGTTGAAGCTTGCGGTTTTGTTGGAGCTCACGATTACAGCATCCACAGCAGGGGTCATCTGTTATTTAATCTTCTTTATTCACAGATTACGGCTCTCACACTGCATTTCGGCAGGTCACCACCTTCATCAAGCCGGTTTCACACCATGGCAAGATCAGGTCCGGGGCTGTCCGGTGTAAAGCTGACAGCCCTGGACACGATTTTGCAGATTTATGGGGCGGGATGGAGCTGGATGGCAGCTATTTGCCATCTGGTTTCCATCTGTCCGGGAGGATCCGGGACAATTCGGATTTTTCTCCTGGACACAAAAATGTTGCAAGCAACATTTATGTGTCCGGGGGAAAAATCTAAACAAATCGGATATGGCGCCCCTAACATGGGGGTCTACAGCGCTGGATCCTGCCACATCCGACATAAAATCGGATCCGGGAGCTGGATTTGTAGCAGCGAGGCTGCTTAACTTCAACGCCATGAGCGTTCCCCTGCAGAGATTTCAGGCCCATGACTCGCTCCCCGCTAGCCATGATCTTGAAGTTTCAGCAGCTGCGGCTGCGATCTGAAGAATCACGCTGCAAACCGGACCGGAAGGCATATTTGCTTTGGTTCTGTTTGAGAATCGGGTCCGGGGCTGTCCTGGACCTGATCGTGCTGTGGTGTGAAACTGGCCTCAGGTGTAGCCATAGTAGGATACAGACACCTGTTATATATCTTAAACAATTAAAAACAATTAGTAACCAATTATAAAAACAGGTGATTATTCACTATCTGTTGCCTGTCCAGAGTGCCTGAACATTCAATCTGGCTGACAACAGAGACAATAAACTGACAGATAAAAATTAGATGACCCCTGCTGTGGATGCTGTAATCATGCACTCCAACAAAACCGCAAACTTCAACAATTGTTTCTGTGTAATCCCGCTGGGAGAGGCAGATCGCAGGGATCATGGCAGTGAGAGTGCAGGACCTGCGGTGACGTCACATCCCATGTGACCGGCCCAGCCTGAAAGCCGGAGGTTTGTGATCACCCAACCCTCTCCCCAAAATCCTCACTAGACCACCAGGTACACACAGAGGTGCCACTCTCTATTGTTTATACTTCTTGAAACACCATATAGTCCCAGGTCTGTTACAGGTGAAGCCTGAAGAAGTGCAAAAGGACTGTCATGGGGGAGGCCAGAATTCTGATCTGTAGGGTCCGTACATCTAACGAGGTATGGGACTGGCATATCAGTAGCTTTGATTCTAGGAGCCCAGTGTTCAGCTGCCCTTGTCTGCACTGCTCCTGTAGACTGGCACAATGCTGCACAGGGGCCACTGGGGGAATTCACCTGTTCATCTGTGGGCCGGTTGAGTCTGTAAAATGAAGGAGCAGAAGATGTGCTCTTCCATCTTTGGTTGATTTTTGGTCCACTCATGGAGACAGCAGCTTTCCCACAACTGCAACAAGAGTTAGTGGAGGGTGGCCCAAGAGATGCTGACCAGGTACCTATTATGCCCATTTCATTGGGTACTGTCACATAGACTGGTGGCTCAAAACATCCAAGTTTGAGCTAAGTCCAACACTGAATCATTAAACCTCTGTTTTTGGAGTTTACAAAAGCTTGGTAAGCAATTAAAGGGAAGCTGTCAGCAGGTTTTTGCTATGGGATATGTAAGACAGCATGATGTAAGGGTTAACACAAAGAATTCAGCAATGTGTCTCTTATCACAATGTGTGTTGTTGCTGTGTTGCAGTAACTTATCATTGCCCAGACACATCAAGTGTGTGATCCCAAGACCTGTTGTGATTAGCAGCTCACTGTCTATAGACTTTGTATACAGAGCCTGGTGTGGGCGGGGGCAGCTCTTTGAGCTCTGCTGCATTGCTAAAGCTAAAAACTTTGATTGTGTCAGAACCACTGCACCCAGTAATCTAAGTGATACATCATTGGATTCAGGGTCTCTTTGCCTATCTCATGCTGCTCTCAGATGAGATAGCAAAAACCTGCATATAGACTCCCTTTAACATTTAGACAGGAACGCTGAGGAAATCTAGGAACTCTGAGGGGTTGTCAATGAGTTTAAATTGTAACCAAAATTTCCATATTATTAAAAAACATAGAGTCTCATATTTGCTATTTAGAGAGAACCTGTCATGCCCCCAAACTCTATTGACCCTTTGACATGGGGTTATTTTGCAGATTGAAAGCGTTCTATAGCTGTGTGGTCACTGCACTGAAAGCCCAGCTACTGGGAGGAAATTAACTTTATTCCTCCCGGCAGCCTCCGGGTTTTCATCATAGAGGCACGGCTGGCACAGCTTCAGTCACCGCTAAGTAGATAATGTGCAGCAGCTGTTACTGCGACCCAGCACCGAATGACAACCGGCGGTGCCTCAAAACAAAGCTGTCAGAACATCCCAGGCTTGGGTCTCAGCCGCCGTTCACTGTAACTGAAGCCCTGACTGGCCACATCTCTATGACTAAGAGCCGGAGGTTGCCAGGCGGAATAAAGTTAATTTCCTCCCAGTAGTTGGGATTTCAGTGTCTTAACCTGCTGATTAACCCCATATCTGTAGGGCAATAGTGTTTGGGGCATGACAGGTTCTCCTGATATTTACTCATGTTAGTGGTTACCTTTAGTTAATAAAATTGCACCAAGTTTCAGTCTGCAATCTTAATTGTGTTATTTATTTTTATTTTTTTTTAGATCCCCTGACGTGGCCTGACCTCTTTAACAAGCACTGACTGGCAGGGTATGTTCTGGGTGCTGGAGTGGAAGGTGCCCCAACAAGCTATTTTGGGTAAGTATAGTAGATAAATGGCTACGGATGAGACTTGAATTATTGCCCATGGTGTAGGGCAAGTGGGGAACTCCAGGCCTCGAAGACAACCATCAGGTCATGTTTTCAGGATTTCCTTAGCATTGCACAGGTGATTCCAACCACTGTGCCATGCTAAGGAAATTCAGGAAACATGACCTGTTGGCGGCTCTCGAGGCCTGGACTTCCCCACCCCTGGTGTAGAAAGCCTAACTATGATTGCATGAAGATGAAAAGTAGCCTTTTCGCACTTGAGTTTTGCCATCAAAGTTACGGAAACTCTGAAGAAAACTGCAGTGGTCGTGTGAGTGTGAACAGAGACATATTCACCAGTCCCTTCAAACACAAAGCAGTAAAAGCATCAGGTTGTCAAAGGGCAGCGACATTGCTTCTGTAGTACAACCCGATACACCAATATATATATGTAAAAGCAAAACACACACATACACTCCATGCAGAAGACTAAAAACTACTGTGTGTATATGCCACATATATAGGATGAGCCACATATATGAGCGCACACAGCATGGAGGTATTGGTCTATGTTTCACACCAATTATACCTCTCAAGATCATTGTAAGCACCCTCAGAATAAGTACGGCACATCTTACGGGAACGCAGCAATCGGATAGCATCTTCACAAAAGATAGGATACATGGGGTGCTCCGTGCTGGCAAGAAATGGGACAATGAACTCATTATCCTTGAATGTTGACAATCGGAATAGGAAATCACTGCAAAATCAAACCAGACAACACAAAACCACACACAGTGGGGGGCGCTTATTGGCATCATTTATGCTACGGTACCCCCCGGGAGAGATCATGCAGAGGGTTACAGTGAGGTCTATCGGGTATAGGCAGCTATTTTGCAGTCAGAACCAACACTCATGAGAATGCGGCATAGTAAACCAAGACGTTGTAGTAATACAGACATATATTTTGGGGTAAAAATGCAACTTAATAACACTTTATACAACAGAGGGTAATGGCGGACTCATGGCTAACAAAAAGGTAAGAGCTACACAGTTACTTGTGCCACCTGAAAATAGACATGCAACTCAATGCATCTCTGCACCGACTATGGACGGTGAACATTGCCTCCAATAGTTGTGTTACTTCTCTGATGGAAACTTAGAGTAAATGGTAAGAAAAAAATAAAATAAAAAGGAAACTCCATCACCTGATTTTAGTCTCGTGGCACGATCTGTCTAGCTCCACCTGTAAGGTGTCTATCAAGGGTAAACCTAACCCTTAAGGGAGGGTGCATCACACAAGACCGGTGTCCTATGTTCCCATACTCAGGCACACGGTATGGGCCACAGGCACCACATTTGGATGGCTTAACATACACACATTTATACCTTGGTTCTCTTAGATGATGGTCAAAGGACTGACTGAACCTGGTGCGAGGTAGTGTGAGATAACGACTAGAAAGGTGGCAAAAAAAAGACAAGAACATTGAGATACTGAAGTGACTGATAACTGCAGGCTATGGGTAGAAGTACATGAATGGTAGGATCGAGGGGTAGGGGGCGCTACAATGTTTTAAACTGCTTTTCAAACGAGTATACGGGAGGTCAACATGGTGGGACAAGACATGAGGTGGTGCAAAGAAAAGATCTGCAATCTGATTACTAGACATAGTCCAGAGTCTTACACATGACCCCAAACTTACCTTTTTCACTAGGATATCCAATTTCTCATCACACAATTATATATATTGTCACGCAGATGCATACAGCATAAATAATGCCCAACAAAGTAATGAAGATTTTCATTTTCTAAGTCCTAACTATCATGAATCTTTAACAGTACTATTGTTCTAATATGGGCCCCTTTGGGCTCCAGGGCTGGGGTGCTATCTCTGAATCCACTGGTGTCAAGTATCCAATGCCCCTTTAGGTAGGGCTGGTGCAACACATTGCTTCCATAAAGAAGTTTTCCCAAGAACAAAGATAATTTTACTCAATAAATCTTGGAATAATAATATTTTCCACAATTGGATGTTATATAAAATGTTTGTGCACTGAGATAATCTTATACAGTATATGTTTCCCTGCTATGTACTGTGTAATGGATGTGTCTGACTGTACAGGGACATGGTCTGATCATTCCACATCTCCTGTGCTGAGATAATCCTATATATGTGTCCATGCTATGTACTGTGTAATGGATGTGTCTGACCGTACAGGGACATGGTCTGATCATACCACATCTCCTGTGCTGAGATAATCTTATACATGTGTTCCTGCTATGTACTGTGCAATGGATGTGTCTGACTGTACAGGGACATGGTTGGATCATACCCATCTCCTGTGCTGAGATAATCTTATATATGTGTCCCTGCTATGTACTGTGTAACGGATGTGTCTGACTATACAGGGACATGGTCTGATCATACCACATCTCCTGTGCTGAGATAATCTTATATATGTGTCCCTGCTATGTACTGTGTAATGGATGTGTCTGACCATAAAGGGACATGGTCTGATCATACCACATCTCCTGTGCTGAGATAATCTTATATATGTGTCTTACTATGTACTGTGTAATGGATGTGTCTGACCGTACAGGGACATGGTCTGATCATACCACATCTCCTGTGCTGAGATAATCTTATATATGTGTCTTACTATGTTCTGTGTAATGAATGTGTCAGACTATACAGGGACATGGTCTGATCATACCACATGTCCTGTGCTGAGATAATCTTATATATGTGTTCCTGCTATGTACTGTGCAATGGATGTGTCTGATCATACAGGGACATGATCTGATCATACCACAACTCCTGGGCAGGGGAGGAAGGCAAAGAGTATACAGACATTACAGCACAGAATCGCAAATATTTATTTCCTTAAGATAAAACGTGTTTTTTAATCAGGGAAAGAAATGTTTTATCTCACAAAAATAATTATCTACAGAATAATCCTGTGCTGTAATGTCTGTATATTGTATTTACTTCCTCCCTGGCCCAGGAGATGTGGTATGATCAGACCATGTCCCTGTACGGTCAGACACATCCATTACACAGTACATAGCAGGGACACATATGTAAGATTATCTCAGCACAGGAGATGTGGTATGATCAGACCATGTCCCTGTACGGTCAGACACATCCATTACACAGTACATAGCAGGGACACATATGTAAGATTATCTCACCACAGGAGATGTGGTATGATCAGACCATGTCCCTGTACAGTCAAACACATCCATTACACAGTACGTAGCAGGCACACATATATAAGATTATCTCATCACAGGGGATGTGGTATGATCAGACCATGTCCCTGTACGGTCAGACACATCCATTACACAGTATGTAGCAGGGACAAATATATATGATTATGTCAGCACAGGAGATGTAGTATGATCAGACCATGTCCCTGTACAGTCAAACACATCCATTACACAGTACGTAGCAGGGACACATATATAAGATTATCTCAGCACAGGAGATGTGGTATGATCAGACCATGTCCCTGTACGGTAAGACACATCCATTACACAGTATGTAGCAGGGACACATATATAAGATTATCTCAGCACAGGAGACGTGGTATGATCAGACCATGTCCCTGTGCGGTCAGACACATCGATTACACAGTACATAGCAGGGACACATATATGAAAATATCTCAGCACAGGCACAATATTTTAAACATATCCAATTGTGGAAATTATTATTCTAAGATCTATTGATTAAAATTAACTTTGTTGATGGGGAAAACTCCTCCAAGGCACCTGCATGTGCAGATACTCCTGTGTGTCCAAAGTGTCACCATGAAGAAACAAAACATCATACCAATTGTTGATGTTGCACAGTTTTTCAGGTGAATAACACTTTTACCCGCAAACATTGTGCAGGCATGGTTGTAGGCTTTATCTTGACTGAACAGGGGTGTTTCGTACATGTCTGTAATCCTAAAAAGAACCTGTCGGCAGGATAAAAATAGTAACATTTTTCTTTGGTTTTATTCCCACTGCTCCCCTAAGTATTCATTTTTTTTTTTACTTTGTAGTTTTTCTTAATTTGTCATACGGTTTCAGAGAATATGGTCCTTTTTATGTAGCACTACATTTTCTGGTCTTATCCAAAAGGGTTGTCTCACAGGATCCTCTGGGGCGTGTCTTTAGACTGCTCTGCCTAAATATCCTGTGAACCACACCCACTTGGCAAAGACAACAAATATTTGCACTGAATATAAAGACCTATATCTCTGAAACCATGCGATGAACTTCATAAAACATAGAAACTGAGAATCTCAGAGCAACTAAGAGCAAAAACATCTGACTCTGCTTCAAAGAGGACCAGTCACTTGCCATGTCATTTTGTTTACCTAGTGTAAATTCCGCTGCTCTCCTGAATCTGGTATTGCTTATTTCAGCGCAGGAGAGGTGCTTTATAACTAAGTCCCCTGCCCCTGTCTTATACACATCCTCCAGCATCTTCACCTCTTTCCAGCACCACTCTGGTGAGCCTGTGTCAATTTGTGACCTGCCAGCAGCTCCAGTGTTTCAAGGTCACACCTTAATACAACTCTATGAGGGCCTCGTTCTGACTCTCATAGACTTGCATTGGGAGCTTGCAATGCAACTTCAGACTTACGGGCAGTCAGAATTTACAAGATGAGGCACAAAAAAAACGGATGAAAACACTGGAGGGTGAGTATAAGATCGGGGCAAGGGACTTACATTTAAAGCAAAACTCCAGCGCTGAAAAAAAAGCCAGCTGGAGTGATGCCTTAAAACATGAATGATTTATTATGGTTATAAAGAATAGCAAAAAAAAATATATAGCGGAGCGGGGACAGTCCTATCACCACGTTCAAAGAAACTCATTTACTCAGAGGATCAAAGTGTATCAGTCAAAAATGATCATTAGCTAAAACATAACTTTTAATAAATGCTAACAAAATATTAATAATTTGGTCAATGACAGGACATAAAATACATACCACAAAAAGAGACATACACCAAATACATGTCACATCCAAAGTGTAAACCCAAAAGACGGTGTGTATTTGATCCATGCTGCCATTCGAAGGCAGGACCACAAGGCTGGGTTCAATGATGGTGGTTTTATTCATCATTTTTTGGATCTTTGTTTTTTTCATAGATAGATAGATAGATAGATAGATAGATAGATAGATAGATAGATAGATAGATAGATAGACAGACAGGCAGACAGACAGCAGACAGACAGACAGACAGACAGATCAGACAGCAAGCAGAGAGACAGACAGAAGACAACACAAATCATATCTATCTATCGGCATGGTAGTAATAAGCTTATCAAATCATTTACTTCCCATTAATACTATTTGCACATAGCACACCAGAAGATCACAGGATCTCCCTGAATTACCTAGATTCCTGAATTCTTGGAGTTCAGAGTTTGATTCCACCACCTGCTCCCCTCATTTTATTTAAGCTTTTTTGTCCTAGTTTTTGACCCTTTTTAATCTTTTTAATTGCAAGAACCATATTTATATATATTCAAAAACCTGTACATACATCTTTTCCTCCTTATTGGCATGCCCTCACGCACTACATTTTGTGTGGGAACTCAATAATGATCTCAGGGTGCGGCTCGTGGACACATCGTTAGTGCAGGTGTCACATGTATAGATAATGTTCAGGACACAGCAGCGATTTACGTGCAGGGATCGCTCACACAACCAGCGATTGATGCTTGTCAATGATGTGAATAGGAGAAATCGGTCAGGAGATCGGTTATGGGGTGTCAACGGAACGATGCAGCAGATTAGTATGACCCACATCGTCTGATGTGGGGCCGGTTCCCATATCTGCGATTAACGATCTGACCACTTATCGCTAGTCTCATCATGCTGTCACACGCAACGATGTTGTGGCAGGACTGAAATCGTGAGTTTCAGGATATCTTTACAGATATCGTAGCGTGTGACGCCGCCTATGAATGACATGCCCACATATTTTAATTTTCAGATCTATATAGATATAGTTTTTTAAATCCACATATACAACTTTTTCTCTTTATTGCTGTGTTAGGGGGCCGTAAAGCTATGATATCTGTAAAGATATCGCTGAACGTCACGGTTTTCAGATCATCGCTGCACCGACGTCGTTGCGTGTGACAGGTGGATCTTACAAGCGATAAGTGGTCATATCGTTAATCACAGATATGAGATCCGGACCCCATATCAGACGATGTCAGATCATAATCTGCTGCATGTTCTGTGTGACACCGCCATAACCGATCTCCTTTATGATTTCGCCTATTCACATAATTGACAAGCATCAATCGCAGGTTGTGTGAACGATCCCTGCACTAACATCGCTGCTGCGTCCTGAACGTTATCTATACATGTGACACCTCACTAACGATGTTGTCCACGAGCCGCACCCCTGACATCGTAGTTGATCGCTCACAAAATCGTAGTGTGTGACGGCCCCTAAATGACATGTCTCATCACTCATTTCAGATATACACATGGCGCATCATGCACATTGCCCAGACATGCACATAACACATTGGTTTCAATTTTTTTGCTCCTCTTCACAACATACATGCACACAGCACACTAGTATATTACAGGAGATCTCCATAGACCTGACTACAGGTTCTGAGTTTGAGTCCAACTCTCCAATCTCCTATTTTAGAGATTTTCCCATTTTTTTCTCATCTTTTTTTCTATTTTTTTTTTCTTCATTTCTTTGTTTCTACTATCACTCTCACTATATTTCATATTCTTTCTGTCTTCACTATTTCTATCCCAGTGTTCTATTGCTATTTTCCCTTAATGTCTGATGCTGTTTGCACTCTAGGGTCTGGGTACAAATGACGTCAGGGTAACCACCCAGCCCTATGTCACGAACATGTGCTCTTGTTTTCGGCGTCTATATATTGTGTATCTCGTGTAATATTCTGCATGAGGTTTTTTTTCCTGAGGAAGGGATAATGCTCTGAAACGCGTAAAAATATAGAATAAAACCACCATCACTTGGCAGAACCTTGTGGTCCTCCCGTCGTACGGCAGCGTGGGTCAAATACACCGTCCTTTTGGGTTTATTTCTGTAACTATCGTGCAATGTGGAGTGTGGATCCTGCAGCAGCCGTGGTATACGCATATACTGGTGGTGTGTCACAGTGTCACACCACCTATCCAGGTGAGCAGTGACATCTATCTAGTCATAACAGTGTTTCTGAGAGATAGACCCTATTGCGCTATTGTTACCTTTTTATAGTTTCTTCTCACATCCACAGTGATGGATGCCAAAACCAAAAGAGTCCATCATTAGTGATAACAGGTTGCAGTAAAAATCTGGGAATTAGTAATTGTATCAGTGTATAATAGTTTGACCACGATTCAGTTCTCCGCAGGAATGTGGGTATCATAGCCCTTGGAGTGATAGACACGTGCCTTCCTATCCTCTAAAGAACCTGAATGGTAGAAAGGCGTCGAGAAGCACATTTTGTAGGGTACTGTCTACATAGGGTTAGATGTAGACTGCCCTCGTCAGGGCAGGAGTTTGGGGTGATAGATTTAACAGGGCCTAAATAAGGTGTCACTCTTACTTGTCACTCGATAGAAGGAAAATAAAGTTACGACTTGCCTACTTTAGACACATCATACAAAGAAAGAAATCACTGGAGAAGGACATTATTGTAGGAAAAATAGAAGGTACAAGGTGCAAGAGGAAGACCAGCAACCCAATGGCTGGATAATATCAAGATAACAGTGGAGAGGACCCTGGTGGACCTATCTAGGCTTGGAGGAGACCCTGGTGGACCCATATAGACTTGGAGGAGACCCTGTTGGACCTATCGAGGCTTGGAGAAGACCCTGGTGGACCCTATCTAAGGCTTGGAGAAGACCCTGGTGGACCTATATAGACTTGGAGAAAACCCTGGTGGACCTATCTAGGCTTGGAGAAGACCCTGGTGGACCTATCTAGGCTGCTCAAGAAAGATCTTCCTACAAAGTGTTCATCCATCAAGTTACCAAGGCTCAAGAGCAAGATCAAGGCCATTAAAATAAATTGAGTGAGTCTCCAAGATCTTTTCCCTGGATCGGATTGTCCCATACAGCACGGATTGATGTGCAAGGACCTACTGGGTTCAAACCAATGGCTGAGATAATTCCAATTTATAATTTCCCCTGTCTATTTTGTACTGAGCCATGAATGATTGAATCGTTTGTGGTCTATGAACAGATTGGCCTCAAATAATATGTGGACCACTTTTGGTGATTTGGCCAGTGTCAGATTATTACTGCAATGCTTCTATCACTATTGATGACTCTGTTTTGGCCTCCATCACTGTGGATGTGGCATGTATTTGGTGTATGTCTCTTTCTGTGGAATGTACTTTATGACCTGTTACTTAGCAGGTATTTTTATGATCAATTACAGTGTGACTAATTTTATTAGTATTTATTAAAAGTTATGTTTTTGGGCGTGGCTTAGCTATGGAGGAGAGTGGACGCTGAACCCAGGAGCTTCTCCATAGCCGACATCAACTTAGTGAATTTCACCCAGCTACCAGCCGAGGAGACATGCCCAGAGGCAGGAGGGCATCGTCGTGCACCCCACAGATCCCCGTAGATCGGCGGGAAACACCGCTGGACCGGTTTCTAGCCAGCGGAAGGAACGGAGGCAGAGGGGAATCCGGAGCCCAAGATGGCGCCGTCCCGCTCCTCACAAAGAGGAAGGGGAGAGGAGCACGAGGCGAGGAGGCGGGAGATGCCGACGGGGGCAGCTACGGACCGTTCTTCCCCTCTGATGTCCCACTCAGAGACCCCCACGGTGCAGCAACCACCTGGCACCCAGAAGACAAGAGGAGAGGTGGCAGAGAAGGACCGGGAGCACGAAGTGCGGAGGTCACGTGACAAGCAGGTACCGGGACAGGAGGGAGCCATGAAAGGGGGTCAGAGTGGAGGCTTCCAGAAAGTACACACTGCTCAGGCCACTGAAACAGAAGCGCCGGAGGGCATACACCAGCCCTCGGTGCATGGGACATCAGGAGGAGGGGAGGACACAGATATGCAGAGCACTGCCACCCAGGATCAGTGGCAGGACAGGGGTGCGTGGGATGAAGGGGGAAGTGGAGAGGACGACATACCACAGCCTTTATGCATGAACACAGGCAGTCTCCCCAGCACACTATACAACACAATGCAGCTCCAGGGGACAGTGTGGGCAGCAGCAGCAGCAGCACGAGATGAAGGAGCAGTTCAGTTACCGAACAATATGCCCCTGAACGTGACCTCCCCTATCACACGTTTCTACTCTGCTTACCAGGCCATGCGTAGCTCATATCTGTTTGATAACGGCATACGAACTGACACAAAAGAGGCCGTCACAACACCCGCGTTAATGGGATGCGACCAGTCCTTGATGGATCTGTTGAAATCGCTATCCACAAAGCAGGATATTGACTCCATGGCAGCGCGCTTAGAGGCATCGCAAGAACGGGCCCTGACAGCAGTAAGAGGCGAGATAGATAAGCCTACAGTCCGCACCGCAAACTTGGAGGAAACTAACACCACACTTGCACAGAAGGTCTCTAAACTGGAGAATAGCCTGGCATGCACTCAGGCATATATCCAACAACTAGTGTTAGCCCAGGATGACCAAGAAAATCGGGGTCGTCGTAAAAACATAGCTCCTGAAAGGTGTTCCAAAGAACTTTCCAGCCAACAACTGCCTGCCAGGGGAGTCGAGATCTTTAACAAGGTTTCCCAAAAACCCAAAGATGCCCGAGGCATGATAGACAGGGTACATAGAGTTGCTCGCCAACAGACCTCAAGGGTGACCGGCCCCAGGGACATACTCTGCAGACTTCACTACTACACAGATAGAGAAGAGATCCTGCAGCATGCCTGGCACTATGGGCGCCTATATCTGGACAATGCGGAAATCAGATTATTCCCAGATGTATCAGCCCGCACCCTAGCGATGAGGTGCTTGCTCGCCCCATTATTACAGAAGATAAGGGAACTGGAGGCTTCCTATCGTTGGGGTCATCCGTTCCACCTCATAGTGAAGAAGGGAGAAGAACAGTTTTTCCTCAAAAGACCAGAGGAGCTCCCACAGCTTTTTGATTTTCTGAATACCGCACCTTTCCCGGTGCCCAATTGGCTGCTGATAGAACTCCCACGACCACCACAGCATGACCGAGGTTCGCAGATGCAGTCTGGGAATTCCCGCAGACGACGTCGGGAATCAGGGGAGGTGCCTGATAGTCGTAGGCCCCGAAGCCGCAGGTCCAGAAGGCGTAGCCCTACTTGAACTTGTAGTAGACTCTGCAGGAAGGATGTTGTGTAGATACCCTGCCTAGGCAGGGCTAGTCCCCTAGGCAATATAATGTTAGATTTTGTCTAGGATGTGCCCTGAAGAGTTGAATTTACACGTAACACTGCCTAACTGTCCTACCTGGTTCCTTCCCCTTGCCCCCCCTTCCACCCCCCTTCCCCCCGCCCCTCTCATTCCATACATTACCAGCTGCCCCCACACACATACCCTCATCCCCCCCTACCCCTCTTCCCCCTCCCTTCGCCCCTACCTTGCCCCCTTCTTATCCTCCTTTCCATATCCCCACTAATCATTCCTGTCCAGCATCCACATACATCCCCTTAACCCTACCTACATACACCCCCATCTCTTGTAGCCCATTTTATATGCCAACACACCCCATACTACCCTCCCTTCCATCCCGCTCAATCCCCATGGCATACCCCCCCCCCTTCCCCCCTCCTTTGTATCACCTCCTCTCCGAGGCCCCCATTCCCGTCGCACATCTACATTCCACGAGGAATATCCACTGTAAGGATAGTAATACTCTGTGTATATACAAGATTGACAAGCTGGTGAAATAGCCAGGAAAATGTATCATTATGTAGTCGGCTATGCGAGGAGTAGAGGAATAGCTCTCCACGCTACCCGTTAGAGAGAGGGCTCGCGAACTAAAGTCCTCTTTCTATCACCCTTCCAATCTAGCATAGAAGTGGAAGCGGAAACCTTCGGCAGGAGCCGGAGAGATTTATTTCTTCTCATTGTACTGTAATTCCAAAGTTCAGTGGAGTGGTATTGCTATTGTATTTATCTAACTTCTAACCTTCTCGATTTTCTTACCTTTTTTCCCATCTCTCTTGCCATTCCCACTCTACCAACCTCTCTTTTCTAATATCACTTATGATACCTACCCCCCAACCCTCTTATCCTTGTCCTTTAATCGGTGGGGGAGGGAGAGGAACGCTACAGTCTCAACAAACATGCCGACCGGAGCCACGTCTACGCTACGGTGTGGTACTATTAATGTCCGAGGTCTTCATGATCCAGGTAAGAGATCCATTTTGGCCAATTATTTACACAGAGAACGCATTCAGGTGTTGTTTCTACAAGAGACACACCTGCATGCTACTAAACTGTACAAGTTACAAAGCCACCACTATCCGGATACCTACCACAGTCTCTCTCCTGACCCGAGATCTAGAGGTACTAGTATCCTCATCTCCTGATCTGTGCCATGGGAAATGGTGGATACAAAATCTGACCAGCAAGGTAGAATGATTCTAGTAAAAGGCCGAGTGGCGTCGCAGCTCTTCACGTTTGCCTCCCTGTACCTACCTAACACGCATCAACCAGAGGCGTTACAGACGCTCCTAGACCAAGTGTGGGAATTTGCAGAAGGCATCCTTTTGGCGGGGGGGATTTCAATGTCGCATTAGAACCGGGCCTTGATACATATTCGGGTTACACGCTATTTTATTAGCAAGCAGGAGACGGATGAGACGAACCCTTCACGACCATCAACTTATAGACACATGGCGCCTGCAGCACCCATATGATAAGGACTACTCCTATTACTCGAATGTACATAACTCCTACTCGAGACTCGATTACCTTTTCATAGGTCACAAAGATCTTGCTCTAATCAGGAAAACAGACGTAGACTACATAACTTTCTCAGATCATGCTCTCTGTTCCTTATGGTACCTTTACACGCCGCCACAACAGGATGGATACAACCCGCTACAGGCTACAAATGTAGCTTGTAGCGCCAATATCGCCCGTAGTAGCGGCGTGTGAAGACGGGACGACACAGCCGGCTACAGATACCTCTGTATCCGTTCACTGCCCATAAACATATGGCTACATCGCCGATTGTAGCGAGCTGTATCGGCGTGTAAAGACGTTACGGAAGGGAACTCGGGACAGCCTGCAATGTAGCTAAGGCGTGACCCTGGCTCCGTGTTACCACGCCCCATGTGCGATCATTGGTGGAAGCTGCTGCATGACGATTGGTAGTCGCTGCCTAGGGAGGCATATTTAAGGAGCTGACGAGTCACACTACACAATCGCTCGAGCGTGCTGTATTACTCAGCCTCCTGCGATGCCTGGCCAATCAGGATGTTATTGCTTTGTCCTATCAGCGTACGGACGGCTCGTACTCTCAATTGTGGCACGCCTATGTGCTGTCCCTGCTGCACCAGGTCCGCCCATAGTAGCTGGTTATAGCGGTGTGTAATTGAGCTACAGATGGCTACTTGCGACACCCGGCGATGTAGCTAGCTGTAGATGTAGCGTGGCGTAGCGCACCTTGTGGCGGCGTGTAAAGAGGGTGCGGTTCCCGTTGGTAACCGTTCGGCTGTGCTCGTGCACGTGAAGTTGCCGTTGGTATCCATCCTGTTGTGGCGGCGTGTAAAGGTACCATTAGAGATAGAGATACCACAGGTGTCATCGAAACAGTGGCAATGGAAGCTTAACCCCGCCCTACTAGAGGACCTGACGACATTACAGGAGTTGAGACAGGCTCTGTCTGATTACTTCAGGGAGAACTGTGTACCGGAGACCTCGCCAAGCTAGATTTGGGAGGCTCACAAATGTGTAATCAGAGGCATCCTGATAAAGCATGGCTCGAGACTGAAGAAGGAAAGGGATAGGGAGTTGAACGAGTTACTGACGAGATTAAGGTCATTAGAAATTGAACATAAAAGACGACTAGACGCGGACGTAGCTAGGGATCTTGGTAAGACGCGTGACGACTTAAGGAATTTGCTTAATAAAAAGGCGAAGTTCTGGTTGGCAAAGTGCAGACGTCAATTCTACTAATTTGGGAATAAAACAAGTAGACTTTTGGCGGGAGCACTAAGGCAACAGAGGGCTAGGACCTTCGTCTCGAGCATAGGGGAGGCAGCAGCAAGGAAGGTGGCTCAGCCTTCACCAGTGGTGGCGGAAGCATTCCGGAAGTACTATGAGACATTGTATAACGTAGATAAAGGGAATTCTTTGACGCAGTCCCCGACGTTTCTCCCCAAAATTAGAGAATATTTAAATAGAGCGGCAATGCCGAAACTGAAGGAGACAGACGTAGCTGCCCTTGAACTACCCATCTCTGCTCAGGAAGTTACAGATACTATTGCTTCCTTGAAAAATGGTAAAGCACCCGGCCCTGACGGATTTTCAGTAGTCTACTACAAGACGTTGAGGGAAATGGTGACCCCACATCTCCTTACTTATTTTAATGACCTGAAAAGTGGGCGACCCCCCCATGGTGACTCCCTCAGGGCACACGAGGTGGTGATACCTAAAGAGGGAAAGTATCCGGCTCAATGTGCAAGTTATAGACCCATATCGCTTCTGAATGTGGATTCAAAACTGTTTGCAAAGATTCTAGCATCGAGACTGGCTCCCACCATGGGGGAGATCGTACACAAGGATCAAGCAGGATTCACTTTGGGTAGAGAAGCGCGGGATAATACGGTTAAAGCGATCAATTTGGTTCATGGGGCCAGAGGCCGGGAGTCCCCTCCATCCTTTTATCTACTGACGCAGAGAAGGCGTTTGATCAGGTCAATTGGAGTTTTCTGAGGGAGACTCTCGGGCATCTGGGACTGGGACCAAATATGATGAACTGGATTATGGCCCTATACTCTGGTCCGACAGCTAGGGTCAGAGTGAATGGGTGCCTATCGGACCCATTTGCGATACATAACGGAACCAGACAAGGTTGCCCATTGTCACCCCTGAGCTTTGTTCTCACAATTGAACCACTACTCAGGAAAGTCAGGGCCAACCCAGATATCACTGGGATAGAAGCAGGGGGGTAGACCACAAGATAGCAGCCTACGCTGACGATCTCCTCTTTTTCCTGACTAAACCTAAAACATCCCTTCCTAGCTTGATGAAAGAAATACAGGCCTTCTCTAGATTGTCAAATTTCAAAATTAATTTTCAAAAATCGGAGGTTCTTAATGTAAACCTACCGTCGGGGATTGCGACAGAGTTACAAGCATCCTTTAATTTCAAATGGAATGCCACATCCATCCAATACTTAGGAATCAAACTAGCAGCTAATCCGGACATGCTCTTTAAGTTAAACTTTCCGCCTCTACTGGTTAACCTCAGGAAGGATTGTGAGAGATGGTCGAAGGTCTCTTTCTCTTGGTTGGGGCATACCCATGTGCTCAGGATGAACGTCCTCCCGCGTCTCCTATACTTGCTACAAGCGATACCGGTGAGAATCCCGGCCTCCTTTTTTTCAAGCTATTTCCTCTCTCCAGACCTCATGGGGGGGGGGGGGAAGCCCGGATCAGTAAAGCGTTAATGTCGCGGCCCAAATCGAAGGGCGGCATCCGCTTGCCGAACTTTAAACTTTGTCATCTGGTGGTACATTTTGCCAGGATGGTGGACTGGGGCAGAAACGCGGAGGGGAAGGCATGGGTAGGCATAGAGCAGACTTTTTGCTCTGTCCCCTTGTCTAGACTCCCTTGGCTGTTGTCGGCGTCGCAGAAGGAAATAGGGACGCACCCCACTCTGGGATCAACAGCACATTACTGCTCGGCCCTCTGGACTAGAGCTTTCATGATCCCTACTTACTCTAGACTCACGTCTGTACTGTGCCATCCGGACTTTAGTCAAGTAAGAAATGATGGAGTCTTTAAACAATGGATCGCGGCAGACAGGGACAGAGTCGAGTCTTTCAGGGAGGGAGACGAATGGCCATCCCTGAATGCCCTTAGGGCCTGGAGGTACCTGTCCCTTTGGGATGGTGGAGATCTCTATAGATAAGACACTTCTTGGGTACATGCCAACCACGGCGTCATTACGCCAAACCTTTGACACAGTTTGAGACCCTCTGCGCAGGGAAAGGACCGATGAAACATGTGCTCTCCCTGGTCTATGCGATGCTGAACGCCCCCCCGGATCAAAAACCCCTTACTTTGTAGCTAACTGGGAGAAAGAATTGGGAGTGACATTCTCAGACACCCAGATTAACAGAATCTGTAGTTTAGCACACAGCAACTCAATCAGCTCGAAACAACAAGAGGCAGGGTATAAAATTGTGACTGGGTGGTATAGGGTGCCAGAGAGGCTGCATACTATGTACCCATCGGCGGATCCCCAGTGCTGGCGCTGTAAAGCGGAGTCGGGTTCTATGGTCCATTATTTTTGGAGCTGCGAAGGACTCAGGGCATTTTGGGAGGGAGTAGGGACTGTGGTGGCTCAGGTGACGGGGTATGTGGACCCTCTTACTCCGGAAGCAGTCCTCTTGCACTTAACAAACATGTCTGAAAAAAGATATAAACATTCTCTGTTGAAATTCTTGATCATAGCAGCGAGGGCATGTATACCTGCCCTTTGGGGTACGACATCCTCGCCTCGTATTTCTCATTGGGTGGGTAAAAATTAACAAATTGATGCTCATGGAAGATCTAACAGCTTCCATGAATGACTTCTACCTGAGACATTGGGCCACATGGTACAAGTGGATGGATTTTCAACAAACCCCCGAATACGATCGGTTGTTGATAGACTGCAGGACATAGTCTGAAAAAGGCGTATCATGAGAAGCATACTTGAGCTGGACCTCTCCCTCTCACCACTCCAGCTTCTCTGGGTCTTAGGTATGGGCAACCGCCCCTATTCTCCCACCCACAGGTCCGTTGGCCCACCTCCCTACTTTCCTCCTCCCCCCCCCCCTCTCTTTCTTCTCTCTTCTTTTCTTTTGGTCTTCCAGTCTGTTTTCTATTCTGTTTTCCTTTCTTTGATCTTTCTTCAAGATCATATCGGTTATATACAATATGATGTTTGCGGACATTTAAGTTGGAGATATATTTAAGAGCATGTTTGGTCTCTCTGAAAAAGAAACAATTGGATCCCGGAAAGGGTGATTTTGGTGGAGAAACAACAAAGAGGCTGTTCGAATGTTAAAACCAGTTGGGGTTCGGATTCCCTCCTATTGTAATATGCAGATCGGCAAGCAGGAGTGCTTATCTTCGAGGGTCTAGAGATTTGTGACAGGTTTATATGTTGTTAATGTCATTGTTGATAACCCGTATAATTGTACAAGAAGCATTTAAGACTGTTGTATTGTCAAACATGTTCCTGGTTTATACAAACTTAAAAACGTGAAAATAAAGAATTAAAAAAGAAAAAAAAGTTATGTTTTAGCTAATGTTCATTTTTTTTGCTGACACACTATAGTATTTATTATGATTGTCCAGAAAAAAATGAATAAAATAAAATTGGCAACCCTGATTAAAAGTGAACACCTTTTCTTTGCATGAATTGTGGATTGATGGGGGCCCTACCGCTAGGACCCTCATTGATGTCTGAGGCGACCAATCGGAGGTGATTCATATCTGTCCTAGCTCGCCACTGGTCCATTCATTCTCCACATGACTGCTGGAGATATGCCGGTGTAACAGGCCAGAGTATATCCCGAGTCCAGACTGTACCTGAGGGTTAAAGCTGCCTAGACTAGGTTATACTCCAGGGTATAAATTGGCCTAGGCCAAAATATTCCCTTCAGGCCAAAATATACCCCATCAATAGCATTGAGTCATATACACAAGAATTACTTAATTTTTCAACATTTCATGGCGGATTCAGCTTTGTCAGGTAAGTTAAGTGAGAAAGCGACCTGACTTGTCAACAAATTAGAGGTAGGAAGGGAAAACCAGTGAAGTGATAACATGATGGCCTGGAGGGTATAGTCTGGCCTACGCTATTATATACCCCCAGTATAGAGTTTATCTCCCGGGGTATAGTCTGGCCTACGCTATTATATACCCCCAGTATAGAGTTTATCTCCCGGGGTATAGTGTGGACTACGCTATTATATACCCCCAGTATAGAGTTTATCTCCCGGGGTATAGTGTGGACTACGCTATTATATACCCCCAGTATAAAGTTTATCTCCCAGGGTATAGTGTGGCCTAGACTATTATATACCCCCAGTATAGAGTTTATTTCCCGGGGTATAGTGTGGCCTAGACTATTATATACCCCCAGTACAGAGTTTATCTCCCGGGGTATAGTGTGGCCTAGACTATTATATACCCCCAGTATAGAGTTTATTTCCCGGGTATAGTGTGGCCTAGACTATTATATACCCCCAGTACAGAGTTTATCTCCCGGGGTATAGTGTGGCCTAGACTATTATATACCCCCAGTATAGAGTTTATTTCCCGGGGTATAGTGTGGCCTAGACTATTATATACCCCCAGTACAGAGTTTATCTCCCGGGGTATAGTGTGGCCTAGACTATTATATACCCCCAGTACAGAGTTTATCTCCCGGGGTATAGTGTGGCCTACGCTATTATATACCCCCAGTATAGAGTTTATCTCCCGGGGTATAGTGTGGCCTAGGCTATTATATACCCCCAGTACAGAGTTTATCTCCCGGGGTATAGTGTGGCCTAGACTATTATATACCCCCAGTACAGAGTTTATCTCCCGGGGTATAGTGTGGCCTACGCTATTATATACCCCCAGTATAGAGTTTATCTCCCGGGTATAGTGTGGCCTAGGCTATTATATACCCCCAGTACAGAGTTTATCTCCCGGGTATAGTGTGGCCTAGGCTATTATATACCCCCAGTACAGAGTTTATCGCCTGGGGTATAGTGTGGCCTAGACTATTATATACCCCCAGTACAGAGTTTATCTCCCGGGTATAGTGTGGCCTAGGCTATTATATACCCCCAGTATAGAGTTTATCTCCCGGGGTATAGTGTGGCCTAGGCTATTATATACCCCCAGTACAGAGTTTATCTCCCGGGTATAGTGTGGCCTAGACTATTATATACCCCCAGTACAGAGTTTATCTCCCGGGGTATAGTGTGGCCTACGCTATTATATACCCCCAGTATAGAGTTTATCTCCCGGGGTATAGTGTGGCCTAGGCTATTATATACCCCCAGTACAGAGTTTATCTCCCGGGGTATAGTGTGGCCTACGCTATTATATACCCCCAGTATAGAGTTTATCGCCTGGGGTATAGTGTGTCCTGGGCCAAACTTTACCCGGATTCCACATTGAATTGGTATATTCTGGCCGGGAGAGGTATAGTTTGGCATAGGCTATTTTACACCACAAGGTATAGTTTTGCCTAATGCAGTTAATACCCAGGGTATACTCTGACCAGAGCCGAACTACACCCAGGCTTACTCTGGACTGGAGGGGCATAGTTTGGACTAGGCTATTTTACACCACCGAGTACATAGTTTATCCTCCAGGCTATACTGTGGCCTGGACCAGACTGGCCTAGGCTATTTTACACCCCCTGGTATAGAGTTTATCCCCTGGGGTATACTGTGACCTGGGTCAGACTGGCCTAGACTATACTACACCCTTGGGTATAGAGTTTATCCCCGGGGTATACAGTGGCCTGGGCCAGACTATACCCGTGTTCCACGTTAGATGTGTATATTCTGGCCTGGAGGGGTATAGTTTGGCTTAGACTATTTTACTATTTGGCCTGGGCCAAACTATATCTGTCTTAATCTGGGACAGGGTTAATTTGGCCAGTTACAGCAGGTTATGGCACTTTTGTCTGTCCCATAGACAATGGATGATGTCCCTATGTTCCACAACTTAATTCTGATGAGCTTTCAGAGTAAATATAACATTATCAACCTTTCACAGCAGCAGAAGAATTTAAAGGGATTTGAATAATAATTTCCACAATTGGATGTTTAAAAAAATGTTCCCTGTGCTGAGATAGGCCAGGGTCACATCGGCGTTTTTTGTTTAAAATCCTGATCCGGTTTTGAGCTTTAAAAAAGCTCAAAACCGGACCAGGAAAGGCTCCTGATAGAAGCCTATGCAAAACACCGGATGGCTTCACAAGCCATCCGGTGGCCGGATCCGGCACTGCTGCCTGCGTTTAAAATCATGCAGGCAGCAGTTTTCGCAGCGTTTACCGGGACCGCACTGCGGTCACCGGATGGCTCAGGATGTGTAATCCCTGAGCCATCCGGTAACTGCATAGCTTGCGGTTCCCGATCTGGCAAGTTAATAAAGAGTTAAAATAGCTGAGCTAAATGACTTTTTGAGGTCTGTAGGGGGGCTTAGACCCCCCTACAGACCGGCCGGCGACTTCTATAGTGTTCTTCTACAATTTCTCAATGGTCACAGGCTCTTCGGAGCCCGTGCATGTAAACCAAAGGTGCCCCCCCCCCCCGTATCACTATACTGGGGTGCATAGACCCCTGTATTACAAATAAGCTGTATTGATGTCTAGTAACGGTTAAATGTGTACATTTGCATTGTAAGTATATACTTACAACATTCTTTCGTAGGCAGAGTGAAGGAAATCCATGGGCGGGGCTGTGTGCAGCAGCCTCCGCCCGCTCCTTCTTGATGCCCGCCCCCTCTGGCCGTAATCCAGTCTTGTGAGGGCGGGGACGTCGTTAAAGGGGCATGGCTAACTATGTGCCGCGATTAGCCACGCCCCTTTAACGACGTCCCCGCCCTCAAAACACTGGATTACGGCCAGAGGGGGCGGGCATCAAGAAGGAGCGGGCGGAGGCTGCTGCACACAGCCCCGCCCATGGATTTCCTTCACTCTGCCTACGAAAGAATGTTGTAAGTATATACTTACAATGCAAATGTACACATTTAACCCTTACTAGACATCAATACAGCTTATTTGTAATACAGGGGTCTATGCACCCCAGTATAGTGATACGGGGGGGCCCCTTTGGTTTACATGCACGGGCTCCGAAGAGCCTGTGACCATTGAGAAATTGTAGAAGAACACTATAGAAGTCGCCGGCCGGTCTGTAGGGGGTCTAAGCCCCCTACAGACCTCAAAAAGTCATTTAGGTCAGCTATTTTAACTCTTTATTAACTTGCCAGATCGGGAACCGCAAGCTATGCAGTTACCGGATGGCTCAGGGATTACACATCCTGAGCCATCCGGTGACCGCAGTGCGGGATTCAGCACACATTTTTGAAAAAAATGTGTGTGCCCGCCATTGCGTTCACCGAATGCAATTTAGGTTTTCAATGTGACCCTACCCATAATCTTATATATGTGTCCCTTCTATGTACTGTGTAATGGATGTGTCTGATCATACAGGGACATGGTCTGATCATACCACATCTCCTGTGCTGAGATAATCTTATATATGTGTCCCTGCTATGTACTGTGTAATGGATGTGTCTGACCGTACAGGGACATGGTCTGATCATACCACATCTCTTGTGCTGTGATAATCTTATATATGTGTCCCTTCTATGTACTGTGTTAATGGATGTGTCTGACCGTACAGGGACATGGTCTGATCATACCACATCTCCTGTGCTGTGATAATCTTATATATGTGTCCCTGCTATGTACTGTGTAATGGATGTGTCTGACCATACAGGGACATGGTCTGATCATACCACATCTCCTGTGCTGTGATAATCTTATATATGTGTCCCTTCTATGTACTGTGTAATGGATGTGTCTGACCGTACAGGGACATGGTCTGATCATTCCACATCTCCTGGGCAGGGGAGGACACAAAAGAGTATACAGATATTACAGCACGGGATCATAGATAATTCTTTCTTTGAGGAAAAACATTTTTTAAAAACAGGCAGGGAAATTCTTTACATCACAAAAAGTATCATATATGATCCAGTGCTGTAATGTCTGTATTCTGTTTTACTTCCTCCTTGGCCCAGGAGATGTGGTATGATCAGACCATGTCCCTGTACGGTCAGACACCTCCATTACACAGTACATAGCAGGGACACATATATAAGATTATCTCAGCACAGGAGATGTGGTATGATCAGACCATGTCCCTGTACAGTCAGACACATCCATTACACAGTACATAGCAGGGACACATATATAACATTATCTCAGCACAGGAGATGTGGTATGATCAGACCATGTCCCTGTACAGTCAGACACATCCATTACACAGTACATAGCAGGGACACATATATAAGATTATCTCAGCACAGGAGATGTGGTATGATCAGACCATGCCCCTGTACGGTCAGACACATCCATTACACAGTGCATAGCAGGGACACATATATAAGATTATCTCAGCACAGGAGATGTGGTATGATCAGACCATGTCCCTGTACAGTCAGACACATCCATTACACAGTACATAGCAGGGACACATATATAAGATTATCTCAGCACAGGAGATGTGGTATGATCAGACCATGTCCCTGTACGGTCAGACACCTCCATTACACAGTACATAGCAGGGACACATATATAACATTATCTCAGCACAGGAGATGTGGTATGATCAGACCATGTCCCTGTACGGTCAGACACATCCATTACACAGTGCATAGCAGGGACACATATATAAGATTATCTCAGCACAGGAGATGTGGTATGATCAGACCATGTCCCTGTACAGTCAGACACATCCATTACACAGTACATAGCAGGGACACATATATAAGATTATCTCAGCACAGGAGATGTGGTATGATCAGACCATGCCCCTGTATGGTCAGACACATCCATTACACAGCACATAGGAGGGACACATATATAACATTATCTCAGCACAGGAACATTTTATTAAACACATCCAATTGTGGAAATTATTATTATTCACAGATCTATTGATTAACATGAACTTCATTCATGGGAAATCCCCTTTAAGTCTTTGCAAGGAGCAATTTTTTTTTTACAAGAAAAGGTTTATCTGGCAGCCAGACAAATAGTTGTGGATGACTCCAGTAATTAGAGGGAGCATTTGCAGTAATGATACTGTTTTACATTAATGAAATAAGTCCTAATTAATTTTAACTAAGTCCAAAAATGGAGCTATCAAAGCAGCATAAAACTTCTCCTCCTGCAGAGTAATAAAGACACTGCTGAACATATTTTATCGACCCACATTAGCCTGGCGGGGTACCAACCATGGTGGGTGCAGCACATTGGTCATATAGGCATTATCCATGCAAATACAATCTAACACGTTACTCGGAGGAATGACTACACACCCAGTCTACACCGTACACCTTACTATTGCTCCCTAGATCTATCCCTAAGTAATAAAACTATTAATGAGACATTATTATGGCATAATAGGATAACTGTGCTGTTGCATGCAAAGCAAAATATACAGACGTGTCAGAACTCAGCATCTTATAGCAGATTGTGCATGCACAGTGCTACCTGCAGTCCTATGTAAAACTCGATTTGACAAATGATATCACAATGTATAAGCAAACTCAGCCCTATAACAACTGTTGATTTTAGCTCTGCTACATTTGCATCCAGATATATCAGTTTATTCTCATCTTCATAGACGGCTAATGTTGGAAAGGGTTGCAAAAAGGAGAACTGTTGCAATTTGCTTATTAGAACTTGCAGTCGTTTAAGAGATATTAACACTTTAATAGTTTGCTGAGGCCGACCACCGCTGCTGTTTACCTTGTAAGAACTGTGAAACTGGGAGGTAACAACATTGCTTACAAGCTCAATAGAGAAGAGCACGTAAGTGCTGCGCCTGGCCCTGATATCAGCAGAATGGTCGGTCTCCAAGGCAACGAGCAGTAAACAGAGGACAAGTGATAACAGCTCAAGATCGGAGGCAAATGTTAAGGAGCAAATTGCAGAATTTCTTTCATTTACAAGCACTATCTGACAATATCCATCTATAAATATGGGGATAAGCCCTTATTCTCTAGCCCTCTCTAGGATATAGTATATTCTCTATTCAAGGCCTCTACTATGTTCTTTAGTTACCTTTCTCTGTCTGGGGAGTAGTGGTTATCTAATACACGATGTCTTTCCACTCTGCCCATGAAATTGTAATGTGCAGGGCCAGATCTTGTCGCTCTTGGTCCCTGTTCCAAACTCCTACTGGAAGAAAGGGAAGCTTGTCAGTTCCAGAGCAATGGTCCCCGTGCGGCTCGTTATACTACAGTTATTACTGCACACCTGTATTACAGCTATATACACTATGTATGGTGGAGCTGCTACCTAGACAGTACACACGGCTGCTTTATAACCTTCTAGAACACAAGGAACTATGGACGTCACAAATATGGCAATGTAATATCAATGGTTCTACGGGAAGAAATGTCTGTTCATTAGCAATAGATAAACTCTAAATGGGGCCGCCTGGCCTCAGACAAAGCCGCAGCCATCGGCTGATTTCAACATCTAAGGCCCCTTTCACATCAGCGATTTTTGAAATTCGCGGCAGATGCGGTGAAAAAAACGCATCTGCCGCAATTACCGCATAACCGCGACACTTGCAGCAAGCTCCATGCAATGTCTATGGGGCTTGCGGTAAGGGTGCAGCAGATGCGGCAAGTGCGGTTTCGGCACTTGCGGCCGCGAAAAAAAACGCTGCAAGCAGCGGTTGTTTTCGCGGCCGCACCTGTCGCAAGTGCCGAAACCGCACTTGCCGCATCTGCCGCACCCTTACCGCAAGCCCCATAGACATTGCATGGAGCTTGCCGCAAGCGTGCCGCAAGTATCGCGGTTATGCGGTAATCGCGGCAGATGCGTTTTTTTCACCGCATCTGCCGCGAATTTCAAAAAACGCTGATGTGAAAGGGCCCTAAGACTGGTCATTGCCTACTTGTCTGCTCGGCTGTGGTCAGTACCGAGGAGATTGTAGTATTACACGTGATTATTGTGCATATTTTCTGACCATGTAACCTGCCAGTGATGGTTCATAAAGATGGTTCCCTTAAAGGCTTCATCTGCCTTCAGGAGCATTGCTGCAACTATTAGCTAATTCCAAGTCAATCAGCGTTATGCACAGCAGGGGTGATGACATCACATCATTGTGTATGGCGTGCGGCGAGCAGTGCACCGGTGGCTGAAGCCAAGGTGAGTATGGGTTGTTCATTTTTTATGTCTATGGGATGTTTGCATGTATGTAGAAGGTTATGTGGGGGCACATTCTGAATATATAGAAGGTAATGTGGGGACTCGTAGTGTATATAGGAGGCTATGTGGGGGCTTATACTGAATATAGGAGGCTATGTGGGGGCTCATACTGTATATAGGAGGCTATGTGGGGGCTCATACTGAATATAGGAAGCTATGTGGGGGCTCATACTATATATAAGAGGCTATGTGGGGCTCATAATGTAGAAAAAAGCTATGTGGGGCGTATATTAAATATGAATGGCTATATAGGGGCTCATCCTGTATCTAAGAAGCTATATGGGCTCATAATGCATATTATTAGGTAAAATGTATAAATTTTGGGCTCATAATGTAAATAAGAAGCTATGTGGCACTCATACTGTATAAAGAAGAGCTACCTGGGGGCTCATCCCAATGTATATACAGAGGTTCATACTGTCTATACAAGGATTATGTGGATACTCTCATTATTTTGTATATAGACAGGCTATGTGAGGGCTCATACTGTAGATAGGAGGCTATGTGGAGCTCATAATGTATATAGAAGGCTATGTGAGGACCGTAATGTATATAGAAGGCCATGTGTGGCTGCAAATGCACATAGGAAGCTATATGAGGGCTCATAACGTAGATAGAAGGCTATTGTGGCTCATAATGTATGTAAAAGGCTATGTGGGGCTCATAATGTAGATAAAACAAAGCTATGTGGGGTTTATAATGAATATGAACGGCTATATGGGGCTTATCCTGTATCTAAGAAGCTATGTGGGCTCATAATGTATACAAGAAATTATTTGGGGCTCATAATATAATCAGGTGGCTTTGTGGGGCTCATAATGTTTATAAGGAGCTATGTGGGGCTCATACTGTATAAAGAAGGGCTACCTGGGGGCTCATCACAATGTATATACAGGGGCTCATACTGTATATACAAGGACTATGTGGGGGCTCACGCTGTATATAGAGGAGCTCTATATGGGGCCCATATTGTATAAAAGGGTGCTGTGTGGAGGCGTATACTGTATGTAGGGGGCTGTGTGGGGTTCATACTGTGTATAAGGGGATGTCAGCATACATCACTCTGCTCAATATTAAGTGATACAATTAATATAAAATATGAATTATAATTAACATGTTAATATTAATATTGAGCAGTATTCATTTGAGTCTATTGGTTCTGCCCTCCACACCAGTAACTGTTCCTGCATCGTCAGACACATCCATTACACAGAGACACACATAAAGAATATCTCGGGACAGGAACTTTTTTTTTTAACACATTCCCAAATGTGGAACTTATTATTATTTATCAAAGATCTATTACTTACAATGTACAGTTGCTCATGGCACAACCCCTTTAACATAAATATCTGATTTAAGCAATAGGTTTGATGATTCATACTCTAAATTTAATCCAAAAAAATAAATAATAATCAAATTAAAAGTTTTCTCTTTTTAAAACCAGCAATTGATCCCTGCTTGTCCAGCAAGATGGAGACATCTCAAAAGTCCAAAACAACAAAAGGTTTATTAGCTACTTGTCTTCCATATCTCAGGACGAGGTTTTGTAAATACTCCCATTACTATTCCCCATGAAATAAATACCAAATCCAATCTATCTTTTCTCATTACTCTACATTGTGCCATTCCTTCATTCTTCTTACTACATATCTTTTTTGTTTAATAAATTGGATGTTACCGTTCCTCATGTCAAAGGGGATGCCCCCATTCGTCTTCTCAGATTGGACAATATCAAGTGTTTAGGAGCACACCCCCAGGGGGTTACACCATATATCCTGATCCGGAGGAGGTGTTTCCAGCTCACACACTCGTGGTGCACGGTCGACTGCTTGATATCAATGTCCAGAAAAAGACATTGACCGGCAATCAAAATGTCCAAAAGGTAAAGAATTTATTCCATATAAAATACAAGTACAAAACCGGTATAGACAAAAATAATGCAGAATGGGGCCAGTCAAGGAGCAAAAGGGTGGAATGGGGGGCAACATGTTTCTGTCCGATGTGGACCTTACACAATGCCTAGTGACATGCCCCTATTCGGCATTATTTTTGCCTATACCCGTTTTTGTATTTGTATTTTAGATGGAATAAATTCTTTAACTTGTGGACATTTTGAGTGCCGGTCAATCTCTTTTTCTGAACACCAATTTATACATATGTTTCTCAGAGGGAACAACACAGTATGAAGTCTAAAGAAAAATGTGGCATAATTGTTACATTTCAGAATTAAGGTTTCCAGAAGAATCGACAAGGTCCAGTTTAGCTCCAGAACTTAGCGCTCAACCGATTTCAATAATGACCATTGGTGAGCTTCTCCAGAATCCAACCTTGTTGGATGACCATTGGTGAGCTTCTCTAGAATCCAACCCTTGTTGGATGACCATTGGTGAGCTTCTCCAGAATCCAACCCTTGTTGGATGACCATTGGTGAGCTTCTCCAGAATCCAACCCTTTGACTCCCAGAAATTGCATCACAGTTGGTTGGATGAGGTCGAGGAGAATGCATTCCTACTAGTTAGAAATCTCAGTTTACAGATATTAGGAGGTTTAACACATTTTTAGAATGTTACCGTATGACTTATCAATACATTTACAACTCAGAGGAGAAATGGAATCTGCAATGACAAACACCATACAATACAGGATAGTCAATAAACACCTATCACACATTTAACTTTTCAGCACATTATTGTTCTTCATTGAATCTCTATCAACCTGTAAAATGTAGCAGCTATGACAAAAGATGAATGTATTAAAAAAGGGTAATAGCATAAAAAAAATAAAGAGAGAGAGACCCTTAACTGACATACTATATTCCGAAAACCAAGGCAAGCAATGGAAGAGTACGTAGGTTTTTGTTTAAGCAACAGGCAATACCTTTGAGGAGGTGGGACACTAGGAGACCAGGATCTAGTCCGACCTATACTATCTACATGGAGAGAGCCTGTCCGAGAACAGTGATTCGATGACATGACCTGCTCTGGTACGGATAACGTGGAACTTTGCATATCACGACCATTGTGCCGAAAATCTGTGGAAAGACAAACAAAAAAGAAAAATGGTTTAGACAAGGTAGAAGAAAGCGGAGAGTGCTGGCGGCCACAGGCTTATATTACGAATTGGGTTTACAGAATGAAGGTGATATATGGTAATACAGGGTTCAGAGGACCTTTCATGGCCGTTCTTGACATGACCATGAGTTACAACAATAAATGGCTGATTGATCTCTTCTTTGATCAATGACTTCTATTGAAGGAGTGCACATTTGTCAACTTCTATCTAATAATGAGACAAATATCAATGATCCAATGATCAACTTATCCCTAGAATTCTGCATTTGGTCTGTGTCAATCACACTTGTTCTTCACTAAAAAGTGTGGTCCGTCTGCATAAAATGGTCTAATTATGACTTTTTGGACATGTCTCACACTGGTAACTCCTCCTTTCATTTATAATAAGCTCTGGAAGCAGCTTCTCCGGTAGATCTATGTCCGGCCCATAGATCTTAACAGCTCATTTACATATAAGAAAAATGTGGATTCCTCTGGAATAAGATATCAGATCGCAGACATCAAGTATCATTTTTCTCTACTTTCTATGACCTGCAGGTCCATATAGATGGCTGGTAGGGTTGATCCTACTGAGAGATACCATTTAATGAATCGGACCCTATGTTTTTTATTCGTTTTCTAAGAATCTATCTCTAGGTTTTTGCTGCCGATTCATATGATGTGTCACTTACTGGGCTGCTTGCTGTTATTTTGATAATGTCAGTGTTTTATCTCCTGCAGATCTATCAGTTCTCTGAATGCTGAGCTCTGTATAACCCCGTCTACACCACTGATTGGCAGCTTTTGTGTACATTGTGCATAGACAGAAAACGGCCAATCAGTGGTGGGGAAGGAGTTATACTGTACAAAGCTCGTGAAATTGGAGGACTACATGGCAGTTGCTTTTCTAGTCCTCTAGTGATAAACTCCTGCTAATAAAACAATGATCTTATCAAAACTACAGCACTAGCCCAGAAAGTGACACTAGAATCAGAGTCCTAGTCTCTACATTATACTATCAGATGATTCCCTTTAAAGGACCTCCCCAAAGATTTGAATGGCCAAATCTGATCCACAAAACAGATAAGAATAGGAGGTGTTCTAAGTCTCAAGGACCGGACACGAAGGCACTTTTAAGACAGATGGGTGTAAGGATCAAAAAAGCTCTATAGGTCTGTGTGATTTCCATGATTTCAACACATGGACCCATAGAGATTCATGGAACCCAAACAGATATTAATAGTCAAAAAAAGGAGTGTAGGTATGCTTTGGATCTCGCAGACACATGGATCCGTTCTTAAAACAGATGTGTGTATGAGTCAATGAAAGTTTTTTGAAAATAATATTTACCTCTAGACTTCCCAATAAATTAATATTTCACTATGATTTTATTTGTATGAGTATTATTGGAATTATGAGGAACCGTAGATAATTTCTGGTGTCGTAAAGGATAATATACGGTAATTATTATGTTAACCTGTGAGTTCAGTGAATAAAAAGACGGATAAACAATTCTCTTTATATTGTGGGTGGACAAGGCTTCTTAGCAGCAATGTCAGTTATTGAATACTAGATGGTGGCCCGATTCTAATGCATCGGGTATTCTAGAATATATATGTACCGTAGTTTATTTATGAAGATGTAAGAATAATGCAATGCGAAGCTGGGTATAAATCCCGCGCCAATATCGCTGACGGTGTCAGTGGGCAGCGGTGCCGGTGGGCAGCAGTGTCGGTGTGCAGCAGTGTCAGTGTACAGCACTGTCTGTGTTCAGCGGTGTTGGTGAACACCGGTGTCGGTGCGCAGCGGTGTAGGTGTGCAACGCTTTAGGAGTTCAGTGGTGTCGGTGTGCAGCGGTGTCGGTGTGCATCAGTGTCAATGTACATCAGTGTTGGTGTTCAGTGGTGTTGGTGCACCGCGCTGTTGAGCAGGGTGAGTGGGTGCTGAGCAGGGATGAGTGAGTGCTGAAAGAAAGGTGTGAGTGAATGCTGAGCGGGGGTGACTGGGTGCTGAGCAGATGAGAGGATGCTGAGCTTGAGTGAGTGGGTGCTGAGCGGGGTGACTGGGTACTGCGTGGGTGAGTGGGTGCTGACTGGGGGTGACTGGGTGCTGAGTGGGGTGACTGGGTGCTGAGTGGGGCTGAGTGGGGGTGACTGGTTGCGGAGACGGGTGACTTGGTGCTGAGCAGAGGTGACTGGGTGCTGACCGGCGGTGACTGGGTGCTGACCGGCGGTAACTGGTGCTGAGCCGGGGGTGGCTGGGTGCTGAGCCAGGGGTGAGTGGGTGCTGATCCAGGGGTGAGTGGGTGCTGAGCCAGGGTGGAGTGGGTGCTGAGCCGGAATAAGTGGGTGCTGAGCGGGGATGAGTGGGTGCTAAGCCGGAATAAGTGGGTGCCGAGACGGGTGAGTGGGTGCTAAGCGGGGATGAGTGGGCGCTGAGCAGGGGTAAGTGGGTGCTGAGTGGGGGTGAGTGGGGTTCAGTGGGGGCAGTGTGGGGTTCACTGCGCAGTGTGGGGTGAGAGGGGGCAGTGTGGGTTCAGTGGGGGCAGTGTGGGTTCTGTGTGGGGTGAGAAAGATGAGCAGGGTAAGTTGGGGGTGAATAGCAGGATGAAGGAGGCTCCACTCACCCCGACATTGTTCCTCTTCAGCCCCGTTCACACAATGCGTATTTTTGTGCGCTTTTTTATGCACGCTTTTCAAAAATACGCAATGTGTTTTGTGTCTGCCGGCAAAGTGAATGGGAAATTCACTTTGCCGTACAGACACTGCATAATTTTATGCAGCGCTTTTATGGGAGAAAACGCTGCTGCGTAAAGAAATGACATGTCAATTCTTTACGCAGCAGCTCCTGCGTTTTCTCCCATAGGGGCCGGCGCTGCGGGATCTGATGTCACAGAGGGGAGGAAGAATCCTCTTCCTCCTCCCCTCTGTGACATGTGTGACCGCCCCCATTTGATTTCACAGTGTATTCATATACACTGCGAAATCAAAATTAAACAAAAGTCAAATATATGAAAAATAATAAAGAATGAATACTTACCCTCCGACGGCTGTTCTGGTGTCTGGGAGCCGGGAGCCGCCGCAGGAATTGACCTGCTAGGACATATCATGATGTCAGAGGGCGTTGCCGGAGCTGATCGGCCGCTCTCGGTCATGTGACATGTATCACATGACTGCGAGCGGCCAATCAGCGCCGGGAACTCCCCTCTGACATCACGGCAGGTTCTGGCAGGACTGTACATCGGCTCCCTCTACACCAGAGACCGCAAAAAGGCGTCGGAAAGGTAAGTATGAATTCTTTATTATTTTTAATACCTCTGACTTTGTTTAATTTTGATTTCGCCGTGTATATTAATACATTGCGAAATCAAATGGGGCGGTCACACATGGCACAGAGGGGAGGAGGAACAGGATTCTTCCTCACCCTCTGTGACAGTGGGAGCGGGAAAGCGAGTGGAGGTGGGCGCAGCAGGGAGGTATCGGGTGGCTACTCTGAATGAACAGCTGATGCCAAAGCATCAGCTGTTCATTTCAAATAGCGGGGCGGGAATGCCGACAGTAAAGTCAGCTTTCCCGCCCGCTATGTGAGTGTAGCGCTGTCAAGGCAATCCCGGTTCGCTAATGCGCGCGGCTGTTTTGCATACGCTGTGCTCATTGGTTGCTGCGGCTGGCAGCAACCAATGAGCGCTGGCACGCGATTTCCTTGACAGACAGAGAATCTTAGACGATTATATAGTAGATTTACACATTTAAAGGGGCTGTGCCATGAACAATTATTCATGTTCATTAATAGATCTTAGAATAATAAGTTGCACAATTGGATGTGGTAAACAAAAATGTTCCTGTTCCGCGATATTCTTATAAATGTGTCCGAACAGGTCAGATATACCACTGCTATTGGGCAGGGGAGGGAGTAAAAGAGAGTATACAGACATTACAGCCAGGGATCACAGAATATAAGAGTATACAGACATTACAGCCCGGGATCACAGAATATAAGAGTATACAGACATTACAGCCAGGGATCACAGAATATAAGAGTATACAGACATTACAGCCGGGGATCACAGAATATAAGAGTATACAGACATTACAGCCAGGGATCACAGAATATAAGAGTATACAGACATTACAGCCGGGGATCACAGAATATAAGAGTATACAGGCATTACAGCCAGGGATCACAGAATATAAGCGTGTACAGACATTACAGCCGGGGATCACAGCTGATTCTTTCTATGATGAAAAACAAGTTTTTAAACAGGCAATAAAATCTTTTACATCACAGAAAGAATCACCTGCTATCCCTGGCTCTAATATCTGTATACTGTCATGCACAGACTGGCGAGTGTCCGAAGAAACAGCATGTAAGCGGTGAACAGACCAACGGATGTCTGGTGCACAATACAACACACTAGGGAATTACGGGGAAACAATAACAATAGTGGGCCTTGATGGTAGGAAACAGGGGAAGGCACACCTCCTGAACTCATCTGAGGAGGTACCCTGATCTCCCTAGTGTCTCTATACGGGTTCTTTTACCCCATCGCCGGGCAGGATACCTAGTCCCTTTCCAGCGCTGATCTCACCCTCACTAGTGAGATGGCCGGCGTGACTTGAACAGAATGAAATTCTCCTATTTCAAGGAGATGGGAGTGATCACAAAGTAGCTGCACCTGAACAAAACTACCAAGTAGCAGCTGGAAGCAAAAGTGACATCTGCCCATTGTGTGCCAAAAGAAATTAACGTAACTACTTTAAATATCCAGAGTCTCTCACGGCATATCCAGAGTCTCTCACTGATCTCCAAAGCATGGGAGACAAATGTGACATATAATCTCTTTTACTTTCTCCCCTGCCCAGGAGCTGCAGTACACTCGACCTGTTCCTGCATGGTCGGACACATCCATTACACATGGACACCTTTATTGGAATATCTTGGGACAGAAACATGTTTTTTAACACAATTCCACTTGTGGAACTTATATTTATTCTAAGATCTATGAATTAAAATGTCCAATTGTTCATGGCACAACCCCTTTAAGCAGGGCGAGTTGCAGGACACAGATTACGGTATTGACCATTTTTGCAGAAGCTGTTATGGTGATCCTTACTCTCCTTTACCTTATAGATGACCTCGTACATATCAACCTGAAGGGATGAAGCTGCAGATAAACATTTAGCTCATTCAATTAAGAAAAGCAGATTAGAAAGTTTTAGAATTCCTACCTGACACAACCCCGACTCCATCATCGCAGTCATAGTCAGACACTTCACTGTCACTTATTCTTTTGGATCCTGCAAAGAATTTTCAGTGAACAGTTCTTCAAATCTAATTTCCACTTATATCTGGTAAATCAAAGGTTTCTTATATACAAAAAAAGCAAAAAATAACAAGCAATTCAAGGCTAAGATCTATGAGAAAATGCTAAGGAAAGTAGGGGAGCCACGTAGATTAGTAGGGAGGGGTGCAGTCAACACCTGTTATTAGAGGAAACACAATAAGCAGAAACCCACCAAGTAGATGTTATGTGTCACCTATAATACACCCAGCATTTATTAATAAGAGGACTTGTTATAACCCCATACTCTTTAGGAGCCACAAAATAACAACCCATTGAAGTACACTGCCTCATGTGAACAACATATAACGGCTCACAATGTGCCCGTACTGTTGACCCAAAGGGACTGTAAACAGGAACTGGAGTCGTGTCGGAAAATAATAATTATATATAGAGTAATACTAGTAGTAGATATTATCAAAAATAATTAAAGGGGTTGTGAAACAAATGATATATTTTAGAAACAATAATTTCCACAATTGGATGTGTTTAAATAAAATGTTCCTGTCCCGAGACATTCTTATACATGTGCCTCTGTGTAATGTATGTGTCCGACCATGGAGGAACAGGTCGGATATACCACAGCTCCTGGGCAGGGAGGAAGTAAGAGAGTATGCAGACATTACAGTCAGGGATCACAGAATATAAGAGTAGAATTAATCAGGATCACAGAATATAAATACAGTCTCAGTGGATCACAGAATATAAAAGGATACAGACATTACAGCCAGGGATCACAGAATATAAGAGATACAGACATTACAGCCAGGGATCACAGAATATAAGAGTATACAGACATTACAGCTGGAGATCACAGAATATAAGAGTATACAGACATTACAGCTGGAGATCACAGAATATAAGAGATAACAGACATTACAGCCAGGGATCACAGAATATAAGAGTATACAGACATTACAGCCGGGGATCACAGAATATAAGAGTATACAGACATTACAGTCGTGGATCACAGAATATAAGAGTATACAGACATTACAGCCGGGGATCACAGAATATAAGAGTATACAGACATTACAGCTGGGGATCACAGAATGTAAGAGTATACAGACATTACAGCCAGAGATCACAGATAATAAGAGTATACAGACATTACAGCACAGGATCACAGCTGATTCTTTCTGGGATGTAAAACAAGTTTTTAAAGAAACACTGAAATGTGTTTCATTAGGCCGGAGACAAACTATGTAAAATGCATGTGAGATACTCGCATGAGTCTCGCATGACTCAACAGGAATGGCCGCCGCCTCTCTGGACAGGAGCATGTCCGCTGCTTGTGTTACTATACAGCTGATGCGCTCCTGTCCAAAGAGTTAGCCACTGTTCTTGGTGAGTCATGCAAGACTTATGCGAGTATCTCACATGCATCTCGCTCAGTGTGTCTCCAGCCTTACAGAAAGAATCAGCTGCGATCTCCGGCTGTAATAAAAATAATAATGTCTGTATACTCTTATATTCTGTGATCCCGGCTATAATGTCTGTATACTCTTATATTCTGTGAGCATCGGCTGTAATATCTGTATACTCTTATATTCTATGATCCCCAGCTGTAATGTCTGTATACTCTTATATTCTGTGATCCCCGACTTGAATGTCTGTATACTCTTATATTCTGTGGTCCCTGACTTGAATGTCTCTACACTCTTATATATTGTGATCACTGACTGTAATGTCTGTATGCTCTTATATTCTGTCATCCCCAGCTGTAATGTCTGTATACTCTTATATTCTGTGATCCTCGCTGTAATTTCTGTATACTCTTATATTCTGTGATCCCCAGCAGTAATGTCTGTATACTCTTATATTCTGTGATCCCCAGCTGTAATGTCTGTATACTCTTATATTCTGTGATCCCTGGCTGTAATGTCTGTATACTCTTATATTCTGTGATCCCGACTGTAATGTCTGTATAATCTTATATTTTATGATCCGCAGCTGTAATGTCTGTACACTCTTATATTTTATGATCCGCAGCTGTAATGTCTGTATACTCTTATATTTTGTGATCCCCGACTGTAATGTCTGTATGCTCTTATATTCTGTCATCCCCAGCTGTAATGTCTGTATACTCTTATATTCTGTGATCTCCGGCTGTAATGTCTGTTTACTCTTATATTCTGTGATCCCCGGCTGTAATGTCTGTTTACTCTTATAGGCCTTGTTCACACTCACCTGCGTTTTTCAAAAATGCAGGTGCGTTAACGCAGGTACATTTCATGTACATGTGTTTTTTCAGCTCCACTTTCGTTTTTTTCCCCCAGTCCAAAAAACGCTGCATGCAGCGTTTTTGGGTGCTGGAAAAAAACGCAGGGTTGTTTCCAAAAATGCATGCATTTTTTTAACATGGAGTCCTATGGGAAACGCATGCATTAACGCAGGTGCATATAGGCACCTGCGTTAACGCATGCGTTTCCCATAGGCCCCATGTTAAAAAAACGCATGCGTTTCTATAACATGGGGCCCTATGGGAAATGCATGCATTTTTAAATGGTACATTTAGGCACCCTGCGTTAACACTAGCGTTTTTGCCTGCGTTTTTGGCCAAAAAATGACAAGTCTTTTCAGACACACAAGGATACTTTTTGGCACTTTTAGAAAAACGCAGGTGGTTTTTTCCCTGCTAAAAAAAACGCAAATTGAATGTAAACAAGGCCATATTCTGTGATCCCCGGCTGTAATGTCTGTATACTCTTATATTCTGTGATCCCCAGCTGTAATGTCTGTATACTCTTATATTCTGTGATCCCCGGCTGTAATGTCTGTGTACTCTTATATTCTGTGATCCCCAGCAGTAATGTCTGTATACTCTTACATTCTGTGATCCCCAGCTGTAATGTCTGTATACTCTTATATTCTGTGATCCCCGGCTGTAATGTCTGTATACTCTTATATTCTGTCATCCCCAGCTGTAATGTCTGTATACTCTTATATTCTGTGATCCTCGGCTGTAATGTCTGTATACGCTTATATTCTGTGATCCTCGGCTGTAATGTCTGTGTACTCTTATATTCTGTGATCCCATGCTGTAATGTCTATATACTCTTATATTCTGTGATACCCGGCTGTAATGTCTGTGTACTCTTATATTCTGTGATCTCCGGCTGTAATGTCTGTAAACTCTTTTACTTCATACCTGCCCAGAGGTGTGGTATATCTGACCTGCTCCTGCATGGTTGGACACATACATTACAGAGGGACACATTTATAAGAATATCTTGGTACAGGAACAATTTTTATCAACACATCCAATTGTGGAACTTATTTTTATTCTAAGATCTATTAATTTGTACAATTGTATGTAACACAACCCTATTATGTGCTCAATACCTATTATTTTTACATAATATTACTTAATTAGAAAGGTAATTGTGCAGTACGTATTATGAAAGATGACTGAAAAGGTACATTAGTGATATTTATTTTATTTGTTCCTTTGTTTTTTTTTAACAATTGACCTTTATTCACCAGATGGGACTCTGTTAAACACATAAATTAATCAGTCCCAAGGAGAAAAGTTGTCATACTTGCGATGGGTTCCTCATAAAGTATGCACCCAATAGTGGTCTATCCTCCAAATCAATGGTTGCATTGGACACATATGAGTAACATTCCATCTACCACTTGGTTTGGCGCCTTGGTTTGTTGAGATAGTTGAGTTTTGCCAACTTTTTGAGATATAGGTCATCAGATACTTAGATTAGACCCCTGAATTATGACCCATTTAGACGAGCCAGTCAGAGAAGGAGTGTTTGTAGTGTCCAAACAGTCGAATGGGGAAAATACTCTTATCAAGTGCAATTAGGCTCATAGTCTTATCCGCTGGGGTCTATTAGCGGACTTGGTCCAATAGGAATACAATATATCTTATCTATACAAATATCTACAGCATATTTCAATTCATATTGATAAAAACCATCATGATATGAAATGGGTCAAGAAATGTAGGAAAGAAGGGAAACCATCAGATACCGCTATTTATTTATAAGATTTTACAAAATATCCATTTGTGTTTGCATTTCAGATTACTTGACTTTTAAATGAACACTTTGCAAAACATAAGTGTTGTAAAGGAGTTGGATAAATCCATGGGCAATGAGTTATACGTACTAAGGGGGCAGATAAATCTATAGGCTTTGGGCTACAGGTTCTAAGAGGATGGATAAATCCATGAACGGTGGAGTACAGGTTCTAAGGGGGCGGATACATCCATGGGCAGTGGGATACTGGATCTAAGGGGGCGGATAAATTAATGGGCTGTTTGATACTGGTTCTAAGGGGGCGGATAAATCCATGGGCAATGGGTTATAGGTACTAAGGGGGCAGATAAATCTATGGGCTGTGGCTACAGGTTCTAAGAGGATGGATAAATCCATGAGCGGTGGAGTACAGGTTCTAAGGGGCTGGATAAATCCATGGACAGTGGGGTACTGGTTCTAAGGGGGCGGATAACTCCAAGGGCTGTGGGCTACAGGTTCTAAGGGGCTGGATAAATCCATGCAAAGTGGGGTACTGGTTCTAAGGGGCGGATAAAGTCATGGGCAGTGGGATACTGGTTCTAAGGGGGCGGATAAATTCATGGGCTGTGGGTTATAGGTTCTAAGAGGGTGGATAAATCCATAAGCAGTGGGGTACTGGTTCTAAGGGGTTGGATAATTCAATGGGCAGTATGGTTCTGGTTCTAAGGCGGCTGGATAACTCCAAGGGCTGTGGGCTACAGGTTCTAAGGGAGTGGATAAATCCATGGGTGGTCGTGAACAGGTTTTAAGGAGGGCGGATAAATCCATGCAAAGTGGGGTACAGGTTCTAAGATGGCAGATAAATCCATGAGTGGTGGGATAAAGGTTCTAAGGGGGCTGGATAAATCCATGGACAGTGGGATACTGGTTGTAAGGGGGCGGATAAATTCATGGGTTGTGGGTTATAGGTTCTAAGAGGGTGGATAAATCCATAAGCAGTGGCGTACTGGTTCTAAGGGGTTGGATAATTCCATGGACAGTATGATTAAGGTTCTAAGGCGGCTGGATAACTCCAAGGGCTGTGGGCTACAGGTTCTAAGGGAGTGGATAAATCCATGGGTGGTCGGGAACAGGTTTTAAGGAGGGCGGATAAATCCATGGATGGTGGGGTACAGGTTCTAAGATGGCAATAAATCCATGGGTGGTGGGATAAAAATACTAAGGAGGCAGATAAATCCATGGGTCAATACCCGCCCCTGAATGCCCTATCCCAACATAAGACAGTGAATCAATTTTACTTAAAGTGTTCCTTTAAAATGCACATTTGAATCTTCTATATGTAACTATATACTAAGTAGTAAGGAGGCATCAAGCAAGCAAGGGGAACTATAGGAAGGAAGGAATTCTGACAGTAACATAGATCATATAAACACTGTATGATATAACATGGTCGCTTGCTGAGGTTATACCATACTGTGCATATGAAGACATGCATAATGATCTCTCGCATGCTGGAGTTACCTGAATTATATGAATATGGGCCTCTATCTGGAAAACAAATATTAATATGAACTGATGTCAAGGGAACATCAATATGAAATCAAATATGTAGCGGAGAGATAACATTAATCATAGTAATAACCTGTTAGTGATATCATTCCATTTTGGATATTAATCATTGATGTATTTTTGTATTGGTAAATTCTGAATTTTGGAATCATTTTATTGTAAATATCTCCGCTACATACCACAGCTTTCCTGAAAATGGTAAATAAAAATAATTGCACTCTATAAAGCATGCAGTCCCATGTAAGTATGCTCTACGCAGCAGCTTAGCTGAGTGTTTACTATGACTGTGCAATGGGAAGTAAAATGCAGATTGTTGTGAAGATAGCTGATCTGGCAAGCTCAGACCAAGTCGATCAACACAGTCAATAGCAGGGGTCTAAGGGCATGTAAACACTGTGATCTACTGTGGACCGGTCAATGGAAAGAGGTGACCCCAGGTCTCTATAGTAAACGTGCTGCATACTGACACTTCTACTTGATTGACATACACATCAAAGAAAGCGTCAGTGTTTACAGAACGCGGTTGTACTATAGAGATCAATGATCTGACTGTATGGTGCCCAGGAGCGAGGGAGTAGCTGTATGGGGTGATGATGTGGCTGTGTGACCCTTCTGTCATAAACATACTTCACAACTTTCCCAGAGCACCTAGAAGGTTTACAGATTAAGGGGAGCGCTCCCCAACACCTGGAGTATCTCGTGCTGCCGAAGCCTCATGAAACCTCCCAGAAAGATGTGCTTACAAGAATATTCCTGTGGTCGTCATCAAAAGGAGACCAACGGCCAAACACACATTTCGGGGCTGTACACGCCACTATCAATATCTTCAAGAAACTAATTGTTAAAGACAATCTGTCAGGTGATTTTCTGGCACAAAACTAACAGTATCCTGGAATAGGGCTTGGGCAGCCCTTTCAGGATCAGTGACTTTTATTGCTGCAGCTTCTCTTGCTGTAAGCATCGGACTATTCAGTGTTGCGCCAGCTAATCAAGTGCATGTAAATCCAAACTGGTTATACACTGCTTCCCACTCCCATAATACAAGCACCTCTCTCTACTGGCATCAATGATTGTAAAAAACTTCACTGTCATTTACTATCACTGTTGAGAGATGGGTGGGATTATGGATATGAGGAACAGTGTATAATCAGTTTGGAGTTACATATGCTTCAGACTAGCCGGAGTGTGACACAGAGTTCTCCGGGGCTTACAGCAAGATAACAGGGGATGGTAGAGCAATAAAAGTTACTGATCCTGAAAGGGCTGCCCAAGCCCTAATCCAGGATACCTGACAGGTTCTCTTTAAAGAGTATCTAAACTTATGGAAAATTATGAAACTCTGCAAATCACCTTATTAGGAGATCTGCCTGTGTTACTGAAAAATAAGTTGCATGTGACTGTATTCCAAACCCCGGCTTTTCTCCTATCTATCTGCCTTTAAATGCATTGATATCAAAAAGTACTCATTTAGAGTACAGATGATGGCAGTGATGGTGTCAGCATCTGTCTCCTCCATTAAAGGGAACCTGTCACCAGGTTTTTGCCATCCCATCTGAGAGCAGCATTATGTAGAAATAGAGACCCTGATTCCAGCGATGTGTCATTTACTGAGCTGCTTGCTGTCATTTTGATAAAATTAGTGATTCCTCTGTTGCAGATTTAGCAGTCTATGAATATGCCAGCCTACTTGGCAGCAGGCCAAGTAGACTGATAATGTTATTCTCCAGCTGATTAAACAGTGGTTTCATCAAAACTACACTGAGCAGCCCAGTAAATGACATATTGCTGGAATCAGGATCTCAGGTCATATATTATGCTATTCTCAGATTAGACCTGAATAGACCTGGTGACAGGTTTTGTTTAAGTGTTCTGCCCAGAATCAGTGAGACTCAAGGGCTGAGCTGACCCATCACTGCAATCATATGTACTTCAAAGGAGAATGTTCTGATATCACTGCAGGAGTATTATGGACAAACGATTTAAAAAATGGTCAAATATATTTAGTTATTGTTTACCACGTATGCCTATAAGAGCACATCTGTTCTATATCTGTCTGGCACAATGCAGGTGGGGTCTTGTTATGGATTTATATTAGCATCCAAGCACACATAGTGATCTTGACCGTTGTGAATCTGATTGGATGATACATGCAGAACTGATCACTGATCACAGACTAGACTCAACCAATGAATACTCTGACTGTATGGGTGAGATCTTCCACACAATCATGAATGGAGAATTGAATACCATTTATAGGCAAATTATATGCTATTGTAAATATAAATTACCTTTTATAGGTTATTTATTATGGTATTTTTCATGGTTTACATTTACTTCAGGGAACTCTTGTGGTTATTTCAGAAAACTTTTTAAAGGGGTTTGTCCAATCTCCTGTGCAGTCAGCCTGAATATTACAGCATGGGCAGGATTCTCCGGTATTGCCGCTATGTGTGGGCGATCACGTGACTATAAGTATGTGATTAGCAGATCTCCAGTCGCATTCCAACTAGATATGTCAAGTCTTGCTCAATTTAATTGTACTGGGCAAGGTCACACACATCTGTTCAGATTGTGGCCAGAAGTAAGCAAGCCTTCAGATGACTTAAACAATAGCACCCAGCCCGATAAGAGAGGCATAGTTGATTTTGTTTTTAACCCCTGCAGCATGCTGTCCTCAGCTTACATAGCAAAAACCTGCTGAGATTCCATTAATAACTAACAGTATGAGAAAAATTACCGTAAGTTTCCACCTCTCTAATGATACATTAGGAAAATAGGAGAGAGCTGTCCCATGATATATGGACACAAAAATGACACATAAATGAAATATAAAAGGTAAATACAATATTCATATAATATATGCCTTTAACTTTTGAAATCTGGTAGATAGGTCTAGAACGTGAAGGACCTGTTTACACTGGATGATAACTGTGATTTGTACAGGACCCCTGAAGAAAAGTAATCACTTCCGGTGTGACTGGGCCCCAACGTTCTAAGTATTCAATGTACACCTATATAGAAAAGCATGCATGAAAGTGTGACATAGACATGATATCCTTTATCACAGCGCAAATACAAGGTGAAATGTTGTGTGCTTAAAGGGGTTTTCTATTTGTTTTTCATTATGTTGCACTAGAAAAAAAAATTAAAACTGTGGTTACTCACTGTCCACAGGTCTAGTGATGGCTCTCTGCCATTTCAATTGTTTTTGTAGATAATTGCAGCATTGATGGCACAAAGACATTGATGATAAGTGCCTCTGAGCCTTGATATCTGTGCTTGGCTGCAGTAGCCATGTCCATGTGTCTGAGCCCGATGCTTGGGTGCAATGGTCATGTCTATGTGCCTGGACCCAGTGGTTGGCTGTAATGGTCATGTACCATGTGTCTGATCTAAGTGGTTGGCTGCAGAGGTCATGACCATGTGTCTGAGCCCAGTGGTTGGCTGTAGTAGTCATGACCATGTGTCTGAGCCCAGTGGTTGGCTGTAGTAGTCATGACCATGTGTTCTGAGCCCAGTGGTTGGCTGTAGTGGTCATGACCATGTTTTTGAGCCCAGTGATTGGCTATAGTGGTCATGACCATGTGTCTGAGCCCAGTGGTTGGCTGTAGAAGTTATGATCATGTGTCTGAGCCCAGTGGTTGGCTGTAGTAGTCATGACCATAAGTCTGAGCCCAGTGGTTGGCTGTAGGGTCATGACCATGTGTCTGAGCCCAGTGATTTGCTATAGTGGTCCTGACCATGTGTCTGAGCCCAGTGGTTGGCTGTAGTGGTTATGTCCATGTCTCTGAGCCCAGTGGTTGGCTGTAGTGGTTATGTCCATGTGTCTGGTGTCAATCCCGATGCTTGGCAGTGGTAGCTATGTCCATGTGTCTGGTGTATGAGTCCAGTGCTTCACTGCAGTGATCATGTCCATGTGTCTGGTGTCTGAGTCCAGTGCTTGGCTGCAGTGATCATTTCCATGTGTCTGGTGTCTGAGCCCGGTGCTTGGCTGCAGTGATTTTGTCCATGTGTCTGGTGTCTGAGCCCGGTGCTTGGCTGCAGTGATTATGTCTATGTGTCTGGTATCTGAGCCTGGTGCTTGGCTGCAATGTTCATGTCCATGTGTCTGGTGTATGAGCCCAGTGCTTGGCTGTGGTAACTATGTCTATGTGTCTGAGCCTGGTGCTTGGCAGTGGTAGCTATGTCATGTGTCTGAGCCCAGTGCTTGGCACAGTGTCATGTCATGTGTCCGAGCCCGGTGCTGGCTGTGGTAGCTATGTCTGTGTGTCTGGTATCTAAGCCCGGTGCTTGGCTGCAGTAGTCATGTCCATGTGTCTGGTTTCTGAGCCAAGTGCAAGGCTGTGGTAGTTATGTCTATGTGTCTGGTATCACCGCTGCAGCCTGTTAACAGGAGGCAGCAGCAAAGAGGCAGCACTGGAAATGCAGAGATTGAGTAACTGAATCTATTTATTTGTAAGTGATTCAGTCATTGTCACAAGACATTGTCAGACAGTAATATCCTATAGTTTGGTAGATAGCTTGTAATAATATAGTCTCTGAGTTTTGTCCGGAGGACACTTACTTGGCAAGATGGTTTTATTTTAAGGATCCACCATCAGGTAATTCCTGAATAGTCTCTATCCTGGTGTACCCACCCAGAACTGATAGACAAAGTTAACATCTGCCTCTTTTCTTGTTTTGGCCAACAATAACATACCCCTAGCCACCTAGCATGGGATAACATTGTAGGCCTTGTGAAGAGGATCCCTGCAGAAGCACTTGTGTGAAAATAAAAATGGAGCCAACATGTTCTTGGCTCTCTTCTCTGTAGGCTGCATAATCACTGTGCAGTCATCTTCTATGTATTTGGGACTTTAGTGTGACATACTGCAGCCAACAGTTATGGCACCCAAACCAACAAAAACATCCGAAATTTGGCTTGGGATGGGAGTATGGGACAGAAAAACAAGAGATCAGTCATATTAATACTCAACAAGCCTGATCCTGCTTTGACCCTGCTGTTTAGGAAGGGATGGGCGGACCCCCTACACATCATATTATTGACTAGAGGACATGTTTAACAACATTTGCATACCCAACCTTTACACATTAATGTTCAATTATAACATGAAGATGTAATACGCCCCTGATTCTCAGATTATACATACATTTCCCTCCGATGTTTGTTCATTATTTTAGTTCAGAGTAAGTAAATAGTGTAATTAACATATGAAAGAAGAGCGGGTTTCTTTTTTCTTTTTATCAAAAAGCAATGTCAAGGATGAGTCTCTAGGTAGCACACATGCACTAATTACTCCTGAAGACCTACTTTGCAATCTTCTCGTTGGGCTCTCCCCGTGCATTTGCCTCCGTTGCATAAATGGGGATGGGTGGGGTAGTGGCAATGAGGACACATCATGCGTCTGAAGCTTGTACCAATGTGGCTCATCATCTAAAAGTGCAGTTTCAATTCAATAAGAATCTGTGGGAATAAGAAGAAAAAAAATGAGTCAGAAGACACCGGTATGGACAAGAATACAGAAAGGGAACAAGTGATCATTAAGGTGATGACATGGCCACCAAAAATCAAAATATTACCAAAAATAAATACCGTAAATTCTCAAGTCATTATTTCTTCTACCAAGTAACCATATGTTCTGTTCAGAGCGTTCCTATATCACAGAGGTCTTCAACCAGAAGAAAATTCAGGATCTACATTTACTGGGGATATTTAGGTTTTCTTTAGAATTATTCGATAAAAATAACAGACTGCTCCCAAATGTCATACTGTAATGTCTGTTTAAGGCCACAGGCTCAAAACAGCTATCTCGGACAGATTTGGCACAAGGCCTTCTTTTAGCAGAATTCCAAGAAACCCTGACACCCCTTAACTCCAATACAAGGATCTGGATTTACAACATGGTCCAAACGATAGCTGCCTACGGATGGGCTACCAACCAGAGGAGTGAACCAGAGGAAGAAATGGTCGCCAAGCAGGGTCAAAGCCAGGAAAAAGCGATTAGGACAAAATCAGGATCCATTAGAGTAGTTGGGGAGTCGGGTCAAAACCGAGATAGCTGCAAGGTACAAAATCATCAGGTAGGAGAAGTGTCCAAAAAACAGTCCAAGGTAAAACAGGAAAGCACCAATACAGAGAAGAAGAAGAACCAGACCTAACCAGAGAAGCACAAGCTACATCTGGAAGTTTCAAGCAGAAAGCTGGAAGCTTAAGTAGAGTATCTGCCTTCTAATAGGCTAAAGCCAGGAGCTGATGACTTCAGCTGCACATCACACACACACACTCTGTCAGAGTGGAAAGTACTGCAGATTCCAGCCACTCCAACCTCAGTGAAAGGGCAGTTTCTGGCTCTGACTTCTCATCTAGCACCACCTACAGCAATGTTCCCCAATTCCGAGAGCCACCAACAGTGCATGTTTTCAGGATCTCCTCAGTATTGCAAATGTGAAAATGTAATCACCTGCACAGGTGATGATTCCAACACCTGTGGTGAAATCCAGAAAACATGCACTGTTGGTGGCTCTCGGGGACTGGAGTTGGGACTCACGGCTTCAGCTCAAGCAACAAATGGAGACAATTGCTTATTTGATATCTGGTCTACGCATGTGCCTACAGGCTCTCCCTCTCCCTGCCCCTCAGAAGCATCACAGATAAATGAAAATGAAAGTGATATACATAGCACAGGGAGGAAGAAGGGAATGTCAGTCTGGGAAGGTGTGAATAATAAATGAACATTTACATACTGTGGACTATTCAGCAGTGAAAATAATTGACCGAACTGGTGAAGCAGCTGCCTGCTGGGTTTGAAGGTGCTTATAGCAAGAGAACTACTAAGGGTACAGTAATGATTTTTACATATTCTGAAAGGGCTGCCGGAGCGCTATTCAATGGTGCTATTAGTATCATACTGAAAATGACCTGAAAGAGTCCCTTTAAGTGTATGGGCAAACTCACATTTAGTGGCCAGTGTCAGGCAGCTGCAGCAAAGGCTAATAAAATAATGTGATGCATTAAAAGAGGCATAGATGCTCATGAGAAGAACATAGTTTTACCTCTATACGAGTCACTAGTGAGAACACACTTGGAATATTGTGTACAATTTTGGTCTCCGATGTATAAGAAAGACATAGCTGAACTAGAGCGGGTCCAGAGAAGAGCGACAAAAGTCATTAGAGGACTAAGGGGTCTGCAATACCAAGACAGGTTATTAAACTTGGGGTTATTTAGCTTGGAAAAACGAAGGCTTAGGGGTGATCTTATTACAATGTACAAGTATATGAACTTTCTAATGATCTTTTTACACTTAGGCCTTAGATGGGGACAAGGGGGCATCCTCTACGTCTGGAGGAACGAAGGTTTAATCATAATCACAGACGCGGATTCTTTACTGTAAGGTTAAGTCCACACACATTGGTTTTTTTGTTTTGCAACAAAGCAGCAAATTCACAGCAAATCATAGGGGTTGTTTTTTTCTTGGCAGGAGGTTTGCTGCGTTTTTCCTGTGGATTTGCTTTGTTTTTGGTACATTTTTGCTGTGGATTTGCAAAAGAAACTATAGCAAAAAAGGAGAAAGAATTGACATGTTCATTCTTTCAAATACGCAGCAAAACCTGGGGTGTTATCACTTTCTGCACCAACAAAAAACAAAGTATGTGGACAGCTTTTCCTGAAATCACATGGATTTGATGTTAATTAAAAAGTATGTAAAAAATCAAGGGAAATCCGCAGCAAAATGCACTGTAAGAACATAGCCTAATGAGTGATTCACTTCTAAAATTTAACCCCTTCACGATCTATGATGTATAGGAACGTCATAGGCCATCTCCATCCCTTTGACGCGCTGATTTCGCATCATCCCCCCCCACGCGTCAGCTGATCTGATCAGCGATCCGATTTGCACTGTTAACCCTTTTCATTGGGCTGTCAATCACTGACAGCGCAATGTAAAGCACCAATGTTCCCTGCCGGCATTTTAGGTCCCGTGATGTGATCACAGGGCCTTGATGCATTGCCATGACATCCTGGGATCCTGTGAGGACAAGAGGACAAAAGGTGAGCGCCTGCATCCACAGAAAGTGATCACTTCTTCTGTTCACACCTGTGCATCATCATGGCTGTGAAAAGGAAAAGCGATCGTTCTGTGTAGCGCTGAGGCGCCCTGAGAGGCAGTGTAAAATAAAGGGAAAAAAAACGTTTTTAAAAATATGACAAAAAAAAACCCAGAAAAGATAAAATTACCTCCCATGTGCTCCATTGAAAATAAAACTATTAAAAAAAACATACAATTGGTATCGCCACATTCAGGAATGCCCGATCTACCAAAATGTAAGATCAACTAATCAGATTTGTAAACTTGTAACACAAAAAATAAAACCCCCAAAATTGATTTTTTTTTTGGTCGCCGCAGCATTGCAATAAAATGCAATAACGGGCAATCAAAACATAGAAACTACCCAAAAATTGTATAATTAGAAAAGTCAGCTCAAGGTGCAAAAAATAAGCTGTCACAGCCCCAGATCCCGAAACATAGAGCGCTACGGGGCACCGAAAATGGTGCCAAAAGTGCAATTGTTTTTCTTTAAAAACTTCTGAATTGTTTTTTACCACTTAGATAACAGTAAACATATCCCATGTTTGGTATCAATGAACTCATAGCGACCCGAGGCATCACACCAACATAACAGTTTTATTATATAGTGAAAATGTGATTAAAAAATTAAAATAAATAAATCATGTGATTCCACTTTTTTTTTGCAATTTCACCGCATTTGGAATTTTTTTCCTGTTTTCTAGTATAACATATGGTAAAGTGAATGATGTCATTCAAAAGTACAACTCATCCCACAAAAAAAACAAGCCCTCTTATGTTTATATTGATGGAAAAAATATTAAAAGTTATGGCTCTTTGAAGAAGGGATGGGAAAATAGAAAACAGAAATTTGCCAGGTGGAGAAGGGTTTAAAGGGAACCTGTCACCTCCATTAAGGCCCCCAGGCTATCACTACCTGTCCCTGCACTTTCCTATTACTACTCTAACTATCCCTATAAGTGCTAAATGTACCCTGCGACTGTGTAATAAAAGCTTTTTATCACTTACTCATTACTATGTTAATGATCTAGGGGGCTACCATTGCTTATTCCCCCTGGGCGTCCTCTCTGTGTCCTGTGGCCACCTCCTGCATAGGTTATCATGCCCTGATGAGCGTGATAGTGACTTCCAAATGCGCGCCCCTCAGCCTGGCTCGCTATGTTCTGCAGAGTGCTGGGTATGACACCGAACGTGTTTATTTCTGATACACCGCAGCAGCTGGACTTCAAACTGTGCAGTACGCATGTTCTATAGAGCACATTACGTCAGCTCATCTGTGATGAGGTGTCGTAATGTGCTCCACAGAGCATGCGCAATGCGCAGCTCTGTGGATGAGCTGCGGATACCGGAAAAGACGCGTTCTGCATCATACCCGGCATTCTGCAAGCGGAGCGAGCCAGTCTGGGGGGCGCGCATTTGGAAGTCAATATCACGCCCATCGGGGTGATAACCTATACAGGAGGCGGCCACGGGACACAGAGAGGACACCCAGGGGGCTAGCAATGTATCCCCCTGGATCATTAACATAGTAATGAGTGAGTGATAAAAAGCTTTTATTACACAGTCACAGGGCACACTTTAGCACAGAGAGGGATAGTTAGAGTAGTAATAGGATGGGACAGATAGTAATAGGAAGATGAAGGGACAGGTAGTAATAGCCTGGGGGGTTTTATGGAGGTGGCAGGTTCCCTTTAAGAATGCCTTGGATGCCCTTCTGCCAAAATATAAAATTACCGGTTATATATACTAGATTCTTTGATACGGCGTTGATCCATTGAACTAGTCAGATTGCCGTATGTGGGGTCGGGAAGGAATGTTTCCTCAATATGGAGCCTAGTATTTGCCCCAAGGGGTTTTGCCTTCCTCTGGATCAGCATGTCAGGTTATAGGGTGAACTCGATGGACTTTGAAAATAGGAAACTCTGATTATTTTAGCATCTAAAGTCCTCCATTCCCCTGAGGATACAATGTCATATGTAGGCTATAGATTATGCATCTTTTATTTGTTGTAAAGCATGAACAATATAACTTTTTTGCAATTCTGTAAAACATTTTTTACTTTCAACCCTAGAAAAGGAAAAATACTTTCCGTGATATATATTTGGCGGCCAGATATAACCTCTAGACTGCGGCTTTCATGCTTTTTAGAGCTCATCAGAGACGAATAGGATCAAGTACCTGAGATCAGTTCTAATCTCACTGTAAATCCTACTCTTTTGTATACATGAGTTGTGACAAACCGAGTGTCAATCATCCCTTTGCTGTGTATGCTGTAGGCTTTGTCCCAAAAAAAACAGTAATGACCTGTGTCAGGTACATCATTATATGTCTGCTTGGAGGAATTTCACCACTTTGCTGTCAGTCTCGGAGATGCAGCTGACGGACTGTCTACCTTCGTCTACCTGCATCTGTTGAATGTCAAGGAAATGTCTGACATGATGTAAATCTTAAATGTAAAATTTATAATTTGGGGCCAGAATGACAACTGAAAATTGAGCGAAATGGGTAAAGGTACATGATGATTTGTGTTGGGGCAAAGGCAATAGGATTGTCATTTATACAATAACCCGGCTTCTTCGTGGGCCAATCAAAGAAAGGTTACATTTATAGGCCATGCTCCAAATTCCAACATACGCAGTACATGGGTTAAGAATTAGAGGCTTTAAAGGGGCTGTCCGGGCTTTTTATAAAATATCTGTGTATATCTAGGCTGCAGAATGCTGATAGTTTCTAATTTAAACCCTGTCGGCATTTTGCAGGGATACCCAGATATCAGTATTTTACATCTGGAGGAGACCGACCAGGGGTGTGTTTGTTTTGGAGATTGTGTGAAAATGTCATAAATTGTCGTTTACACCTACTCTTCTACAAGTACACCCCACACAGCAACAAGCCCTTCCCCTCCAGTCTCGATAGTACCCGTCCCCTCTACACTCCATTGCCCAATGTACATTGTGATAGAACCTGCTGCATTGCACTGTGAGCGGTCATCTCCTTCTAAGGGCCCTTTCACATCAGCGTTTTTTGAAATTTGCGGCAGATGCGGTGAAAAAACCGCATCTGTCGCAATTACCGCATACCGGCTGCACTTGCGGCGCGGTTGCGGTAAACGCCATGCAAAGTATAGGCGTACTTGCGGCAGGTGCGGCAAGTGCGGTTTTGCACTTGCGGCAGGTGCGGCCGCGGAAAAAACCGCGGTCAGACGCGGTTTTTTTCGCGGCAGCACCTGCCGCAAGTGCAAAACCGCACTTGCCGCACCTGCGCCTATACTTTGCATGGCGTTTACCGCAACCGCGCCGCAAGTGCAGCCGGTATGCGGTAATCGCGGCAGATGCGGTTTTTTCACCGCATCTGCCGCGAATTTCAAAAAACGCTTATGTGAAAGGGCCCTAACATACTATGTCTGTTAGCAGCGCGTTAATCAGCGTGATGTCCACAGCGAGCAACAGAGAATGTTCATTTATTGAGAATTAACAACATGCAGTTTACAACATGAGAATAGGATCAATCTGGTTTCTGGAGAGGGAGAGAGAAATCTGCTGTGACTTTCAGCTTCCAGTTTCACACTAGAATGTACATGCTGGATGCAGGGGGAGGAACATCCTGTCTCTGAATGAGGACTTTTTTTTTTTTTTAACTTTGTTGACATCTGAACAATATGCATGCAGATATAAAATCACATCATATTAAACAAACAATAGTTGTTGCAATACAGATTAATATGCATTAGGCCAACAGTGTCGAATCTGCAGCTCTGAGATGACCGCTGTCAGTGCTGCGGTGTGTTCGCTCACCTCCTCCCTTGTGTCTGCGCTGACTGATGTGATATGATGTGATATGAATTTTTTTTTGAAGAATCAACAACAAGTGGGACACAATCATGAAGTGGAACCACATTTATTGGATATTTTAAATTTTTTTAACAAAAAAAAACCCTGAAAAATGGGGTGTGCAATATTATTCAGCCCCTTTACTTTCCATGCAGCAAACTCACTCCAGAAGTTCAGTGAGGATCTCTGAATGATCCAATGTTGTCCTAAATGACTGGTAATGATAAATAGAATCCACCTGTGTGTAATCAAGTCTCTGTATAAATGCACCTGCTCTGTGATAATCTCAGGGTTCTGTATCAAGTGCAAAGAGCATCATGAAGACCAAGGAACACACCAGGCAGGTCCGAGATACTGTTGTGGCAAAGTTTAAAGCTGGATTTGGATACAAAAAGATTTCTCAAGTTTTAAACATATCAAGGCGCACTGTACCAGCGATCATATTGAAATGGAAGGAGTATCAGACCACTGCAAATCTACCAAGACCCGGCCGTCTCTCTAAACTGTCATCTCGAACAAGGAGAAGACTGATCAGAGATGCAGCCAAAAGGCCGTGATCACTCTGGATGACCTGCAGAGATCTACAGCTGAGGTGGGAGAGTCTGTCCATAGGACAACAATAAGTCGTACACTGCACAAATCTGGTCTTTATGGAAGAGTGGCAAGAAGAAAGCCATTTCTCAAAGATATCCATAAAAAGTCTCGTTTGAAGTTTGCCACAAGCCACCTGGGAGACACCAAACATGTGGAATAAGGTGCTCTGCTCAGATGAAACCAAAATCGATCTCTTTGGCCACAATGCAAAACGATATGCTTGGCATAAAAGCAACACAGCTCATCACCCTCAATACACCATTCCCACTGTCAAACATGGTGGTGGCAGCATCATGGTTTGGGCCTGCTTTTCTTCAGCAAGGACAGGGAAGATGGTTAAAATTGATGGGAAGAGGGATGGAGCCAAATACAGGACCTTTCTGGAAGAAAACCTGTTGGAGTCTGCAAAAGACTTGAGACTGGGACGGAGATTTATCTTCCAACAAGACAATGATCCCAAACATAAAGCAAAATCTACAATGGAATGGTTCAAAAATAAACATATCCAGGTGTTAGAATGGCCAAGTCACATCTAGACCTGAATCCAATGGAGAATCTGTGGAAAGAGCTGAGAACTGCTGTTCACAAACGCTCTCCATCCAACCTCACTGAGCTCCAGCTGTTCTGCAAGGAAGAATGGGCAAGAATTTCAGTCTTCCGATGTGCAAAACTGATAGAGACAAACCCCAAGAGACTGCAGCTGTAATCGCGGCACAAGGGGGCGCTACAAAGTATTAACTCAAGGGGGCTGAATAATATTGCACGCCCCACTTTTTAGTTTTTTATTTGTTAAATAAATTTTAAATATCCAATATATTTCGTTCCACTTCACGATTGTGTTCCTACTTGTTGTTGATTCTTCACAAAAAAATTAGAATTTATATCTTTATGTTTGAAGCCTGAAATGTGGCAAAAGGTTGAAAAATTCACAGGGGCCAAATACTTTCACAAGGCACTGTATATATGTATATGTATATACACACACACACAGTGACAGAGAGCCAGATTCCTCTTTTAAAAGGAAAGCTTCTTGCAAGCAGCTTGCAATGAAGTTTTCCATAAATTTTCATTCTGCCAGCTTCTTACAGAGTGTGTGAGTAATGTGTAATTATCAGGTGCTGCACCGCTGATTGTTGGAGTCGGAGGTGGGATAGTTTATAAGATCCTATAGAATGTTCCAAAAACTCTTCAGTTCATACAAAAAATAACTCTTTCCAAGGATTACAATTATGGGTTTAGTTGAGCTGTGCTCTTTTGTGCAATGTTTCACACAATCTTACTCTTTTTCAGGTGATGTTATTTAGGTTATTGGCACTGTGGTCGAAAACTCGAAAACATGTTATTAAATCCAACTAAGAGTGTGTAAAAATATCACAAATAACAGATAATAACAGCCCAATTAATGGGAAGTTGTGGCACATTCAGCACAAGCACACATTGTTATCTTGAGGAATTTTGCTATGGATTGGATGAGTGTCTATACACCATGCAGAAGTTAATGTCCGATACAACAGAGTCGGGACATCGAGGGCATCAGAATCAATCAGACACATTTTAAAATTGCAGCTTTTGCTGACGACCTCCTAGTCCTAATGACCAATCCTTTGAAGGGGTTTGCATCATTAATCAGTATTAGGGAACAGTTCGGCTCTCTTTCTAACTTCAAAATAAATATGTCCATATCAGAGGCTTTGGGTCTACAGAACACTCCTTCCACAAGGTCAAGACTGAAAAATCTATACCCATTCTCCTGGCCTAAAAATGATATCACCTATCTGGGAGTGAAGCTGGGTAAATCCAACTGAGACTTATTCCGCTTAAATATTCTCCCTTTATTAGACTTTACATCAGCCACCATCAAAACTTGGAGGGATTCCTATTTGTCATGGATGGGAAGAAAAAATATAATAACAAGTCTGATACTCTTCAAATTTACCTACTTGTTCCAGATGTTGCCCATTATAATATCCTCATCATTCCTCACCAAAATCAATTCCATGTTCTCTAAATACATCTGGAGACGCAAGAAACCACAAATTTCATACTGCACACTTACTCTCCTAAAACACAAGGTAGGGTGGGTGCACCAGATGTCAGGACATACTACAAAGCCACAATGTTATCTAGAGTGGTGGACATCAAAAGGGGTCCAGCGACAAACAATGGGTCAGCATAGAGGAAGCCCTTTCGCCTATCCACCTATGTTCTATCTTCCTACTTCAAACACAACAAAACTCTAGAATCTCCCTACACAATTCGCATACCAAAGCCACACTGAAAGTCTGGCTGGAATCCGTGAACATCCTTGCCCTACCACTATCCCCTTTACTTAAACTCTCTGATCCCTGCAAGATCAGGTAACCGGAAACTATCAAATATCTCCATAGACCATCTACTACCAAATGGATCACTCCCCTCACTAACTGAACTTCAAAAGACCCCGGATCTCTCAACTATAACTTATGTTCAATACAACTCTATCAGAGAACTATTGAAACCAGCTCTCAGGTCCGCCAACCTCACCAGAACCCTCACTGCTTTTGAGGCTCTATGTGCCAAGATATCCAGACCCAGGAAGATCTTTTCATATGTTTATAAGATACTAATCAATGCTGATAGTTGTCCCAAAAGGGCTTACATCACCCTCTGAGAACAGGATTTAGGCTATAGCTCAGACCAACCCAAATACTTCACATATATAAACACACGCATGGACCTACGCAATGTGTAAAGGCACTGGAGAACTCCTTTAAAATTGTAGCAAGATGGTATACCACACCAAAACAGTGCATCACCTGGGCAACAGAAACGGCACCGACTGCTGAAGATGTGGACACGCAGACTGTGATTACATACCTATTTGGTGGCTATGCCCAATCATCTGCCGATTCTGGCGGGAAACTGAGAGCCTAATTAGAAATGTTCTGCACAAGGAGCTTAGCCTCACACCGAAGACAGCACTACTCAATTTCCTGATCTGGCCAGATCACAAACAAGCTTCTACCCTAGCCCAAAACATTCTTTCAGCTGCAAAACTACTAATTCCGACTCACTGGAAATCCCCCACAACACACCACACAATTCCAATTGCAAGAGAAAGTACTCAAGCTATTCCATGATTCCATGTTGCTGAAACGGTGGCGGTTGTAAACCATAAACAAACGACCTATCTGGAAATCTGGCGTCCATGGATCCAATTTAGATCCTCTACTGTGAAATATAGTAATGAGAAAGCTCTGAACACACCCTAAAATGCTTTGCTCTCACTTGTGCCTCCCACTCCCTCCCCTACCCCCCCATCACACCCTCCCTTCTCTGGAACCTCCACCCACCTCTGAATTATGTTTTTATCTTTCTTGTCCTCTTTTTATCTACACCCCCATCCATTTTGTTGTTTATAAATATTGAATATATGTTAACTTTTGGTGACCTACCAGGCGAGAAACCATGTAAAGAGGAACCCAGGAACATTCTGAGATAACGAACTTTGACCTTATTGTCTGACTCTAATAACAACACTATTTGCGGTCATGGAGGTCACTGACGTCACCAGAAAGCTCTACATTTTAGTGACATATCCCTTTAGGATATCAGTTTCCATTTATAAGGAATCCGAATTCCTGCCAAAAATGTTGTATTATGATTATGATACACTGTTTTCACTTTGTTTGTTCTATATACTTCAATTTTGAAAAGAAGTTAATTTCCGTATGGCTGATGAAATTTGTCACACATTTATTTATTTAAAAGGTTGGGATTAGTGTTTATTTACCCCTTCATTGGCTATGCCCCCTTCCTTTTCCACCATCTTTGATGTTAAAAATGTGTTGAGAAATAAATGACAAGACAGTTCCCATTGATTTCAATGAATTTCTATTTCCTTTACTTGTCATGGTGACAGATATGATGGACAGGAATATGCTGCATGTAATGTTTTCCTCTTCATTGTAAATGACGTCTGTCATCCAATCTATCATCCAATCTAAGTTTTTTTTTTCCACATCAAACTCTATTGGACAACAGATGCAGTGGATCGAAGCACCAGACGTCACAGACGACATCCATTATTCCCATGCATCACCCCATTGATTTCAATATGAAAATGATGGATGGAACATTTGACATTGTTCTTTTTACCTTGGTGTTGAGATATATACTCTGATCAATCTGATAAATAAGTGAAAAAGAGGGAAATCCAAGAGTGTGCCCATGGACATATTTTGAGAAATCATCCAGATAATTCAATATCGATTAACATGTTACAAATATCTTATATTTCTCCATAAAAAACTATAAAGAGGTTTGTCATTACCTATCCTAAAAATTCACTTTCTTCCTCTCAAACTCTGACTTGATCCCAAAAGGTGACCTCCCCCCAAAAATGCCCAATTCCCCGATGGCGGTCTATCAGCCCCAATCTATACTATTACTTTTTGGCGTCGCAGCTGACATATTCCTATTGGTGGACTGACATTTTATTACACTCAGCTACATAAGCTAAAAATGAGGAAAACTCCAAAACATGTCTATGGACTTGAAGACCATAGGTCTATTCTGGGAAATCATCCAGGTAATTCAATATCGATTAATATGTTACAAATATTTTAATTTCTCTATAAGAAATCTATGGAGAGGCTTGTCACATTACCTCTCCTAAAAATTCACTTTCTTCCTCTCGAACTCTGGCTTGATCCCAAAGTGTGATCTCCAACATTCGTTCCCTAAACTCTCTTCGGGGAACCGGAGAGTAAATGAACGTTTGGTTCCATTTGGGTTCTATTGTTTTCTTCACAGTCTTTGTTCTTCTTTTGTTCTTGTCACTATAAAAAAATAATACCAAGATGTTAGATCTTTACTGTCCTACACTTTATAAGTACAGAAGTTAAATATTCATAGAAAACATAACTTCTGAAGATACCCATACACATTAGATAGCTATTGGATAAATACTACAGAATATGCCCTTACTCCACCATACACATGCAGACTAGACTTGAGGGAGAAGCCCCTGTTCTTTACAAATATAACTTAGCATCATCTTTACCAGAAATTCTGAAAATGGTGGCTCGAGTCTGGACATTGGTGTGAGATCTGTTAGGGGGACAAGACAAGAGGGGGGGGGGACAAGAGGCGCAATAGTGCCCTTATCACTAGACACTAGACAAATTAGGTGAGAAATTGTTTCACTCACCTAGTCCAGTTGTGCCACCCACAACTGGTTCAGAGGCCTGATATGGTAAGTGTCTTGATGGCTGCTGCTGGACTTCCACCGGTCTCCACTCAGGGTAGACGAACTAGTCCAGTTGTGCCACCCACAACTGGTTCAGAGGCCTGATATGGTAAGTGTCTTGATGGCTGCTGCTGGACTTCCACCGGTCTCCACTCAGGGTAGACGAACTTGAAGTTTTGGGAAAGGAAGGTGTGTCACAGTCCGCGCTGCCAAGAAATCCGCTCGTAATAACGCTAGTAGTCAGTATCCAAATTTATCCTCTTTATTCATCAACGCATTTCAACGCCCTCCTGGCGTCTTCCTCAGGGATGCCTGGACATCCCTGAGGAAGACGCCAGGAGGGCGTTGAAATGCGTTGGATGAATAAAGAGGATAAATTTGGATACTGACTACTAGCGTTATTACGAGCGGATTTCTTGGCAGCGCGGACTGTGACACACCTTCCTTTCCCAAAACTTCTGTTAGGGGGACGTCACATGACACTGATTTCGTCTAGAGTGCCGCTATGGGACAATTCTCATTTCTGAAATCTACACTATTATTTGACGTGGCTTTTTCGATCATGTATTGTCATCTCAGTTTGGCATTGCACCACTGTCTATTGTTTTTTTGAGGCTTGAAGAGCTTTTGGGATTGCTGATCTGCCTAAGCCCCTTAACCGATAAAAAATAAATAAATAGTTGTACTCTGAAACACTAAGGTATACAAACATTGAATATAGGAATATGGACATGCATTACTGCTAAGGAAATACATTGAAAAATGGAGACATTTAGCACGTAAAAAGGCCAATTTGTTTGCGAGACGAGCAGCCGGCATCAAGGTGTATCTCTTTTCTGGGTCTCTTTCTAATCTAATGCCTCTGTTCGAATTAAAAAAATAAATCCTAGTTTTTGGGTGGATAGGAACCTGCTTATAGAATTCATGGATGTACCTGAAATGATGGATGATGAATGGAAGGAGGTGGAAGACACCTCCTATCTTTCAGAGGTGATCACTAAGGATTGCTTAATTTCATCTAAATTTGGTAATAGGGTTAACTATACTCCCAAAGTCCTAAAGAAGACTGTTGTGTCTTCATGTGACTTGTGTTTACGTTGTGTCCTTTTTACATTCAGTTTCATTGTGTCCTAAAATGCTCCCCTTTTGGTCGGAGGTGCTCTTGTTTCTACTTCCCTATGATTCTGTCCCCTCAAATCTTGGCATTTTCAGTAGAGAGTGACTACCGTATATTATCAGATTTTATGAACAGACCTTTTTTTTTTTTTTTTAAAGTTTTATGCTTTTACTCCGGGAAGGTGTTTATGGTGGTGTGAAAATCTATGGCTGTTAAGTTCCTGTCTCATTGGATTCATTGGATTCAACTGGTGAATAAATATACTCCAATGTACAAAATATTACCAGAGAACATACCAATAAAATTTAAAGAATTTAGGTAAGATGGCTGGAGGTGAGAGACACAGCGGCTGAGACACTGAGCGGTGATGGCAGTGTCGACGTGATGTTATTTGTACAGCCAAAACACTGAGATGGAAGCAGCAGCGGAGTACCGGCACAGATTGGCCAAACCACCAAGTGACTGTCTGCAGAGATGATGTGAGCTACTGACATGACGCCATTTCTACAGCCAAAACACAAAAGCAGCTGCATACAATCGGCATAGAGTGGCCGAACCACCAAGTGATTGGCTGCAGCAATGATGTGAGTTATCAGCGTGAAGTCATTTCTACAGCCAAAACACTAAGACAGAGAACTGGCACTGAGCGGCTGGACCACCAAGTGATTGCCTGTAGAGATGATGTAAGCTATTGATGTGGCATCATTTCTACGGCCGAAAAACTGAGACAGGAGATGAGGTGGAAAACCAGCACGGAGTGGCCAAAATACCAAGTGATTGGATTCAGCAATCATGTGAGCTATCAATGTGACATCATTTCTACAGTCAAAACATTGAGACAGAAGCAATAGCGGAGAACCGGCACAGAGCTGCCCAACCACCAAGTGATTGGCTACAGTGACAATGTGAGCTATCAAAGTGTTGTCACCGCTGCCGCCAAAAATATGATTTAGAAGCAGCAGAGAAGAGCTGGCGCTGGACCCGGAGAGGCAATGATTTTTTTTTTTTACAAGAAGTCTATTATTGGGGGCCACTTTTTTAAGTGAAAAAGCCCTTTAAGCTTTATGGAGAAAACCCCTTGAAAACCAGTGTATGGAAAGAATGAATAATGAATGAGACCTTTGATCGCACAGTAGTTCATGTCCATATCTTCTTAGCTGACCCTATTCTTGCTCACATAATCCCAGTAATAGCAGGATTTCATTAAAAGTATCGACATATTTTACTTATTAGCAGATTGGAATCTCTGCACTAGGCACATGGTACCCGAGAATCCTCTAATGAGAGCAGTGTAAATTTATATTGCTTATCTGCAATTAAAATACCTTAATGACCTTCAGTAGGAGATATGAAACCTCATTAAAAGTTAGCTGGTATTTGAGAATATCCCCTTCATTAATAGCACACTAATGAAATTCTATCCAAAAGAACATATTAACACTAGATGCCGGGTGCTATGAATATGGGGACTACTCATAGACATACAGCAAAACCAAAATAGGGTATTGCAACAAATCACTGTGTTATTAAATATATAATAATGATGAGTGGTTTCTATTGGGTGTGATGACATTTACCATATTTTAGTTTTAATCAATCAAATACATATTAGGTAGCTCCAACTCTAAGTGATCGGCTTATACTGTATGTAGATCAATTGGGCAACAATAGATTGCAGGCCCTTAGATAATCATTAATGTGGCTGTCCGACTGTTTGGATCCAGTATGATTATCAGAAAGAGAATCTGTCACTGTTACAAACATCATAAAAAAGCGCTCCCACCCAATTTTTTATTCCATAAACATGTCTAAACCTATTGTAAAGTACCGTAACTGTGATAATATACTCACCAATCAATGTCTTCCCCGGTGTCCAGTGCACATCCGGTCCTCTCCTAAGTCATCATGTGACCTAGAAGAGGACTCGTGGAGTCCTGGAAACCAGTGAAGATGGCAATCGATGAGTATATACACAGCCATCATGTGACCTGGAAGAAGACGAGAGGGGTAGTGCAAACCGGTGAAGACATCAATTGGTGTGTATATACACAGCCATCATGTGACCTAAAAGAGATACATATGTGCGCTGGAATACAGGGAAGATGATGATCGGTGAGTATAAACACAGCCATCATGTGACCTAGAAGAGGACTGCAGGGGCACTAGAACCCGGTCAAGATGACGATCGGTGAGTATAAACACAGCAATCATGTGACCTAGAAGAGGACCAGAGGGGCGCTAGAAAATGGTCAAGATGGCGATCAGTGAACATATACACTGCCATCATGTGACCAAGAAGCGGACAAGAGGAGCCCTGTAAACCAGTCAAGATGGCAATCGGTGAGAGGACTAGAGGGGTGGTGGAAACCGGTGAAGGCATCAATTGGTGTGTATATACACAGCCATCATGTGACCTAGAAGAGTAACAGAGCGTCGCTGGAAATGGTGAAGATGGTGATAAGTGAGTATATACACAGCTATCGTGTGACCCACAAGAGGACCAGAAGGGCGCTGGAAACTGGAAAAGATGGCGATCAGTGAGTATATACACAGCCGTATTGTGACATAGAAGAGGATCGGAGGGGCGCTGGAAACCGGGGAAGATGGCAATTAGTGAGTATAAACAGAGCTGCGTTGGAAACTGGTGAAGATCAGTCAGTATATTATCACACTTAGACTACACTAGATATGCATTTACACAGTTTTAGGCAATAAAATGTTTAGTGAGAGTGCTTCTTTAAAGTATTATAATGGATAGCTGAAGGGAAAGATTCCCAGGATGTAATTCTTATATCAGGACTCACTTTCTTTTCTCACGGTAAACTTGCTTAAGTCTGGGAACGGCATTGCAATGCATCATCAATAGCAATCCTAAGATTACAGAAAAAGTGCAACGGACTCCTCAACATACAGAGCATGGGACATGTATAGGGGGCAAAAGTGAGTTTAGAGATAACAACTACTTTCCTACAATTTTGTCTCTCTTCAGTTAGCCAGATATTATAGTACATCCGATACATAATGAAAGATTCACCTAAGTATTTTGACCTTTATTTGCAGGTAAAAAGCTTTTGGTAAGTCATTATTTCCATAAAGCTCTCATTCCCCAATAATAAGCTGAGTTGGGTCCTGCAGCTCGAACCTACAGATGATCATATGCATTTTGTTCATGGAACTTGTCAAGTGTTTACTTATCCTGCGGCACCACCAGAGGAGATATATGGCATTACATGGTGTAGGTCCGTGGGATACTTGGAATCAGGCTGCAGTGTTTCTGGGGAGTCATAGGGGTCGAGACCTGGCTCCGTGACCCTGGGTTCAGTGTTAACCTTCCTAGCGGTATTCCCGAGTGTGACTCGGGGTTAACTTTCACTGCTAGAAGCGGTAACCCCGAGTCACACTCGGGAATACCTGAGGCTGCTGTAGCTGCTCACTGTGCGGCCGTATTGTGCTCTGCCAGCACCTGATACGTTCTGGGGGGGGTGCTGTCAGTGGTCCCCCTCCCCACCACCCCTGTTACAGCCGCGGGACATGAGCTCCGGGGAAGGGGGGGGGGGTGCTGTCAGTGTTCCCCCTCCCCGCCGCCCCTGCTTCAGCCGCGGGACATGAGCTCCGGGGGGAGGGGGTGTTATCGGTGCCCCGCCGCCCCTGCTTCAGCCGCGGGACATGAGCTTCGGGGGGGGGGGGGCGGGAGTGCTATCGGTGCCCCGCCGCCCCTGCTTCAGCCGCGGGACATGAGCTCTGGGGGGGCGGGGGTGCTATCGGTGCCCCGCCGCCCCTGCTTCAGCCGCGGGACATGAGCTCCGGGGGGGCGGGGGTGCTATCGGTGCCCCGCCGCCCCTGCTTCAGCCGCGGGACATGAGCTCCGGGGGGGCGGGGGTGCTATCGGTGCCCCGCCGCCCCTGCTTCAGCCGCGGGGTTCATGAGTTCCGGGGGGAAGGGGGGATTTGCTGTCAGAGCCGAGCCCTGACCCCTGCTGCAGGTCTTACCTGCTGCTCCTTGTCACCGGCGCCATGTCAGTGATATGGCGCCGCCCCCTTCTCCAGAGCTAGGGCTAGGGTTAGGGCTAGGGTTAGAGCTAGGGCTAGGGTTAGGGCTAGGGTTAGGGTTATTGTTAGGGTAATGGCCCTGTCACACGGGGCGATATCGCTGCCCATTCATGCGGAGACGTGGTGGCGTGGCCTATCACCGGCGTCATCGCCCCTACGTCGCCACATGTAAAGGGGCGATGCCGCTGGTCCCGTGCACACATCGCCCCATGTAACCGGGCGGTGGCGACCTGTCAGGTGATGGGAGCCATAGGCTCCCATTGTCCTGCATCGCCGCCGGGGTTGTCAGACACCCCAGCGGCGATGCTGCCCTACAGGTCGCTGGCACGGGGCTGGAGGAGTCGCCCCGTCTAAACGGGGGACGGCGCTGGTGGCGGGGGCGGCGAGAGCGTGCGCGCCCCCGCCATTCACCGCCGACATCTCCAGCCCCGTCGCCCCGTGTGACGGGGCCCTTAGGGTTAGGGCTAGGGTGTTAGGGTTAGAGCCTGGGCTGCAGACGAGAAGAGGGGCAGGAACACCCAAGGGAAGCTGGATGCTTCCCTCAGTTACCCTCCTCTCTGTCACGGGGGCCCCCTACTGATGGTTGAGGGGCACCCTACCCAGTCGGGGCCCTGGTGCAGCTGAACCAGCTGCACCATGGTAGATCCGCCCCTGATGCTCAGGATAAATGGCAGCGGAGTCTCTTTCCCTTCTCCTGGTGATCCAGCGCTGTGATAGCCGGTGAGAGCCCCTTCGGATGCCTCCATATGACTTCCTGGTTCCGTCTCTGTGAGCCGCAGCGGCTCATTGGAGGCGGAACTGGGTGGGAAAAAAAAAAAAGTATAAAATTTCGGCCCATAAAAGAAATTTTTTATGAAAAAAAATGGTACCGCATTTAGGCTGCTTTCACATGAGCGGTTTTTTGAAATCGCGGCAGATGCGGTGAAAAAACCGAATCTGCCGCGATTACAGCATAACTGCTTGCAGTTACCGCAAGCCCCATAGAATGTCTATGGGGGCTTGCGGCAAGTGCGGTATCGGCACTTGCGGCAGGTGCGGCTGCAAAAAAACCGCGGCTGACCGCGTTTTTTTTTCGCGGCCGCACCTGCCGCAAGTGCTGAAACCGCACTTGCCGCACCTGCCGCACCCTTACCGCAAGCCCCATAGACATTGCATGGGGCTTGCCGCAACTGTGCCGCAAGTGTCGCGGTTATGCGGTAATCGTGGCAGATTGGTTTTTTTCACCGCATCTGCCGCGATTTCAAAAAAACGCTAGTGTGAAAGTACCCTTAGTACAAAATTCCTGACATAATCATACCGCCAGGTATAAGATTATTGATTATTGAATAAAATTATATTATTTATTTAATTATAATTCATTTTATGTTTCAAACTTTATCACATCTGAGAGGTCTACTAGAGTCTTCTTTGATCAGGTAATTACTAAGAATTGCAGGCCGACAGTACATAACACCAAATTTCCATGCAAAAAAATGGTACCGCTTTTAGCACAAAATTCCTGACATAATCATACCGCCAGGGAGGTTAAAGAGTTTTTGGGGAATAGGGTGGTTTAAAATGAAAGCTTTTTGTGATGCCACCTATGGTTTGTGGCTATTAGTGGCCACAGCTGCTGCAAAAGCTCTGGGGACGATGGATGGGCAGCTGGGATGGAGCGGGTGGAGCAGGTTCCCAGGGCAGTGGATGTTGCAAGGTGAAGGATGGAGGGTGCGCATTAACAGACAGACTCACGTTCTGTTGATTCCCTCAAATCCTTTTCAGCCACAGGTAATGTTTCTGTAAGTCCGTGTAACCTGGGAGCAACTTGGGGTTTCCTCACCCGGCAAGTTCTGCGCTTTCTTCTGTGGGTCCCTGCTGCTTAAACTGAGCTGCGGTCCTCTCCTGCACATGCCAGTATGACAGGCAGCTTGAGTCCTTCTTTAGCCCCACGTCACGGGTGGCTGCTCCTGGGCTCTTAACGCTGCTTTGCTTCCGGGCACTTGGTGTGGATGGGCAGGTCGGTAATCCCCACCCTCCGGTATTGGCTGCTGGGTCGTTAGGCCCTGCACACCCTTGGACTCCAGTGTCCATTTTTTGCCGCTTACTCCTCTGGGGTGAGCTGGACACTGCACTGCTCCCCAGGCTCTCCTCAACTTTTTCAGACCCTTGCCTTAGGTCCCTCAGCTAGGCTTAGCTATCCTGGGATGAGCTTAGCACTCCTCAAGTCCACAGGATGTCTTCCTCAGTATTGCTCAGTACTGAACTGAACTAACTCCGCCCCAGACAAGAATTTATAGGGGTGCTGCCCTGAAACCGGGTTTTAGATCCCCCCCTTCAGGCCTGGAGGCGAAAGGTGTTATGTGCTTTGGTTTTGCCTGGTGTAAATTCCCTCTGTTGCTCTCAAGTATGACACTACCCCTTCCCGAGGGAGACAATGACGTAGTGGCATCCGAACTCTGGGTGCCACATAAGGACACTGAATAATTTTCAATTTCAAGAATACATCTTTAAAATACATAATTCAGAGCTGATATTGATGTCTTATGTGAAAATGCCCCAAAACGTTTATCATGAAAGGTACCTTAACCTAGACAACCCCCTGAATGGAGCGTGTCTCGATACCAAACATAGCCTTGGACAAGGGTGGGTGGCACTTTGTCAAGAATAACCTATCCCCATCTTTTAAAGAATATAAAACCCCCTTTACTCCATTAGTTTTTTTTACATACCTTCGATCCGGAAGAAAATAAATTTTAACATAAGGGTTTCTCGGTCTCCCATCTTCCCTTGATGGCAGGTCCTTAGCTCCTAGTATAGTGACAATCAATTGATGACCAACTTTGTCATACCAGAGTTTTATCTGCGGAAAAGATACAACAAGCGTCTTTTCAGGGAAGACAGTGGTTGTTAGGCTACATACACACAAAAAGACATAAAATGAGCCATGCAATGAAGACAGTATGGTGAATGTAGGCTGATCTAATAAAAGAAACATGGAAGTAATTTTATGTGGAAATGCACAGCAACAGTCTTCTATAAAGAACCCAATATTACTACTCAGGTGCTACGTGGCCTTTCTTACAAGTGGTGCCTCCTGCTTTGGATTTATATAGTTGGGCCTGAAGATATATTCACAATACAGTTCAAGGAGAAACAGAGAGTAGGGAAGTAAAATATGGGCAGATGCAAGGACATTTATACTAATTGTACAGCTATCCGCTTTGGCAGAGGTCCCCAACCCTTCTGACCTTGAGAGCAACATTGAGCTGTGAGAGAGGGTCGCGAGCCCCATCCAGCTCTGGGAGAAGGTCATGAGCCACCGCCAGCTCCGATAGAGGGTCACAAGCCCCATCCAGTTCTGGGAGAAGGTCATGAGCCACCGCCAGCTCCGATAGAGGGTCACAAGCCACATCCAGCTCTGGGAGAAGGTCATGAGCCGCCGCCAGCTCCGATAGAGGGTCACAAGCCACATCCAGTTCCTGCCCCCCACACAGTTGTAACACTCAGAGTCATCATTACCTGTATAATGATAGGCAAAGCTTTTCCATAGAACTAAAACTGAGGCAATATTCCAAGATCCAGGGGTTCTTACCTTATCCCACTCTCAGATCTGTTCTTCTGTGTGGAGCTACTCACAAACGTCACCTGGAGACCTGCTATGCATAGCTGTTTACTAGACCTGGAGCTTATAGACCAAACTGGAAGACAGCCGCTACCCACACATCACAGGCTCGTGAGACACAGGTTGGGGACCACTACTCAATAGAATGATGATGTTGTATAAGAGAGCAGGTCATTAGCATTTGGGTGCAAAAGGTGTAGATTTTTCACAGGGAGTGAGAACTTTCAACTAAGGCCGGTGACACACTCACACGAGTCTCACATGCATCACCTGGCAAGGTTGTCGGCTCTCTGGAAAAGAGTGCGTCAGCCACATAGTAATAAAAGAAGCTGACACGCTCCTGTCCAGAGAGCCTGCAGCCATGCCGGGTGAGACATGCTAGACTTATGCGAGAGTCTCACATACATCTCGCACCATGTGTCACCAGCCTAAGTCTCCACCTCTGCTTCCTTCTTTAAATCCGGTTATATTACTTGTATACCCTCAGATTGTAGCTTGTGAGCAGGGCACTCACTCCTCATGGTATCTGTTGAATTGTGTTACTCTGTATTGTTTCATATTGTCTGTACATGTCCCCTATAAATTGTAAAGTGCAGCAGAATATGTTTGGTGCTATAAGAAATAAAATTATTATTTCACACTAAAATTATCATATTAGTGAACAAGTCACCACTTTCTACGAAAATAAGCACAATTTGCAATTTGCAGAAACTTTATTATCAAGAGACCCAACACTTTTTATTGTATGGATGAATCCTCATATGGCTCCATTTTTTCAAAGCCACTTGAGACAGGCCGATGTCGTGGATGTTAAGCGACTGCTGACTGGCTATATACAAGTTGATCGGCGGTCATTAAATGGCTTGTTTAATCAGACAGACCAGAATTCTATGCAAAAGTCTTGAAAGGACAAAAATCAAGATCCATGCTGTGTGGATAAAACAGATATTGTATTGAAAGTCCATCCACATGTAAAATAAGGACTTCAATGTCAATAGAAAGATTTAAAATAAAACATGAATTCTATGCAGCCAGAATGATTGTATTGGCGTTAATACGATGTCCCTGTGCGCCTAGCATATGGTTATTGGCAGAACATCACCTGGTTCTTTAGGACAAAAATGAGGATCTTGAACCTGGGATGAACCATCCAATCACCCAAAGAATGTGCAATTTGATCATTTATTGAATTATGTAAATACAAAGGACAAGAAATTGCTTCCTGCAAGATTAGTACATTCCACTTCTGATGTTGTCATTTCCACAATTAGGCTGTCCATATATTATTGAACCCTACCATATGTTTTTGTTGCAAAAATTATGTATTGTGAGGTAGCGCTTACGTGGCATGATGGTGGACACTCGCTCACTGCGCGATTCCAGCACAGAAAGTCTTCTATAAAAGATAGTCCATTCCGGTTTATTATCGTTAGATAAACCTCTGAGAGCAAACTAAACATACTCTAGCCTTTGGCACTCTTATAATAGGAACGACATACAGTGCAATATCTTCAGCATACATCTGCACACAATTATTAACTGAGCTAAGTCAGCACACTAAATCCTACTCTGGTTTTCCATGCTCTTGCAGCTTAGCAGGGTTCAGACTGGCTCCTGGGTCTTGTTGTCCAAGAGGTCACACACAGGGATCACCCACCAGGTTCTCGGACTTAGTCCATCTTGGCACCTGTTGTGAGATCAGATCCACCGAGCCTCATTTACCACCTGGACTGATGGGAACTCTAGCCAGCTCCACTTTCATGCATGTTTGTGTGCCATGTGGTACCAACAGGAAGTTGAAGCAACTTGCATGTGCTCCATCAGGAGGTATGTGGATGCTCAGTCCCTCCCACCACTTCTGAACATCCTATGAAACTAGCCCTTTAAAATTAAGTAGGATTCCTGGTACTACAAGTCCCAGGCAAACTATCTGGTTTCACATCGCGACAGATCTCAGTCTGTGTGATACATGCCATGTACAGTGTTGCCGGTATACCTCATAGCATTTACAGTACTTAATATGTAGGCTAGAAATATTGTGTTCAAAACATGTGTAAGTAAACAGCGCAAGGTGCGAACTAATGAGTTTCCATATACAGTATGTCTACATTAAAAAATGTAAAAATATATTGAATCACTTATGTTGTAGTGATCGGATTCGAGAGTATTAATCTCAATTAATTAATCCAGAGCTGCAAATGTAAGGAGATAAACATATTGCATAAGTTCTCCTTGGAAGATTATTGTTGTGATGTATATTGTGAATTGTGACATGAATTAGTGGTGTTGAATTGTGTTATACTGACAACAGGGCAAGAAACAGTTAATGTCTGGGACGAGCCCAGGGTGGGAGAGGCTTATGAAAAGGGACAGTGACAGTTTCCTGTAGGATTAGCAGAAAGGGCTCAGCATTACAGAGAAGCAGACCTAAGGTGTCCCTGGAGCGAGAGACGTTTGAGATTGAGACAGAGGATAGTGAGAATAACCAAAGGACAGAGTTATTTGGTGGAGGACTGGTTAGAGGACTGACCAAGTTACTAAGTGATTGAGTGGAGATTGGTCCAAAGAGAAGGAATCCTAGCAGAACAGGTTTACAACTCCGGGTCCAGATGGAACAGAACACGAGACAAAGTGAGTTCAAGCTGCAAGCCAGAGTCATCCACTGGAAAATTGTTCCTCTAAGATGGAAAAGACGTCAAACCGCAAGAAGAACATGAGTTTTCACTGACTGCACTGGAGTTCTAGGGTGAAACGAAAAAGGTTAATAGAGTCTGAAATGGTGAAGCAGAGGAGGTGAAAAGAGCATGTTTAGAGATCCTCTGTGCTAGCATAATGGACGAGAAGACTTGTGCCTGCAATGTACACAGTTGTTTTCAAATTGCTGGTGAGTAAAACTTTACTTTTAAAGAACTGGTGGTCTCCTTCGATGAATTGAGGAACATCTGGTCCTGGCCAGCCAAAGTCATGAGCATCAAACTGCCTGGAAAGGTGTATCGCTTCCTTACTACAAGCATACACCTGGCCAGGACCCCATCTTTCATGTAGCAATCTTAGGGCACAGAATACGTAGACCTCACCCACGACTACCGCCCTGTGCCACATTACACATGCACAATTTTGCAGGCATTAGGTTATTCCTTGCTGGCTTAATTTCTCCCTTGTTTGTTCTGGCGATTTGCATTCAGAAGACAGTGGTATGATCTTCAACTTCCTTGAAGAAACTAGAGACTTTCTGAAGAAAATTTCAACTCTCTAGTGCTGCTGAAGCCTCCTGAAACTTCCTGGAAAGCTGCACTATAATGGTGAAGCCCTAGCATTAAAGAAGTATGGCATTGAAATTTTAATGGCATGCTTTGTGTGGCAAAATCCATATCCTCCTATAAAGTTGTCCACTATTTAGGCACCATGCACACAATTTGTGGGCAGACATACCTTTGGTGCAACCGTACATGGGCCCAATAGGTAAGGGGGCCACAACCACCTCCAGAGAAGGTGGAATTGTGCATTATGATACATTATTAGACTGCAAAGGTGCCATATATTGTTCTTGCACAAGGTCCCTGTTCGGTCTGTTTCCGCTGATGAGTTGACACTTGAGGAGAAGGTTCTATGTATGAATAATGAATCACTGAGGCTTCACACTTTAGATAGGGTGGTATGGATGCCCTCCATTTTTTCTTTTATGGTGCACACATGGAGATACATTATAGCTGTATATTCATTTAGAGATATACAGTGGCCATTAAAGGAATATTCCCATCTTGAACATTTATGGTTCATGTACAGAAGAGGTCTACTCAAGTGGGTGCTGGGAACGGAGGGTGCATCCACTAATATTAGGCGTCAGCATAGTCTTCAGAGGACATTTTTTTCTTTAACACAATGTTGTAGCTAAGATTACTTTATCGCAGGGCAAAGTTTCCGTTTTCTGTCCTAGTCTTGTATCTAAATACCATGGCCAAGGCAGGTCGGCTTGTTGGGTACCCAGGGGCACAAGTTTCTCCAGCCCAAGCCTAGCTATTCTGACTTTTTTTGGAAACTGTAGTCAATTTAATGGCATTCCTGCACACCATGTTCAATGCAGGAGAACAGCATGATAACGCACAAATTACATGGCGGCTTTGTTTCTAAATGATTTTCCCAGTATTGTACAACGTATTCCATTTTCATCCTGAAACCAGAACGTTTTCTCTAATTACAATGTAGAGGACGGGAATGCACTAAATAAGCAAAACATCCATATCTAGGGCAGTGCTGTGCATTAGATACTAATTAAGGCTTGTATCTGTACAATTAGATAATACCGAGTGGGAAGAAGCCAGATATCTTGTTAATTATATTTTGTAGAATCTGGAGATATTTTTGGAAATAGACAGAATATTTAACACTGTTCAGACTAATAATTACTATTGGTATTATTGCCGAAAGGTTTTTTTTTTCCTTCTTGACAATTTATCCCCAAAAAATAATTCAGCCTATTTTACAAATGCTTTGGAGAACCATGAGAATGATCAGACATGTCTATAGGTGAAAATACTGATAGGTAGAAGTTTGTAGTGATTACTGTGAACTGAAAAATGAGAATTACAATCACGATAATCTGGACGTTCCTCCGGCCTATACAAAAAACAGTCAGTGACACATCTTTCTTTTTTCTACCAAGGATGATGGAAAAGTCAATTTATTAACAGACTGTCCACAAACTGGCAATAATAATAAATCATATGGGGCTTGTAATTCATTATTAATTGGGGTGTTCAGTACTTTGATTCTTGCAATTAAAAATCGGACAGTTATACTTAGAAAATCACAAAAATATAACAACGCGTTACGGCTGTACCTTAACCATGATTAAGGCGTAGCCGAAACACGTTGTTTTTTCTCTTCCTTTGGTGATCCTCTTGATGTGACTGTGTGGTTGCAAAGTTTTTAACTGCAAGAATGTGTGTGAAGTTTTACTTTTAATATCGGATTGGCCTCCAGTCTCATCGCCGGATGTTCTCTTTGCTGCTTCAATCCAAGTTCATCGACCAAGGCTCACTCAAGCTGACGAGAAGTGTCTTCATGCATGCCTCTCTATTGTGTCTATAAGCAATTTGAAGACAGGAGAGCAGGGGCAGACGGACAAAGACCTATCGCACCTTCTGTCTCAGATGGTACTTGACAAGACACAGTGGGTAGCAAGTGAGAAGGAAGATGCCTTACTGGAGCCCTTTACGATTTTTTTTTTTCATGGAGGATAGGACAGCATAATGTATGAATAAAGTGATTTCCAGCTTTTGTATGTATCATATCACCTTTTAAATGAGATCAAGTTGACTAAAAGTACAGACCATTTGAAAATGAAGTAGGAAATCAAACACAGTTAGAAACCTTACCCATTCATACATCTGCGAGCCTTTTAGGAATGTATTTGACGAAGAAATTATATCTTCTTTGACCCTTCTTGTACAGTTTGAGTCCACTGAAGAATGGGAATTAGATTGTCAGCTATCCATTGAAGAAAAGCAGTAGTGATGAGCGAGCACCGCCATGCTCGGGTGCTCGGTACTCGAAACAAGCAGTTGGATGATCTGATTGCTGTGACCGAGTACCGAGTATAATAAAACAATTGGTCACTCCATGCACTCCCTGATGAAGGAGTGTAGCAGGCTCTGAAACGCGTTGGATGGATCCAACAAACCTTGAGTAACTGAAGATTTGGGCTTCGTGTCTTCTGTAGCAGAGCGGACCAACTACACACCGTCCCTTTTGAAACTGGGTATAATAAAAGTCATAGGAAACTCAAGCATTTTTCTAGAAGAGTTCAAGGAGAAAATGTTGGAGTTCCAGTCACTTCCATTATACTCAAGACGCACCCATCTGATCATACAACAAGTACCGAGCACCCCAGCATGGTGGTGTTCGCTCATCACTAGATTCTACATCTCTCATAGAGAACATGGCAAACTAAGCCCCATTCTTTTCTTAAATGTATTGTTTCACGATCATGAGCACAGGAGGGAGAGATATTACTGTATGCGTATAATATGAACTTTATATTAAAGGAGGTGTCTATCCTTTTTTATGTTAGCAATTTCTGATGACAACAAGCTCATTACAGGGAGTCCTGCAACGGGATCAGCTGTACGATGGGCAGGAGAGTAACAAAGATTCCATTCAGAGGGACCACGGGAAACACATAAAGAGATATCCTCTTTGTTGCTGCTAATGAGGGTCCTGAATGGGGCATCACTCTAATAAACTGCCCGTCTTTTCTCCATTAAAGTTATTATCAATGTTAAAATGATGGACAATTTCCATGCGTTTTTATAAGGAAAGCCTGAAAGGTGTCTGATAAAGGCATGCAATGGATAGAAGCAAACATGGACACAAAATAATGAAAAAGTGGCAAAGCAGGATGCAGTGATGGTATGACTATTGTGGGGGTGACATACTTGAGAAAAAAAAATAAAACAAAACATTTTGATATACGTAGTCAATATTCTTAAATAAACTATATTCCCGACAATTAATCCTAGGGAGTGTATCAGCCCAAACCTAGACGCTTAGCACATAGTCTTTTAGGAGATAACACCTCTCATAGCTGCCTCTGTTCTGCAGAAACCAAAGTCTCATCATCAATATGCAATTAAGGTTGCTCGGTACACCTTTAGTGACTAAGGCCAAAAGGGTCTGCATCCCATTCCGCCTTTGGTTTTGCATCACCCGCCTCCATCACAGGCGACTGACAGTGCCGCCCTGAGCTTTTTCTGCAGACAATGATTGCTCCAGGCAAGCCAGCACTATCAATCACAAGCGAGGGTGATGGGTCATGCAAAACCCAAGGGCAGAATGGGATGCAGAGCCTCTTGGCCACACCATGGGTGCACCAGGTATTCTACATATTTGATTACACTTCAGTTTCTGCTGAACAGAGGCAGCGATTAAATCACTAAAGATGTAATTATTTAAATGAATGGAAAGAGAGAAGAAAATGTAAGTCCCCCACATAGGTTTTCCATTCAGTACGGATAGCAAACAGGATATTTCCAGGGTTCAGTTTGGGCAAAGTAAAGGAGGTCTCCAACGAATAGGAAAAACCATCAACAGAGGTAGATACGTTCTTGCATTTTATTAATCCAGCAAAAAGGTGTTCAAAGTAAAAAAAAATATCCACATGGGGCTGTGCGAAATCGATGCGTTTCACCTAAAAACAAGACTTATTCATGATATACAAAAATGCACCGCCAAGGAAATGCATTTACTATTTTTTGCCCATAAATATTTAAAGGGGCTTTTTTCCCTACTGACTATGAACTTAGTTTGCAGCGTCAGTTTAGGCTGACAGACTCACTTTAGGATGTTCATATCAGTGCAGCCAATACACCATCTACACCATTACCCATTATATCACTACTTCCACTGCAATTTTGCAACAGTCATTTGTCCTAATACATCTAAACTGAGCAAGACCTGTAAAGTCTGATCCTGAGGATAGATTACCATCACTCTGTCCTCAATTTTTGGACAGTCAATCAAATGTGAGCTAGTAAGAATTAGGGGCAGATGGAAGTGAGTACAACTGCAAGAGTAGTCTGTGGGATCTGTACCCACAAAGGTACATATATAGACATAGGAGCTGTACACACCAATGACTCCATATACGCATATATATTCTTACACTGTGTGCACCAAAATGCTACAAATCTGCCATCTCTGTATATGGCTGAAGCTTTGCAAGGTAAGTATGTACTAATATCTTATGATCCTCAACTTGTTTTACAGCGGACTGAAGTTCTGATTTAAATTCTCAATAGCAGTTGCTGCAAAAGAACCATGACTTTGTACTTCATTTACTACCATAGGGATGCTTAACTGTGGCTGTCTATCTATCTATCTATCTATCTATCTATCTATCTATCTATCTATCTATCTATCTATCTAGTGATCTGTCTGCCTGTCTATCTTTCTATCTATCCATCTCTAGCTATCATCTATCTATTTATCTCTATTATCTATCTCACTTTCTCTCACTCTCTATCATCTATTTTATTACATATCTCTCTCTATCTCTCTTACTATCTATCTCCACCTATTACTGTATCTATCTTATCCATCTCTACCTATGGGCCACGTCACAAACACAGATATCTGAGCAGATATTGTTCGAGATCTCTGGTTGCAGTGAATCATGGACTCATTGCTCCATTTTGTGGCTGTGTACAAATGTAACAATGTGTCATGATTTCTCTGCAACCAGAGATTTTTGACCAATATCTGCACAATTATCTGTGTGTGTGACGTGGCCCTATTATCTATTTTATTATCTTACCTATTATCTATCTATCAGGATCTGCCTCATCCATTGTTCTTATAGCCCCTACCCTGGTCTGTCCCACCCATTGCTCCTACAGCCCCCATACTTGATGTGCCGCCATCCACCTTTCCTACAGCCCTACCCAACACCCTACAGTCCCTATCCCTATGTTTATTGTACACTTTGCATTGGCAAAACTGATGTGTATTTAGTCCTGCCAATAAAGCTTCTTAGAATTTGAATCTATCTCTATCTATATCTATCTCACTTTCTCACTCTCTATAGGGGCCGTCACACGCTACTATTTTGTGAACGGTGTCACCTACGATATCAGGGGTGCTGCACGTGGACAACATCGTTAGTGAGGGGTCACATGTATAGATATCGTTCAGGTCGCCGCAGCGATGTTACGTGCAGGGATCGCTCACACAATCAGCGATTGATGCTTGTCAATGTTGTGAATAGGTGAAATCGGTCAGGAGATCGTTATCGCGATGTCACACTGAACGATGCAGCAGATTGCATGATCGACATCGTCTGATTTGGGATCCGGATCTCAAATATGCGATGAACGATCAGACCACTTATCGTTTGTAAGATCAACATGTCACACGCAACGACGTCGTTAGAGTGACTGCAAATCCGTAATGTTTCAGCGATATCTTTAATGATATCGTACCGTGTGATGGCCCCTTATCATCTATTTTACTACATATCTCTCTCTCTCTCTATCTCTCTTAAGGGGCCGTCACACACTACGATATCATTAAAGATATCGCTGAAACGTTACGGATTTGCAGTCACTCTAACGACGACGTTGTCTGTGACATGTCGATTTTACAAGTGATAAGTGGTCTGATCGTTCATCGCAGATATGAGATCCGGACCCCACATCAGACGATATCATCATGCAATCTGCTTGCATCGTTCTGTGTGACACCGCCATAACGATCTCTTTAATGATTTCACCGCTTCGGTCGCTGGTTGTGTGAACGATCCCTGCACGCAACATCGTTGCTGCGTCCTGAACGTTAATCTATACATGTGACACCTCACTAACGATGTTGTCCACGAGTGTGCACCCCTGAGATCGTAGGTAAGATCGCTCACAAAATCGTAGTGTGTGACGGCCCCTTTACTACCTATCTCTAACTATTACTCTACCTACCTTAAGGTCCAGTTACACACACACATTGTGCTGATATTGTTCACAGATCTCTGGTTGCAGTGAAATCATGGACACATTGTTCCATTTTGTGGCTGTGTACAAGTGGAGCAATGTGTCCATGATTTCACTGCAACCAGAGATCTGTGACCAATCTCTGCACAATTATCTGTGTGTGTAACTGGGCCTTATAATAGATAGGTAGAGATAGATACAGTAATAGCTAGAGATATAGTAAGAGAGATAGAGAGAGATATGTAGTAAAATAGATAATAAGAGTGTGAGAGAAAAAGTGAGATAGATAAGATAAGATAAGATAAGATAAGATAAGAAGATAAGATAAGATATAGAAAATAGGCCACGTCACACACACAGATATTTGTGCAGATATTGTTCGCAGATCTCTGGTTGCAGTGAAATCATGGACACAATGTTCCATTTTGTGGCTGTGTACAAATAGAACAATGTGTCCATGATTTCACTGCAACCAGAGATCTGCAAACAATATCTGCACAAATATTTGTGTGTGTGACGTGGCCCATAGGTAGATATAGATAAAGGCCCAGTTACACACACAGATAATTGTGCAGATATTGGTCACAGATCTCTGGTTGCAGTGAAATCAGGGACACATTGTTACATTTGTACACAGCCACAAAATGGAACAATGTGTCCATGATTAAACTGCAACCAGAGATCTGCCAACAATCTCTGTACAATTATCTGTGTGTGTAACGGTACCCTATCTGTTAGTAGAATATATTGTCTGTACATTTGTATTTTCCCATTGAGACATAACATACACCATCATTTCTCTATAGCTGCAGTTTTGATTTGCGGAGGGACATTATTGTACAGTATAATAAACTCCCTGTGAGAGTCCTATTGAGTAATAAGTCACATTGAGCTACAGTACATGACACAATAAACAGTGTTCACATACATTCTATACCATAAACCATAGTAATGGCAGTGACGCAGCATGCAGTGGATTACTACAGACTAGTGCTAGGAAACGTATTACTCATAAAGACAGGCAACCAATTTGTACCTTATTCATATAAAATATACTAACTCCCGTATTTTTTTCAAAATCATTTTTATTAATCACTCGCATCGAGACGTAAATTTACACTATTTTAACTACTGAATGTAAAATGTCGACTTTGTTTTAGAATAAGGCACAATTTGATGTGCTAATCTTTTACTATTAGTGCTGGTATATATTGGAAAATGCAGTAGGAAGCATGTTGTGATTGTGGGTAGGTAATAATGAAAGCTTTAAAGAGACTGTGGCTTATTGTAAAGACAGTAAAATATTATAAGGGGAAGAATTTAGTGGAATGAGGATGAGTTGCAGTACCAGGCACTGCCATGGACAAAAGGGGGCACTGTTTCTGTACGAAGGAATAAAAAGACCCTTTTCTCATCTCATAGAAAACCTTTTGTCGTATTTACTATAAGCTGTTCTGAAGGTTTTTATACATTTTTTGAGGCAAGGATAGATCTGGATCCAACCTCAAAAAATATTCCAAATAATATACTTATTCTCTACTAAGGAGCTCCTCTTGTTTTTACTAAAATAAAAATCGTTTTGGCATTTTCTAACTAATTTTTCCTTAAAATATGATGGTGTATACTAGTGGTCTCCAAGCTCTCGCTCTACAGCTGTTGCAAAGTCAGCTGCAGTCTGTATGGGTGGGGACGGCAGGGCTGTAAGGGCGGGATATTATGATTTGACGACTGTAGAGCCATAAATTGGAGCGCACTGGTATATAGAATACGATCTCTGGACTAGTGTGGTATTCCCACCTCCAAGATCCTATCCCAATATGTAGTACATGTAATAATAATATAATAACATTAGCATATACCTCCAATTAGAAAGGTAGTAAAGTTCTCCTGATTAGCCATGTCTCATACCTCATGTGCAGCTAATATTATTGTTATACCTACCATAGTGGGATAGGAGCTTGGAGATGACTTCTTGGGTTTGTGAAAAAGAACCACCTTGCTAGTCCACAAAATAGTAAAATGGAGGTCCACAACAACATAAATCCCTAAAACCTGAACTGACCCAGGACTATGAATATATTGGTGCAGAATAACTAATAACTGCATTATTATAGGAAAGTGCATAGTGCAGGATCCAAGAAAGTGATGTCAGATTTAAAGGGAAAGTGTCATTAGAAAAATCACCCAACGCGCATTTCGCATCTAGCTTCGTCAAGCTAGGTGCGCTGTGCCTGACTGGTGAGTCTGTCCTTTATGTCACTGTGCACCTTATTACCTTTTATGTACTTTAACAGGTTACTTTATTCATTACGTCCTTTAGGGTCTATGCTCTACTGTTTATGATCATATTATATATATATAAATTTTTTTCTGTGTTAATACTTTTTATGAGTATCCGTTTACAATTTTTGCCACTGCGCTCTTTATGGTCTGTTTTCAGACCCCTATTGAATTATATAACCTGATAAATCATGCGATTATGTAGCACCTTTATGTATATTTATAATGAAGTTATATTGTATACTATTAACTCACTCACCAGTACAATATTTCCTATGATGTTCTATTTGTATGTATGCCCCTTTTTTACTTGTTTTAATTGATCCAATAAAATATATTATTTTAGTCTACCTTTTGCTATGTTGCCCTGCATAGTTTTCCTTGGTAAGTTTTTGATAAAAAATTATTTAGAAGCTTGAATGTGGCATATTAGCAACAATAAATGTCAAATAACGAATAAATGAATAGTGTTCGTCCAAAGTAATGTACAAAATATGTGGACAGTTGGCCACTGGTCAGACATAGAAACGTGGCAAAGGTGAGTTGGTATGAATTTTTAATTGGAGGACAACTTTTTTTTGGAAAAGATAGCAAAATTAAGCTTGTTAGATGCCGTTCACATGTATCACTATGGTGAGAAGTGATAACCAAACTAAGGGCAGTGTCACTTCAGCATATTATGGGCTCATCTTTGCCCGACCACAGGTCATAGGGTGGTAATTGGTGTGAAGCATTAATTATATATTACTGTTTAGAGGTATATGAATGAAATACTGTCTATCTAAATAATTAAGACAGTACTGTCACTTGTCAGTAATGCATATTTATTTTACCTGATATAAATGCTGCTGTTCTCCTGAATCCGAAGTTGTTTTTCTTCTGTTTCTGTGTCACTCCATTCCGGAGATATGGCCTTTTCTTCCCTGTATGAAAATCTAAACTTGTTAGTCAAGGGGGCGTAGTCCTCACCAAGACAAAAGCTGTGGATCATGCCCACTTGGCTAAAAATAAAGACTAGATTTACATACGGAGAAAAGGCGGCCACATCTCAGCAACAGGGAGGCAGAGGAACAAAAGAAAAACAATACCGGATTGAGGAGAACAGCAGCATTTACACCAGTCAAGAAAATTATATATTTATCGTAAATGGCAGGTCAACTTTAAGAGACCTTAAAGTCATAAAGATCCTAATATAAGTATTAAAGGGATTTTCCCACAAACAAAATTTATTTAAAAGTTCATTTTAATCAATAGATCTTGGAACAATAATAATTTCCACAATTGGATGTTTTTAAAAGAAATGTTCATGTGCTGATTTCATTTTTGTTTCTGACTGTGCACGGAGCATTGGTTTCATCCTGGGCAGGGAAGGACGAAATAAAGTATGCAGGTGTTACAGCATGGGATCACAGATAATTCTTTCTTTGTGGTAAAACATTTTTTACAAACAGGCAGAGAAATGTTTTACCTCATACAAAGAATCATCTGTGATCCCGTGCTGTAATGTCTGTATATTCTCTTTCCTTCCTCCCCTGCCCAGGAGACGTGGTATGATCACATCGTGTTCCGTGCACGGTCAGAAGTAAAAATGAAACTGTACATAGCAGGGACACATACTGTATATAAGAATATCTCAGCATAGGAACATTTTTTTAAACACATCCAATTGTGGAACTTATTATTATTCCAAGATCTATTGATTATAATGAACTTTATTAATGGGAAAATCCCTTAAAAGGGTCACGCTGTAATGGTATTCAGATTCCCTGTTCTAAGATACCTACAGTATTGAGTAAAGCTGCCGTTGTTAATTTCATGGGGAAAAAGTATTAAATTAGGGCCCTTTCACATCAGCGTTTTTTGAAATTTGCGGCAGATGCGGTGAAAAAACCGCATCTGCCGCGATTACCGCATACCGGCTGCACTTGCGGCGCGGTTGCGGTAAACGCCATGCAAAGTATAGGCGTACTTGCGGCAGGTGCGGCAAGTGCAGTTTTGCACTTGCGGCAGGTGCGACCGCGTAAAAAACTGCGGCTGACCGCGGTTTTTTTCGCTGCCGCACCTGCCGCAAGTGCAAAACCGCACTTGCCGCACCTGCCGCAAGTACGCCTATACTTTGCATGGCGTTTACCGCAACCGCGCCGCAAGTGCAGCCGGTATGCGGTAATTGCGGCAGATGCGGTTTTTTCACCGCATCTGCCGCAAATTTCAAAAAACGCTGATGTGAAAGGGCCCTTAGAGAGTATTTATTAGGTGATCATTAATTTTCAATCTGTGCTATTAGAGAGGGCTGAGGTGCCTTTGGTTTTGACATCTAAAATTTACCCTACACTATCTATGATATGTTCTGAGCCCATATCTACCATCTCCTAGTGTATCCACACCCAACCCTTGTAGACTGTGAGCCCTCGCAGGCAGGGTCCTCTTTCCTTACCTACTGTATCCACACCCATCCCTTGCAGACTGTGAGCCCTCATAGGCAGGGTTCTTTTTGATCATCTACTGTATCCTCCAGCATCCCTTGTAGACTGTGAGCCCTCAAAGGCAGGGTCCTCTCCTCACCTACTGTATCGTCACCCATCCCTTATAGACTGTGGGCAGGGTCCTCTCCCCTCACGTACTCTATCCTCCGCCATCCCTTGTAGACTGTGAGCCCTCGCAGGCAGGGTTGTCTCTCCTCCTGTGGCTGTGTGTGCCTTGTATTATTCATAATTATTTGTCTATGTATGTTCCTTTTCACAAGTAAAATGTCATGGAATAAATGGTTCTACAATAATACATAATAATAATAATACTGTATCCATAGTAAACTCCATCTTTATAAAAGTATGGCTCCAAATTTTAAACAGGGATATTTGGTGTGGAAAAAGGCTTAAAAATGTATAATTTCAAGGCTAGAAGTATTGTGGCAGCCACGGAATACCTTGTCTCTTTAAAGTTTCCCTATGTGCGACTATGTTCATGCACTACTGTGTGGGTTACTGAGGAGAATGCACAATGCTAGCAACACGCTTCAAAAGATAGGGGAAAACAAACCAAATGTGCAGTTTTCCTCCAATGCATTTTCCAAACTAAAACAAAAAAACAAAACAAAACAAAAAAAAAAATATGAACACACAGCTTTAGTTAGTGTCAGGCAGAAAAAGCCTTTACCTGGACCCTAGGAACAAAAGGCGCTGTTCTTCTATTAAGGCTTTGGCTCTGGTAAGCAAAATTAAACAAAAAGGGGAAAAAAAAAGCAATAAAACAAAAACCAAAAAGACAACAAGCTGAAATTAAAAATAATTCAAAAATAAAACACAAGTATTGAAATCAACATCAAGAGCAACAAAGTACACACCAAAAGCACAAAGTTATAGCTGGCTGACAATGCTGTAATATTCCACGAATCGACTGACGTCGCTTCTACAAACACATGAGCACAATCCCTTTTATGTTCTTTAAGGAACTGTCCAGATAAACTGATATTTTGTGCTAGGCCACCAAATAATTAATGTGTGCACATGGTGTAAGTCTCAAGGCTTCAGACACCAAGGCCACGTGCACACGCTGAGTATTTGGTGAGTTTTTTACCTCAGTATTTGTAGTCAAAACCAGGAGTGGGTGATAAATACAGAAGTGGTGACGTGTTTCTATTATACTTTGCACTCCTGGTTTTGGCTACAAATACTGAGGTAAAAAACTCACCAAATACTCAACATATGCACGTGGCCTTGATGTCTGAAGCCTTGAATCTTACACCATGTGGACACGGTAAGTATTTGGTTATTTATTTACCTCAGTATTTGTAGCCAAAAGCAAGAGTGGGTTATAAATTCAGAAGTGGTGAAGTGTTTCTATTATACTTTCCCTCTGATTGCTCCACTCCTGGTTTTGGCTACAAATACTGAGGTACAAAACTCACCAAATACTCAGCGTGAGCACATGGCCTAGGACTCAAGGTTTCAAACTTTAAGGTCACGTTTTCAAGTTGAGTATTTGGAGAGTTTTATACCTCAGGATTTGCAGCCAAAACCAGGAGGGGAACAATCAGAGGAAAAGTATAATAGAAACACGTCACCACTTCTGTATTTATCACCTACTCCTGGTTTTGGCTACAAATATAGAGGTAAAACACTCCCCAAATACTCAACGTGTGAACATGGTGTAAGATTCAATGCTTCAGACATCAAAACCACGTGCACACATTGAGTATTTGGTGAGTTTTGTACCTCAGTATTTGTAGCCAGAACCAGGAGTGGGTGATAAATACAGAAGTGGTGACGTGTTTCTATTATACTTTTCCTCTGACTGTTCCACTAATGGTTTTGGATACAAATACTGAGAGTAAAAACTCACCAAATACTCAATGTGTGCACGTGGCCTTAAAGTCTGAAGCCTTGGGTCTTAGGCCTTGTGCACACATTGAGTATTTGATGAGTTTTTTACCTCAGTATTTGCAATACAAAACAGCAGTGGTTGATAAATACAGAAGTGGTGACGTGTTTCTATTATACTTTTCCTCTGACTGTTCCACTAATGGTTTTGGATACAAATACTGAGAGTAAAAACTCACCAAATACTCAATGTGTGCACGTGGCCTTAAAGTCTGAAGCCTTGTGCCTTAGGCCATGTTCTCACGTTAAGTAGTTGGTGAGTTTTTTACCTCAGTATTTGAAGCAAAACAGGAAACGGACAATCAGAGAAAAAGTATAATAGAGTTGAAAGATTGACACCTGCTCTGTTTTTTTTTTTGGATACTCCTGGTTTCGGCATACAAATACAATCAATAGTACTGATGTATGAATAAAATCTTAGGCCAGCTTCACGTTACGGCTGGGATCCGATCCGTGGCTGTCCGCTTGAGGCAGACAGCCGCGGACCAGATCAGCACACAGAACTGGAGGGCTAATTTGCCCTCGGGTCCGGTGTGCAGCCGGCGCAGCTGCCGCTGATAACTCAAGGAGCGAGCCGCGTTCCTGATCTGTCAGAGGGGACAGCTCCATGGTGCTGAAGCTCAGCGCCGGCCCCTCCTGACAGTTCAGGACCGCGGCTAGCCACCCGCGAGCTGCGGTCTTGACCTATCAGCGGCGGCAGCTGCGTGCAGCTGCACACCGGACCGGAGGGCAAATTAGCCTTCCAGTTCTGTGCGCTGATCCGGCTCGCGTCTGTCTGCCTCAAGCGGACAGCCACGGATTGGATCCCAGCCGTACTGTGAAGCCAGATTTAGCGTCTATATGTCATAATCCATACCCAGGTTCTGAACTAGACATAACACAGTTTATCAGTTTAGGCCACGTGCACACATTGAGTATTTGGTGAGTTTTTTACCTCAGTATTTGTAGCTAAAACCAGCAGTGGGTTTAGCCAGGTTCAGACACCTTGGTTGAATGCTTAGTTGCATTTAATTTCAATGGAAAATTAGGAACCAATCACAAAGAGAAGTGAATTATAAGACCTCAGCGTGGTCCTTTAGATGGTTTCATACTTTTTGGGGTGTGTCTATTAATTATGTTGAACTCAAACTGGACAGTGTTAAAGTGATTTACATTGGTTGATAAATCTGGCGTATCTTTTAGTCTCAGAGGTCTTGGTTTGTGGCAGAAATCTGAGTCAAAATTTTGGAGCATCTTTTTAAACATATTAACCCCATCACTGTTAAAGGGAACTAGTCACCTCAAGAAACAGTATATACCTGCATATATAGTGGTGTTCTGTAGGTAGGTATCATCTCAATCCTATGCAGCCGGTTTAATGAGCAGCAGCTACAGGGAGAAAAAAATTTATCGCCCTGTAGCTGATCTCTTCCAGTTATCGGGGCTGTACCGTAACGGTTTACTCTACTGTGAATTTGCTGTAATTGGCACTGTGATTAACAGCCTGTTCTGCATACATATACAGCACACACAAAGTAGAGTAAGCTGTCAATCAAAGTTCAAGGCAGTGATCCATCATGCTCACTGTCTATGAGCAGTGACTGTAATCGCTTCCTGCACTGCCTCGATGACAGGAGGTCAGCAGCTGCAGGGAGAACTAAACTTCATCTTCTCCCTGCAACCGTTGCTCCAATAAGCCAACTACACAGGATCTAAATGCTATTTATTTGCAGATCACCACTACATCTACACGTAAATTGCAATTCTCGAGGTGACAGCTTCCCTTACTTAAACATATCAGCACATAGAGACATGGAAGCTCTCTAGCACTAAGTCGTGAGAAACTGTATGTGCTGCTAGACAACCTGCTGCATAACCTTCTGCCACGTTCATGGTACATAGGGATATAGTCACATGACAATAATTCCACTTATCTTCATGGGGCAATTTTCTATGTGTGTCTGAAGCAATCTTTCAGATGAATGCGACAGACATTTCTCCAGCATATTCGTTGCATTTGGATTTTGTATCATGCCTTCTCATTGTGATGTGTGCCCATTTTTCCTATAACAAATGTGGTAACAATGACGGGAATTGTGTGTGAACTGGTCCTAATACTTCAGTACATTCATGAGACTATCTGCATCTGATACTGTATTTGTTCTTTGTACCAGACAGACGAGAATAAATTGTCACATAAATTGAATATGAACACATAAAACACAAGTTGTCAAACACCTAACTATGCACATCGTCATATTACAACACAGTGGTGTTAACATGCTCGTAGCTGGGGTTATGCATTAATGCTTGCTATGTGTAAAGTTTCTAAAGTATTTGTCCACATCTGCACTGGACTCAATTAATTTAAGGACTTAAAAAACAAGAACTAGTGCAGCTGTCAAAATAAAGGTCTATTTCCAAAAACAAAAGGTATCACTTTAATTCCCTATGGGTAGGGAAAAGTTGCTGATTATTCGGGGTCTGATTGCTAGGTCCACTCAACCATCCTGAAATCGGAGCTCTGTAACTCCTAAAATGGGATTCTGCAGGCCAGACTTGAACAGAGAAGATGTGCACATAATTCACACCATACATTGTCTATGAGACTGTTGGAAAAAGCTGAGCATAGAAATGGGCAATTTTCAACAGTCCCTTACACAATGAAGTGGGCTTGGAATTCGCATCTCTTGCTCCATTCCAGACCGGACCGTAGAGCAACATTTTAGGAGTACCATTGTCCTAGAACAGTGTTCCTCAACTCCAGTCCTCAATACCCACCTACAGTGCATGATTTCAGGATTTCCTTAGCAATTGACAGTTGCTAATTTAATCATGATGATTCCACTGTCAAATGCTAAGGACATCCTGAAAGCATGCACTGTTAGTAAGCCTTGAGGAATGCGGAACACTGTAATAGGGGATCCAGTGGATAGGCCAGCCATCACCAAGTTATAATAAAAGGGATAATGTATGTATTGGGTAATAGTCATTTAGAGACTGGCTTCCGTTGGATGGTACTCTGTACCTTCTATTGACTCCTCCCATATAACGAAGGAATCATATAAAGAAACCTGCCATATAGTGTCAGATAATCCCAAAAAACTGTGTATAGATTGACCACATAACTTTTATGCAGTAGCCGTAATAACAATGCTGTAAAATGTTGCTAGCCCCATGTATTGGAAAACGTGTACTGGACAGTAACAGGTACACACCAAACCTGATGTCTAAATATTACTGTCATATAATTAACATTAATAGGGTAGTGCCACAACCATAACTTACGGCCACAAAACAGTAGAGAGGTTCCTGAACATTGCTGCATCCCCCATGAATCACTAGAAAGAGGGTTTGGAGTCACTCTTGGAATGTGACTGACAGTGATAGCCTAGCCCTAGTATATGATAATTCTCCGCTGCCTACCAAGAAGTCCATCGCTAACTACCGAGTAGCCCTTCACTACTTATCGAGTAGCCCTCCGCTATTTATTGAGCAGCCCTCCGCTACCTATCAGGTAGCCCTCTGCTACCTCGTCAGTCCCAAAGACTTTGATTAGAACGGCACTCCATTTGCTTAACCGCTCTTCAATTTTTTGGGGGAAAACTCAGGATCCCTGTTATTTTGTGAACAGTGAATGCACCGTCCCAAGAAAATCTAATTAAAGGGCAAGGAAAAGTGCGTCCTCGGCTGAATTTTTCCATCATTTTTATTATCATTACTTTCATCTATGAGCGCTCTAAAAATAGGAACAAAAACTAAAATTGCCAGATGCAAATAGGGTGGAAAAGAACACTTAAAATGTGGATTTACACCTTAAGGTGAATCTGACGCCAGGTTTTTGTTACCCCATCTGAGACAGCGTAAAGTAGAACAGAGACCCTGATTCCAGCAATCTATCCTTACTGAGCTGTTGCTGATATTTTGATAAAATCCCTGTTTTCTATGCTGTAAATCTTGCAGTTATGTGAATTTGGAGCTTTATAACCCATTCCCACCAATTGGCAGCTTTCATGTACACAGAAAGCTGCTAATCAGTTGTGGGGGAAGGGTTATACAGGGCTCATAAATATGGAGGACTACCTGGCAGCAGGTCCGTTAGTCCTCTACCTGATGATTAATCAGTGATTTTATCAAAACTACACTGAGCAGCCCAGTGACACGTCACTGGAATCAGGCTCTCTGCATCTACATTATGCTACTCTCAGATTAAGGGGCAAAAACCCGGTGACAGATTCCCTTTAAAGGTCATAATATCCAAAGTAAATTAATTAGCTAATAATTAAATAAATTCTTGGTCCCACCTAGAATTTTTGAGGTTTAACCTTTTATTCATGCTCACTACCCACAAGGCGCACTTTAGCCTTTCTGATTTGTGGGTCATCTCTACCATATATCATAGTGCCGACTGTAATGTATAACATTATGGTTTGAGCGGTATAATATATATTTTGAGCAGTGAAACTATATACTATACTATAAGAAGCAGACTGTTTTGCAGTGATTACCTTTTGCCCATTTTTTAGCCCATTTCTTCATAGAAAAATGTTTTTCAATGATGTGTAAATGTCAAATATGATAATATCTAATTATAGCTATTACACATGGGTACTGGTCGTGCACTTGGCGTTCTGACATGTTACCTGCTGTTAGTAGCATATGGTATCTGCATCTCACATCACTAAAGCACACATCAGTAAGTGGAGATCATATTAAATTGCAATGTCCTAGTTTACTTCAGAAATTTTAAGGCAATAAATATGCCAGTAAGAATACGGCAAAAGGCGAAATACATAAAATGTGTATACAAATCTAGGATTTAACTCACCATTCTACTATTATTAATTTGGCTTTATATACAGTAAACTCCACTGTATAGGAATAGCTGTAAAGATCATCATTAATAGGAAATGCATGAAATGGCAGACGTTCTGCTCTACAGCTCATCATCTTTCATCCATTTCCATGTGTTGGTCACTGTTAGTGTATTGGGGTTGTGAAATAAAGGGTTTGTCTATATTTGGGGACATTTTTTTTTCTTTATATAGAAATGCATATTATTGAGTCTATAAATATGTTTTGCAATTGGCATTCCTTAAACCGTTTTGCAGCGTTTGCTTCCTATAGCCTTTGTGTTGGCTGCAGAATGAGTTAACTGAGAATCGGTCAGTCATCCCACTATGATAGCCTAACAAGAAATCTGTAACACTTATCTGTCCTCTCAGCTGATTTATAACCACAGACCCCATGAAAGGTGAATGTGCAGACATGCAAAGAAGTCAGTAAAAGGTGCAAAATGTTTAATACAATCGCAAGAATGATTTTTAGCCCAAAATATATGTATTTAAAGGGAATCTGTCAGTGGGTTTTTGCTACCTCATCTGCGAGTAGTATGATGTAGGCAAGTAGACCCACTCAGTTTACAGGGTTCAGCGGTTCTGACACAATCAAAGTTTTTAGATTTAGCCATGCAGCAGAGCTCAGAAAGCTGTCCCCGTCCACACCAGGCTCTTTATATACAATGTCTACAGACAGTGAGCTGCTAATCACAGTAGACGGCGTACCGAACTAGCTTCCCCATAGCTGGCCTAGTCCTGCAATGACAAACTCCTTAACCTAAAACAAACATTGCAGGTAAACAATTGCACACAGTGGGATGAGAGATGCATCGCTGCAATCTCTGTGATAACCCCTGCAGCACGCTGTCTTCATATCACATAGCAAAAACCTGCTGACAGATAGATTCCCTTTAAGTAAAAAAAAAATCTCCAAAGGCGGAAAACACCTTTAATGAAGGAGATGGGGATCCCGGGTCTATTTTCATCTATGTGACCATGCTGCTTGGATCTAGGTATGTGGACTGGCATTCAGTACAGAAGCTTGTGCCTAGCCTGTCCAAGATACCCCTTTTGTGCCTGCAGCCTCGGACGGACGTCATATCAATATTCCTGCAGGACAGTTGGGACTTGTATTCTTCATACATGGAAACAATTGGTAATGTAATACATTAATACAAAACTGGCTTTAGCATTATAGGGGATTCACTTGGACAACTGTGAAAATTGTTTAATAAAGGGTCTATCCCATCAATGACATATCTGCTCCTCACAGAATAGATGATAATTGCATGTTTGCTGGAGATCAGGCTGTTAGGACTCCCACAAATACTGAGAATGGAGCTCTTGGGGTGTATGGAGTGATACAGAGCATGTGCGACCACTGCTCCAATAGGCAGTGAATGAAGCAGTTTACACATGCTCACCACCACTGTATTTATTTCTTGGGGGCTTCAGGACCCATGTTCTCATGAACGATCATAGCTTTAACACTTATAGTGTAGACAGCCAGATTTATTTTGCTAATTTACTGCTAAACACATCTGTTTACCAAGTTTACTGCCCCCCTTAAACACAGCGCCACACACGCTTCAGTTTTCTTTAAAGACCATAGTATTTAATTTGATATGTATGTTATGTATCCATAAGTGGAGGTGTCTATTTAACCTTGAATGAGTTCCCTTGGTTAAGTAGTTCCCCTAAATGTAGTCATCCGCTACAATGTAAGTGATAAACTGCCGCAATTAACAAGAGGCTAAAGAAGCAATGTTTATGAAGGCATATAACATTTCCTAATCTCACCCCATTAGAGTCCCTTAGGAAGAAGCAATGCAATAAGAGTCTGTGGGTTGAATTCTATGAAGTAATAAATGTACAGTGAGAAAACATTACGGAGAAATCTTATATTATGCCACGCTCCTGACACCCTACAGAAAGTCCAAAGTAAAGTAAAGACTACCGGGAGGGTGAGTATATGGTATAAGTTAGTATATAAAATATGAATCCAAGGACTATATGCATATACCTTTCTAAATATCTGTCCCATCACACTAGGCAAGATTCAATGTGTTACCTTAGCCCTGTATATAAATTCTCTGATACATTAGTTTCTTGACACCCCCTAGTGCATGTTTTCCTAATTACCCCTGTCCTATCCCAGCTATGTCCCTATTGTCTGGTTGGGATCACCCAGTTCTCTAAACTACATGACAAATGTAATCTACTGATGCTAAACGTCTGTGACAACATCATTTAAGATCTGCATATCAAGGGTGGATCAGAGATACTCTCAAGAGTGCACATTAGAGATGAGCGGATTACTTCACACAACCCTGGTCCATTGCTCAGGTCAATGCACTCTCGCCGTGGATAAGAGCATCGTAAATTTCCTGACTTTCTGGTATACTGAGTTCATCTTATGATTTGGTGTGTTGGCACGTCATCCTTCACGCCAGGCTGGTGAATCAAACGCAGCACCAAGGAATCTTGAAGATCATGAAATTTGCAAACCTTCTGTCCACAGCCAGAGAATACTGACCTTGGTCATTGACCAGGGTTGCATGAAGTGACCAGCTCTTGTCTAGTTTACATCCCTTAAAAGTAAACCATGCAGTTGATATGGGCCCTTGGAGAGTTGGCCCAGTTTTGGTTGGCTTAGTATATGTTGCTACTGAGTGCTGAGAAGATACCCTAGGCCCAAGTGTGGTTCCACTTATCCAATGGCCATGTGGAGATCCAGCAAAGGGGCCTTGGGGTCTGGTTGATACAAAGAGCTAAGTGGATGCAGGGATTGCAGTCACATCCAAGCTATTGAGCCTAGGGGATCTAAAAGGATCCTGTGGCCCATATGAGAAAACTAATATTAGGAAAGACCCGTGAGAGTTTCAGGTCCTGTTAGAGAACCTCTTGGAAGTGAAAACTAGGAGGTAGCATAATCTTCAGAGTATAGTCAATGCCAAACAGTCCTTGGCCATAGTAGTCATTACACCCTATCTTTCTCAAGTAGAGCATGTTCCCTTTACTCAGTGTTTTCTTCCCTAATACATAATTATATAGGACAAATGTGACAGTGGTGGTTTCTTCAAATGGTTTTGGAAATAGAATCTAGGAAAATGAAAACGCGATGTTAAAAAGAAGCCATCGGTAAGTCATGTTAGCAGGTCTCATGTCTGATGGCGAGTCTCCTATGAGTATATACCATGAACAACAATGATGGATCTGACTGGCCTTTATCTTTTAGTGGATCACAGCACTATGAAATCAAGTAATATTTTAAATAAAAATGACAAATGTACATACTGAGAGTTGTCCTGACAGGAACTGGGGAACATCACGCAACATTCCAGGGCTCATGGGGGACGTAACGGATATGGAGGGACGATCCATTTTCTGGGATTCAAAGGAACTAGAACCTTATAATCATAAGTTTAAAAAAAAAGAAAGAAAAGGTGAACAAAAATGAATTTGACATTTTTACTAAAGATTAGAATGAGTTCATGTACAATAGGAACATTGGGTAATACATTCACTATGACATACGTTACTCATAGGCTAAGTTTCCTTTTGATATATTACATGTGATGAAAGAAAAAAGAAAAAATCATGGCACTCTTCATCCATAAAATTAACTTATTTATTGTAGGACGATATTAAGGGAGGAAGCAAGGCACACAAGGGATGGTGGCTGTTTCACGTGAATCACGCTTTCTATCGGTCCTACCTAGGTGTAACACTGGTAGAAGCGCAAAATCCGTCCATTGTGTGCCTGCTCCCTTCCCTTATAGATTTTGATAGGTTCTACACTAAAGAAGTTCATTTTATGGTTGAAGAGTGCCACTTTTTTTTGTTATATCGAATTTGACATACAGAAGACTTTTCAAGTGAGCATCTTGACTTCCATTTGGTCCGTTTGGATCCCTTATCATGGATCCTACTTTGTCTGTTTGAGTGAGTAGCATGAATTCCAATACATCTTTCAGTGGGAGTCTATAGACATTCGATCAAACCCAATGACAAACGTCATAGGAACCTAACCTTACAAATGTAGGTGTCAGCTAAAGTAGATAACAAGAATTAAAGCGCATTATAGGTAAAAAGATTTTTACATTTTCACATAAAAGATCTGTGGCCCTTGGTTACTGGAGCTCTCGTAGACTGGAGAGCGGCGTAATGATAACTAGGCTCAGGTGGAAGAGAACCAACCAATGCTGGCACCTTTTTCAGCTGGATGTGCGTCCTTTTCATGCAAAGAAAATTGTATGTTTCGTATCACTGCATCCAGAATGGCCAAGAAATAGAAATATACCATAAACATTCAATGAACGTCATAACAAAAACACAAAAAATGAAATAAAATGTTGTATAGGTAAAATAAATGTCATCACTGAAAATGTCATCTCGTCCAGTAAGGAATGCAGCCCGTCAACTTGCAATTTTTTTTTGTATGTGTGGCCCATTTACCCAACCAATTTTGAGCCCCCTGGTTTACCTAATATTCTGATGGGATACACTGAGCAGGTTTTAGCAAAAAGCTGTAATAAACTCACACGCGGCCATATAGCTCTGTGTATGTCTAGTGTCAATTATGAGATCTACGATTGCTAAACTATCGGCTTCATTTCCCATATATAAGCCCATAGTAACAATATAAAGATATACACCAAAGCACTTACTGGAATCCTGGGGGGCATGTGTGCTATCAGGTATCCTGGGGATATCTCTGAAATGAAAAGTTCAACGTGATAACAAATCAGGTTCAGAATATCATCAATTGGGGATTTGTACAACAACATGTTACAATACAACATTTATACCAATATTTAAGTGAAGAAATTGGTAAAAACTCTGAAACAAGAACAGCACAATATAAATGTCCATCAGAGGGGTATTTCCTAGGATGTTTAGATAGGATATGCCATCACTGTATGACCGGTGGCGATTCACCAATCCTGAAAGTAAATATGTTGCATTACTACGGTAATTCCAACTTTAGTCCTGTTCATTGAATTTAAAGGGGCTTTAGAGCTAATCAGCTCAGGATTGGTGGGAGAGCCCAGAGGTTGTGTGTGATCAATCAGAAAGTGGTGGCATATGGTAATACTCCCTGAAAGGAAACCTGTCAGCAGGATGTCGCTATGTAAGCTGAGGACAGTATTTTGTAAGGGTTAAAAAACAAAAATCAAATGTATCTCTCTTATCAGTATGTGTGCTATTGTTTACTTAAACTAATAGTTTTATCATCTGGTGATTACCATTACATGACTTATTCGTCACGCGCATGGCAGTCCACCACACCCCCTGCTGAGATTGACACTTTACTGTGAATGCACAATCTCTATAGAGAGCCTGGGGGGCAGGGGCAGCTATCTAAGCTCTGGTGTGTTTCTAAAACTAAATGTTTTGATTGTGTTAGAATGGCTGCAGACAGCTATCTATGTGATACATCATTGGATTCAGGGCTTCTTTGTCTTCATTATGTTGTGGTCAGATGAGGTAGCAAAAACCTGCTGACAGATTCCCTTTAAAGGGCTTTTCTCATAACGACAAATTGTTAAGATTGCATGAGGTTTGCAGAAGTGGAAGACAGTCTCCTAGGCAAGGACTTTGCTATAAAGCATACAAGAGCTGCTCTAAAGATAGTTGGCTGCAGTGCCATAGTGTTCCCCTAAGGTTCCCACTGGTCCGAACTGTCAATTAAGTCAGGAGCACTCCTAAAGAATGATGCTTAGAATACCAATTTAACGCTGTCCTCATCATTATTCATGAACTGCTCGGTTAAGTATGACGGAGGTTGTGTTCACATTTGTTCCATCACAGGAGTAAAACATGAAAATGCTGGGTCCTTCAAATGATGGATATCAACAACGACTATGGACGATATTGACTATAAAGGGTTTGAGCAAATTTACAAAACTTAAGGACATTTTACTACCGTAGATGGATTTCAGTCCATAGCGCATTCAGAGCAACTATATAACATGTCGATTGTCTTGTTTATGGCCCTTTTCCACCAACCGATGCAAACTGTATGCAAAGATTGAGTTGGGTCTGTGTAGTTTGCATATTGTCAGCAGCACATGTATAGTACAGGAAATATGTATACAATCAATCATTTACCAAGGAAATCAGTGAATGCAATTGGTTTATTCAACGTGTTTCATGGTGTATTCCTCATCCCTTCATCAGGAAAACCAGCATCACATCTATGAAACTCACGGTATCTTACTTTATTACAATTATCAAATGTTGCTTTTAACTATAAGAGAACCTGTCACCCCCCCTGGTGCTTTACAAACTGAAAGCACCACCTTTCAACAGTGCATATGCTGCATTTTGTGAAGGCATCTTTACTACCCCTCCCCCCCTGTACTCCGAAAGAAATACTTTACATTGTTTCCCGCCATGTATGTAAGTCATTACTTAGGCGGTCCGAGGGGGTCTGGTCACTGTGACCTAACATCTCTGCCGGTCCTCCCCACCTCCTATATGTGTCTGCCGCCTCCTCTTCTCTCTTTGCCCCCTCCTCGTCGGCGCCTGCGCAGATTCATCTTTGTTCACGCAGGTGCACAGAGCTCAGCTGGAGTGCGGGGAGCCCGACTGTCATCATTGCGCCTGCGTGAAGTGCAGGCACCAGAGCCCACTCTGTTATGTTCTGCTGTATGAGACACTTCATACAGGCGCAATGATGACAGCGGGTCTCCCTGCACTCCGACTGAGCTGTGTGCGCCTGCGTGAACAAAGATTAATCTGCGCAGGCGCCGAAGAGCAGGGGACAAAGAGAGAAGAGGAGGGGACAAAGAGAATAGGAGGGGACAAAGTGAGAATAGTGTAAGGTACTCAGGGAGTGACAGGTTCACTTTAAACACAAATAATAATGACCAATACATTTACTCACCCTATCGGTCTGGAGACCACTAATTCTACTTGTGCCTCGGGTTTGGACTCCAGAATGATATTGTAAACTTCTTCGAATGTGGCGCCTTGTAAAATCCGCCCATTCCATTCTAAAACTTCATCACCTGAAGGCAAATTATTGTACATAGGTTACTTCAAAACAGTGGAAATGATTGGTAACCACAATTTTAGATGAGGACATCATTTTTAGATTGTCTGGATTAATAGACCAAGCAAAGTCGTCAGTGAAACCAGTGGTTGACAAGCAGCAAGAGGCACCGAACGCTGTATAAGACCTCACTCACATCTGCGTATAAATTTGCCAAACACAATGCGATAGAAAATCGACTGCACTCGCACCAGAGTAAATCAATGAGGTAGAGCAATCTGCAAATTCTTTCCTCGACTGTTATCTGGCTGCTGAAAATTCTGCAGCGTGCTGCGTATGGCAACGACGAGACTCACTAATGCAAATCTATGGATGCAAGAAAAAACTGTACGGCACACAGATCATCCGTTTTGCACAGGTACATTACCATTCTGTAGCAGAGAATACTGGAAATGATCCTGTAAATGAATGCTGTAAGGTGATTCCCTGTAGGGTATATATAAAAAACAAACATGCGGCGCCAATCTCAGCGCGTTACCAATGTAACTCTCTGGTGCCCTTTTAATGAAGTTTTATGCACTCACCTCTTGTCATAAAACTTCAAGCATATGGTTTTTCCAAAGCCTCCTCACGCTTTGGATGTTTATCCGGGTCTGCTGCTCGCCTTGAATTGATCCTGTATCGGGTCCTGCCACGGATTCCCACAGGCATAAAGGTTCAATAGGAAGTGATCCAATTCTATAGTGGCCGCGCTCCCCGTGGTAATGATTTTAAGAACTTCTTGTCCACAAAAAATTTTATTCCTCAAAACATGCGAGAATATAAAAAACGGATACAACGCGTTTCGGCGGAGACAACCGCCTTCCTCAGGTATCTAAATAAAAATACATCTGACACTTTGCTTTATAGGTAAAAGGTAATTACAGCTTGCTAGGTAATGACATGAGGGTGTGGGTATAACCACACCTGTCCAATCAGTCTCATTGTCCGCTTCAGCTATAATGCTTCATTACATAGTAAAAACAAACACCCACAAACAGCAATCACTACGCTAAAAAAACACTAAGAACATTTATCAATAAAATTACTAGTCACAAAAATCTTAAATTTAAAATAGAAACGATTATATAGAAGAAGCGCAAAAGATCCTGTCAGATGCTAAATATTATTTGAGATTACAGGATGATCCAACACAAATATATATTAAAGAATATAGGACCCTTATCAATGAAGCTTTTATGGAAAATATTTTAAATAAAAAGGAAAAAAATTTTCTGATGATTCCTACACCAACAATGGCACTGTTTTACCATCTGCCAAAAATGCATAAAGATCCTGTTAACCCCCCAGGGAGACCAATAATATCTGGAATTGGCTCCCTGACTACAAATTTATCTCACTATATAGACCTTTTTTTACAGGACCCAGTTAAATCTTTATCGTCATATCTAAAAGATTCCACACAATTAATTATCGATCTCAAAAATATAGAATGGCAAAAACATTTTTATTTTATCACCATGGATGTCAACGCATTATATTCCAACATAGATCATGATTTAGGGATAAATGCGGTGGATTATTATCTCACAGAGATTGGTCTTGCAACAAAACAAAAGAATTTTCTGTTGAACGGTTTGGGATTTATTTTGAGGCATAATGTTTTCAGTTTTGAAGGTTCATTATACTTGCAGCTGCTCGGGACCGCGATGGGGACTCGGGTCGCCCCAAGTTTCGCAAATCTTTTTATGGGGCGATTCGAGTCCTCATCAATTTTACGGAAGCTGGAAATTGAAAAGAAAATAGTTTTTTATAGGCGTTTCATAGACGATCTGATAATTATTTGGAATGGTACAAAAGAAGAAGCAATGGAAATGATAAATATGTTGAATAAAAATGATTGGGGCATTTCATTTACCTCAGAAATAAGTAACGAAAAAATTGTGTATTTAGATCTAGAAATTAGCCACAAGCGGACATGTATCATCACAAAAACGCATTTTAAAAAAGTTGATTCCAATGGATTTTTGGATTTTAGAAGTGCCCATTACAAAAAGTGGAAAGAAAACATTCCATTCAGTCAGTTTTTTCGCATCAGGAAAAATTGTACTGAACAGAAAGACTATGAAACCCAGGCTGATATTTTAAAGAAAAGATTTGAGGAAAAGAAATATCCAAAAGAATTGGTTCATGCTGCATATGAAAAAAACAGGGCAAAAAAGCAGGAGGATTGTTTGAGTAAAAAGAATGGGGAAGGAAATGAGGTGATTTGTAAAAAAACAAAGGATAGAGAAGGAGGCAGGTGGAAATTTAATTTTATCACAACTTATAACAGGGGGAATAAAACGATACGCATGATTCTGAAAAAGTACTGGTATATTTTAAAACGTGATCCGATTTTGGGAAAATGTCTGCCTGAGGAACCAGGTATAACATTTAGAAGAGGGATAACGATTAAAAGTCAAATAGCCCCAAGTAGGTTAAGAGACAATAAAAAAAGATCTGCAAAAAATGGAAAAAGTAAAGATCATGAGATTGGAGTTTTTAGATGCAGTTCCAGGAAATGTCATACATGTGGGATTCTGAACCATGGTGCGAAACAGATTGCGAGCAAAAGTACAGGTGAATTAATTGAAATAAAACAGAATCTGAGATGCGATAGCGATTATATTGTTTACGTTATTGATTGTAGCTGTGGGTTACAGTACGTGGGGCGTACAACGCAGACTTTACGTGCTCGCATGAATGGGCACAGAAATAGAGCAAAAAATGGGTTTTTAAAACATAGCCTGTCGAGACATTTATTACTTAAGCACAATAAGAATTTTAATATAATGGTGACACCTCTAGAACAAATACCTGTGGAAACAATCAATAGAAATTCTCTGCTTAATCGCAAAGAGACATATTGGATTTACCGCCTTCAAACATTGCATCCCAATGGTCTCAATGATATTGTGGAAAGAATTTAGTATTTAGTATTCAGTATATGAATATGATCCCTTTTAAAACAAAAAACAGAACAAAGAAGGAAAGAGGAGAGAAAAAAAAAAAAAAAAAAAAAAAAGGCACTTTTTAAAAACATTGCAATTTTAAGTTTTTTTTCTTGTTTTTTGTTAACTTTTATGTAATTTAAGATTTTTGTGACTAGTAATTTTATTGATAAATGTTCTTAGTGTTTTTTTAGCGTAGTGATTGCTGTTTGTGGGTGTTTGTTTTTACTATGTAATGAAGCACTATAGCTGAAGCGGACAATGAGACTGATTGGACAGGTGTGGTTATACCCACACCCTCATGTCATTACCTAGCAAGCTGTAATTACCTTTTACCTATAAAGCAAAGTGTCAGATGTATTTTTATTTAGATACCTGAGGAAGGCGGTTGTCTCCGCCGAAACGCGTTGTATCCGTTTTTTATATTCTCGCATGTTTTGAGGATAAAAATTTTTTGTGGACAAGAAGTTCTTAAAATCATTACCACGGGGAGCGCGGCCACTATAGAATTGGATCACTTCCTATTGAACCTGTAAATGAATGCTGTGAGAGTGGTCTGGGTCACCTGAGGTCAGATAACATTGAGGTCTACTAGAGAAAATCATGGCAAGATATGCTGCAAGAATTGACACGCTGCAGATATTTCTACGGTAAAATGTGCACCATTTTTGCCATGGGAAAATCTGCAGCGTGGACACAACACTAATTTCCCATACACTTTGCAGGGAATGTGCTGTACTGGGGATTTCTATATTAAAAACATGCTGAAAAAACGTGGGAGAATCGCAGCAAAAAACTAGGGAAAAACAGAGCATTGGCATATAGCCTTAAAGATGTTTTCTGATTACAGAAAACCCCTATCCCCCTGCTCTAGGGTCCAGTGATGAGTATCCGCTGCTGTCCCTGGTGTCCTTATGCCCTGGTGTTCCTTAAGGCCCCATTACACCTGGCGACATCGCCGCCGATTACATAGGTGATGTAGGGGCGTGGTCTATCGACGGCGACATCGCCCCTGCGTCGCCTAATGTAAAGGGGCCATGTCGGCGGCTCTGACAGCTCGCCTGGTTTCACATCTGTGATGTGAAACCAGGCGGCCGATCTGGGGCGATTTGCACACATCGCCCCATGTAAACGGCCACCGGCGAGCTCCCATTGTCCTGCATCGCCGCTGTGGTTTTGAGAAACCCCGGCAGCAATGCCGCCTCTCAGCTCGCCGGTCAATTGCCAGAGATGTCTCCCCGTGTAAACGGGGGGCGGCGACGCTGGCGGGGCGATAAAAACGTGCGCGCACTCGCCGATCGCCACCGACATCTCCAGGGCCGTTGCATGGTGTGACGGCACCCTTATTGTCTGCAGCGCTGACGCCATGTTGCTATCAGTGGATCCAATAACTGAGCTCAGTGGCTCTGCTTGAGTTGATTGCACAAGCGCTCAGAGTCGCTGAGCTATTAGTTATTTATTAGGTATTAGCTCATGTGATCACGACATGATGTCAGTGCTGCAGACAATAACAGACACTGGGAATAAGATGAGTAAGGGTACATTTCTACAACCAGGATTAGCAGAGTTTTGGACGGGTCATCTTTTCCCTGCATCCAAAATGATGTGTTGTAGAGTATTACTCTTATAGAAATTCCATGCCCACTGTGCTTCTTTTCTTTGCAGCGTAAACTGAAATGCGGTATGGCTTCCCGAGCTGCAGAATATCAATTTATGCTTGCAGATATGGGAGTGCTCTTGGTGTGAGAACACAGCAAAAATAAAGTGTGTCCAGAATCCTGATCGTGGGCCTGCTGCGTTCACTTGCGGAGAACACTCATATTTCTCCAGGAGAAGAGGCACTGTGTCCAGGACACACACTCTCCAGATCGTGGTAACATACCCTAAAGCACAGGGTTCCCAGGACCCGTTGAAGCGCTACTAAGCGTGGAACGGTGACCATTGTCCTGTCACCCCCCTCCCTGCACCTTAACCCCATGGATCTACAATAAAGTAGCCTCAACTGCAAACCTGCTCGTGTGTGAGTGCCGCTCTCTGTCTACTCATTGCATACCCTAAAGAACAGTTAGTTTGTTTGTTTTTAAAAAAAACTGCAGCCGGGGAACAGTGTTTTTCCTAAACCCTTCAAAAGTCTACTTAGGACTCACAAGAGCGAAGAATCTTTCATGTCAGATAGGTTAAATGATGAGAGTTTGATCAGTGTCAGTGTAGTGTAATCCAGGTGAAGAGAAGATGGAGAACAAAATTTCTCCACCTTCTCCATACTGTGAGTCTATGGAGACTGGACTTCATTCAGATGACATCTGAGTGCAGTTCGAAGATTTCCATGAATCCATAGACTTGACTGAGTATGTGCCACTCAACTTACATTGCCAATTACAGCATCATGCAATTTTTTTCTCATGCTGAATTGGCATGACCAAAAAGTACGCTGATCCATAAACATTGGTCCCAGTACTATCTGATGGGATAGCATTTGTGCATGTGATGCGCTCATGTGGTTCAACTCCCTGTTACAGAAAGATCATCCTGAAGTAATATGAGCAGTCCCTTTTAATGCAAATCATTGTAATACCTTCAATACACTTGGGAAGCTGGGTTCACACTGCGCAGAACAAGGGCGTAACACAATACTGCCCCCAGCCATGACCATAGTACTTGGCCTTGGGATATGTGGACACTCTAGGCCCAGATTTGTATTATGGGGTGGATATTTTCCGAGCCACATCATGAGAAAGTTCACACCTGGGGCTCAGTACTGTCGCTTACCTTAATTAATCTTAACACTTAATGAACAGGTGAGACATGAAGGCACTCAACTATTTGTAGACATTTTGCTAAAAATACAAATTAGATCATTCTGGCTTTATTGAAACATCCAGAGATAGAGCAAATTACAACATCCCAAACTGCGGTGCTCGGACGGCTCAGATAAGCTCGGCTACACCTTACAGTAAGAATTGTAAAGGAAATTAGCAACATAAATCATTCCCGCAGACCCAAACTGCTCACTGTTTGAGAATGACATGACTGCGGTAAGGGGCGATAAAGTGATTTATTTAGACTGACAAACGCGCATTTTAACCCTCAACTCTGAGCGTTGTGGATCTCTTGAGAGTGTAATAATGACGTGAATGGCTTTTCGGTGACCTGACCCCTAGTAGGATGACACTGTATCCTACTGCATTTGGAGATTGTGCCACCACAAAGGGGAGAACAATAGTCTCTATTACACAACCATTGGTTGAAGCTAAACTAGAGGTCGTGTTGATTTAGCCGATTTAGCCTGCTGCAAGAACCAAATAATGTAATTTCTACAAAAAGAAATGAAGGACGTCTCAAATTGTTTCTGTCCCCTCAAACCTCTGACCCAAACATTGATAAGTCCCTTATGGGAACAGTGTGACAACTCAGGAACCTAATGAACGTCATGGAAGGACTCAGACTTTCTAAATTAATTGTCACATACCTCCTGTTTCCTTTTACATGTGTTATAGTTGACATGTCATTGATCAACTGGTCCTAATTTAACAAAATAAAAAAATTAACCCCTTAATGACCTATGATGTCTATCACATGCCGGCTCCTTGACTTTGATGCGGGCCTGCATCTTTGCCAGCAAATGATAGCTGAATTATTCAGCCATTACCTGCCTCTAAAAGCTGTGGATGTTAAATGCCACTGTCAATCTTTGCAAGTGTTATGTTGACTTCAGACTCTGTTAACACTGGGGAGTCTGATGTGCAGCCTTAAGGTACCGACCGATCTCCCCAGCGATGTTACCGGCAACTGAGGGGCGTGTCCAAGTTGCAGCGACATCGCCGGAGAGTTGCTGTGTGTGACAGGGCGATAATCAGGCGAAAAATCGCCTCAGCAACATCGCCAGGTTTCCCAACATGTTGGGAAACCTGGCGATGTTGCTGAGGCGATCATGCCTGATCGCCCTGTGTAACTCGGCAACCCGCAATGTTGCGGGCGACGCCACCTATCTCCAACATCGCGAGTTACCGCTCGCTGGGTTGCTGTGCAACCCAGCGAGCAATAGCCGCGGCAACTAGTCAGCGAAATCACCGGCAAGTTGCTCCGTGTGACATCTCCCAAGTGATGTTGCCAGGGATCACCACAACCATCGCCCCATGTGACGGTACCTTTAGACCTCTTTGTTGCTCAGCCTGTGTTTGGGCTTCGGCGTTGTATTGTATCTTCCTGATTGTTTGCTGTGTGGTGCTGTTTACTTTATCCATGTCTGTGTATATCTGTGGGCTCCAAAACGGCTCACCTCCTGGGGTGAGGGTGAAGGGTTCACCTCAGGGCTGGTCAGGAGATAGGGACAGGTCGAAGACTCAGGCCTCTCTACTATTAAGGTTACCTTTGAGTTAAGGAAAGTCAGGGTTCCCCTAGCCTGTGGGGCAGTTCAGCGGCCCAGGTTACTTTCCTCCTTTTCACCCTAAGCTCCCCATGACAACAAGGGGGAGTGCTGTTATAACCTGTTGATCCCAGGATGTTGATATATGGTCATGACAGCCACGAGTCTGCTATGGACCTCTGTGTCTGTCATCACAGTACTCCTAGAAAACCAGCCCATACATGGCATTCAGAAGAAGCTGTGATTTTTTTGCTATATACAGCAATGTATTGTTGTGTACAGCACAAGAGAACAGATGATCAAAACCGCAAGTCCCCTAAAGGGACTATTAAATCCAGTGAAAAGTAGAAGAAAAATATTTTTAAAACTATGAATTAAATAAAAAAAACACAAAAATTTAAGAAATAAAAAGACACACACATTTTTTATCACCGTAATCATATAGGTTTGATCTTTAATATATAAAAAAAATTATAAAATATTATATAAAATATAAAATAAATTAATCCGATCGATATACGGCATAATGAGAAATAAGTCAAAACCCCAGAATTGCATTTTTTCTCCCGCCTCAACAGAAAAACTATTAATAACAGACGATCAAAACATTGTATCCAACCAAAAATTCACTCAAAAATACAACTCGTCCTGCAAAAAACAGGCCCTCACATGCCAATATCAACAGAAAAATAAAAAAACTTATGACTCTTAGAATAGAGGGAAGAAAAAACAAAAGAACAAAAATGAAAAATCACCCCAGTCATTAAGGGGTTAAGTAAGTGAGAAAAGTGTTGCACTCAGCTCAGGCAGTGTTTTCCAAGAATGGTTTCATTTCCTCCCAAAATTGTAAGAAAGACAAACAGTTCTCAGCAAAAGAAACTTTGCATAAAGTGCAATGACTCCTCTCTAAAAAGCCACCTCTTTAAAGGGAACCAACCACCTCAGATCACCCTAATACACAGTTAATACATGTCCCTGCACCCTAATGATACGTTTCCAGCACTGTTTTTGTGTAAAATCTTGCATTAGTATAACCGATATAAAGACTTTATAAAGTTACTAGCCTGAAGACTTCTGGGCGTATCCCTCCTTCTGTTATACTTCAGGGCTGTGCATTGCATGGCTGCGCTCCCCCTCCCTCCGTGCCTGCTGCCCTGCCCTGATAGGCGTGATCGTTATCTCCTCTGCACAGAGGGAGGGGGAGCACAGGCATGCAATGCACAGCCCTGAAGTATAACAGAAGGAGGGATACGCCCAGAAGTCTTCAGGCTAGTAACTTTATAAAGTCTTTATATCGGTTATACTAATGCAAGATTTTACACAAAAACAGTGCTGGAAACGTATCCTTAGGGTGCAGGGACACGTATTAACTGTGTATTAGGGTGATCTGAGGTGGTTGGTTCCCTTTAAGGGAGCACCCTCATTTCCACACCAGATTTCCTGATACAGATTCTCAGTTCCACCATATAGGTTAGGGTCACACTTTTACAGTGAATTTCATTCACCGCATCCAGATCCGGATACAGTGAACGCAATTAGCTTCAGACACATTTTTCAGGAAATCCACAGGGATGAGCAAACTGTAAAATCTGTGTAAAAAGCTTTAATATGAATAATAATTGTGCCCATCATGTCTCTAGGGGGTGCCCACTCCCCCTAGAGACATGCTACCTACTTTGGTGGGCATGTAATAGGTTAATATACAGTGTACAGTAAGCCGGCTCTGTACAATTTTATGAATTAAGCCGCAGCTTCCCTGTGAGCTGCGCACATAGTATACGTAATGTACGTATAGCATGTGCACTGTCCAAGGTCCTGTAGGCTTTTACAGTAGATCTATGGGCTGTGACAAGCGTCAGAGTAGACATCATGTTGATTGCCAGCCAGTTCCCCCAATCAGGTAGCGAGGAGCCGGCAAGAGGTCGGCAGTCCCACCCTTTCTATGGAACAGAGCGGAAAAGCCACCTTTGCTCTGTTTATGAACTGGCACTGGGCACAACAGGAAGTTAGGTGGCATCTACCGGAAAAGAAAAAGCTGCTCTTTTGGTGTTAGGTCAAACGAAGCCACATAGTCGCCGGGAGAGATCATTGCTGGTCAGGACAGGCAGGTTGTTAGTTCTTAGCCTTATATGAAAAAAATAAATGAGCAAAGTCCCAATCAACCCTTTTAAATTTCAGATCATCCCATACAACAATCGGTAAGGTGTATAAGAGAGGAATACCTGGCCGTAGTCTTCCAACAGTGTCCGCCAGGCTCCCTTTCTTCACTTTGGTGATATAAGCGCAGAGATGACCAGTCTCTGACATTTTCCCTCCTACGACCTAGGAGAAACACAAAATTATATGTTAAATGTAATGCAACATGCATGAAGAAGTCTGATGAGGGCTTGGGTGTCCTCTTGGTCTCTAATCCCAATATCTCCAAAGAGATCACATTTACGATGATCTAGTTTATTGAAGCCAATGTCTTAGAATAGCGGTCATACATCTAAGCTATATATGTTAGGGTTGTGGAGTAGGACCTTGAAGACTATTTGTTAGCACATTGTTGACCATGAAAGATGTCTCCTATGATTTATAGTTTTTCCGATGAGGTTTACATCCATATAACTGTCCAAAATCATGTTTTAGACTTCTTTGATATCGGCAATAATATGGATATAGAGTCTTACATGGATTGTTTGATGCCAACGCTTGGGCTGGCAGGGGGTTCGATTGTTTATTGTGTCTTTAGCCAACAAATCATGAATCTTCTATCCTCCTTGAGAAACACAAAGAACGGCAAGGTATCTTGGGATATAATAAGATGTATATAGAAGTATAGGTGAAAATGAATCTAGGAGGTTTACATACAGGCTTGTTTATCATCATATCAAGGGATTCAATGATTAAAGAAAGTGAACAGATTTCAGAGGGAAACATATTTAGAACAAGAGGTCATGATCCAAAGCTGCAGAGCTGGAGGCTCCGGGACACTTGAGGATGTTCTACTTTTAGACTAGGACTGTTATTCATAAAATACCCTCTCAGCACACGATATGGAAGCATAGACAATAAAAGAACTCAAAATCCTGGGGAGATGCAGAAGGCTATTATGAATAGAAGCAAAGATCAAATAGCAGAAGGTCTGTGGTTCTGCAACAAAGAGAAAAATTGGCAGATTGCATGTGCCAAGCGAAGCTTTTATGTCTTCAAATGCTATGTTTCTAGGTGTTAAATTATTTCTGAGAAGACTGACACATTCATTTGTGCGGCTCAAGACTGAGGACGTGTCTGTTTTAGAACATGTATTTTGTGCTAAAGAAATTCAGAGTGAAGAGAATCCCTGGAATCGTAACAGCTTTATGAGCAAATGTGGAGGTGCTACACACAGAGCGTGGAAACCAACAGCTCTGATTTCCTCAGAGTAAACTTCATTTCGATAACCATTATTAACGTATTACGTGCCAGTAGTGATGGACAGCAAGTGGGACACATAGATCTGTAACTAGTAAAGGAGTAATTGGCCATGGTAGAGTATATGGGACTGGAATTTCCTGAACTCCTTCCTAAAAATTGCTCTACGCTCTATACCAAGGGTGGGGAACTCCAGGTTTCAAAGGCCGTCAACAGGTCATGTTTTCAGGATTTCCTTAGCGTTGCACAGGGGTTGGAATCATCACCAGGCAGGTGATTATTATTATTACTATTATTTATTTATATAGCGCCATTAGATTCCATATGGAAAGGGCAGACGAGGACAAGTACAATACATGTGGACAATTAAGTCATACAGGTACAGGAGGGGAGATGACCATGTCCGCAAGGGCTCACAGTCTATATTATCACCTGTACAATGCTAAGGAGATCCTGAAAACAAGACCTGTTTGGCCCTTGAGGCCTGGAGCTCCTTACCCCTGTTCTATACCTTCCCCGTGGACATGACCTGGAAAACACTACAGCAGCACCACATGGATAGCACTCACAAGGCCACATTAATACCATAGTTGCCACTAGTTTTAGTGTAAACCATGATACTAAAATATGGCAAATAATGAGATGCAACATTTTAGTGAGAGCCACTTATGCCAGATTTAATGACTGTATTCGGAAGAGTTGGTGCAAATTTCATAGGACAAGTGACAATTTCAAACCTTATTAGGAGGCAATAACCCATTTGGTGCATAACAACTGTAGAGTAACAATAGTAATAGTAATTTAGGTTGTAGGCTTGTCCCATTGTGGTCTTGTGGTTTTTTCAGGTATTATTTCTTTTTTTTTGGGGGGGGGGGGGGCAGTGGTTTAATTAGTTATTATTATTATCATTCTTATTATAAAATCATAAAATGATAGAGTTGCAAGGGACCTTAAAGGCCATTGGGTCTAACTCTAGCTGAGATTATTTAGGAAAACGAATGTTCCTGACCACAGCCCCTGAATAGTGAGCGCAGCCTTGCTTAATACAAGTGTATGCAGCAAGGCCGCGCCTACTAGTCAGACTCCACTTGTATTGAGCGAGGCTACACCTACTAGTCTTCTTATTGCTGGGAACATGTGTACCGCATAATTGCTTAAAAACCTGTCAATTCTGGCAGCGCACAATGCGTGCTCTGGGAAGATTGATAATAGAGTGGCTGCAGAATTATCATTTAGGCCACACAACCCCCTTAAAAGCCTGATGTCCACATTGTACTACAAAAATTGCATCACTTAAACATGAGCCATGTATGAGGGAGTCGTGGAGTCAGAGTCAGGGAAATTGAGGAGAAAGAGTCGGTCGCTTGGCTCACCCATTCCACAGCCCCGTGTGCATCACGCTGCAACAATGATATTGCAACAGGCCAACTACTCAAAAGAGTAGCCAGGTATGCCATCATGTAGGAGGTGGTTCAAAGTTCTCCCATCCAGTGACCACAGAAGACAGACATGGACACTGGACTGGGTTCTACAATCGATTTGTACCACCTCGATTGGCCAGTCACATCAAAATCGGTGGGTTTGGCCAACTTTCTTTCAATGTTTATGGGTTCCTTAAAGGCCTCCGTGTGAGTCTATAAAGTCTGCTGCCCATTTTTGTGGAACTATTGAGTCAATAGATGGAAAAATGAACTGGGCTCATACAAATATACCTTAAACGTGGATGTATCCCATTGCTTTGTGATCATTCATGGCCAGACTAGAGGTGGAGCTTTAAAGAGTCTTAGAAACGGTAAACAGGTATTGGCAGAGATGCTCCTGTTCACGTGCTCTGGAAGGTGCATGAAGCCTAACATGGTAAAACAATGGCAGCCTCCTAAATTTTACACTAAGAAATAACATAATATGTTAATTGTTCCTGTTGCCTTGGGGAAAATCAAAACATGTTCTTGAGCTAGGACAATTTTTAAGGCTCATTATTCATTTTTTGCTGCTCTTGCTTTGTCTAAATAACATCATATCTCAATTAAATATCATTTTATTTTTTAATTAAATATTCTAACAAACTGCATAAAGCAGAATAATGAAGCTGAGAATGAAGTGAGCTTTGATAATCCATAGTATTTTTTAGGAATTTAAGCTGTACATCTGAAAAGCAGCCAATGTGTCATATTAGGAAAGTGATAGTGAGCAGAACCTGCTAATACTAAATATATATCTGCAGTATATTATATCCTTCTGAGATTAGGGTTGGGCCAGGCCAAGGTTTAGGTGCAGTAGGGCATTTGCCTAGGGCGGCATAAGACAACTATCTTATCCCATAACTCAACTTGAGCTTTCTTTTGAGACTGTCATATGAAAGAGAAAATCTCTTCATTAGGGTTGTTATGATTAATTAATTCTGAGTTGAACATGTACGCCCACATTGCCTTTGAGATTGCGGCGTGTGAATCGGCGATGGAATGAGGCAAGATTGGTTCCGCTGTAGGGAGGCGATTTTCTGGAACGACACAATGCCTTAGCTTCAGTGCGAAATTGCAGCGTGTGACGCCGCCATCGGCGATCTGAGGCGGGCACGAAAAACTGAGCGTGCACATCATATCGCCACACATCGCCAGCCGAGATTGTGGCGTGTGACGGTACCTTAAGAGATTAGACAATGTCTGGTCGGCATCTCTCTCACATCGAGCATTCCTGTGTATGGCAGAGGCAGGCGAGATAGCTCCCGGACGAACAATCGGCAGAACTATCGTTCATTCAAGAGCTATCTAAAGTGTATGGGAAACTCAAGCACACCATGATAAGACAAAAATATGCTGGGCAAGAACCTGACGTGTACGTTAACACGTCCATTCAATAAATGAAGAAAAAGGACTCTAACTTTCTAGCAGGCATCACTATACCACTTCTATGTATAGAATAGTGCAGCAGACTGAATATTCCTCTACAGAGGGCCACCACACAAACAAAAACATTTTTTTCAATGGGAGGTTTCCAACTTCATTTTTATGGACATATAGGAAATCATAATAAATCATTAGGATTCAAAGTGATACATGTCTAAAGCCCATATTAGTGATGATGTAACAAGATGATAATCACAGCCACAAATTTATGAATAAGCTTCTCCAGCTTAAGAAAAATCACAGACGCAACAATTTTTTCTGTACGGACAGGGGAAAAATGTTGCCTATACGAACTGTCTATGAATTTCCGAGCGTTTGGCTGCTTCGGTCCCTACGGGTGTTATCTGTCACAGGCCACTGTCGGAGGAATACATTCAGTGGTGGACCTCAATGTAATATTTACTGATCCTAAGGCTGGATCCACATCACATATGGAGGACCAATTGCCTAGTCTTCCAAATATTTTATTAGAGTGTCTGAATCCGGATTGACCGCATATCCCCACTTGATGGATTGAGGTTTTATACTTGTCTTTGAATAAACTGCATCTGGAATAATTCACTGGACATTTCTTCATTCATATTGATTTGCCCAGATCCAGGGCGTGTCCTTGCAAGTTCACTTCCGGACGTGACAGGCTTCATTCTACCGGTGAGCTGCCTTCCCTACCCCTTCCCCGTTGTTGTGCAATCCAGATTAAGAACTCGGTCAACAAGGCCAGTTTTAGTCCTAGGCAGCCGGTGATTGACGTGTACAGCATGACAGCACTATTTGGGGTTTTTCTTCATTCCTGCCCTGTGGGGTTGTCTTTACCCTCATCCAGTCTTTCATTTTACATTGAAGAGATAAAGGTAGGGTACTCGGCTCACAGCTGAAAGACAAGCCCACAAGGGAAGGAATAAAAAAAAAAAACAGATAGTGATGTCATGCTGCACACGACAATTACCTGAATCCTGATGATTGGTTCCCTTTAAGGTTTATTAAAAGGATTGTTCAACATTTTTCCATGATGAAAAAAAAAAAATGAATAAAAGCAAAAAAAAAAAAATTTGCATTTGCACAAAATCCTTCAAACATTGTGATTGATCAAGCATTATTTTGAAGAGCAGAGAGAAAGCTGAAACAGAAATGAATGATGAAGTCGGGGTCTTTAGGTTTAGAGGTTTTGGCACACGCCTTACCTTCAGTCCAAGCATTGCACCAGAATCTCGGGGAACACTCCCATCTTTTAACCGCTTGTTTAGTAAGACCGGCCAATTAATCGATCGCCATCTTTGGACGCTTGCCACGTCACCGGGTGCTGATGTGTTACATAGAAGAAATATCAGAGATAGAAGTTATATTATAGGTGATAACAGATATATTCTTTCAGTTTTCCAGCTCTTGTCGAAGTACAGGTCTTCCTGAATTTTTTGCTGCCTGGAATTTGTAGTTCCACAATGGCTGGTAAACTGTAGCCTGAATAAGCCTCGTCTAAACGAAGTGCAATGTCAGTAATAATGAGAGTCATTTAAAGACTATGCCGAGAACCGAAAAGACCAAACGACCGCTTATAGAGGAACGGTTTTGGACTTCTCTATCAATCTGGATTTCTCATTTTGCAATGATCAATAGTGAGGAGTTTCATCCCGGGGACAACAAATTTGTAGAAAAATACGGGTTAGTTGACTTCTTTTCATCAAACTGAATCCACATCCTTGGTGAAGATGAGAAATGAATTATCATTCCTGTAAGTGATGGGACTGTCTATCAATAAAGTCTATGAAGGTGATGGACACAGGGGAGTTTGCCAGGTGTGATAAAGACCATCCCGTTACTATAATGTAGACCTTGCTCAACCTCAGTTGGGGTGCCTAGGCTGGAGTCACAAAGATTAAACCCCAATTATCAAACAATTATGTCATATGCCGTTCATATGTCATAAATGCCAAAAGTAGGATACCTCTTTTTATTGTTTTATAGGGCTTTTTTCAGTCAGTCTAGTAAAGTGTAAACTACTGTACATTGTAGTACAGAATCTGATGACTAATGGACATCGGGAGGCTTGAAGGACCCTATGAACTTATATTGAGGTCTGTTGAGTTCCACCCTTGTGTCCATCGTTCCGATGAGAAAACCAGCTCTGCAATGCTGCGCTATTCTTCATATACTGTAAATAATGATTGGATCTGAAATGGAGGTTTTTAGATGTGATCATAAATGTGATCATAGCCTAAAAGCCCCGTCACACCTGGCGACGGGGCTGGAGATGTCGGTGGCGACTGGCGGGTGCGCGCACGTTTTTGGTGCCCCGCCAGCGTCGCCGTCCCCCATTTACATGGGGCGAAATCTCCAGCCCTGCGCCGGCGAGCTGACAGGCGGCATCACCGCCGGGGTGTCGATGCAGGACAATGGGAGCCTATGGCTCCCATCGCTTGACAGGTCGCCGGCGGCCGGTTACATGGGGCGATGTGTGCACATGCCCCAGATCAGTCGCCTGGTTTCAGAGCACTGCTCTGAAACCAGGCGACCTCCCGGCGGCGCCGACGTCGCCCCTTTACATGAGGCGACATAGGGGCGATGTTGCCGCCGATAGGCCACGCCCCTACGTTGCCTATGTAATTGGCGGCGATGTTGCCCCGTGTGACGGGGCCTTTAGATCCATAACATTAATCGAGCAGGGAATGAGCGGAGACTTCAGCTTAGAGATCTAGCAAATTGTGAATGCAGCTCAACTTTGTTTTTAATTATATTTTGTCTATATATAATTGTAAACTATTGTTTAAAGGTGGAGGTACCATAAAACATAAGGGGCCTTTCACATCTGCTGCATGTGCCCCCTAACGGCCACACTTGCGGTGCACCACAGCAAGCTCCATGTATTGTCTATGGGGCTTGCGGCAAGTGTAGCAAACCGCAGGTCTGCTGCCGTTTTGTTTCGCAGCCGCAACTGCCGGATCGCGGCAATGCATGGGGCATGCTGCAAGTGTGGCCGTTAGGCGGTACATGCGGCAGATGCGGGGTTTTTTTGTCCGGATTCGTCGGATACGGACAATAACGCTGATGGGAAAGGGGCGTTAGGGGCTAAAGTAGTATCAGTAAAATCAATTGTAAGTTATTTTGCAAGAACTACTGCGATTTTACCAAATACCGGTATTCTGTGGTTTTCTATAGCACTACATGTAATGTAATGCACCAAAACGAAGATCACAGAATATTAAATAAAAGAAAACCAAAACTGAAAAAGTACAGTAATGTCTGCTCCATCTAACTGTGTACATTCAAATACAATCCCTGTACTGTAGATATTATAGATGGACAATGTGCATTTTTTGCACCAACACATCTCTCCTTCATATATTGCACTAATATTTGTCGAATTCATTATGAATTTTGTAAAAATTTTTAAACTAGTTTGTAATTTCTCCTCATTTTTTTGTTTCCTTGACAATATGGGACATGGTTTTTATTATCCAAATGCTTTCAGCTCATCGATCCATTTGATATATTTCAATAATTTCGTAATTTTTGGCCAATTGTATTCCAATAGCCTGGTGAAGTACAAAGTCTGGTGGTAGACCATGGCATCCTCATCTTTAATTGACTCTCAAAATCATTTGCAGAAGATGTGAAGAGTAACAATAGAGTAATGATTACACAAAATATAAGAATTTTATCGCAAGGTTGGGAATTTTCTTTTCTTATAGTCCTATTTATTAGGAAGATATTGGAATCTCAATGGATAAAATTGTCATAAAGCCCCACTGTAGTGGATTTTTTTTTGAGCGCTAGAGGGGTGCTTTAATTGTAAGCCCCCTAGCGTTATACTCACCCTCTGGTGTTTTCAGCAACTTCTGACTGTCACAATCACTCAATGCATCTCTATGAGAGCCAGAATGAGGCGCTCATAGAGCTGTATAGAGTTGAGACCTCCGGTGGCTCCATGAAATACTGGAGCTGCTGGCAGGTCACAAATCTACCGGAGAAAGACCGGAGTGGCAGTGATAAAAGGTAAGCCGACAGAAGGCGAGTATAAGACAGGGGGCAGGGGACTTAGATTTAAAGCAACACTCTAGTAGTGCAATAACAAAAGAATACGACCAACACAAGACAACATGGAAAATAGGAACATTCTACCATAGACTGAGAGAGACACTAGATCAGAAGCAATGATATAGGACAGGGCTCAGTATCATTTGCAGGCGGCTATAAAGAAACTGGAGGGAGGAAAATGTGATGACTGAAAACTATGGTAATATGATGGAAAATCATATTGCTTTTCAAAAAAGGTATTGATATTGTCTGTAAAGAGCTATATGCACATAAGCTTGGGGGGGGGGGAATCTTGCAGACAGATTCCCTTTAAATGACGTTAGGCTGTGCGATGAACTCAAAGGACTTGTGTCCACCTTCAACCTAAAAATGATAAACAATGGTGCAGGTAAAGGGGTTATTTCAAAATATGTAAAATATATCTCTTCAGACTGTTCAAACCGAGCTCGATCAGCGAAACACTTGACATGGCTACCAGTTCAGTGCACCTTCTTAATTGTTTTCAATCTATCTCTAATGCTCCCTGGCTCCTGGAAAGTAAGAACTGTCAATCAAGGAAGATGGGGGCTGAGATATTTGGAAAACAAGTAGTGCACTAAACTGCTTGGCCACCCAAGGGTGCTTGGTTTGAACAGTCATTCATTAGTTGATTATTCATTGGTTTGTATAATCACTGGGGTGGGATTGGGAAACCCCATTCATATTATGTATAGCTAATGGAGAAGTTTGTCTACAAATGTATCCAGGTTGTAGACATGTCCATATAGATCTAAATATCTACCAATTTGGACAATATGTAGACTATTGACACCTTCACAAATTTTCTGTTGCTGAATTACCCTTTTTTGTTCATTTTTTGTAACGGCCTTTGGCTTGATCTCAAGCCATGGTGACTTGATGGATGACCAAACTGTAGTAAGATGGATCTTGTAGAGTCTAGACAGGTCCACCAGGGTCTTCTCTGAGGTTACTTTGATTGTATACAGCCATTGGGTTGCTATTTTCACTCTTTGCATTGTTCCTTCTATTCTGACAACCATTTTCTTTATCACACCTTGAAGTGGTAGGGTGGTTTCTTACAAGAAAACACACCTTGACATGGTGGGACGGCTTCTTACCTTTTTGCAAAAATGTATTTACTAAGTACCCTGTTATTAATTAGCACTTATTGCTATTTACTTATTGATTCATGGCAGGGTATTTTTTCGTACAGTTTTTCCTTAGGTTTTGTCCATTTACTTTATTAGATTTTATCAAACTTTGCATCAACATCTGTGATAAAATCCCCATAAGTGCATTTGTCACAGATTTAGATCCATTTGGATTTGTCATGGATTTTCGGCTCTGCATTGCAAAAGGCTGAAATCAGCAGCATCTGAACTGCACATCACAGGGGGAATATATTTAAACATAGTATGTACATGTAGATGGATCATTGGGTGTAATGTTACAACATGTTCCTATTTAAATGCCTAATAATCTAACCATAAAATAATCTGGTGCACTTTGGAATAAAGGTTTACCATATTTTGCCTCAAAGGAGGCACATCTTACAGGAGCTAAGTAGGGGAAAAAAATGTTTATGTATAAATAGGGTTCCGTCTTATAGTTCGAAAATAGCTTACCAGCAGGGGAGGCTTCGGTGGTGGAGTAGGGTCACAGGAGAAAGAAGCGGGGTGATGCTGCAGGCCCTTGACTGGCAGGAGGGGTGTCCCAGTGGTGTGAGGCAGGAGCCATTGATCGCCTGGTGGAGGGCTTCAGTTAAACTGTGGCGGTGAGAGATAGGAGCCATTAATCTCCAGTGGAGGCCTTCAGTGAAATGTCGGCGGTGCGAGGCAGGAGCCATTGATCTCCCGGCGGTAGACTTCCGGGAAATGGTGGTGGTGAGAGACAGGAGCCATTGATCTCCAGCGATCTGCAGGAAAATGGCTTCAGAGGTGTCGCATGCGCTGATTAAGATCTCAGCTCGTCATTGAGCTGAGGTCTAATTCTTCGCATGCACCATCTTTGGCACCATTTCCTAAAGCCACTGTCGGAAGATCAATGGCCCTGCCTCGCACCGCTGACATTTCCTGAAGCCCACCGTTGGGTGATCAATGGCCCCTGCCTCGCACCGCTGACATTTCCCTAAAGCCCACTGTCAGAAGATCAATGGCCCCTGCCTTGCACCGCTGACATTACCCTGAAGCCCACCGTTGGGTGATCAATGGCTCCTGCCTGGCACCACCAAGACACCTCCTCCTCCCATCCCACGGCCTGCAGCATTGCCCTGATCCTATCGCCTCCAGCGATTACCTTTAGTGGTGTCTCATATGACCCCACTAAACTGCACGGTCCCGGTAAGCTACACACGGACTGAAAAACACACCACCATTTTCCTCCCAAATGCTTGCAGAATAAATGCGTCTTATAGTTTGCAAAATACAGTAATTATTACCATCCAACATCTCTAAATAATTCTACCAATTGGCTCCAAAGTGAGGTTTTTTTGGTTCTTTACCTTCTATGTGCATATATCAAGTAATACTGGCTGTGTAAGAAGATTCTCTGATACATGGTGAAAGTTGAATAAGTAATTGAATGACAGAAGCTATTGCTTTGTTCTCACTGAATGCAAGAGTAGAGGCGAATGTTTTAACTTGAATGGGGGTTCAGGTATTTTACATTGCTTACCATTCGGCAAAATAAGAGGGAAACAATGCCATGGCCCCTTCACTATAGCACTTCACAGAATAATGTCTGCTAATGCAACTCAGCCCATTAGGCCAAAGGTACACGATGAGATACATGTGAGATACTCTTACGAATCACGCATGCCTCACCAGGTACAGCCGGTGGCTCTCTGGACAGGAGCGTAGCGACACATGAAGTTCCACACTTCTGTCCAGACAGTCGGTGGCCGTTCCTGGTGAGGCATGTGAGATTCGTGCGAGTGTCTCACATGTGCCTCGCTCAGTGTGTCTCCGGCCTTAAAGTGAAGGTACCAGATGCTGTAGCATGGATGAATATAGCATTGCCTGTACTCCAGTAGGCATAGCCTCCACTTCATTCTGCTGATCAGTAGGGTAATCATACATTGCAATCATAACTATCCAATGGCCATCAAGGATAAATAATGGAAACAAATACATATTTAAAGGGTTATTCATATCTGGAGTAATTATGGCATATTGACAAGAAACTGCTGCTTCAGAGAGCTGTCCACACTTGCTAACAGCCTTCTCCAATTAAATAGAGACGGCCGTGACATTGGGAAATTCTAAAGTATTCTATAGGCAGTACTACTTCAGCTTGCATGGGAAATACCTGTGATCACAACTGTGACTTCTACTTCAGATGTAGCTATACAGTCATGGATGAATGTGTTGGCACCCTTGAAATTGTTTCAGAAAATTAAGTATTTCTACCAGAAAATTATTGCAATTACATATTTTGTTACTCCCTTGTTATGTCCTTTTTGTGCATATGGGAAAACACCAAAAAAATCAGAGAAGAAAAGCATAATTTTACAAAAATAAAACAAAAATTGTTGTCACCTTTCCAAAATTGTGGGTAACCAACTTTGTTTCAAGCTCATTCACACTCACTTGTGGCAAGTAACAGGTGTGGGCAACATGAAAATCACTCCTGGAACCAGATAAAAAGGGGAGAAGTTGACTCAATCTCTGCATTGTGTGTCTATGTGTGCCACACTAGGCGTGGAGATCAGAAAGAAGAGGGCCAAAATTGTTCAAAAATATCAACAATCTCAAGGTTACATGTCCATTTCCAACTTCTTGATGTTCCTTTGTCTATGGTGCGCAACATAATCAAGAAATTTACACTGTAGCTAATCTACCTGGATGTGAACAGCAGAGAAAAAATGATGAAAGGTTGCAATGCAAGATAGTCTGGATGGTGGATGAGCAGCCCCAATCAAGTTCCAAAGAAATTCAAACTGTCCTGCAGGCTCAGGGTGCATCAGTGTCAGCGCAAACTATCTGTAAACGTTTGAATTAAAATGAAACACTATGGAGGAGACCCAGGAGAACCCCATTGCTGACACAGAGACATAAAAAAGTTTGTCAAAATGTACAGAAGAAGGCAAAATCCTTTTAGGAAAGCGTTTTATGGACATATGAGACCAAAAAAGGATTTTTTTTTAGTGAAACGCACCATTTTACTGTTCTACGGAAAAAGGCCCACAAAGAAAAAAACAGAGTACCTACAGTCAAATATAGTGGAGGTGTTAGAGATGTTTTTGGGGTTGTTTTGTTGCCTCCAGAACTGGGTGCCTTTACTGTATGCAAGGCAACATGAAATCTGAAGATTACCTAAGGATTTTGGGTGGCAATTTAGCACCCAGTGTCAGAAAACTGGGTTTGTGTCATAGGTCTTTGGTCTTCCACCAGGCCAATGACCCCAAATATACTTCAAGTAACCCCGGGAAATTGACAAAGCACTGGAGAGGGCTGAAGTGGCAGCAATGAGACCAGATCTAAATCCCATTGATCACCTGTGGAGAGATCCTAAAATTGCTGTTGGGAGAAGACGCCTTCAAATACGAGAGACCTGGAGGAGTTTATCAAGATGAGGCCAAAATTCCAGGTGAGAGGAGTAAGGAGCTTGATGATGGTTATAGGAAAGGAATGATTGCAGTTATTTATTCCAAATATTAAGTTGAGGGTACCAACAATTCTGTCCAGCCCATTTTTGGGGTTTTGTGCAAAATGATGTCCAATTTGCCTTTTTTCTGTTTTTTGTGTTGTTTCGAAACAAAGAAAATACACATGTGTATAACACAACGTGTAATTGCAATAATTATCTGGGAGAAATACCTTGTTTTTTGGAACAATTTCAAGGGTGCCAACACTTTCGCACATGACTGTATGATGTAAGACCATGCCGACTAATGAATAGGAGCTAGGGATGCCGGCAGGTAGGACACAGTTTATAGGGCTTTCACTCAATGGCTACAGAATACTGACCAGGGTCCTGTGAATCAATTCACTCATCTCTAGTATTGATGGGAAGCTCTGTCTGCTATATACCCTGCCTCTGCTTGCTACACAGCTTTATTCTAGGTCTTCCTAGTTAGTCTGTAGAAGGGGTAAGAATAATTGTAATCTATGTTTTCAAAGGAGTCTGTCAGCACAAAATGACTGTTCAAACTAAGCACAGATGATCTGTACAACTCAGGGGAGGCGCTCCATGTCACTTAAATGTTTTCCATTATTTACTCCTTTTTCTAGTCCAGAGATGTCAATCAAGGAAAAACGGAGCTGAGATAGATGCAAAACAAGTACACTGAATAGTTTGGCCACACCAAGGGTGCACAGATCATTTGTGCTCGGTTATTTTGTGCTGACTTCCTCCACTATGTGAGATGCATGAGAGATACTTGCATGAGTCTTGCATGACTCACCCAGAACGGCCTCCAGCTCTCTGGACGGGATTGTGTCAGATGCATGTCCTCCTATCCAGCTCCATGCTCTTGTCCAGAGAGGTGGGGGGCCCCTTCCGGTTGAGTCACAAGCATTTGCGTAGTGTGTTTCCACCCTAATTGTGTACTAAACAGGAGATGGGTTTATTTCTAAACACAATGTTTGTCAGGGATGGCATAAATTATTAACTATTCAACTTCAGTTCCATTAGTGGCTTTTTGGGATCAACTGGGTCCTACCAGGATGATATACTTGGCCAATGTGAGAAAGTAAACTGCATAGTGTAGTTTTATAAGCTTCTAAATAAAGCTACACCATTGGCAATAATCTTTAATTTTCCATAGAATTATATCCATCACACCTTCAGGAAACATCATAAAGCCACCGTTTATTCCATCAAGTTATAGGTGACACACAAACATCTTCAGAAGAAACAAACTTATGTTACAAACTACCATGATAGTTCGTAGTCATCGCGTAGATGCAAGAGCTTCCTTATTCATGTCAGTTCTTTAAAGCGAACCTGTCACCCCCTCCAGGCATCTAAAGATAACATAGCCACCTTCTGCAGCACTAATGCTGCATTCTGACAAGGTGTCTATAGCATTTATGCTCCCTTGATTCACTGAAATAAAGACTTTTATAAAATCTGTTTCAAACCAGACCCAAGACCGGGAGGCGGGTTTTCAAGTGTCTATCTCCCTCCTCTGTGGTGTCAGTCATCCCTCTCTGCTCTGTGTGCCGCCTCCAGGGCCATCTCCCTGCATTACAGAGCTTTGTCAGCTCTGCTACAACATAGAGCTGCTGTTATAGGAGACCCCACAGTAGTAAATCTAGCAGGAGGATCCTGAGCAGACAGAGCACTGCCTGCTACATTGCAGCCCTTGAGCTGAGCAGTTTTCACTTTCAGTTTCTTGTACCCAGCAGCATTGCTCCTCAGCCCCTGATCTAAAGCACAAACTCAACTCTGCTGCACTGCTGACAGCTCAGCTCAAGGGCTGCTACGTAGGAGGCAGTGCTTTGTCTGCTCAGGGTCCTCCTGCTAGATTTACTACTGTGGGGTCTCCTATAACAGCAGCTCTATGTTGTAGCAGAGCTGACAAAGCTCTGTAATGCAGGGAGATGGCCCTGGAGGAGGTGCACAGAGAGCAGAGAGGGATGACTGACACCACAGAGGAAGGAGATAGACACTTGAAAACCCGCCTCCCGGTCTTGGGTCTGGTTTGAAACAGATTTTATATAAGTCTTTATTTCAGTGAATCAAGGGAGCATAAATGCTATAGACACCTTGTCAGAATGCAACCTTAGTGCTGCAGAAGGTGGCTATGTTATTTTTAGATGCCTGGAGGGGGTGACAGGTTCGCTTTAAAGGGAATCTGTCAGCAGGTTTTTGCTATCACTTCTGAGAGCAGCATGTTGTAGGCAAATAGATTCTGAATCCAATGAATGTTTAATTTACATTACTGGGTGAAGCAGTTCTGACACAAAGTATTTCATGTTAGCCATGTAGCCGAGCTGGGAGAGCTGCCCCTACCCACACCAGGTTCTCTATAGAGATTGTGCATTGATAGTGAGGTGTCAATCACAGCAGGAGGAGTGTCAAACTGCTGTGTGGGTGACAAAATAGTCCAGCAACTGTAATCACAGGTGATAAAGCCTTTAGCTCAATTAACATTAGCACACAGGCCCACGTTGTCTACATATGGACATAGGCTATAAGATCGGAGATGATTCCTCCTAACTGGGATCCTCACCAATTTTTGGCTCCTGATGGCAGTGGGCATAGATAGAGTGGAAAGCTGGGAGGGTGGAGGAACCTTGCCGTCTCTTGAATTTCTGAGTTCCACTTTGACTCCTAGTCCCCTAGGATTCTGGAGATGTTTGCAACTTAACCGTTACTTTCATAGCTTCGCCAAGACAGTTTCGTAGATCTAAAACGGTTTTTAAAACTTTCTGTCAAGGTTCTGGAACATATAGGCATGCCCTGTTCTAGAGCCTACGCGTTACAGGTTTCCCCCCCAGACTTGCCAACACCTCCATTTATATTGCAATGGGAAACGGACTTGGAACTGGCACTCAGTTCGGAACAGAGAACTAGAGTGTACACACTAGCACATGCCACCGCAATCATCTGGCGACTCAGGAGCCAAATTGTAAGATACTTTCCCGTTGGTATAGGGTCCCCTTACATAAAATCTTTCCCTCTACTAACCCGGTGTGTTGGAGGTGTGGCAAGGCTGAGGGTAATTTTTTGCACATCTTCTGGGAATGCAGAATCCTGTGCCCCTTTGGTCCAGGGTTAGCGAGATTATTAAAATGTGACGAACTATGATGGGGAAATAGGTCCAGCGCTGTTTATGCTCCATCACTGTGAGATGTCAACTGGTAGATATAAATATTCTTTACAGAGGTTCTTGGTCATGGCAGCTTGAGCGTGTATTCCACTCCTATGGAGGATGACGACATGCCCTCCAATTTCGATGTCGATCTTGAAAATTAACGACCTTATGTACATGGAGGATTTAACCTCTACAGTCCATGACTCTTACGAGAGGTTTAGGAATATGTGGTTTAGTTGGCTTGAGTTCCAACAGACAGAGACATGTAAGTTGTGCCGAGGACTGTAATACTCCGTTGGCTGAGAGGTAGCTCCTTTCCTACCCCCTGGATCCCCCCCCCCCTCTTTTGTTTCCTCTTCTTTTTCCCAATTAATATTCTTTTTGCTTTTATCTATTTATTATTCTTCTTCTATTTTCTATCGGGTTTCTGTTGTGTTTTTCAGATTAAGATATCGGGTGTCTCCGCACTACAAATATAAGCTGTATGTATATATTAGATTCCCTCAAGGTTTTTGTAATTCCCGCTATAGGGAAGACCTGAATGTTACATTGACAATAATTAGATATTTAGTTCGAGTATATCAGGTTGTTTTTTCTTTCATTGTTAAATTCTATAAACAAAGAATTTCAAAAAAAACAATAGCACACAGCCTGACAAGGGAGGCTTAAAGAGGACCTGTCATCCCCCTGGTGCTTGGCAAACTAAATGCAGCACTGAACACAGCATGTTCTGCTGCATTCAGGGAAGGGGTGTCCCATGTCTCTAGCTCCCTGTAAGCTTTAAAAAAGACTTTAGAAAACTTACAGATCAGTAGTCTAATGGGTGGGATCTTATTAAGAGGTCTTCACTGCTAGCACAGTCCTCCAGCCTCCTCCTTGTGTATTCCACCCCCTTCTATGTCTCTGCACCGCCTCCTGTTCTGCTGGCTCTGCCTCCTCCTCTCCTGCTCTCTGAATAAAGCAGAAACAGGGCGGGAATCTGGCGCTGACGTCAGGCCAAATGCTTTGCAGCCACTCTGACCAAGCTCTGTGCGGCAGGTTGAGTGACAGAGAGGGCAGAGCCAGCAGAACAGGAGGCGGCACAGAGACTTACAGGGGGTGAAATACACAAGGAGGAGACTGAGAAGACTGGAGGACTGTGCCAGCAGTGAAGACTTCCTAATAAGATCCCACCCATTAGACTACTTATCTGTAAATTTTCTAAAGTCTTTTTTTAACGCTTACAGGGTGGCTAGAGACATGGGGGAGCCCTTCCCTGAATGCAGCAGACATGCTGTGTTCAGTGCTGCATTTAGTTTGCTATGCAGCAGGGGGGTGACGGACCCTCTTTAAAAAGTTTTGTTTTTTTAAGTCCTGCAGCATGCTGTCCTCCCCTTACATAGCAAAAACTGCTGACAGATTCCCTTGGGTAAGTATTTTCTACATAATTAGTGTCTACTACAAAACTCATATTTTAACAATAAAAAAAGGCAAGTAAGTGGATAAATATAAGGAAAGAATACATTATATATTATATAGGGCCTTAGTTGATCTCACATCCAGGGGTTTTAATTCTCTCAATAGCAAACACTCCAGGTATCCGTACCGCACTGATGAGGATGCACTTAGGTGCTACTAATAAATCAAGATTGTGAAAGCCAAAGATACATTCCCCAATGTGTACTTTTCATTTATATGCGTTGCAACGCAAAAGCGGTCATGTACAATTACTGCAATAAATATATGTATACTACCTGGGAATTACAATTAAGAAAGTAAATTAAATTACACATTGGGGAACATATCTCTTGTATCTCCGATCCAAAATCCGGTAATATATCTGGAGCATTCAAGCACATACTCATCGCTTTTGTATGTATCCCTAAAAGTGTTTTCTATTGAGAGGGTTCAAAACCCCAGCAGAGAAGGTAACTGGAGATGCACTTTATTGAATAGGGAGGATTTATGGATTTTATATATGGCTATGTAAGCACCTGATACCTTTAAAGGGGTTTCCCAGGAACAAAATTGATTTTTGACAATAGATCTTGGAATAATAATTCCCACAATTAGATGTGTTAGAAAAAAATGTACGTACGGGACGTAATAATAGCACACTATGCATTGAATAAGAATGATCATAGTGATTTACAATTTTTCATTTTCTTCTGAAGATGCATTTTCTGCATGATGGTTATATTAAGTTTCCTAAACGTAGGCTGGATCATGTGTTTTGAACATGTATGGAATTTTGTAGACCTGCTCCCAAAGAGAAGTCTATTCCTCCCTGTGCCATCTATATTTTATTAAAGCAGAGTTCGTTTACTTGCGATTGGTGAGCTGACTTGTCCTTTCTGTTAATTTTTCAATAATATTAATAACGAGATCTTATAGGATAATTGTAGTGACATTGCAAATGTGTACGGAACGTATTTAACCTGTATAAAGTATCTGTGTTTAGCAAAACACTTTCCATCAGGTAACATGAATGATCAGGGGAAACTGCTCACACTCCTGCCAGTATATAGACCACAAGGCTCTCAGCAAGTCTTATAATTGACATAACATACATTACTTTATGCCAGGCTCCAGAGAGGCAGACTGTGCATAATCAGAAGTCGTCCACACTTCCGGTCTGTGCACTACTCTGAAGCCGGGTGTACGCATAGTGGCCGGGAGAGGCATAGTGTGCGGACGACTTCCGATTATGCACAGCGCGCCTCTCTGAAGCCAGGATGCATACAGCTGGCATTAGAGAATCTCAATGCTGAGGGGTCGAAAGCATTGTGCATGCACGGGATTATATAGCACTGATGATGACGCTAGCTGTTGTAAAGCATGTTATCACACCCACAGGAGCGTGATAACATGCTATGTGGCCCGACTAGTCAAACACCCCCTCAACTAGTGAAAGCTTTGTTTTGCATCTCATAAAAGGTCTTTATAAATACTTTTTCTAAATATCTGTTTACGTATACTACTATATTAAAAACGCCTTAACGACAGCCTACGTCTCTAGACGTCAGGCTGTCGTTACCCGGTGTTTGAAGTGAACTCCGGCGTGGGGCTCACTTCAAACCTCCGACATCTCAGCTGATCTCACTAGCTGAGATGTCGGACTAACAGCACCAATCGGTCCCGCCATCCAATCGGTGCTGTTAACCCCTTGGATCCTGCCCTCAATCTGTGAGAGCGGGATCTAAGGGAGCCGGAGCGGGCAGCGCGCGCTTACCGGGCTCCAGGGGAGATCTCGCGATAACATTGCGAGATTTCCGGCACTGACGTGACAGGCCGGGGTCCTGGCTTGACCCCGGAGCCTGTCACGGAGCATTTCCTGGTTGTGGTTGGCAGGGGCTGCCAGCCACAACAGGTCCGTGATTCTAACAGATACAGAGGAGCTACAGCTCCTGTATCTGTCAGAAGCGATCGGACTGTGCAGCTGCATGCCTCTCTATGGGGCAGTGTAAAAGTAAGAATCAATAAGCAAATAAAGTTTTTACAAAGTTGAAAAAAAAAAAAAACATAAAAGTTCAAATCACCCCCCTTTTCTCCCATCCACAATAAAAGTGTTAAAAAAAAAAAAAAATACACATATTTGGTATCGCCGCGTTCAGAATTGCCCGTTCTATCAATTAAAGAATCAAATAATGAGAGCCGTAAACTGCGTAGCGCAAAAAATGGTTCAAACGCCGAAATTACGTTTTTTTGGTCGCTGCAACAATGCTAAAAAATGCAATAACGGGCGATCAAAACAGCGCATCCACCCAAGTATGGTATCATTAAAAACGTCAGCTCGAGACGCAAAAAATAAGCCATCACCCAGCCCAGATACCGAAAAATGAGGATGCTACGGGTCGCAGAACATGGTGCAAAAAGTGCAATGTTTTTTTTTTCATGCTTTTGAATTTTTTTCCACCACCTAGATACCAGTAAAGGTATACATGTTTGGTATCTACAAACTCATACTGACCCGAGGCATCCCCGCACAAGTCGGTTTTACCATATAGTGAACACGGCGACTACAAAACCCAAGAAACAAACGTGTAATTACACTTTTTTTGCAATTTCACTGCACTTGGAATCTTTTTGCAATTTACCTGTACATTTTTATGGTAAAACAAATTATTGCATCTGAAAGTACAACTCGTCCCGCAAAAAACAAGCCATCATATGTCTGTGTCGACAGAAAAATAAAAAAGTTATGGCTCTTGGAAGCCGAGGAGCGAAAAAACGAAAATGAAAAATTTACAAATTTCTTCGTCACTAAGGGGTTAAAGAACTGCTAGATAGGGATTACAGGTACAGTAGTGTGAAAAAGCGTTTGCCCCTTCCTGATTTCTTATTCTTTTGCATGTTTGTCACACTTTAATGTTTCCGATTACAAGCAAATTTAAATTTTAGACAAAGATTACACAAGGAAACACAAAATGCAGTTTATAAATGAAGGTCTTTACTATTAAGGGATAAATAAATACAAACCTACATGGTGCTGTGTGAAAAAGTAATTGCGCTCCTCACCCACCCTCTTGAAAATAAATTAACTTTTTTATCTTTCATACATCTTTGGGAAGCTGAGTTCAATTTCCCTAGCAACACCCAGGCCACACCTTTTCTCATTCAAAAAAGCATTTAAATAGGACTTGCCTGACAAAGTGAAGTAGACTAAAAGGTCCTCAAAAGCTAAACATCATTCAGGAACAAATGAGAAACAAAGTGATTGAGATCTATCAGTCTGGAAAAGGTTATGAAGCCTTTTCTAAAGCTTTAGGATGCCTAAAGAACCACAGTGAGAGCCCTATCGACAAATGGCAAAAACATGGAACAGTGGTGAACTGTCCCAGGAGTGGCAGGCTGACCAAAATTACCAAGAGCAAAGTGACGACTCATCCAAGAGGTCACAATAGACCCTACAACAACATCTAAAGATCTGCAAGCCTCACTTGCCTCAGTAAGTTCACTGTTCACGACTCACCATAAGAAAAAGACTGAGGAAAAAATGGCCGCATGGCACTGTTCCAAGATGAATGAGTTGTAACAGAAAACATCTTGTGACTCCCAAAACGTTTGGGAGAATAATCTGTGGACTGACGAGACAGAAAATTAACTCTTTGGAAGGTGTATTCCCCATTACATCTGGCGTAGAAGTAACACAGCATTTCAGAAGAGGAACATCATACCAACAGTAAAATATAGTGGTAGTAGTGTGATGGTCTGGGGCTGCATTGCTGCTTCAGGGCCTGGTAGACTTATTGTGGTAAATGAAATCTGCTGTCTACCAAAAAATCCTGAAGAAAAATGTACGGCCATCTGTTTGTGACATCAAGCTGAAGCAAACTGGGTTATAATGCAGTACAATGATCCAAACCACACCAGCAAGTCCACCTCTGAATGACTTAAGAAAAACAATATTAAGACTTTAGAGTGGCCTATTGAAAGTCTGGACCTTAATCCAATTAAGATGCTGTGGCATAACCTTAAAAGGGGGGGATCATGCTCGGAAACCCTCCAATGTGGCTGAATTACAATTCTGCAAAGATGAGAGGCCTAGAATTCCTTCAAGCGTTGCAAAAGACACATTGCCAGTTATCACAAACGCTTGTTTGCAATTGTTGCTGCTAAGGGCGACCCAACCACTTATTAGGCTTACTGTCAATCACTTTTTCACACAGGGCCTGTAGGTTTGGATTTCTTTTCCCCTTAATGATAAAGACCTTAATTTATAAAATGCATTTTATGTTTATTTTTGTTATCCTTGTCTAATATTTAAATTTGTTAGGTGATCTGAAAGATTAAAGTGTTACAAACATGCAAAAGAATAAGAAATCAGGACGGGCAAACACTTTTACTCACTACTGTATATGCACAGAACTCTTCATGGTTCTGGGTGTAATGGGGTTCTCTGGGAATAGAAAAAAAATAATTAACTAAAAGAAAAATAAATGCATTAATTAGCAAATCAAAATAGTTTTTATCTGGGTAGATAATCACCATAAAATTAAAATGGCCACCACCTTATTTGACTACCTGGAATGGTAGGACAGCAGCTCACAAGATCCTGTCCTAACTATAGATGAGCGAACCTTTCAAGGTTCAGTATGGTTTGCCGAACATATCGCTGTGGTTGGGCACAGTTGGTGCTTGACCCAGTGTGAGTCGCGTGAAGTGTTTGATCAGCTCGCATTGGACTTAAAAGTACAGTTTTTGGGTGTAGTGTATGTCCAAAACCCCACTATCCTACCCCTGGAAGTGTTTTACTTATGGCTGGCTGTATGTGGGTAGAGAGCTGAAATACAAATAAGTGACTTTAACTATGGTTCAGGTTAAGTTCGTGGTTACAAATAGTGCGCCAAAAAGTTTGGTTGCACTGCCCGTACCCGAACTTCAAAAGGTTCACTCATCTCTAGCCATAACATTCTAGGGCAGGTATCTCTAAGTGAAATAAGGTGGTGGCCATTTTAATTCTATAGCGAATATTGGAGATGAACGATCCTTAGGAAGCTTGGGTTCCAGCAGTGCAGCTGAACTTTTTGGCGCACTGTTCGTGACCCCAAACCTTTATGGAAGTCATGGATTGGCAGTTCAGCTCTCCGTCCACATACAGCCAGCATAAGTAAAACACTTCCGAGGGCGGGAGGCGGTGATTTTTCTAAATTAATTTTGGACACACACTGCACCTAAATGCTGTGCTTTTAAGCCCAATGCGAGCTGATCAACTACTGCATAGGCTGAGCACAAACTGTACCTGACCACAGAGATGCTCGCTCCAGTGCTTAGCAAAAGTAAACACCCAAACTATGAACTGGTTTGCTCAACACCGGGAAAGTTCGACGAAAGGTTCCTCATCTCTAGTGATTATCTCCCCAGATAAAAACTATTGTGATTTCCTAATTAAAAGTATTTAGGAATTGATTGATAATGACATTTCATGTTAGTTATTTTATTTATGTTTTTCCAGAGAACCCCTTGAAAGGAGAGATTTACCCAAAAGGATTGTTAAGAATGCAGTGATAACCAACATTATTCACAATATTAACTTACCTGGTGACCAACGGCTATGCTTGGTAAGGGCCTCTTTTCAACTGTCCTCTTAAAAAAGTGAGTATTCACAACGATATGGGCTTTGAGACCAACATTTTATTTCCTACTGGCAAACATAAACCTAAGTAGCATTGTGCTAGAGAGTCCTTCGGATACCGAGAGGATCCTTATAACACATTGTCCTTCAAGAGTAGACCAACAGCTATTCTGATATTTCTAATTTTTCCTAACTTTGAAAACTAGGGAACATTTTTATGCTATATATCTGACCTCGTACACTCATAATTCCTGGAAAGTCTTACTCCTCCTGTCTTTAAATTTTGATTTCCTAGAATGATGTTCTCAACTAGCAGCATACATTTAGACTCCCCGCACATGGTGCACTGGTGCTTCATACAACCTTCATCTGTACCCCCATATATCTCACACGGAGACATGCAAAGTATATCGGAAGAGACCTGACAATAACTAGTAGTACGCTTCATTTAATACGTATGTATAAGTATATTCTCCCATGAAAGCATTACTACTGGAACAGCTTCAAACATACCACACCAGATGGAGTACTGTATGGCAGCACATTGCTTTCCGAATGGCTCCATGCTACAACGCCAAATGGAACTTGGTGCACTTTTATATAGGATCTCTGCTATCTGCATAAGCTCTAAAAGATGCTAATACACAATGGAGTTGTTTGACTGACAGCCATCTCCCCCAAACTTGGCTGAGCACTCATGTTTTCAAAGGGAACCGGAAAGATAGACGCTTCTGACAGCAACTTATCAACAAGGAGGATAGGAGTAACGGACATTTGATTCCAAAGTGCCCGACTGATAACTCCTTCAACATCATTTATCATAACATGCTGAGTACAGATGAGCGAACCTGAACTTTAAAGTTCGGAGTTCCTACCGAACACTCAACATTCAGTGGTGACTCTAGACCATGCGCTTCTCTCTGTTCATCCGGTTTCTGTCTATCATCCGAACAGGAACCGGATGAGTAAAAGAGAGAGAATTTTTCACCAGAAAAGTTTGGGTCTACATGTATTTCAATGAGGACTTGGGTTTAAGGTCAAGTTTGGGTCGGATCTGGATCCCGAACCGGACGTCTCTAACACGTTCAGCGTTACCCGGTGGAGCTGAACTTCCACAGGTCCGTTCATCTCTAAAGCTGAAGCTATTCCTGGCAAAATTTGGTTTTAGATCTCGTCTTAAAAAAATATTTCATGCCTAAACCATATTATTGAATGGCTGTTTTGTTATTGTTTGTTTTGTTTTTGTTTTTTTATGGAGGGGCGTAAATGGTTAATTCATTTTCAATCTTGTCTTAATTCTTCGAGGTTCTGGCGACCAGTAAAATTTGCTTCATACTGAGTCAATGTCAGAATATCATTGCGCGGGCTGATTGACGGGGCACATATATTTTGTGTAATCACAGCTGCTTCATTAGCGTAAGACTTCATAAGTTCATGCTCCATGCAGATTCCACATACAGAGAGAGAGCACATTAAGAAGACAAACACGAATGTCATGGCTCCCGACACGCTAAAAAAAGCAAAGAAAGAAACTGAACGGAGACCAACACGCCACGACTCAAACCACAACAAAAAAACACTATGACAACAAATGAAAAGGACGGACATGACATGAAAGTGAAAGGGAAAAAAGAAAAACAACTTTTCTGTACAAACAGACCCAATTTTTATGTTTGTTTGTTTTTTTTTAAATAGATATATTGACTTGAACCGGTTGATGTGGGTTTACCGCTAGAAATCAGCCAAATCAACTGCATCCTTAAAGGCAATAAATCTTGCGGAATGGAGAAGATATCACATTCTAGAATTATGCAGTGAGATGAAAAGGAAAATTTCTCTGTACCTGACAATTCCCATTCTTGCATTGCCGACATCGGCAATACAAGAATGCGCTGGTTTTTGTCGTTTTTGTCATTCTCTCTACTTTTTAAGTGATTTTTTTTTTTTTTTTTTATATTTTTTTTTTTCAGTTTTGTTTTTCTTTTCTGCACCTTAAGAAATACTACAGTGTCTAGAAAAACAGTCCAGAGCTCATTCAAAGACAGCAGATGCAGCTCTCGGCTGCCAGCTAGGGCCAAAAATGTGCAGAGTGGCTCGATGTTGGCAGATGGCTGCGCCATCATACTGCAGTCTTCAAATAAGCCCCCTGTCTGGTTGTCAAAAATGTTTTTAATTAAATGAGTGACAGAGAGCAAACGAAGACCAAATGAGCAGATCCAAATGCAGGCTTCCACAATGTCAGTACCTTCTCACTATGGCTATGCTCCTCGTTAAGGGTGGTGCTACTACACGTGTCTACCCCAGAGTCTTTTATCTGAGGCTCTGACCATTCCAAATCCTCTTCCAATGAGTGGGCTCCAAAGCACACCATTTTCTTTTGTCTTTCAGACAAGGTGTTAGAATCCGACAAAACTGCCTGCTCACTAGTTTTTCTTTTTCCCCTTTGACTGTCCCCTACAAGTGTGGGATAAAAAAAAAAAAAGGATATATATATATAAAATAAAGAAAAAGAAAACATGCATAGGTATAAAAAAAGAAATAAAAAATAAAAACAAAAAAAATAAAATAAAAAAAAACAAAGGGAGGTGTGGATGGTGAAGGAAACTGAATGTTAGGGCCCCACATGTCTCACCAAAGACATTGGGGATGCCTCGCTGCTGTGCCAAGATGTGTGCTCCATCCAATACTCCATGTCACCTGTGAGGATCAGACAGAGAAGACAGAGCGGTAAAGGAAAAATGAGGAAAGATCAGACGACGGCATAACATGACAGTTCGCTTATCATTCTGTCCTGTGTTACGCTTGTCTTTTTTTCAGGTGTGCATTGAATGTTTATTGCCACAATACCCTCTGAGCAAGGCCATAAACCATAAATACATAGGAGGACAGAAAACATATCATATAAATTAATTATCAGCATGGATAATACATGGAATCATACAAAAAATAAATCAACATTATTACAAATTATTCAAGTCAAACAATACAGAATCACACTTAGACAAGAGATAAATGGGGCGTTCAGCTCCTCCTCCCTTTCAGCGTAGGGACCTCTGCACATGTGATAGAGCATACCCACAACACTCCAGAATAAACTTTGGCAAGGAGATGATTCTTCATTCAAAAACCTACTATAAAAAAATCGTATATCTGCTGTTACATGGCTTTCCAATATTGTGCACATTAATGGGTAGAAAAGCATCCATTTGGCCTGAAAAGCACCAGATCCACTGGTAATCCACTTGAACGTGCATAGGGGCTTTCTTGGCATTACACCCCACAGGAGGTAATCTTATTATTGTATTTCTTAGCTGTGAAAAGTGCCAGATCCACCTGTAATCCATAGAACAGTGTTCAACTAATGGACAGAAACGCCTTTATAGAGACAAATAATATTATGCACCTTGTTTAGTAACTCATACTCTTGTACGTAATTGGTAACATATCTTGGTGAGGGCTATGAAAACTTATAAAAAAAAATTATACATATCATATATATAAATATATCATATACATCACTCCATTGTAGTTAAGGATGGGTGCTCAGTTAGCCCCCAGAAGAAGGCATTTTCCTGTCGAAACGTGCGTAGGGGCCTTCTCGGCATCACACACCACAGGAGTTAATGTTATTATTGCATTTCTTAGCTGTGAAAAGTGCCAGATCCACCTGTAATCTATAGAACAATGTTGAACAAATGGACAGAAATGCCTTTAAAGCAGAAAAATAATTTTTATGCACCTTGTGTAGTAACTCATAAGCTTGTACGTAGTTTGTGACATACTGTATCTTGGTGAGGGCTATGGAAACTTGTAAAAAAAATCGATCATATACATCACTCCATTGTAGTTATAAGAATGTGTGCTCAGTTAGCCCCAGGAAGAAGGCGTTTTCCCACCGAAACATGCGTAGGGGCTTTCTCGGCATAACACCCACAGGAGGTAATCATATTATTGCATTTCTTAGCTGTGAAAAGTGCCAGATCCACCTGTAATCCATAGAACAGTGTTCAACTAATGGACAGAAACGCCTTTATAGAGACAAATAATATTTATGCACCTTGTTTAGTAACTCATACTCTTGTACGTAATTGGTAACATATCTTGGTGAGGGCTATGAAAACTTATAAAAAAAAATTATACATATGATATATATAAATATATCATATACATCACTCCATTGTAGTTATAGGATGGGTGCTCAGTTAGCCCCGGAAGAAGGCATTTTCCTGTCGAAACGTGCATAGGGGCTTTCTCGGCATCACACACCACAGGAGTTAATGTTATTATTGCATTTCTTAGCTGTGAAAAGTGCCAGATCCACCTGTAATCTATAGAACAATGTTGAACAAATGGACAGAAATGCCTTTAAAGCAGAAAAATAATTTTTATGCACCTTGTGTAGTAACTCATAAGCTTGTACGTAGTTTGTAACATACTGTATCTTGGTGAGGGCTATGGAAACTTGTAAAAAAAAATCGATCATATACATCACTCCATTGTAGTTATAAGAATGTGTGCTCAGTTAGCCCCAGGAAGAAGGCGTTTTCCCACCGAAACGTGCGTAGGGGCTTTCTTGGCATAACACCCCACAGGAGGTAATCATATTATTGCATTTCTTAGCTGTGAAAAGTGCCAGATCCACCTGTAATCTATAGAACAATGTTTAAATAATGGAAAGAAATGCCTTTATAGCAGATAAATAATATTTATATACCTTGTGTATTAAGTCAAACTTGTGTGCAGTTGGTATATCTTGGTGGATGCTACAGATACTTGTAAAAAATAATTGATCATATACGTCACTAAGTTGTAGTTCTAAGATGGGTGCTCAGACGGTCCCCCGGAAGAAAGTGTTTTACAGACGAAACGTGCATCGGGGCTTTGCTGGCCTCAAACCCAACAAGACAAGCAGACAAATAATGTTTATACACCTTATGTAGCAACTCATAAACTTGAACGTAGTTGGGATCACATCTTGGTGAAAGTCTGAGTTGTTGACTGAACCAATACTTTGGATAGCTGCTACCAAATTTAATTTTTTTTTCTCATTTGGAGTGCAGGATTACTGTTTGCTACTGAACTGATCACCAAACATCTGGAGTACAATGTATTTGCAGCGACTGAATACTAACAGGCTACAGGACAAGATCTGAATAACGGCTTAGATGCCACAGTCAATAGCAACAGCAAGACTTAAAAAAGTCTAAGGGTACCGTCACACGAGGCGACGGTACCGCCAATTTATTAGGCAATGCAGCGGCGTGGCCTATCGGCTCCGATATCGCCCCTGCATCACCTAATGTAATTGGGCGATGGCGATGCCGTTTACTGGTCACCTGGTTTCAGAGCAGTGCTCTGAAACCAGGCGGCCGATCTGGGCCCCATGTAAGCGGCCGCTGGCGAGCTGACAGGTGATGGGAGCCATAGGCTCCTATTGTGCTGCATCGCCGCTGGGGTTTTGAGACACTCCGGCGGCGATACCGCCTGTCAGCTCGCCGAGGCATCGCCGGAGGTGTCTCCCCATGTAAACGGGGGGCGGCAACGCTGGCGGGGCGCCAAAAACGTGCGCGCCCCCGCCCATCGCCGCCGACATCTCCGGCGGTGTTGCATGGTGTGACGGGGCCTTAAGGCTTTGTTCACACACAAAGTTATTTTTCTGCTGCCAAAACCTGCTCTCTTGTCAGTAAAAACACATTTTTGCAGGTTTTTTTGCATTTTTAGGTGCAGATTACACGTGGCCACCGTACATTTAATCTTGTTACTTTATACTTTCTATTGTATTCTTTATTCTTTCTTATTTCTATGGGTGAAAAAACACTGCAAAAACGTTGAAAAAAAAACACTGAAATGATCAAATTCAGTCCAAAACAAGTGTGTGTATAAGGTTTCTGAAACAGTTTTGCAAAAATAGTTAAAAACCTATAAATTTGGTAATGTATATCATTTGATCATACTGACCCACAGATAAAGTTAACATATTATTTATAATAGCACACACACTAGCATGCAACGGTCCCTCTGTAGAGGAGCAGATGGCTATGTGCCTGAAGGGCGTCCAGGGCAGAGTCCCTTACGGTGGTGTTCAACTTTAGGCAGCAAAAGAAACAAGCGTCACTCACCGAAGAGGCGCCTGCAAAGTTACTTTATCTCATCAACATACAAAGAAAACAAAAAAAAGTAAAATCCTTTTTATAGGTTACAAAATATTGTAATGTCAAAGAAAACTGCACATGGCACAAATTGTAGGCACCGGAAGCTTAGCCGTCTAGTCATGTCACATTACATACATGAGATTGCTGGAATGCATCATCCTAAAATACATCAGGAGCGCCTGTCTCGAACGTGGAAACCCAATAGGAATATCCATCATCCCAAATGAAGTAACTCATGTCTCAGTCCTGTTTGGGTCTCCAGCCTACATTTACCCAAAGTCCACACCATGCCTTATATACAATACCATTCACAGTACAGACCGGGAAGCACTAAATCTTCAATCTCCTCTCTTTCACTTTTTAAATAGGTTACTTGCAACTCGCTCTTTATGTCTCTCTGTATTGAGTTAATTTATACGGAACAACGGTCACACCAGGGCGTATGGAAGTCTGGTGTGTGGTGCAACATGGAAGTGATAGCAGGGATGGAATAGAAGGAAGGCCCTGACTATATGGAGTGGGGAAATGGGACATCTTTTGCCAACCACCTGATCTGTACCCTGCACTCCCTACTGTCCCCATATGGGTCTTCCCCCCATCGCTGTCACGTGGCTAAGCCATCACTCGCCCTTAACTCATCTTGGCTAGTGAGAAGGCCGGCGAGTTCATTAGTCTGAACCTCTGCAAACAATACAGCACAGGGGAAAGGTAAAGAAGCAGGAAGATAGACACAAAAAGAAAACCACTCTGAATTCCTCCAATGCAGAAAGACTCCTAAACTGCATTAAACACGACCCCACAGCTTCTTCTACAGACGGGCTCCTTCTGCATCAGCTGTTATGGACATGACTTCTTATAGTGGAAGGGAGTGGCCACAAAACAAATACACCTGAGGATTAAAACTACAAGAAATAGCTAGCAAAGAAAGTATCCTTAATCCTTGCGGCACCATAAGAAAGCAAAAACATTTAAACAGTAGTTGAAGTAATGCGGTCTATACGGCGTTGATATCTTCTGGTTCCAGACTTGCCATAGTCTCACCAGGGTGAGCACACTTGTGACAACAGTTAGAATTATAAAATATAGCTGCCATATCCGGGGTCTTCTGCACTAACAACTGATAAAAGGGACATGGTATAGCCACCACTAGGATTATATGAAGAATTGTGGGCACAGTGGGCACCGTCTGCTGTACCATCCTCTGGATTGCAAAGCGGTGAAATAAAATACCTGGGAACATCTAGCCTCCAATGTCAGAATATAAATTCCTCTGGTACACTTTGTGAAAATTCGTTCCCATACACCAAGCCATAATTTGGTGAGAGGAGTCCAACACGTTGGGCATACCGTAATCTAATCTGGGAAATAAGGAGATGGACGTATTATGAAACCACAGAAGGCATCATGCATCAGATTAATGTACATTTATCTCCACTGTTCATTAATTATGCATTACCTAACCCTGCTCCAACCATCCACAATCCGTCCCATAATGTCTTCATCCCCCGTCCATATTGCCCAAGTTCTACACCGTCTCCTTTTGATGCAGCCTATGAGCGCGCCCCCCGCTTGCCGCATAACATGTTGATGAATAAAGCAATTTTGTAGACACGTCCTGGGTGCCAAACATCTTTCCTTTCCAATACACTATCATGTCATGTTTACCCTATAGTGAAATTAATTGCAAATAAAAAAAAGACATGACAAGATTTCCTCGGCCCATCAATGTTTGTAGTAACCGGCCGCAAACTTCAAAGTGGCGGTGGCCCATTGATGTATGAATAATATTAGAAACTCGCAGATCTCTTACTCGCCAACAATGAACCTTTATCCCCTTATCTAAACCACTTTATAATGTTTATTTTATAGATTATTTTTTTCAGAATAGATTATGAACCTTTCTATGTCGTTTTTTTTACTTATGCAGTTTTTGAAGCCAAAAACGGTAATTGCATCATAAATGGAGGACACGTGTAAGGAAAAGACTGAGACTTCTTTTGAATCCATGTCAGGCATTCGGGAATGTATCATAAGATTTCTGATTAAAATGTTTCCTTCTATTCTACTCTAAGATTAATTCAATGTCACATTGGGGTTTACGGTCTCCCAGCGTATGGCCCAACACAAGGGTGACCAAAATGATAGAATGGAAGGAAGACCCAGAAATGACAAGAGGGGGTAGCCTCCAGGCTGAACCCTGCGCTCCCTAATGTCCCTGTATGGCCCTTCCCGTTAGCCAACCATCGACTCTGACTGCTCAATTTCACTGAATCTTTCTCCAACCCCCCAAAAAGGACACCGACTCCAACTCTATGACTTCGACTCCACAACCACGGCTGTGAAGTCAGTAGCCAACCATTCGACTCCGACTCCTTAATGTCCCTGAATCCTACTCCAACTCCACCAAAATGGACACCGACTCTGACTCAAAATCATGGCTGTGAAGTCAGTAAGTCAACCATCCAACTCCAACTCGTCAATTTCCATGAATCTGACTCCAACTCCACTAAAATGAACACTGACTCCATGACTCCAACTCCACAACCATTGCTGTGAAGTCAGTAAGTCATCCATCTAACTTCAACTTCTCGATTTCACGGAATTCGACTCCAACTCCACCAAAATGGATTCTGACTCCATGACTCCACAACCATTGCTCTGAAGTCAGTAAGCCAACCATTAGACTCTGAATCCTCCATTTCCCTTAATCAGACTCCACGAAAATGGACACTGACTCCAACTCCTCAACTTTGAGTCCACAGCCCTGTCTGGAGGTAGGGGAAGCAATAATAGAACACTACACAGTTAGGCTGTATGCATATGTTGCATTTTTGTCACATTTGTTAATGTATTTTTTCAGTGCAGATCTGGCACAAGACCTGAAAGGTTTCCTGATGAAGCAAAGTGAATGAGAATCCTGCAGTTTAATGCACACGTTGAGTATTTTGTCCTTGCAGATTTGGTGCAGAAATAAATCTGAGTTATATCAATTCTTACAGTATTTTTGTGCACATCTCACCCATATTAAAGGGAACCTGACCTCGAAAAATGTGCCCCCAGCCTCTATATACCTGTCCCTGCACCATGCTAATAGATTTCTAGCCATCCCTTTGTGTTTTTAAATCGATATAGTAAAGTTTCGAAAATTGTTTTTATACCTTATAATTGCGGCTTCTCATTATTTGAGAAGCCGCAAAAGGCGTTCCTTTCTTGCCTCCCCGCCGCCTGCTTGTTATTTATTCACACCCCTATGGGAATGCTACAGAGCAGGGAGACTGGTGCGTCATGTAAGGGACGGTAAAGCCGCTATGACGCAAATCACGTCATATCCGGCTTTACCACGTCAGCACACCCATTAGGTGTACAGTGAACACACCTTGCGCATGCGCACACTCGGCATCGCGAGGTCGCAGTACACCCTAATGGGTGTTGTGGTAAAGCCGGATATGATGCGATTTGCGTCATAGCGGCTTTACCACCCCTTACATGACGCACAGTCTCCCTGCTCTGTAGCACGCCCACAGGGGCGTGAATAAATAACAAGCAGGCGGCGGGGAGGACAAGAAAGGAACGCCTTTTGCGGCTTCTCAAATAATGAGAAGCCGCACATCATAAGGAATAAAAACAACTTTTCTAAACTTTACTATATCGATTTAAAAACACAAAGGGATGGTTAGAAATCTATTAGCATGGTGCAGGGACAGGTATATAGAGGCTGGGGGCACATTTTTCGAGGTCAGGTTCCCTTTAAAGAATGGGAAAAATCTGCAGGAAAAACACTTTAAAGAGGACCTGTCACCCCCTGGTGTCTATGCTAACTAAATGCAGCACTAAATGCAGCACTGAATGCAGTGTGTCTGATGCATTAAGGGAAGGGATCCCCCATGTCTCTAGCCCCCCTGTAAACTATTAAAAAGACTTTATAAAGTCTACAAATAAGGAGTCGGAGGGACTTATTCAGTAATGAGTCATCGCTGTTGCTGGTGTCCTCCCCACCTCCAGCCCTCTCTGTGCCACCTCTTGTTCAGCCTCCTGTATGTGTCTGCCCTCCTTCCCACCTCCAGCCCTCTATGTGCCACCTCCAGCCCTCTCTTGTTCAGCCTCCTGTATGTGTTATCGCTGAGGACTGGAGGTGGCACAGAGAGGGCTGGAGGCGGGGAGGACACCATACAACAGTGATGACTCATTATGAGTAAGTCCCTCTGGACTCCTTGTCTATACACTTTATAAAGTTTTTTTGAACAACTTATAAGGGGGCTAGAAACATGGGGACCCCTTCCTAAATGCAGCAGACACTCTGCATTCAGTGTTGCATTCAGTTAGCATAGCACCAGGGGGGTGACAGGTCCTCTTTAAAAATGCAAAAACCCATGTTTATACCACTGCGTTTTTCCTGCCAAGAGATGCAGAAATGGTGCAAACATTTCTACAGCAAATACTTGACATGTGCACATGCCCTTATCAATTATAATTATATATTGTACTATTACAAATAATTATTTGTTCAAAAAATGTCTAGACTTGCTGGGTCCTCCAGTAATGTAAAGCTGATGGTGGTAAATAGCCTAGAGTTTGGAATGGACATATTCATCCCTAAATTATAGTGTTTTCCCAGTTATAACTTATCATAAGACATGCCACCACTTGGCGAACATTCAAATACTGGGACCCCCGGTATTTATCCATCTACGATATTGTGAGGGAACTGTAGAGCTGCGCCAATCAATGCAAGCGAAGAGCTGGTTTTCTGGAAGAGTCACTGCTAAACAGGTAAGATGTCGAAGAGAAAGAAAAAAAGAATCCGGAGCAGTGGGGATCTAAAAGGCTGAAACCTCCATGGACCCTAAAGTGATGACATACCTTATTTTAGAGCAGAGGTCCCCGACCTTTCTGACCTTGGGAGGTACATTCAGCTTTGAGGGAGAGTCTCGAGCCACATCCAGCTCCTGCCCTGTCACAGTAATAATAATAATCCATATGTAGAAAAAATAAGCGGCACTCACCGGTATGGATATCTTCGTTCATTGAAGCCGATTTACAGGCATAGCAGCCAGATTACAGGCATGGCGTGATGAGGTGAGGGAGTGAGGAGTGCAGACGATGGGCACCGTTTCGCGGCGGGATGCCGCTTCTTCCGGTCAAGTCTCAAAGAAGAGCGGCATCCCGCCGCGAAACGGTGCCCATGTCTGCACTCCTCACTCCCTCCCCTCATCACGCCATGCCTGTAATCTGGCTGCTATGCCTGTAAATCGGCTTCAATAAACCAAGATATCCATACGGTGAGCGCCGCTTATTTTTTCTACATATGGATTATGTTCAACATACTATTTCAGTGTGCACCACCGGGTCTGAGTGTCGACACCTGGCCCATAGTGGTCTAACATAAGTGTAGCATATTGAAGCTTATACTGCAGTGGCCAGTGTTTTTCTTCCATATCAGTAATAATAATAATATTTATTCATTTATACAGCACTATTAATTCCATTACGCTTTAAATACATTTGCAACACTGTCCCCATTGGGGCTCACAACTAAACATCCTATCAGTATGTCTTTCAAGTGCGGGAGGAAACTGGATTTCCTGGAGGAAACCCACACAAACACAGGGAGATCATGCAAAATCCTTGCAGATGTCATCCTTTGTGGGAATTGAATCCAGGACCTCAACGCAAACTGCTGAGCCACTGTTCCGTGCCGACAGTAGTCCCAGAGCCCCATTACCGGTATAATGAAAACCAACATTTTTCCCCAGCAATCACACTGAGGCAATGTACCAGGGTCCAGGGGTTCCTACCTCACCCCCATTCCATCTGCTCTTCTATGTGTACGTCTAATCACAAAAGAGGATAAATCTGGTGTTAATACACTAAGCTGGAAAACAGCCACAAACCACACATCACAGGCCCGTGAGCCACATGTAGCTGCTGAGCTATAGGTTGGGGATCCCTGCCTTAGAGATATGCCATCACTTTGTAGGATGGGCAGGGGCGTAACTACAATAGGGGCAGGGGTTGCAATCGCACCCGGGCCCTGCAGCCTAGGGGGGGGCCCCAAAAGTTCCTTTGGCCTATAGAAAAAGACTAATACTATTAAAGATTTGCAATAATTGGGGGGCCCGTTGGAGCTTTTGCCCCTGGGCCTGAAGTTACGCCACTGAGGATGGGAATACCCCTTTCATTCAATGTTTCTGATAAGACATTTAAAAAGGAGATTTCCAAATCACACACTGTTTAATGTAAGAATAAAGATAAAGATGCGATATCCAGCATCCCAGCATCTTAAGACATTTATCAGTCGTTCTTTAATGCTGAATGCTTGTGATGATCCAACACCTGAGGCTGAACGATGATTTACTCTAATGTAGTCATTTTCCTAATAATTTCTCTTAATTAATGCTTCCCTCTTCTAGTATATGTCTAATTTCCGCAGCACAGTCAGCACTTGTACGCCGCTATCTCATGGGAGCAATATCTAATATACAAGTTACAAGTTTGCGTTTAAAAGCTTTACATGTTCAACATGAAAGTGTTTAGGAATTCAGCAGCGCGGTGTGGGAACGCGACGTATCAGGGACGTCTGGGCATTTCTGCAAAATCTACACACAACAAGTCAGTGAATTACATAAGAACCCTCTGGGACCGGGAAGGTTTTCTCTGTAAACTTTGTTACGCTTACCTAATAGGAAAAAAGAGAAGCGGGAGAGCTGATTTTCAGCTTTGCAGCAATCACAGCAGACATAAAATAGGCACAATTTTCTCCAATACTCTCAGTGCTTCCATCTTATATTTCCCATGACACATTCAATGCCTCTTTCTCTGAACAAAGGGGGAGATTTATCAATGTAGACTGAATGTACAAGTCAGCGAAAATGATTCAGATTGCACCAGAAGGTTAGAATGGTGCACGTGGCCCAGAAATATGGCAACATACACAGAACACTTTCTCACTCTTACACCAAATTATGGCTAACGTGACTGTCAGTAAAGGATTTTATTCTCTTACCAATTAAAGAGTGGAAGACATCTGAATTCAAAGAATAAATGTTTATCTTGCTAGCACCAAATGTCCGCAGAAACGTCTCGTGTCATACTATATCTATACTGAAAAACAGAAAAATATCCATAAAGACAAATGACTTCTTATTATAATTCTTTACAAATCCATATCAAATGGTCATAAATTAAACAACCAAATCCTCTGGTCGTTATTCAAGTCCTTATTTTGGTGTTACACATAATAATTGTGGCACCTGAGATAAATATTTCCCCCAATTCTTACACCAAATCATAGCTAATGTGCAGGTATACAACACTCCTCAACATCGACATTGCATTGATATAAAGGTACCGTCACACGTCCGCCATATCGCCGGCCAGATGGCTGGCAATTCCCGAATTCGGCGATGTGGAAACCACGATCGCATGTGCGTAGTGGCGTGTGACTGGGTGATTCTATGGTGAGAAATCGCCGGTGGATCGTCCCTTGATTGCCCTGCACTGCAGTGAAATCAGGGATATCCGCCAGGCGATATCAGCGCATCCTGGCGTGCCACAGGGCGACAGCGACGTACACAGCGATCCTGAAATCAATCCCGAGGCGTGCTTGGATGGTGTGTTTTGGAGCCTCATCTGCGATTGGTGGGCGATACTGCGTTCCGATTGGCTGGCAGTGTCCGAGGCGCCTTATTTGATGACCCATGCGTTCACGCAAGGCTGACCAATGGGAACACAGTTCCATCCACCAAATCCCGTGATAGGTGCGTGGTGAAACACACTCTAGCACGCCCCTATCGAAACAGTATGGCCACATCGCTGCTAAGATTGTGGCGTGTGACGCGGCAACGGTGAAGGGAAGATCACTTCCTGTCTTCTGCAGGCAATTTCCAAACGCATGATTGCCGGAGATCGCACGCTAGATAGCTGTGTGTGACAGCTCCACAGCGATCAGAAAAAAGTGCCTGAAACGTGCGCGCTCACGTCAAATCGCCGGCGATATGGAAGCCATATGCGGCGTGAGACAGTACCTTTAGGAAAGTCACTAAAGGGGATTTCCCATGAACAAAGTTCATTATAAAGTTCATTTTAATCAATAGATCTGAGGGTCAACTATTCAGCTGGATGTCTGGCCAGTTACCACGATCAACATCGGGTAACTAGGGGCAGCTTTCAGCAGCAGCGGCGCTGGAAATCGCATATGCGCTGCTGAAAAAAAGACTAAGGGCCCTTTCACATCTGCGTTATTTGAACGCGCAGTGCGGTGAAAAAACGCATTGCGACCTGCCGCAAGTCCCCTAACTTTCTATGGGATTACGCAACCGCGCGCAAGTGCAGCGGTTATGCGGCAATCCGGCAGATCGTTTTCAGCATCTGCCGCATTTCAAATAAAGCAGATGTAAAGGCCCTAAGTTTTTAGCAGATGTCCGTGACATCTGCTAAAAAGGCTAGTCTGACCCTGGCCTTAGAATAATAATTTCCACAATTGAATGGGTTTAAAAAAATGTTCCTGTGCTGAGATAGGCTAGGGTCACATCTGCGTTGGGATTGTAGATCCTGATCCGTTTTGAGCATTAAAAATGCTCAAAACCGGATCCGGATCTGCAGCCATAGGCTTCAATACAAAAACCGGATAGCACTATTTGCAATCCGGTTACCGGAGCCGGTTTTCAACCCCGCGCTAAAAATCATGCAGGCTGCGTCCATCGCAGCAGTTGTAAAACCAGATTCGGTTTTTGTAACACAGACGCCTATGGGGCCGGATCCGGTACTTCAAGGTACATAAATGTACCTTGCGGTTCCGGATCCGGTTTTGAAAATTGCAAAAATGCTCATTCCAAAACCGGATGCATTAATTCATCCACATCCAGAATGAGGATTGCATTTTGACCAGTTTTAAGAAGTATGAAGGCACATTCCAAAACCGCATTCAGTAATGGATGCGGTTTCCGGATTGTGCCTTCTAAGTGTGTCCCTAGTCATAATCTTACATATGCGTCACTACTATGTACAGTGTAATGGATGTGTCTGACCATACAGGCACATGGTCTGATCATACCACATCTCCTGTGCTGACATAATCTTATATATGTGTCTATACTATCTACTGTGTAATGGATGTGTCTGACCGTGCAGAGACATGGTCTGATCATACCACATCTCCTGTGCTGAGATAATCTTATATATGTGTCTATACTATCTACTGTGTAATGGATGTGTCTGACTGTACAGAGACATGTACAAGTTTTTAGCAGATGTCCGTGACATCTGCTAAAAACGCTAGTCTGACCCTGGCCTTAGAAAAATAATTTCCACAATTGAATGGGTTTAAAAAATGTTCCTGTGCTGAGATAATCTTATATATGTGTCTATACTATCTACTGTGTAATGGATGCGTCTGACCGTACAGAGACATGGTCTGATCATACCACATCCATCTTCTGTACTGAGATAATCTTATATGTGTCTATACTATGTACTGTGTAATGGATGCGTCTGACCGTACAGAGACATGGTCTGATCATACCACATCCATCTTCTGTACTGAGATAATCTTATATGTGTCTATACTATGTACTGTGTAATGGATGTGTCTGACCATACAGGGACATGGTCTGATCATACATCTCCTGTGCTGAGATAATCTTATATATGTGTCCCTGCTATCTACTGTGTAATGGATGTGTCTGACCATACAGGAACATGGTCTGATCATATCACATCTCCTGTGCTGAGATAATCTTATATATGTGTCCCTGCTATATACTGTGTAATGGATGTGTCTGACCGTACAGGATCATGGTCTGATCATATCACATCTCCTGTGTAGGGAGAATGAAATAGAATATACAGACAATACAGCACGGGATGACAACTGATTTTTCTTGTGAAGTAAGACATTTCCCCGTCTGTTTTTAAATTATTTTATCTCAATGTTTTGTAGTCACTTGCTAGAAATATGCAGTTTTTCTTTACTATTTTTTTGGTGTAAATACAGCAGTTCTTCCGAATCCGGTATTTATATTTTGTTCCTGTGCTTCTATGTTCCTGACATATTTCCCTCTCTTCCCTTTATATAATATACTCTTTGTAAGCCATCTGGGTATGGTCCTCAAGAAGACTCCCAAAGAAAGGAACGAAGGACCTTCGGCTAAAAAATTGGATTAACATACAGGGACAAGAGGGCCATACCCAAGGAATAGGTTAAAAAATTAAATACTAATGACGAGAGACAGGTCCTCTTTAAGATTACTAGGTAACGACTAATTGGAAAACTCATTTCATTAAAGGAAAGATTAGTGTTAAAAGCTATGGACACCTGTGACGTGAAAAAAAATGTTTTACATATTTTAGTAGTTAATAATTGAGAAAATGTCGCTAAATTTTAGTCTGCAATTTTCTTTCCTTCATTAATAGCGCAATCAGGAAGGCAGAAACGGTAACAAACCATCTCTGCCTTCTCTATGGGCAGCTCTTCTGTGTCTGACAATCTCGTGCAGATATTATACTATGCAGTGATGTTTTAGAACTTTAGGAACGTCAATGCAGAGTATAGCGCAGACCAAGCAGGCATTTACAATCTATGGGTCATAGTTAAAAAGGTTGTTTTTGCAATAGAGTTTTATTTAAAGGTAACCTGTCAGGTCATTTATGAACCCCAAGCTATCACTATCTGTACCTGCAGCTTCATAGTCCTTACCTCAGCATCCCTGTCTAAGTTAATACTGTAATGTTAAAGTTGAAAAAAAGCAATTATAAACTTACATTTTCTCATATAAATTAGCCACAGACTAGTCTGCTTGGGGGGCATAAACGAGCTGACAGGTTTTCTGTAACTCCATGCCAACTGCTCTGTATAAAGGACCTGCATGATGTCATGACCATGTGACCATAATGGGCGGAGCTAAGCAAGCAAAATGGTTAGTGTTTATGTAGACTTAGCTCTGCTTATTATAGTTACATGGTAGTGACATTACAAAGGTCCTTTCAACATTTCCTGAAATTAGGCTGAACTGTTAACTAATAACCTTCTGGATGATTGCTTAACTGTTGTTGTTGTCAATGAAGATTTGTAAGTTGTTAAAATGCTTTTTTGGGATGTATACAACTATTTTTTTTTATATTTAAAAAAAAAAACCTTATTAATGATAATGAACACTACATGATCTAAATAACATTGAAGGTGGTTTAATAAACAAAAAAGGCATGACAGGTTCCCTTTAAATATTTACACCCCTTGGCATTTACAGACAGGGGCGGACTGGCCCAGGTGGCAGGGGGGAAAGGGCCCCCCAGGCTGGTGATATTGGCCTCATCCAGGGCCGCCCCCATACTGAAATGGGCTAGTCCGTCTCTGCTTTGCGGCTGCAGCCGCTAACTTCACAGCAGCCGACCAGCAGAGCAGCCGACACACCGGGCAGCGTGGTAAGTGGGCAGCCCATCACCTCCCCAACACCCCCCCCCCCGCTCTCCAAGTCCACCAGCACAACAGCCCCCTCAAAAAAAAGCATCTTCCCCCCCACTCCTCGCCTCTCAAACTCCCGCTAGCACCCCCCTCCCCCCCCACCCGCTCCTCGTCTGCTGCTAGGGCTGCCAAAATGTCACTGCCTCCCGGGTCAAGATGCACCAGCCCGCCCCTGTTTACAGATATATTTGTTTCCCGGCATATTTAACTTTGATGTGTTATAAATCAACTAAGAGAGGACCAGAAAAAAAAAGACAGATAAAAAATCTTCAAAACTCATGAAAATGTCAGAACAAGCCCCCTGACAGATTCTCAGCCACCTCATTCTACAGCCAGCAATAGACAGTACAACAGAGGTTACAGAAGGCAAAATGTTTAATGCAATCCAAAACTAACAATGAGAATAAAACTATGGCATGATGATGTTTGCGGAAGGCCATCATTTAATTGTCCACTTCTGAAATACACAATAAGGATGGCCAACATCTCTGTCTGTCCAAGACCTTATAATAAAATGAGGAAATTCACTGTACACTAAACACTAAAATGAATGTGGACTAACATACTGACTAACAAATGAATGGCAAGGCAATGTGTAAAGCTAAGGCAATGTGTATAAGGAAAAGGACATGGCAGAAACTGATTCAGATTATAGAGAAAATTAGCTTAAGCACTGGCCATTGCATAAGAGCCGATAATCGCGCCAAGGTGTTCTCATCTTCTCAGGTCCTAATCTTGTGCCTCTACGTGCAGTATATAACTGTATGTGTGGGTGCTTATATGCCTCTGAGTGCAATTAAAACCTGCATGGATGGGTATGTCTAAGAACCTGGCTGACTTAGCATGGCTACAAGGCGGGGGAAGACCACGACCTTGGACAAAGCCCGAGTCCCAGATGCCGTATATGACTGGTCGAGCAGTTATTGGTTATCTTTTAGAGAAAGGTCTGGTGTATAAGGGCAAATGATCAGGGAACCTCCTGTAAAATGTATGAAGCCTTTGTAGTAATTGGTCAGAGTTCATCTACACGGTGAATGTTGTCCCTTCGGTGTCTTGTAATTTTCTGCCTCTGTGTGATCTGATTTGCAGTGGAGACACAATGTAATTGGCTGTAACATTTCTTTTTCTGGGAAGGCAGATTTTGCGAACACTTCAACTTACATGAAAGGTATTTGGTAGACTGGATTTTGCGGTCTATCATTTCCTGTTCACTTGTGTTGACCTCATTCAGTCAACTTAGCTAAACTAGACACCATTTCACATCTACTCCTCTGAAACTGAAAATTAAGAAATATTATATGAAAATCAGTCTGTTCATTTTCACGTGAGATTTCTTTAAGGAAAAAAAAATTGAATAAAAATAACATTTCCGAATGGATGAATGTAATTATATTGTCAGCAAATCGGGTAATTCTGTTTTATCGTATACGTTATGCTTTAACTACAATATGTTTCGTTCCACCCTCTATCATATCGAGGCTTACTGGGTAGTAAATCTCAAGGAAGAAATCAGCGCAATGAATCTGCAAAGTTCAAAGACGTACTCTTGCCCCTTTGAAAATTTGACAACCCCTTTGACAATGTAGCCCCTCAGTGCGATCAGTTGATCACTCATGGTCTTGCTCTTGGCTTTCTGTGAACATTCAGCAGTGGGCCGCTATAGGTGAAATGTAGTATGTAGCAATAATGGCCATTGCCATGCCCCCAGTCCACAAGATTAGAAACCAATCGACAACAGTAGTCCGTAAGTTCCTCCAGATGTCGGATATCACAACTGTAGCGCATGTATCCAAGTCAAGTCGGCAAGAATAGTCCTTAAGATAGTACCTAAAATCCAGATGGTAGGTGTTACAACCGTAGCATGTGTATCCAGCCTCAGTTTCTATAGTCCATCTATGGGCTTCAGGACATGGCCTAGCAACAGATCCTCTCGCTTCCAATTCGCAGCACAAACTCACCAACTTTTATATGTGGCTAATTGTTCCAGAAGCCCAGTCTGCTGCCCTTTCTGCAGGATGTGTATTGGGGAAACCCCTGTACAAAAGTGCCAAAATGCACCACCCACCACCAGATGCAGGACAATGAATGGTAACGGTTGCATTATGGTGTATGAAAACAGACTGGAAGTGATACTCTGGTACATCCTCTTCCCCTTCAACTCAATCCATGCTGGAAAAGTCTGATAGTCTTTAGTCCATGGCCAGCTCTTCACGAATGTCTTTATAATGCAGGGTTGGTTTGAGTCAAACATAATTGGAGCTCCTAAAACAGAGCAACTCTGGTTCATAAATGGGGTCTCAAGTGTAGGACCCCCTTTTGTCTTCCATTCTTTGGAAGAGGGTCATTTTCATGAGCAAGAAGTAGGATAAAAGTAAGGAACTTGTGACCTTAAGAATCAAACTACATAAGGTTTACTTGTAACCAATGAGATACATGAGTCTTCAGTGGAGCTGTGTACATAAATCGGCATCAGTTTTAAACAAAGAAGTTAGTTTATGCTTTTTCCTAGGAAACATTGGTTTTAAGCAAAGTCTTCATTGAAATAAATAGGACGTAGCTGCAATACCACAAGATGAATGAAATAGGAAAAGTGAGGCACTATTTTAGGAGCAAAAGCAGCCATGTCTTCTAATCTGGACAATCCCTTTACACAGTGATTTTTGGGCAATATATAGTGGTGATAATGAGGCAGTATATATGGTTTTCTCCTGTTACACCAGAAGAAAGGCTATCTTCAAAGTGAGGAACTTTACAAGGCAATATAAACCAGAGGCCACGGCTGCCTATAGGCTGACAGTGCCGATGATCACAAGACATGGTTGTATGAGTTGCCTTGCCGTTTCCAGCATGTACTGTTACGCATCTATAAATTTAAATGTACTGAAGGCAAGTGTAAAATAAAGTTATATTATGATCCTGTTCAGTGGTCATGTCGTCTTGGGTTAACTCACTACATCTGTCTACATTACAGATCCTGACATGGGAAAAAGCACGCAGATTTCAGGCAAATGGCCCAGTGTGTAACATTCACTTACTGGCAAATATGGTTTGATCTGTGTAAGCTCCAAATGCCGACGTCTCAACTGTGAACCTTAATTCTTTAGATCTAGAGAACATACATAAAGGGTAAAAGGATAATTTATAACAAATCACCGCACAATCACATAGTAGGAAAGTCTCTGTATTGGAGGGAAGAGACAGCAGTTGGTTTCTAGTGTCTCATTAGATCCAATAGTTCCACTACCTAAGGTCAGACGGTCATATAACTTAGAAGAGGATTGCTTCGCAGAGTATGGACTGCCCGGCAGCTCCCCTGACCCAAGCTTAACAGCCTAATGTATTACTATGCAGCTGTCACACTCGGGTCAGGAGAGCCGCCGGCCAGTTCATGCATTTTGATGCAATCGTCATCTGTGTTATGCGACCGCCTAAGAGTGTAGATACTATAGAGGCAAAGCAATGTGATGTGGGTCACTTAGACTGAGGGGCATCAATATAAATTGGTCCCAATCTTGCGGCCACTGGGTGGCAAAACCATCTCCAAGGCGGTCTGTAGTTAACAAAAAAAAAGGCAGAGAAAATAATTGGTCAAACAGGCAGTGACGACATGTGGGGTTCTCAAATAGTCGCCTTAAATAAAGACGATCGTAATAGATCACATAGATTAAAACAGTTCAATTTTACTGAATACAATTGTGGATACATTTTCTTAAAGGCACATGGTGCTTACTAGATGCAGTACTCCTGTGTGGGATATTTCTTGACCGTTACACAATGATCCAAAAAAGAATTAACACAATTTACATAATTGTGTTGCTTAGTTCTCGATTCCAATCACAGAAGCCACAACATCACTGTGTTATGGCATATAGTCAAACATCACGCTTTTAGTCTTCGAGAGCCTTCTGGGGGTAAAACATGTTTGGATAGACGATTAATGTTTGATTGGTTGAAAGTGGGGTTCAGCATGACGAAAAGGCTAACATGTCCAGCTCCTTCAAAATTAATATAGCAACAACGGCTCAAATATTGGTAAGACTTTGCCTTATATTGCAAGGACCCCCAACATTTTGTTGATTAACAATGGTCCCGATGGATGGAAGGACATATAACATTAGATTATTGTTGGCCGATGTGTGACCAGCCAACTATCTTTTGTGTTTGGAAATAGACCTGGCCCCCAACATCTGCCATCGGGGGAGAGTAGGAACATCCTCAGGCCTAGTGTATGCATGGCAGCTCGCCTCCCACATCTTGCTGGTAGAGGTGATTTATCAGCCTGCAGCTGGGCTTGCGCCACAATTGGGCTCTGACTGCGTCCTGTAAGTGCATTTGGTTTCTGATTTTGGCATGGATGGTAAGGTTTTCTGATGCTGCTTTTTTCTAGTAGTTTTTGTACAATTTTGTTAGGACTGATGAGCATGGGATTCCGTGGCGTGGATCATCAGCTTAAATGTCTTGGGCCAACACATGAACCAAAATCCCATTTATAAAGGTTTTTTATTTATCATATAAAAAACCTTTGCACTTTTTTATCCATCCAGGGTGCAGTTGGGCCCATAGGGGCGCCATTCATCTAGTGGTGCAGAAGCATCGTACTGTGCGGCCCAATGCTCAGGCAGCGGAGCGGTTGGGTAACTTTCAGACACTCTGCATCATATGTATCAGTGTGAATGGTGCTCTATGCAGGCCTAGTGTATGCATGGCAGCTCGCCTCCCACATCTTGCTGGTAGAGGTGATTTATCAGCCTGCAGCTGGGCTTGCTCCACAATTGGGCTCTGACTGCGTCCTGTAAGTGCATTTGGTTTCTGTTTTTGGCATGGATGGTAAACATCCTCAGAGCCTGAAAAAGTTCATCAATCTAATGTCTATGGCAATAATTATTTTCTGTATTTGGTTTGTGGCAGTGCATCCTCTATGACCCTTGGAGATCAACAAATATAGCATAGCCATATAATATAGCCAGGCATCACTCCCATTTCCCAATTTAGAACACGTCAATGATGAACAGACAATTTATAAGGCATACGAGCACCTTAATGATAGTCTTTCAAGGATTTAGGATTCATTCAGACGTCTGTACCCCTGGATCCGAGCACAAAGCATTATAGGACGGTCTGGTTGTTGCTCTCTGGACCCGAGCGTGATAGCTATGTATATTTCTGAGGCTGCCACATTCGGGTCAGGAGACCGGCAGCCAGGCCGTGCATTGCAGACCAAATCGGAAGGAAGCCTGAAGAAGCCCTTTATGTCATTTTTAATTAAGATACATACAGAAATTGTACAAATTGGCTGACAAGTCCCAAAAATAATATCAACTGACCAGGGCTGATTAGTTGGTGTGTAACTGAAATATCTGTCCTGAGACGCGGTCCTGGGTGTGTGGCCTGCGTTCAGAGTGGAGACGCTGGCTCTGCTGAAAGAAACATGTCTCCTGTAGCTTTTCTGAAACACTGGCATAAATGAAATTAACCAAAATGCCTGGGGGACTGGTTGATTTTCTGCTCTACCAGTCATCTTCAAGCTTTGCCCAGAGCCAAAGGGTGTAAGTGACAGTACCGGGAAAAGACGTCAGCTGTACAGAGTGTTTTGCTATTACAAAGCAAAAGGAAAATGATATGAGATTATGGGCACATAATAAACATCTGTATCCAATATACAGAACACTGTATACTATATTGTCTTACACTGGCAGACACAGAAAGAAAAGGGTTCCTGTGCAAGAATAATTTACTGGGCCCCTTTGCAGTCCTATAGCTCATCAAAATACACAATCCACCTACTTTGGATGTGGAAATGGGCCCCTTAACCTCATGGGCCCCTGTGCGGCTGCACAGGTTGCACCAATTATATGTCCACCCCTGTTATCTTGTACTCTTCAACACTGGTCTGCAATTCAACATCCATGGGATAAGCACATTTGGTCTGGTTTAAACTGGAAAAAAACACTTTTTTAAGTAGGTACCAAGGGAGAAGTTTCACCTTGGCCTTGTTATCTTAGGGGGCAACAGGTTCTCGTACTAGAACACCAAATCACAATGTAGGCTGGGGACCTTGTTACCTGAGATGAGCAGGTCTTTTGAAATTCAAATTTGCCAAAATTTCTCCAAAAAATTTGATTCAAGGTGTATAAATGTGTGTGAATTTTCAGCACTAGAAAGCTTGCAAGTGCTGGAAAATACACCTGGGGGAGAGGAGAGCGTGTGTGAGAGAGACCCTGACCTTAAGGGCTTACATTCTACAGGAGAGAGAGAACCTGACCATAAGAGATTACACTCTACAGGAGAGAGAAAGAGCGAGAGAGAGAGGACCCTGCTGACAATAAGAGCTTACACTCTACAGGAGAGAAAGAATCTGACCATAAGAGCTTACACTCCACAGGGGAGAGAGGACCCTGCTGACAATAAGAGCTTACACTCTACAAGAGAGAGAATCTGACCATAACAGCTTCCACACCACAGGGGATATATCTGATTCAATGGTTAGCACACGGCATATGAGGGGGTGTGGTGCTAGTGAAGGGGGCTCTTGAGTCCCATATTCAAGTCTGTTAGAATCACTGCACACACACACTTCTAGTCTTTTTGCTTATTGGTGAATGTTTATTCGGAAGGTGCTCGTTAGAACTGCGACAGTATGACGTTTCGGACGATTAGGTCCTTGATCACAAATATCGCCTTAGAATAGTTTGAGTTTCAGTAGCACGATGTATCCCTTATGCTCCCGTACAGGGTACAGAGTATGCCCTGAGAGATACTGTACTTGAATGTAGCCTCTTTTTGCTGAGTATTGGTCACAGTGCCTATGGCAGTCAGGAGCGGTCGCTCTGTGGACAGTGGTGGCACAGCAGTGGGGTGTGTACACACCTAGGGAGATGCAGGAGGAGACCTTGTAGCCTCAGAGACCTTACTTACACTTCACTAGGCCCAATGGAATTGGCACTAACACCCTGACTGCTCTGTCACTCTCATGCACAATACCTCCTCTAAAGGTACCTTCACACGCCGCAATCTCGGCTGGCAATCCTAAAGGCGTTATGTCACCCCAAAGCAATCGCCGTGAAATTGCCGCACAGTTGCAGCGTGTGATTGGGGAATTTCGTGGCGATAAATCGCCTGTCACCTGATTCCTGAGCACTGCTCTGAAATCAGCCTCAATCATGAAGGCGATATTTCCTGGTTGTGGTGTGTGTGATAGGGCGATAGTGATGGAAACAGCGTCACCTATGATTCCCCGTAGGCGTGCCACAGCATGATGTAGTCTGCGCCCCGTCTGCGATGATTGGTGGTGGCTACTGTGTTCCCATTGGCCACAATTGAAGACACGAGCATGTATTTGTGAGAAACTCCGAGACACAACCTCGTCATGTATTAGCCAGCCTTCAAGAGCAGGCTAACCAATTATAACGCAGTGGTGTTGACCAATGATCGGCTATGAGGCGCGGTGTTGACCGCTGCGGCATGCCTATGTCCTCGGGGCGCTGAACATGTATGCCCACATTGCCTTTGGCATTGCGGCGTGTGAAGCGGCGAGGGAATTCCACCAGATTGGTTCCGCTATGGGTGAAGCGATTTCCGGGGTGACACATCGCCTTTCTTTCAGGGCGAGATTGCGGCGTCTAATACCGCCAACGGCGATCTGAGGCGAGCATGATAAACGTGCATAAGTTAGATCGCCTCATATCGCCAGCCGAGATTGCGGCGTGTGAAGGTACCTTAAGTCTCTATTTCCATTCGAGACCCAACTACTTCTCGTTCAGGCTTCCAACGTGTTCTGCAGACACATACACACTCTACTGTAGGTTACAAATCCCTTTTAGGGTAACAGATACTCTGCTCTCATGGGCAGTTAGTCTTTCTCATCACATACAATCTTCCCTCAGCAATGTAGCCTGGGATGGCACACTATAATTATTAACGTGTCTCTCGGGTACAAGTTGCAAGCTAAGCAGGATGCAAACTGCATCCTGCTGCTCATGCCCTCTGCGGGCTTACAGTATACAGGATAATGGGGAAGGAGACTATGGGTTGGGGGATATTTTAACAGAGGTCCCCAACCTGTGAACCGGAGGTCACATGTGGCTCGCAGGCACATAATGTGTGGCTCAGGTTTTCTGCCAACTTGGTGCTTAGCAATAAATTTATCAACCAGCAAACGACAGTTGATGGTGGGAAACAGATGTCATTATACCTTTTGACTAGTGATGGGCTAACCTGCCAATGTTCGGGTTCAGCAGACCCGAACAGACTTTTTTTTTAAAGTTTGAGTCTGTGGCCAAACATGACCCGAACTTGAAACACATGGATTAAACATAACCATTATACTTAGCAGTGTCCCACTGTTTGTACCATCAGGATGCTCATTAACTCCCTGGATATTCACTGAAGAGGGTGGAACAGCCAATCACAGAAACTGTCACAGAGAATGGGCATCTGTGATTGGCTGTCGGAGCAATCAGGAATCAACTCATACATTCTAACATGGTAGATGTCACCACAAACTGGCTTGCTTTACTTTTGTTGGCAATCAAAGTACAGGGAAACCTATTATTATTTTTTTTTAATTATTTTAATCATTTAAAAAAAAATGCATGGGCTTCGCCCTATTTTTGATTGCAAGCCAAGGTAAAACCCAGGCAGCTGGGGGCTGGGATTCTCAGCCTGGTAAGGTTCAAGTGTTCATAGCCCCCCATGCCGAAAATCGCAGTCTGCAGCCGCCCCTGGAAAAAGCGCATTCTTTCACATCACCATTTTTAGGCTCTTTACCTGGCTCTTCCAGCGGCTCTGGTGGTGGTGGCACACTGGGTTAATGCCATCTTTGTATTGGCAGCTGACACTAAACCCAGATTCAAAATGTTAGGCCAATGTCAGACCCGCCCACTATGAAACTCTAGTGAAAATTAAAAAAAAACACAACACTAACAACAATCTTTTAATTGTAAAAAAACACAAAAGACATCTCAGCTTTCCATTTTTATTTACCTAAAAAACAAACCCCCCCGAAAATAATCCACAGGCGGACACACAGGAACGTAGTGCACACCGCTGAGGAAATAACTTTGGATGTGCTCGCGGTCTTAGTCAGGGGTCACCCGAATCCTGAACTGATGTGTCAGCTGTGAACTCGAAAGACCCTGATAAAAGCACTCACTTTACGGCTGGGATCTGGGGTCATCTGGCTCAACCCTCTGCTCAAGGCAGGATTTACTAAATCATCCCAGACAAATGTCTGTCCAACCTCTGTTTGAAGACTTCCATTGAAGGAGAACTCACCACCTTTTGTGGCCGCCTGCTTCACTCGTTGATCGCCCTCACTGTCAAAAAGTTTTTATTGATATCTAATCTGTGTCTCCTCCCATTCAATTTCATCCCATTGCTTCTAGCCTTTCCTTGTTCCTATGATAAAATTATAAGGGGTTGATAATGTCATGACAGTTTGATAATGTAATGAGAGACGTTATGCTATTAACTACGGTTGGGGTAGCTAATCAATATCATATTGGTAGGGGTCCATCTCTCTGCATCTCTATTGAATGGTATTATAAAGGATCAGGTGTGGGGCACACTGTGTTGTCTACGAGGCATAGATACATACTTTTGGTAATGGTGATGCTTGGTATTACAGTGTAGATCCCCATTCACTTCAATGAGATGACGCTATAGCAAACTTTTATTATAGGCACAGACCAGGCTTGTGGAGTCGGAGTCATGCAGACGGTGCCCATTTTGATGGAGACGGAGACGTTATACAATGGATCGACTCCGACTCCTAAAATACAGTACAGACCAAAAGTTTGGACACACCTTCTCATTCAAAGACTTTTCTGTATTTTCATGATGAAGAAAATTGTAGATTCACACTGAAGGCATCAAAACTATGAATTAACATATGTGGAATTATAAACCTTATCAAAACATTGTGAAACAACAGAAAATATGTCTTATATTCTAGGTTCTTCAAAGTAGCCAATTTTTGCTTTGATTACTGCTTTGCACACTCTTGGCATTCTCTTGATGAGCTTCAAGAGGTAGTCACCGGAAATGGTTTTCACTTCACAGGTGTGCCCTGTCAGGTTTAATAAGTGTCAATGAAAAATGTGGGAACAAGAGGCGCAATAGTGTCCTATCAAAAGTGACACTGACAGTATGGGTAGTGTATATACATTACACTCACCTATTCCAGTTGTGTAACCCACAACTGGTTTGAAGGCATGAAAGTAATATCAGCTGCTGCAGGACCTCCACCGACCACTCGCACGTGGAAAAACCGTCACAAAGTTTTGGGAAGCAAGGTGTGTAACAGTCAGCGCTGCTGAGTCCACAGGAAACACAAGGAATGCAAGATGTATCTTGTAGCAGTATTCTTCTTTATTTCCTACGCGTTTCGGTGCAGTTCCATGCACCTTCCTCAGGAATACCCCTGAGGAAGGTGCATGGAACTGCACTGAAACGCGTAGGAAATAAAGAAGAATACTGCTACAAGATATATCTTGCATTCCTTGTGTTTCCTGTGGACTCAGCAGCGCAGACTGTTACACACCTTGCTTCCCAAAACTTTGTGACGGTTTAATAAGTGGGATTTCTTGCTTTATAAATGGGGTTGGGTCCATCAGTTGTGTTGTGCAGAAGTCTGGTGGATGCACATCTGATAGTCCTACTGAATAGACTGTTATAATTTGTATTATAGCAAGAAAAAAGCAGCTAAGTAAAGAAAAACGAGTGGCCACCATTACTTTAAGAAATGAAGGTCAGTCAGTCCGAAAAATTGGGAAAACTTTGAAAGTGTCCCCAAGTGCAGTTGCAAAAACCATCAAGTGCTACAAAGAAACTGGCTCAAATGACGACCGCGCCAGGAAAGGAAGACCAAGAGTCACCTCTGCTGTGGAGGATAAGTTCATCCGAGTCACTAGCCTCAGAAATCGCAGGTTAACAGCAGCTCAGATTAGATACCAGGTCAATGCCACACAGAGTTCTAGCAGCAGACACAACAACTGTTAAGAGGAGACTTTGTGCAGCAGGCCTTCATGGTAAAATAGCTGCTAGGAAACCACTGCTAAGGACAGGCAACAAGCAGAAGAGACTTGTTTGGGCTAAAGAACACAAGGAATGGACATTAGACCAGTGGAAATCTGTGCTTTGATCTGGTGAGTCCAAATTTGAGACCTTTGGTTCCAACCACCGTGTCTTTGTGCGACGCAGAAAAGGTGAACAGATGGACTCTACATGCTTGGTTCCCACCGTGAAGCATGGAGGAGGAGGTGTGATGGTGATAGGGTGCTACGCCAGATGACCTGGCCTCCACAGTCACCAGACCTGAACCCAATCAAAATGGTTTGGGGTGAGCTGGACCGTAGAGTGAAGGCAAAAGGGCCAACAAGTGCTAATCATCTCTGGGAACTCCTTCAAGACTGTTGGAAGACCATTTCTGGTGACTACCTCTTGAAGCTCATCAAGAGAATGCTAAGAGTGTGCAAAGCAGTAATCAAAGCAAAAGGTGGCTACTTTGAAGAAACCTAGAATATAAGACATATTTTCAGTTGTTTCGCACTTTTTTGTTAAGTATATAATTCCACATGTGTTAATTCATAGTTTTGATGCCTTCAGTGTGAATCTACAATTTTCATAGTCATGAAAATACGGAAAAGTCTTTGAATGAGAAGGTGTGTCCAAACATTTGGTCTGTACTGTATGTAATAAGTTAGGTACAGTAGTTCAATGCATGTGCTGAATATTATTATTATGAGATATTATTAAGTTCTATGTAAATATCTTTATTATTGTTTCATAATAATGATTAAAGCCTGATCACTTTGTACTACCATAAATTTATCACTTAAACATGAGCCATGAATGAGGGAATCGGATTCAGGAAAATTGAGGAGTCGGAGGTTTGGCTTTCCGACTCCAGAGCCCGGGCATAGACAGTAAACCAGAACTGTTCTTGGTAAATAAACAGATGTGGTCCCTTCAATCTGTTGACTGACATGGTGCCGAGATTGGATCTCCACCGATATGATATTGATGGCCTATCCCTTCAATACTTCATTAGATTTGCAGGTTTCCATAACCGCTTTAAAACAATACAGAGGATAAAAGACCTGACTTAATATTATCCACCCAAGGAAATAGGACATCAAATTTTGCAAAAATCTACAATGAAAATATATTGAGCCATAACCAGGATTGTCAAACAGTTAAAGTCCAGGAGGTTTATTGTATCAAATCCTTTAATTCAGCACTTAATTCTGCAGAGCTACACAAGTTTTGAAGAAGTACATGATTCTTGGCATCCACAAGGAAAATCCCTTGAGTGGGTATAGATGCCAAGACTACATTTACAACGCTTCCCATAACAAGCTAAACCTCCCCATCGTCGTCCAAATATTTTGACTAATACGAGACTACATCTGCACACAAACATGCCATATGCAGCAGTGACACCATAGATCGACAACTCCCTATTGCCGGAGGCGTCAGGAAGAAGACCAAACGCGTGGAACACATGATGCTGGCATTGCTTCACGTTCGCTTTTATTCCACCTCCCACATGCACAAAACGCTTGTTCTCGGTTTAGTAAATATTTCGTTACATGTTCTGGAAATAAACAGATGGTCTTTGTCTCTAAACAGAATATTTACATTTTGTCTAAAAATGAATTGTACCCTGGACTTAAAGTCAACTCAAAATGTCACAATTTGTCCCCATTTCTAACGTATTAGGGATTCAGACATAAAAATAAATTGTGCCAGCCTCGGTGCATGAATGCAGCCCGATGCCCCATTGCCACACAAATGACATATGGGAAATCGGAGTGAACAATTTGGATGTTGGTGGGCATCGGGACAGACCTCCGGTGGTCAAGGGTGTTAATCCTTCTCATACCTCTACACCCAAGTGAGTCTCTCGCACCTCCAGGGGTTTTCCAGCTGTCCGTACGGTCACCCGTCGCCCCTCACTGGTCATGAGGGGTGGACGTCACCTATGGAGGGTGAAGCTAGTGCAGGTGCTCGTTTCGCCCGTGTATTGTGTTCTTTTGGTGTTGATGGGAGACGGGACCCTGTTGTTCTCAGTTATTATGCTGTACAGGGGTCTCGGGATGCCGAGTCCCCTGGAGTCAGCTGTTGCCAAGAGCTATGGGGCGCAGTGTCTCCTGGTTCAGCTATGTGGTGGGAGGTTCCTTCCACTCTCCTCGCCCTCTCCTTTGCCTCTCTGGGCAGATGGTGGAGATTGGGCATTACCACGATGGTGATAGCAGATCCATCAGAGGGATATTTAAACCCGTTAGATCCTCTGATCAGTGTTGATTATTTTCAGATTTGCTTTTGTGGAAAGGTTAGTAATTTTTGTGTTTCCTCAGTTTTTTTCTCTTGCCCTGGTATTTGGTCTTGGTTTTGTACCAAGCCTTTCCTTATAGATAGCTAGGATTTGCACTGCTGTTCCTCTTTGTACTGGTGTGCATTGGTGTGACAGCTAGCGCATAGTCTGTCAGGCATACTATGTTTGTTGGCCACCAGTCTGGTCTTTCCATCACTACCCCTGCATTACAGAGACATTTTTCACTGGGGTCTTGGAGTTGCAAGCAACACTTGTTATGTTAAAGGGTTATCCCAACATTTGAAGTTATTACCTCGGGAAAGTATACGTGATAAGTTGCAGAACTATGAGATCTATCATGATGACCTCTACTGGTCTTGTACACCGGGCCCTGAAAATAGAAGTGGTGCACACCATTGCCCTATTCATTCTATATGGGACTACTGGAGATAGCTGGGTACTGTACTCAACTGCCTCTGCTCCCATGGGGCATTTTCAGAGCTCCATTCTTGGGATAAGTGTAGTCCCTGCAATCAGACCACCACCAAACCTCAATTTATAATGTTTAATGTTGGCAATAGCCCTATAACACTGCATTGTGCTCACCTCTGTGATTGAAAACACTGATGCATCCAAGATAGGGAACCGATCTTTTGATTAAATTGCCAAAACTGTGAATCAGAAACTGGGTGCATGTGTGGCGCCTCACTGGTCAAGATACCACATAGGGGTACTGCATGCACAAGAGAATATGTGGTATCCCTGTGGCCAGGGAACATGGGATGTCACATAAGGGACCCTCATTACTTACACCCATCCACACATCTTAGACCAAGGGACCAATAGGTCAACCCGTTGCTAGGGAACCGGTCCTGGTGGGAGGAGCTTAGGTGGGTAGTGGAAGAGCAATAAGGAGGTTAGTAAGAAAGCAAGTCTAAAAAAAGAGACGGTGGTGAGCTCCTATGGGAGCGAGGAGTAAGACAGCGGAGAAGCTGTTGGGAAAGAAGGGGGATCCTGAGGTGTTGAGGTGCACCCGAATCCGGGCCAGTATGAGCACTGGCTGGAGGGACCCAGTACAGGAATGGAGAACGGGTTCCGAGAGTGATGCAGGCGTTTCTCCCGAGCCGCCAAACCGGAGGGCAACGAGCTTCTCAGGGGAGTCGTGGCCGACACCCAGCATACAGCCAAAAGGTCCCGTAGAGGGTCCGGAGGTCCAGGAGAGGAACCTTCCAGAAAGGATCCGTGCGGAGCCGGCAGAGGGCTCTGCACAAGGGAGTGCTAAAGAGAGGAAGCCAGTGAGAGTGCAGTTAGGGACAGAAGAAAGGAACGGCAGGCACACCACTGAGGGTTCCAAGTGAGATGTCCCAGTCCCCTGGCGACTACCCAGGCTATCATACCCGTGAACTGTAACAAACTAATGCTGCCTGAAGTCTGCCAGTAAAACCCGTTCAGAGTCAAAGACTGTGTGTTGTGTTTCATTTGCCTGCGCCGGAGGAGCCATTCACTTGCTCCATCAACATAGACTGTCTACCAGCATCTCCACATGACGAGTCACCTCCCTGTGTAAAATCCCTATTCATCCACAACTGCCCTGGGGATCCCGCTCCACCTATGGGGAGCATCACCAACTGGTATCATTACCGGGACCGTAGGTGGTGTCACAAACAGTTTCTTTTATTTTTATTTTCCCCTTTTTCCCATGGGCCTGGGCACAAGCTGCCCTGACTTCCCCGTGAAACTACAGCCCGGAACCGGGTACCCCACGGCCCTGGAGCGGGTCACATGATTGGTGCCAGGTATGTTTTTCTCAAAAACACTTCAGTTTCAAAGTTTGGACAGGGACCTAGGAAGAGATGTGACTAGCTTGATGATGTTCCTAGCTGACTTCTCCCTGCCTCGGTCCAGATGATTGACAGGTCGCTTCTTGCGTACAAACATGGGAAACACCTGTCAATCAACTAGAACAGTGCCAGCCGGGGTGGTGACAGACTAGTCTTGTCACTGATTCATGATGCCAGAGTGACAGTCCCTTTAACTTTACATTGTCGTCATTTGTCACTCACTTCACATTAAGTTGACGAACATCAGATGTGAAAACAGATGAGTGGATGTCATTAGCTATCATTAGTTGTCATCCGATGCATCTGTTTTCTTCATCTGTCATCCCTTTGGCTACGACGTAACAAAATAGACAAAAAATAGAATTTTTTTATTTAGTTAGAAAATGTCCCTTGTGAATGATATCTGCCAGCACAAGAAAAGATGTTTGTAACTTTATATAGTTATATGTCAAATAAAATGTATTTTATCGTTTTCCATGCAAGGAAGACGGGAATGGAGAATATCTCATTGGCAGAGGCATATCTATAGATATTGAGATCATACTGGGCCTTGTGCCTGAGACCAAAGGCCCCCATGCAACATTGGAAGACACCAGATTTTGCATATTGGCTAGCTCATTTAAAAGAATTGTCTCATAGAGACAATGGAAGTCATAATGAAAGTCACATAAATAATTTTACCAGATTCCCTGATTGGCTGGAACAGCTGTTTAATGTAATTTAGAGTGTTTCTACCATAAACAAATTACCAGTATATTTTTAAAACCTTTTACTTCCATATATCCACCATCAGGTAAGCTGTGTGAGTAAGGAGGCCTCTAGCATGTTATGGTCATGTAGCAACTCACATGGGAAACAGGTAACTCACTAAAAACTGCAACTGACCCAGCCGGTTCCTGTACAGACTAAACATTCCAGCCCCGCAGTCCCTAGTGGTTCCTGGGTGTGCTGGGATAGTCCTCACCACAGACTAAATTATGGCAGCTCGGATCTATTCTGCCATCGAACATTTCATGTTCCTCCTAAAGAACCAGAGGGCGGAGCAGAGAGCAATTTATTTACAGAAGGGAAGGTGCAACAGTGGTAAGGACCAGGGGGTACTCGACCAACCGGTTTCAGTCAGGGGGATGTCATGGTGGCAGTCCCAGTGGTCGTGGTCCTGACCGACCATAAAAAGGGGATATTTAAAGGGGATTAAAGTTTACTGTGACGCCATCAATGGATTCTGGGCAGGATGACCAGCGCTGCTTGTAGTGACCCTGGGGAATAGGTGTTGTTGCAGCCAAGTGTATCACTCCCCATGGATGGAGCGGGTCCCCAGGGTTTGGTATAAAGTTAGTGATGATGAGGATGATGGTGGTAGTTGTTGGTGCAAGGAAGCGCAGAAGGAGTGGACAGACACAAGGGTTGTAGTTCTTACCAGGTTCTTTACTGTGGCTCTGTTCAGTGCAAACCCAGCCAGGGTACTGTGCTCTTCCAGTGTGCATCTTGGCCAGCCCTCAGATAGTTCAGGAACACTCCACTGTGACAACTTTCATAAGCATTTCTCTGCTGCCATTGTCTCTCTGTGCTGATCTCCTTCCTACTCCTGCTCCTTTGTGCTACTAGTCCCAAGGCAGGCGACTGCGGGCCCTGCTGAGTGACGGCCAGCACGTCCTCTTGACCCTCTGTAGTCACAGTCACTGTGCCTGGGAGTGTACATGGTGTTGGCCAACTTGTTGGCCATCTTAGGCTTCATGGTCTGGATGCTACTGCAACCCCTGTATCTACTAACAGGGCTGTGGAGTCGGTAAGCTAAATATCCGACTCAGACTCTTCAATTTAGCTGAATCCAACTCCGACTCCACCAAAAATGTTAACCGACTCCACAACCCTTCCTACTGTAGTTATATCCTTATCTGGAGATAATCTTCCCTAAAAAAGGAGAGAACCTATAGCACCAAAATGCAGAATTAAAAGGACTCCAAGAGCCACCACATACCAAGCGTGTACACAACTCTGCCAAGTAACAACACATATGGATGTCACATCTTTTTAGGTCTCCTAACAAAATCATTCCTATTTTTACATTTTGCAGAACCAGCAGTTTCTTTCCAAAGCGTAGATCTGTACTCGGCGTCATAAATGTCAAACCCTACGTGTCAATTTAACACGTAGGTCATTTTCTATTCATGATACCGTCTTCCTTCTCCCGCACTTATCACCATTTAGAACTATGTAGAGAGAAGACCCTGAGAATTTCCGAGCGAACAGATAACTGTTACTTACTTGAAGGACTTTCATTAAAGTGTATCCATCACCATCAGCTGCAGAATTCTCTGCAGTACACTCAAGATAAATGAGGCGGCAACGCTAGGGAAAAAAAACCCTAAGAAGGAGTAATGCTTCAAGGTGGAAGCGTATATGGCTTTTCTGTATTGCTAGATGTCCCATTTAGTAGGGGGGTGATTTTTACCGAACGTTTGGAGAAATATAGCGAGATCCAGAACTATATAAGGTAAACTGTTCTGCATAAAGAAAATGCAGAGTAAGCGCGGAAACGAGACCTTGGACGAGGCTGATAAAACCGTCCAATTAAACAAAGCATTGAAGCTTGTTTTCATTCGGCGCTTTGTCATAAAGTGTATATATAGAAAATGGTCCCCAGATGCCCAGCTGACACATTTATAATCATGCTTGACAGATCTATGGTGTGTTTATGTAGATCCTGCAGAAAGCCATAAATCTTGGCAAGAAAAATAACCCGGATTCATCTGTGCTCTCCGTTTTCTTTGAACGAGCAGAGCTGACATTTTTCTTTCTGGAGCAATACCATTTCCCCTTGGATTTGCACTCACTCACTCTCACTATGGTGGATCACAGCGGCCTTATAATAAATCATCTTCATACGGTGAAGCCGAGACCTATGTGTTTGGGACTGTGGAATGGCAACGAGTGCCCGCTGCATCATTGTGTTACCTGGGATTGTGCAGCAATCTATCATGCCCGGTTCTGTCCTTTTGAGGTGTCGTATGTAACGCTCCATCACTTACCGAAATATGTTCATCAATGACGGAATAGATCTATAGTGTGGAGGAACTAGACACATTGTAAAAAAAAACATTCCTTGGAAATGTTGTATTGCGCCTTCACAATCCAGAACTGCCCACATAAAGCAAGAGGACACCGCTGACTGCAAGAAGACACAGCTGACTGCAAGAGGATACCACTGACTGCAAGAGGACACCACTGACTGCAAGAGGACACCGCTGACTGCAAGAGGACACCGCTGACTGCAAGAGGACACCACTGACTGCAAGAGGACACCACTGACTGCAAGAGGACACTGATGACTGCAAGAAGACACCGATGACTGCAAGAGGACACCACTGACTGCAAGAAGACACCACTGACTGCAAGAGGACACCACTGACTGCAAGAAGACACCGATGACTGCAAGAAGACACCGCTGACTGCAAGAAGACACAGCTGACTGCAAGAGGATACCACTGACTGCAAGAGGACACCACTGACTGCAAGAGGACACCGCTGACTGCAAGAGGACACCACTGACTGCAAGAGGACACCACTGACTGCAAGAGGACACCACTGACTGCAAGAGGACACTGATGACTGCAAGAAGACACCGATGACTGCAAGAAGACACCGCTGACTGCAAGAAGACACCGCTGACTGCAAGAAGACACCGCTCACTGCAAGAGGACACCGCTGACTGCAAGAAGACACCGCTGACTGCAAGAGGACACCACTGAATGCAAGAAGACACCGATGACTGCAAGAAGACACCGCTGACTGCAAGAAGACACAGCTGACTGCAAGAGGATACCACTGACTGCAAGAGGATACCACTGACTGCAAGAGGACACCGCTGACTGCAAGAGGACACCGCTGACTGCAAGAGGACGCCACTGACTGCAAGAGGACACCACTGACTGCAAGAGGACACTGATGACTGCAAGAAGACACCGATGACTGCAAGAGGACACCACTGACTGCAAGAAGACACCGCTGACTGCAAGAAGACACCGCTGACTGTAAGAAGACACCGCTGACTGCAAGAAGACACCGCTGACTGCAAGAGGACACCGCTGACTGCAAGAAGACACCGCTGACTGCAAGAGGACACCACTGACTGCAAGAGGACACCGCTGACTGCAAGAGGACACCACTGACTGCAAGAGGACACCGCTGACTGCAAGAGGACTCTGATGACTGCAAGAAGACACCGATGACTGCAAGAGGACACCACTGACTGCAAGAAGACACCGATGACTGCAAGAAGACACCGCTGACTGCAAGAAGACACCGCTGATTGCAAGAAGACACCGCTGACTGCAAGAGGACACCGCTGACTGCAAGAAGACACCACTGACTGCAGGAAGACACCGCTGACTGCAAGAAGACACCGATGACTGCAAGAGGACACCGCTGACTGCAAGAAGACACCGCTGACTGCAAGAGACACCGCTGACTGCAAGAAGACACCGCTGACTGCAAGAGGACACCGCTGACTGCAAGAAGACACCGCTGACTGCAAGAGGACACTGCTGACTGCAAGAGGACACTGCAGACTGAAAGAAGACACTGCTGACTGCAAGAGGACACCGCTGACTACAAGAAGACACCGCTGACTGCAAAAGGACACCGCTGACTACAAGAGGACACCGCTGACTGCAAGAGGACACCGCTGACTGCAAGAAGACACAGCTGACTGCAAGAAGACACTGCTGACTGCAAGAGGGCACCGCTGACTGCAAGAGGACACCGCTGACTGCAAGAGGACACCGCTGACTGCAAGAAGACACCGCTGACTGCAAGAAGACACTGCTGACTGCAAGAGGGCACCGCTGACTGCAAGAGGACACCGCTGACTGCAAGAAGACACCGCTGACTGCAAGAGGACACCGCTGACTGCAAATGGACACCGCTGACTGCAAGAGGACACCGCTGACTGCAAGAAGACACCGCTGACTGCAAGAGGACACCGCTGACTGCAAGAGGACACCACTGACTGCAAGAGGACACCGCTGACTGCAAGATGGCACCGCTGACTGCAAGAGGGCACCGCTGACTGCAAGAGGGCACTGCTGACTGCAAGAGGACACCGCTGACTGCAATACATGAGCCAAATAGCCCCACTGCCCAAGTGTCTAAAAAGAGCTGGAAAATAATGATAATGCGAGAACCATAGGACGGTATTATATGAGTTATTTGAGGGAGTATTTTTCATTGCTAGATATTTTTTAGGTATTTCTATACAGCAATGAAAGAATATTCTAATATTATATGAGCAATTTATGGCAGTATTATATTAGTATTATATACACTCCCTGACAGAAGTTATGTCGCTTATCCATGTTATGTAAATAAAAGCATACAGTATAACCTGACGTTAAATTCAGCCATTTGTTGTATAAATTACTCTTTTGAAAGCAGAAACCCTCCGAAATGTGGTTTAGGTTAAGAAAATAAATTGGCATCAATGCTGAAATATTGATAATTTTATGAACACAGAATGGTCAGATTTTAACAAGACAAAAGTTTTGTCACCTGGTCATATAATGCACCCAATCCTAGTTTACATCCTCACCTGTGCTCCATAAATAATCGGTTAATTAGTGGGTGTGTATAAAAAGAAACCCAGCACCCCAGACCTTCACTTGAACTGCAACTTGAGCTCTGACAACATGCCAAAAATCCACCTTGCGATCAAAGCCTTGATTATCAAGAGGCTGAAGACCAGATCCACTGCAGAGGTGGCTGGCACCTTTAATGTGTCTCAGCATTAAGTACAAAGAATTAAAAAAAATATTTGAAGAGACTGGAGATGTGTTTGACAAGCCCAGGTCCAGCAGACCCCGCAAGACAACTGCTCAGGAGGAATGTTTGTTGGTTAGAAAATCCAAAGCAAGCCCCTCTTCCACTTCAGCAGAGCTCCAAAAGGCCTGGTCACCTCATGTCCCTGTGTCAATTAGAACAGCTTGTAGAATTCTGTCTCAAAATGGCCTCCATGGTCTAATCAGTGCCCAGAAGCCAGCACTAAACAAATGCAAATAAAAAAACTGTGTGGCATCTGCAAAGTCTCACAGCCTGCTAAACAGATGGATGCTGGAAAAGTGGCAGAAAGTGGATTTCTCATAATTATTGTTCAGTAGAATTACACCACAGCCACCTCAAATACTGCAGGAGACCTACTGAAGCCCGTATGGATCCAAAATACACCCAGAAAACAGTTAAAATTGGTGGTGGAAAGATAATGGTCTGGGGTTACATTCAGTATGGGGGTGTGCGAAACATTTGCAAAATAGAAGGCAATATCAATAGCCTAAAATATCAAGAAGTATTAACTAACTCTTATATTCCAAATTATAAAAGGGGTCAAATTCTGCAGCAGGATGGTGCTCCATCTCATACATCCATCTCAAAGTTCCTCCAGGCAAAAAACATGAAGGTGCTCAAGGACTGGCCAGCCCAGTCACCAGACATGAACATCATTGAGCATGTTTGGGGTAGGATGAAAGAGGAAGCTTGGAAGACAAAACCAAAAAATCTAGATGAGTGTTTCTCAGCGTTTAATCACCTGCACTGGGGATAATTCAAACCCCTGTACAATACTAAGGAAACCCTGAATACACGACGTGTTAGTGGGTCCTGAGGGCTGGAGTTGAGAAATACTGATCTAGATGAACTCTGGGAGGCATGTAAGACTACATTCTTTGCTATTCCTGATGATTTCATTAATAAATTGTATGAATCATTGTTGAACCGCATGAATGCAGTCCTTCAAGCTTATGGAAGTCACACAAAATATTAAATATGACTCTAATAGCACCACAACTTCATTCACCAATGTTATGCAACATATATTTGTATTTTAAGTTAATTATTTGTTTGAAAATCACATTACTTTCTGTGGGTGACAAAACTTTTATCTTGCCAAAATCTGACCATTCTGTGCTCATTAAATGATCAATATTTCAGCATTGATGCCAATTTATTTTCATAACCTAAACCACATTTGGGAGGGTTTCAGCTTTCAAAACAGTAATTTATACAACCAATGGATGAATTTAACGTCAGGTTATAAACTTTTATTTACATAACATGGATAAGAGACAAAACGTCTGTCAGGGAGTGTATAATGTTTCATGAGCTGTATATGGCACTATTATGTGGTAGAGTTACATGAGCTGTATATGGCAATATTATATGGTAGTTACATGAGCTGTATATGGCAATATTATATGATAGTTACATGAGGTGTATATGGCAATATTATATGGTAGAGTTACATGAGCTGTATATTGCAGCATTACATGGTGATGTTACATAAGCTGTATATGGCAGTATTATATCAGTACTAAATGGTAGCATTACATGACCTGTATATGGCAGTATTACATAGTAGTGTTACATGACCTGTATATAGCAGTATAATATTGGCATGCTATGGCAGTGTTACACAAGCTGTGTATGGCAGAATTATATTGGTATTATATGGTAGTGTTACATGAACTGTATATGAAAGTGGGCATTATATGGTGGTCTTGTGTGCCCTGAATATGACAGTATAATATGGGCACTATATGGTGATATTATGTGACCTGTATATGACAGTATTATATGGGTATTATATGATGATATTATAAGAACTGTGTATTGCAGTAATAAATTGGCACTATGTACAGATATTATTTGAGCTGTAAATAGCAGTATTATATTGGCAATGGTACTAATTGGAAGTATTATTTAAGCTGTATATGGTACTATTATATTGGTACTATATACTGTTAAACTTTGAGCTGTAAATGGCAGTATTATATTGTTATTAGCGTTAAATGCCGATTTTATGTAAGCTGTGTATGATGGTCTTGTAGTTTAGCACTTCATGGTGGTATTATGGGAGCTTTATATGAATGGATTATATCGTTACTATATAGTGGTTTCATATGAGCAGTATATAGCGGTATTTTATTTACACTACATAGTGGTATTATATAAGCTGTATATATTTTATGGACATTATATGGTGCGAGTTGATTATGATGATAATAAATTGACACTTTATGGTGGTATTATACAAGTGTATATAGCAGTATTATATGACTTTAAGATCGTATTATATGAGCTATATATGGCAGTATATATTGGTACTGGTATTGGTAATGTTGTGAAAGGTAAATGTTTGAATCTAGTACGTTTGCTTTGTTTCTGCCCACTAAACCAGCCGTGATAAAATACCGTCACCTTTGCAGCTATACCCTTTATAGCACCTTGTAGAGCAGAATTATGGTACATTGCCCCTATTTCAAGGAAGATAGGCAGTATATATTTTTATAATTTCTATCACATAAAAAAAAATAACTCTTTCTTATATAAAAATTAGAAAAAATGTGTATATTTATTATTTTGAAAAAAAAAGCTCATAAATTAGAATATATATTGTGTTGTAGAATAATATATTGATATATCAAATGGCTTAGTCTTATTTGTATGTTTTCTGTATGTTATGTCTTATGTGGCCGCCACAATGCCACGAAAGATCTTACTGATATTTTATTTTAATTTTTACATATACTTTTCCCATGAAGCTGCCATAGTAGAGGTTTAGTTAGGTCTTAGGCTAATGAAGATAATGCCGGTACCCAATCTGTTGCAAAGTTGTGTAGCTGATCTCACTCAATGCAACGTGGGATACCTACATCTGAATCTCTAATTTTCTGGTTGATTTTTACTGTTTATTTTTGTATGCGGTGTATGAATTTAGCCTTAGTCTATTGTTGACTAATGCAACATTCTGGATTTTCTGCAATTCGAAAAATAATAATACTGACACATAACAGAAAATGATCACCTGAAGAGCAGCGACTGTGGGGCTGGCATCACCAGCGAGGTGCCCCCTAGTTGTTGGTGTGAGTAAGACTTCATGAAGCTACTGTAATCATTCACTGCACAATTGTTTGTCTAACTTCAGAAATCTCGTGTTCATTAGCATAACTAATTCTGCTCTATTTTACAGGACCACTAAGGCATTTTCTTGTTGCCTGCTCTGTTAGCAATTAGTAATGTGTGTGTATTGTTGCCTATTGCTTAGTGTTACATCAACTATACATCGATTACGTCTGCCGTTTCCAGCGTGGCTCTGCGCCTCTTCTGCATCATCTGATCATAGCTCTTTCTTGCCGCCTCACACAGCTGACCATTAATTCCTTTCTGAGTCCCATACACTAGTTAACACAGAATCCATGTGTGAGCAGAATGGTCAACAATTGTGGTCGCATGATACAGTAGAGGATTTGAGCACCGCTGGAAATGGCAGAAGACAGCCATGGGTGGGTATTTAAAGGGAACTTGTTGGGTCACCTGTGCCTTCCAACCAAGCAATATTCACATGTGTATGAAACTATTCACTGGCTAACCAGCTCTGTCTAATAGTATTTACGAAAATCAATGTTTAAAAAAATAATTTATTAAGTGTGTTGTTCCTCTGCTAATTAGGTCTTTGACTACTCAAAGGGGCATTGTTCCCCCATATATCCATGTTATCACGCCCCTTTGGGCATGACAACGTGATTGCCACGAACTGGGTCCTAGAAATCTTGAGCAGGTGCGTGTCTCATTTCGGAAGAGATGCTGGGTACATGCTTCAGAGAGGTGCACTGGCCATGATCGGAAGTGCAGAAGCCATTCTTCTGATCATGCGCAGTGCACCTCTCTGAAGCCGGGATGCGTACACCCAGCTTCAGAGGTGCATTGACACTGCTAAAATAAGCACAAGATTTCCAGAACCTGCTGATGACGCTAGTGGAAATCATATTATTATGCAACAGGGATGTGATGATATGGAAAAAGGGCTGAGTAGTCTGGGGAAACAACACCCCCTCGAATAGTCAAAGCCTTTGGCTGTAAACACACTGTCTGAGTGACAAAGGAGTTACTCACACGAGTCTTGTCGGGAGCAGTAGAGCTATATAGAAAAACATACCACTGACAGTATCCCGTCCAAAGAGGCAGGGGTTGTGCCGGGTGAATGATCCAAGACTCGTGCGAGTAACTCGCATGTCGCTCGGACAGTGTGTTTCCAGCCTTAGTTAGCATACAGCGGTAGTCTTACGCTAGGGTCACACCTGTGGTTCTATTTGCCGATCATGATCCGGATCCGCAGCCCATAGCCTCCCATTAAAAAACGGATTGCTCAAACGGCAATCCAGTTACCAGATCCGGTTTTGCAGCCTGCGAGAAAAATCATGAAGGCTGCATTTTTCGGAGCGGTCGCAAAACCGGATCCATTTTGTTTTTTTAAAATGGGCGCCTATAGGACTGGATCTGGTACCGGATCCGGATGCGTTTTTAAATTGCAAAAATCCTCATTCCAAAACTGGATCCATTAATGCATTCAGATCCGGAATGAGGGTTGCAATTTTACAGATTAAAATAAGTATGAAGGCACAGTCCAATACTGGATTCGGTAATGGATCCGGTTACTGGATTGTGCCTTCCAAGTGTGACCCCAGCCTTACACGGTCATAATAGATTTAGGAGGCTAAGAAAGTAAACAGAGATATTTTAATCTTGGGCATGGACATCCATTACTGATGGTGAGGTTCAGATAATTTCTTCGTCAGTCTGGTGAGGCCCCAGCAGAAAATGTTTGAGAAACCTTGCTGTAAAACACTGGATTAAAAAATTAAAGAAGGCAATAGAAAGTGTAAGAAGCCATAAGTACGTGATGTGTGAAGAGCTGTCGTGCTGCCCTGTGTGCCTTCCAATTAATATGTTTCTAATGGATTAGACTGCTAAGGTCAAACAAGCTGGGCCCTGACATCACGGCCCTCTGCTGTGACTAGTGGCATCTGTATGTCTCATTATATTCCTCCAGCCCTGGGATACAATTATAGAGACGTCATTAGCGGTGCTTCACAATATGCAAACGTGGGCCCTCGGAATAGTTTCCTCTGTCGAACCAAATAATTTTATTCTGATGTTAATGTGGGTTCATTTAAAGTAAAACACCCAGGGTTGGATTTATACAGGAGGGACACAGGGCATCCTTCTCAAGGCTTCTACAACCAAGGGGAACAAATGGGGTCTGGAGGTGACCTGAAGCCAGTGGCGTAACTTCAGGCCCAGGGGCCCTGATGCGAAAGCTCCAACGGGGCCTCCAATTATTGCAAATCTTTAATAGTATTAGTCTTTTTCTATAGGCCAGAGGGACTTTTGGGACCCACCTAGGCTACAGGGCCCGGGTGCAATCGCAACCCCTGCACCTATTGTAGTTACGCCCTTGCCTGAAGCCATAACTGATGAGCATGACTGGTCCACAGTAATGTATATAAAACAAAATAATAACACTTTATGGCAGGGGTGGGAACCTCTGGCCCAAGGGCCGAATGCAGCCCTCGATTACTTTTTTGTGGCCCCCGGGTTGTTTCCTGGGGACTGCAGTGCTCAGGCTGGCAGAGGCATTTTCCCCAGTGATTTCTATGCCCCAGCCTCAGCCTCCCCAGTAATCTCTATGCCCGGCCTCAGCCTCCCCAGTAATCTTTATGCCCGGCCTCAGCCTCCCCAGTAATCTTTATGCCCGGCCTCAGCCTCCCCAGTGATCTCCATGCCTCAGCCTCAGCCTCCCCAGTGATCTCTATGCCTCAGCCTCCCCAGTAATCTCTATGCCCAGCCTCAGCCTCCCCAGTGATCTCCATGCCTCAGCCTCAGCCTCCCCAGTGATCTCTATGCCTCAGCCTCCCCAGTAATCTCTATGCCCGGCCTCAGCCTCCCCAGTGATCTCCATGCCTCAGCCTCCCAGTGATCTCTATGCCTCAGCCTCCCAGTGATCTCTATGCCTCAGCCTCAGCCTCCCCAGTGATCTCTATACCCCAGCCTCAGCCTCCCCAGTAATCTCTATGCCCGGCCTCAGCCTCCCCAGTGATCTCCATGCCTCAGCCTCCCAGTGATCTCTAAGCCTCAGCCTCAGCCTCCCCAGTAATCTCTATGCCCGGCCTCAGCCTCCCCAGTAATCTCTATGCCCGGCCTCAGCCACCGCAGTAATCTCTATGCCCGGCCTCAGCCTCCCCAGTGATCTCCATGCCTCAACCTCAGCCTCCCCAGTGATCTCTATGCCCGGCCTCAGCCTCCCCAGTGATCTCCATGCCTCAGCCTCCCCAGTGATCTCTATGCCTCAGCCTCAGCCTCCCCAGTAATCTCTATGCCCGGCCTCAGCCTCCCCAGTAATCTCTATGCCCGGCCTCAGCCTCCCCAGTAATCTCTATGCCCGGCCTCAGCCTCCCCAGTGATCTCCATGCCTCAGCCTCAGCCTCCCCAGTGATCTCTATGCCTCAGCCTCAGCCTCCCCAGTAATCTCTATGCCCGGCCTCAGCCTCCCCAGTGATCTCCATGCCTCAGCCTCCCCAGTGATCTCTATGCCTCAGCCTCCCCAGTAATCTCTATGCCCGGCCTCAGCCTCCCCAGTGATCTCCATGCCTCAGCCTCCCAGTGATCTCTATGCCTCAGCCTCCCCAGTGATCTCTATACCCCAGCCTCAGCCTCCCCAGTAATCTCTATGCCCGGCCTCAGCCTCCCCAGTAATCTCTATGCCCGGCCTCAGCCTCCCCAGTGATCTCCATGCCTCAGCCTCCCAGTGATCTCTATGCCTCAGCCTCAGCCTCCCCAGTGATCTCTATACCCCAGCCTCAGCCTCCCCAGTAATCTCTATGCCCCAGCCTCGGCCTCCCCAGTGATCTCTATACCCCAGCTTCAACCTCCCCAGTGATCTCTATGCCCCAGCCTCGGCCTCCCCAGTGAGGTATATGCTCCCACCCTCTCCTGTGAGCACGAGTTATTCTTTAAAAAAAACGTTTTGCTGAAAAAGAGCTGCAAAAGCATCTCATAAAATGAGCAAAGTGCACAGCAATGTCAGAACGACGTTACTGTGCACATGTGGTGCCTTATATTACTACTAGTGATGAGGGAGTAGTGAAATATTCAGATTCGGATAGCTCTAACCAAATACTTTGAACTGTGTCATTACTCGTCCAATGCAAGTCAATGGGGAACTCACTCGGATCCAAATACTTAAACAATTCAAAGTATTCCATTAGAGCTATCCGAACCCGAATATCTTACTACTCGCTCATCACTTATTGCTACACTTAACTTCTTCAGGGTTTAGAAAACGTTACCTGAAGCAGTTAAAAGACGTAACTTGTTCATTGTTCTGACAGCATAGAGAGAAATAGAAATATGCTGGTAGAGTAGCCACCGCAAGAACAACGGCAAAGACGCCCATGAAGCCACTTAACCACTGTTATATTCCTGAAGTAGCTTTGCCTAGGAAAATCCGGCCGCTACACTAGTGTCTGATAGATGCAATGTGCACAGAGAGTTTGTTCGAGCATTTTTGGACAGTTTTTTGTTCTGTTTTTTTGCAATTTTTTGATTGGACAATGTCTGGTCAGAAGAAGTGACATGTTCTTTCTTTTTTTTCCCACCTAAACTGGAAGAAAAATGCTCAAATAACCCAACAGTATGACCACAAGATATATTGAAATAGAAATTAATAGGAGGAGTTTTTCAAGCTGCAACTTCCCAACTCTGCAACTTCCCAATTAAAAGTTGTTTTGTCTTTTTTTAACTCATCAGCTCAGGCTGTTTTCACACCGGCGAATTTGCAAATCCATGTTCACTCGTTTTGAAACTGATGGCCACAGACCCGTTATGGCCTCCCATTTTATCCTATGGGCACATATTGGTCCTAAAGTGGCCATCCGTGTGTCTCTGTTTTGTCACGGATCCGTTGGTGTCTGCAAACTGTTCCGATTTTGGGCTTCCTCAAAAATCGTGGACTTCAACGGACAGACACCGACACTCCGTTGGTGTCCGTAGGAAGTTATAATGGAGCTCTATGGAGCGCGGATCTGCACGTGAAAAAAAAATGGATCAGTGAAACAGATCTGGTTTGCTGTACTGAGCATGCTCAGAAGCAAGGTGCACCTCCTGTGCCACCCCTATCTCTGATAACTGATGACAGATCCGTTTGCACAGATCCAAGGCTGTCCATGTGGTTCCATGAAATTCAAGGACCCATACGGATTTGAAAATAGCCAGTGTGAAAGCAGCCTTACCCCCGGCTGTCAAGACAACCCATTTTCATAGACTGATAGTGGGATTTAACTGGTCAAAAGCTCCAGGTGGATCTCTGATTTACCCGCGGCTGTTAGCAGCACATGATGGCTGACTAAATCAGCAATCAAGTGCGGGAAACAATGCAGGCTCAGCGTGCGAGCCCGCCCCAGAGGAAACGACATGACATATGACATAAATATACATCATATGTCACAACGGATTTAAGATATGTCATCCCTTTCTGTGATGCGAGTTCCCACATACTTTTTCTCCTTGACAATGTCTCTAATTTAGCTTCTTTATGTTATATTTCTACAATGAATTCACATTCCTGAGGCTTTATAATAAAACACTTACAAAGGAAGATTATTTAAAACATTAAAGAATATTTATAACGTAATTTAGCAATTCTTTCAGTATAAGGAAAGTCTAAAATAGTACCGCACATAAAAGGCTTAGATACATGAGCTTAGCTGCAAAGGAATCATAATTAGCACTGCAGTAATTATGAATGTTCAAGACTTAATTTGCAATGTAATATTCATCATTTCAGCTGACCAGCGATTAAGCATATCACCAGTGTGACTGGTCCTCTGATGCTGGGAGCATACATTGCATACATATACACAGTATTATATATACTTATATATATACTCGCTGCTCCGTTCTCTCATCAGATTGTGAAGAATCTTTATGGTTTTTCCTCTCATTGCGCTTACAGTATAAAATGCTGTCCAATGACATTTACAATGTCTGCGAGCAAAGTACTGAAGAAACGAAGCGGAAAACCCTGTTCCACCCTTTGTAGTTAAGAAATAATAATATTCTTTATTAGTAACCAGAAATACCAAAATACAAGTCTGAGACCTTCTTAGTATAATATCGCCATCTGAGTGCACAGTCTATGCACTGCTACGAAGCCACTCATCTAATGAAGGGATCGGGTATGTCTACCGTTTCAACACCATTTTATGACCCACAAGGCCACGTTCACATGTTGAGTATTTGGTGAGTTTATTACCTTAGGGCCACGTCACACGCTTCAGTCTTGTGAACTATATCGCCTAAGTGATCCGGAATTTTGATCGTTTGAGTGATATCACTTGTGCGTCGTTGCGTGTAACCAAGCGATATTTCTGTGAAAAATCGCTTGATTGTTTGGTGGAAGATTTGTGATCCTGACCCTAAATCCATCGTTCATCGCTCAATTAACCTGCGCTCAAGATGCTGCAGATATCTACTCGAGGTATGGCCGTGAAGTTTTCCTAAGCAATCGGCTCAAGAACATTTCCACATAAGATCCAAAAGGTGAAGAAAGACTTTTAGCTCTGAACCTCACTCAAAGTGGACGAGATCAAAGAGCACAGGGACGAGCGTAGGTAAAAGCTTGTTAAAAATTCCTGAATAAATCATATCTATTCATCACTGCTAAAAATACATTTCCGGCATTAGTTCCATCTACTGAAAAAAAAAAAAAAAATAAGGAACAAATCCCATCCCCCATTCCCCAAAAGAGTTCAGTAAAGGACTCCTAGGACACGTACATACATGTAAGAGGCCAGACTCCAGGAGTGCCGGCATCCCAAGGAAGTGACTCAAGGGTCAATGTGACTCCCTGACTAAGCAAAGTGTCACAAATATCGATTGATGCTTCACTCACGAAATAATACAAGGATGAAAGAACTCCCCATCCGGTGTCTAGTAACCAGTGATGCAGTTGAAATGGCTAAATATTTTCTAGATAATGCTCTTGATTGCCGATACCTCAAAATAAAGGTTGGCATTTTGTTATCGTGTGATTTTTAAGGTCCAAAATGATGTGACGATTAACGTCTCCCATTTTTTATTATGGAGGATACATTTTCATATTACTGACAGAGAGAACTGAATCCCCTACACAGGCCTAGATAATTATAGATAATATTCTGGCTATCTGTAGTCACCACTAGAGGGAGCACATGAGCTTACTGTATACTGTATCATCATTCAGTGCTGGTATTCAGCTGATGGGCAAGGTCAATGTCATCTGAGTGCCAGCAAACCTGGCATTGATAACAATGAAGCGGCCCTAGTCTTGGAGTTGAAAACAAGCTCTTATTATTTCTGTTTCATTCAAGAAGGGATTGGCATCAGCGCTGCTTGAGCTGTGAGCCGCAGGCTACAATGTGCTGAACAATGTGCTCACCCGAAATATCGACATGGTATTCTACTTCTTTTATTGTACTGGTACATACAGATAGATCTCTATATACCCAGTACATCTCTATATACCCGCACATTTCTATATACCAGCCCATCTCTACATACCCGCACATCTCTACATACCCACATCTCTACAATACCCACACATCTCTATCTAACTATACATTTCTATATACATGCACATCGTTATATGCCCAAACATCTCTATATATGAGTACATATCTATATACCCACACATCTCTGTATACCTGTACATCTCTAAATACCCAAATTACAGGCAGATTTGGTATCCTTGTAATGTTAACAACCCATTCCGCGCCATAAAGGTGACAAGTCTGACTCAGCATCTTCATTCCAGGTATGAAGAGCCATAATGTATTTATTCTGTTGTTCTCAATAAAGCACTGATGCCGGTCTAAGCTGGTTTCACACTACCATTTTTTTTGGTATCCGTGTGAATCCAGTACCTGCATGCGTTTTCAGCCCCATGGAAAATCAAAGGGTCTGCAGGAACTTGGGGGTGCATCCAGTCTTGTACAGTCTGAGCCAGGTGTTCACATGTTTTTCACTGAGACCAAAATAACATTTTATTGCGATGTTGGTATCCATTTCAAGACCTTGAACACCCTGATCCGGGGCACTACTGGTTCAACTACAATGTGGCTCTATGGAACCCCGATCTGGAGGAATCTGGAACCCACTGGATCTGGACAACTGGATCCAGGTTTTTAGACTGAGCATGGCCAGAACCCAGTTTTAAATGACACTTCCACTAGGGTAATTAACCGGATGCAATTGGATGCTCACGCACCAGAAATAATAAAAATTTAAATAATAATAATATTTATTCATTTATATAGCACTATTAATTCCATAGCACTTTACATACATCAGTAATGCTGTCCCTCACAATCTAAACATCCTATCAGTATGTCTTTGGAGTGTGGGAGGAAACCGGAGTGCCCGGAGGAAACCCATGCAAACACGGGAGAACATACAGACTCCTTGCAGATGTTGTCCTTGGTGGGCTCCGTGATACGGATCTGTGATACTACCGATCCAGGTGCATCCAGTTGCATCACGTTTTACAATTCCCCCAGATTCCAAAATATGGTAATGTGAAACAACCTTGGCTGGCATTTAGCTGCTGAGCTCACTGATTGGTGCAGCGGTTCATGAGCAGCAGACATGTTATCGATGTAGGGTGTAAACAGCGACTGGAGCAGTGGCAGACAGATGAGTCTCTTAGATGAGAGAATCAGTGCACATTGTGAGGAGAAGATGGAGAACAAAATGTATCCTTCTCCTTTAATCTATGAGTCCGCAGAAATCAAGCTGCACTCAGATGAGAACAATCCGAAAATATCCATACACCCATAGACTTGGATAGGTGCGCGCCATCAATTTGCGAGTCAAACAGCAGCTATTTTAAAGAGTTAACTATGAAGACAGCCCCTTTCAAGATGCTCCTTTTGGTCCTTGGTTCAGGGCACATTGCGCCATTCAAAATTGCCGAAGAGCGGACTTATAAGAAATGTGGTGGGAATCTAGACACAAAGTTGGCGGAGTTCATTATGGTCAATGGGGGCAGTTCATGATGAATCCATCACCAGCTACTTTCTGTTGCTCTGCTACTGCAATGGACAGGATAACAGGAGGATTTAGAAGTAATGTGAACACAGCCTTACAGGGATTGTCCATAACTTTAAAAAAATGTTCTTTATGTGAGCAGGGAGGTGTACATGTGCGGCAGCACTCCGTGAAGGCCGCATCATTTGTCCCTCTTTATTTTGTTGGAAAGTGGAGAGGCATGGCTGTCTACTGACTGTTGGTAATTGATATCTGTCTCAAGTGGGAAAAACTTTTTGAGTGATTACACGAAGTGGAGACAGATCTTAATTAGTGATGAGCAAGCAGTGAGATGCTCGAGTGCTCGGTACTCGAAATGAGTAGGTCAAACGCTCGGATGGGTTGGACTCAAGTAACGAGTATAATGGAAGTCAATAGAAAACTGCAAAATTGCTCCGGAAATCTTTCTTTCTCTCTCAATTCTCCCCCCATCCCCTGGCAGGAAATATACTCAGCTGATCAACATGCTGATTCCTCCCCTGGCTGCTTTCCTCCCTATTATTTAAATTTTGTGCTGCGGTTGCTGCCATCATCCCTACGACCGATACGTGTGCAGTGCTGTGTTCACGTACTTTAATCCTTCACTGAAATAGTGTCGGAGAGAGCACGTGCGCATACAGCGATCTCCGGCACCATTTTGTTGAAGACACTGTGTCTGTGAATGATATGTGAAATAAATTGGTGACTGGTGATATTTGCCGAGACAGTGTCTTGAATACCTTGGAGAAGGAGTTCACGGAGACAGTGTCTTGAATACCTTGGGGAAGGAATTCACGGAGACAGTGTCTTGAATACCTTGGGAAGGAATTCACGGAGACAGTGTCTTGAATACCTTGGGGAAGGAATTCACGGAGACAGTGTCTTGAATACCTTGGAGAAGGAGTTCACGGAGACAGTGTCTTGAATACCTTGGGGAAGGAATTCACGGAGACAGTGTCTTGAATACCTTGGGGAAGGAATTCACGGAGACAGTGTCTTGAATACCTTGGGGAAGGAATTCACGGAGACAGTGTCTTGAATACCTTGGGGAAGGAATTCACGGAGACAGTGTCTTGAATACCTTGGAGAAGGAGTTCACGGAGACAGTGTCTTGAATACCTTGGGGAAGGAATTCACGGAGACAGTGTCTTGAATACCTTGGGGAAGGAGTTCACGGAGACAGTGTCTTGAATACCTTGGGGAAGGAGTTCACGGAGACAGTGTCTTGAATACCTTGGGGAAGGAATTCACGGAGACAGTGTCTTGAATACCTTGGGGAAGGAGTTCACGGAGACAGTGTCTTGAATACCTTGGGGAAGGAATTCACGGAGACAGTGTCTTGAATACCTTGGGGAAGAAGTTCACGGAGACAGTGTCTTGAATACCTTGGGGAAGGAGTTCACGGAGACAGTGTCTTGAATACCTTGGGGAAGGAATTCACGGAGACAGTGTCTTGAATACCTTGGGGAAGGAGTTCACGGAGACAGTGTCTTGAATACCTTGGGGAAGGAGTTCACGGAGACAGTGTCTTGAATACCTTGGGGAAGGAGTTCACGGAGACAGTGTCTTGAATACCTTGGGGAAGGAGTTCACGGAGACAGTGTCTTGAATACCTTGGGGAAGGAATTCACGGAGACAGTGTCTTGAATACCTTGGGGAAGGAGTTCACGGTATGTGCATGCACTGAATCCGGCGCCATTTTATTGAAGAATGCAAGTACAATGTGAAATTAGTGAACATAGCACTGCACACGCGCTGGTCACAAACTTCGGATAGAAGGAAGCGTTTAGCATTATACAGTGAATAGCTTCTACTTAAAAAGGGAGGTGAGGTGACATTACTGTGTCCACGTGACCTTATTCTTCGTGAATGGCCAGATGGAGCATATACATTTTATCTCGCCTATCTCACATTAAAAAAAGACTTGAAATCCTTACTATATAGTCAATTAAATACTATATATGTATATATACAGTATATGTATATATATATATATATATATATATATATATAATATATAAATAAGTTATCAATCAGCATTATCACAACTCCATCCATGGCATACCGCCTGGCTCCATAGCTGTGGGGGACGTCCAGTGTAGAAGCCTGCAGTTTTCTCTTCAGTACATGTAGAAACATAATTCACTATGAGTATACAGGAGTCCAATGAATAATTACAACCGGCTGATCTCAGGGATTAGTATTTGATTTGGAGACATTTTTGGCATCGAGGAGTCCTGTTAATGAGATAAGACGACAGCGTACAGTGGCTACAGCAGACATCTTGACGTCTGACTGGGTTCACCATCTATTACTAATATTTAACCATGCTTCATGGCCATCGGCACTGATTGATTAAGGCAGAAGTACAGAAGATTTATTTTGTGTCCATTATGAAAAGGATTATATATAGTCAATCAGCAAAATCTAATAGTACAGGGAAGCAGCAGAATTATCTTATATTTTTCAGTCTATCATTGCATTAAATCTTTCATAATTACATTTTGTTAGGTTGGGTTCACATTTGCGCACCCCTCCGCAGCGTTCTGCGGAGGGGATCCGCAATGTGACCGCAGCGGCCGCGAGCTCCTATCTTTATAATGGGAGCGCACGGTGCTGCGCTTGACCGCGCATGACGTGCGCACCCATTCACTCCCATATGTGATCTTGCCAGGCATCAAATCACACAGTCTCGTCCGCAACAGGACTGCAACATGTCGCGTTGCGCACAGATCACATATGGGAGTGAATGGGTGCGCTCCCATTATAAAGATAGGAGCTCGCGGCCGCTGCGGCACATTGCGGATCCCCTCCGCAGAACTCTGTGGAGGGGTCCGCAAATGTGAACCCAGCCTTACAGACTCTAGTACACTGAGTATGGAAAGTATTCAGACCCCTTTAAATTTTTCACTCTTTGTTTCATTGCAGACATTTGGAAAATTCAAAATAGTTCATTTTTTTTCTCATTAATTTTTGCAAACTCTATGCAGACTTTCATAAGTCTTGCACTGAGGAGAGGCTTCCATCAGGCCACTCTGCAATAAAGGTCCGACTGGTGGAGGGCTGAAGTGATAGTTGACTTTGTAGAACTTTCTCCCATCTCCCTACTGCATCTCTGGAGCTCAGCCACAGTGATCTTCGGCTTCTTCTTTACCTTCTCACCAAGGCTCTTCTCCCACAATTGCTCAGTTTGTCTTGACGGCCCGGTCTAGGAAGACTTCTGGTGGTCCCAAACTTCTCCCATTTAAGTATTCTGGAGGCCACTGTGCTCTTAGGAACTTCGAGTACTGAAGAAATTCTTTTGCAACCTTGGCCACAATTCTGTCTCTGAGCTACTTGGGCAGGTCCTTTGACCTCATAATTCTCATTTAGTCTGACATGCACTGTGAGCTGTGAGGTCTTATATAGATAGGTGTGTGCCTTTCAAAATCAAGTCCTATCAGTTTAATTAAACACAGCTGGACTTCAATTAAGGAGTAGACACCATCTCAAGGACGATCACAAGGAAATGGACAGCATGTGATTTAAATACTTGTGTCTGATCAAAGGGTCTGAATACTTATGACCATGTGATATTTCAGTTTTCCTTTTTTAATACATTTCCAAAAATGTCTACATTTTTTAGTCAACATGGGGTGCAGAGTGTACATTAATGAGAAATAAAATTAACTTTTTTGAATTTACCAAATGGCTGTGCGAAGCCCACCAGAGCCGTGGGGTACTCGGGACCGGGCCAGTCTGTTCTTTTGGAGACCCGGCTCTGTGACCCTGGGGTGCAGTAAATTTAATGGGGTATTTACAGGGGAAAGTTTGGGACGCCATCTGTGGTGTTTCGGCCAGGGACATGTGGGGAAGATGGTGATACAGCTGGGATGGTATCGCTCCCCACAGGTGGAAAAGGGCCCCAGGGATAAGTGAGACAGTCTATTAGAGTGGTGATGGTTGTTGGACTGCAGGACAGAGAGTGTGGAAAATAAGCAGAGACACAGAAGGGTGCAGTTTCCATTACCTTTACAAGGCAGATGATGGTGCAGCTGGGGCACTGGTTACAAGTGGTAGATGAGGTCCGGACAGCCTGGAAGCAGTTGGGGATCACCTCGCGAGGTGGGTTCGGTGGCCTTCATTCTGCGCTGTCCCTTTAGGTCCCTGCTGCTTATAGCTAGACTGTGGCCTCTCCCTGCATGTTGGTTCCTTATCTGTATGGCAGACAGCTTGAGCCTATCACGGGTACCGCTGCACTGGTGACGGTTCCGGACTTTGGTGCGCTGTTGAGCTGCCGGGTGTTTGGTGCGGCCAGGAGACTTGCAACCTCCTACATCCAGATTCGGCTGTCGGGATGTACAGCACCCGCACAACCAAGGACTTTGGTGTCCTTTCTCTAGCGCTCCGCTCTGGAGTGAGCTCTCTCGCAGCTCCACTCCCCAGAGCTCTCCTCTCCACTCCCTCTTTCTTCCCTCTCCTCAGATGTTCTGCCTAACCCCTCCTCCATGCCGGAATCAGGGCAGCTCCCCTGAAGTCAGGTTTAGAGCTCCCCCTTCAGGCCTGGAGTTAGGAATTGTGTTGCATGCTGGGTGTTACCTAGCGTGGGGACCTAGGCATGACATCACCCCTTGTGAGGAAGGCAATGGCCAGGATCACACATGGCATCCATTTTTACCTTGGATTCGTTTTTGGGATAATTTTTGTCTTTTTTTTTTCCTAAGTCCAAAAACGCATATGTGTTAACGGATGGTGCACTTAAGTGTGGTTAGGTTTTTCAAAAGTGCTAATCTGGTTTTTCTTGGCTCAAAAAAACGCATGCGTTTTTTTAACATGGGGCCCTATGGGGAAGGCATGCTTTAACGCCTGTGCGTTTTTGGTGAAAAAATTACTGAATCCAAAAAACGGCCAGGAGCTCAGGAGACAATATTGGCACCCTAAATTTATTGGATCTGTTTTTTTAAAGCCTCAAAAAAGAGGGATGTGTGACCCTGGCCTATGGAACTGTGGCAAACAAACTACTGGGTGCCACATCTGCAATTGCAACAAAGAGTGAAAAAATTAAAAGGGTCTGAATACTTTCCGTACCCACTGTAGTTAGGCCACGTGCTCACATTGAGTATTTGGTGAGTATAATAGAAACACATTAACACTTCTGTATTTATCACCCACTCCTGGTTTTAGCTACAAATACTGAGGTAAAAAACTCACCAAATACTCAACAGGTGCACGTGGCCTAAGATACAAGGCTTCAGACTCCAAGGCCACGTGCACACATTGAATATTAGTTGAGGTTTTACCTCAGTATTTGTAAACCGAAATCTGTATTTTTTTCCCAACTGCTTGTTTTGGCTTAAATATACTGAGGTAAAAACTCACCAAATACTCAACATGTGCACATTGCCTTAAAGGAATGTATAAGGTGCTCTTATAGTGATTACCTTAATCATATATGTGTTTCTAGCAAAACCAGTCTGGTGATCAAACAGCCTGTGATCGTCAAGCACCCTCGATCGTCAAACACCTGCATCTCAACACTGCGATCACAACAGCCTGCGATCATCAACAGCCTGCGATCGTCAACAGCCTGCGATCGTCAAACACCTGCGATCGTCAAACAGCCTGCGATCGTCAAACAGCCTGCGATCATCAAACACCTGATGTCAACGCTGATCGTCAACACCTGCGATCGTCAAACACCTGCGATCAGTCAAACACCCTGCGATCGTCAAACAGCCTGCGATCGTCAAACAGCCTGCGATCGTCAAACACCCTGGCGCGATCGTCAAACAGCCTGCGATCATCAAACAGCCTGCGATCGTCAAACAGCCTGCGATCGTCAAACACCCTGCGATCGTCAAACAGCCTGCGATCATCAAACAGCCTGCGATCATCAAACAGCCTGCGATCGTCAAGCAGCCTGCGATCATCAAACACCCTGCGATCGTCAAACTGCCTGCGATCGTCAAACACCCTGCGATCATCAAACAGCCTGCGATCGTCAACACCCTGGCGATCGTCAAACAGCCTGCGATCGTCAAACAGCCTGCGATCATCAAACAGCCTGCGATCATCAAGCAGCCTGCGATCGTCAAACAGCCTGCGATAGTCAAACAGCCTGCGATCGTCAGATACCCTGCGATCGTCAAACAGCCTGCGATCGTCAAACAGCCTGCGATCGTCAAAGAGCCTGCGATCGTCAAACTTGCCTGCGATCGTCAACACCCTGCGATCGTCAAACAAGCCTGCGATCGTCAAACTGCCTGCGATCGTCAAACAGCCTGCGATCGTCACGCTGCGATCGTCAGACACCCTGCGATCGTCAGAACACCTGCGATCGTCAAACGCCTGCGATGTCAAACAGCCTGCGATCGTCAAACAGCCTGCAATCGTCAGACACCCTGCGATCGTCAAACAGCCTGCGATCATCAGAACACCCTGCGATCATCAGACACCCTGCGATCGTCAGACACCCTGCGATCGTCAGACACCCTGCGATCGTCAGACAGCCTGCGATCGTCAAACAGCTTGCAATCATCAAACACCCTGCGATCTTCAGACACCCTGCAATCACCAAAAACACCCAGTAGCTGTCAGACACCCTGCGATCTTTAAACTCCTGCGATCGTCAAACACCTTGCAATCGTCAGACACCCTGCATTCACCCAAAACACATTGCGATTGTCAGACACCCTGCGAGTGTCAAACACCCTGCGATTGTCATATAGCCTGTGATCGTCAAACAGCCTGCGATCTACAAAAACACCCTGCAATTGCCAAACGCCTTGTGATCGTCAAATGCCCTGTGATCATCAGACAACCTGCAATGGTCAAACAGCCTGCGATCGTCAGATACCCTGCGATCAGCAGACACCCTGTGATCGTCAAACCCCCTGCGATCACCAAAACCTTGAGATCGTCAGACACCCTGCAATCACCAAAGACACCCTGAAGTCGTCAGGCACCCTGTGATCGTCAAACACCTTGCGATCGTCAAACACCTTGCGATCGTCAAACACCTTGTGATCACCAAAAACACCCTGTGATCATCAAACACCTTGATATCATCAGACACCCTGCGATCGTCAAACACCCTGCGATCGTCAAACACCCTGCGATCGTCAAACACCTGCGATCGTCAACACCCTGCGATCGTCAAACAGCCTGTGATCGTCATACACCCTGCAATCACCAGAAACAGCCTGAAATTATCAAATGCCCTGTGATCGTCAGACACCCTGCGATCATTAAAAACATCCTGCGATCCTCAAACACTTTGCGATCATCAGGCACCCTACTATGATCATCAGACATCCTGCAATCGTCAAATACCCTGCGATCAGTGGCGTAACTTCAGGCCCAGGGGCCCCGATGCGAAAGCTCCAACGGGGCCCCCAATTATTGCAAATCTTTAATAGTATTAGTCTTTTTCTATAGGCCAAAGGGATTTTTGGGGCCCCCTAGGCTGCAGGGCCCGGGTGCGATCGCAATCCTTGCACCTCTGTAGTTACGCCCCTGCCTGCGATCATCAGATAGCATGCGATCATCCAACAGCCAGCGATCATCAAACACCCTGCGATCAAACACCCTGCGATCATCAGACACCCTGCGATCATCAGGCACCCTACAATCATCAGACACCCTGCAATCGTCAAATACCCTGCGATCATCAGACACCCTACGCTCATCAAATACCCTGCAATCATCAGACACCCTGCGATCGTCAGACATCCAGCAATCATCAACACCCTGCGATCATCAGACACCCTGCGATCGTCAAACACCTGCTATCATCAGACACCCAGCGATCATCAGACACCATACGATCATCAGAAACCCTGCAATCATTATTATTATTATTATTATTTATTATATCATCAGACACCCTGCGATCATCAGACGCCCTGCGATCATCAGACCGTCTGATTCAGACGCCCTGAGATCATCAGACAACCTGCAATTGTCAGACACCCTGCGATCATCAGACTCCCTGAGATAGTCAGACATCCTGCTATCATCAAACACCCTGCGATCATCAAACACCCTGCGATCATCAAACACCCTGTGTTCATCAGAAACCCTGCAATCATCAAACAGCCTGCGATCATCAAACACCCTGCGATCGTCAGATACCCTGCGATCATCAGACACCGCAATCGTCAAACACCTGCGATCGTCAAACAGCCTGCGATCGTCAAACAGCCTGCGATCGTCAGACACCCTGCAATCGTCAGACACCCTGCGATCGTCAAACAGCCCAGCAACCCAGCAAGCGATAACTCGCAATGTTGGAGATAGGCGGAATCGCCCGCAACATTGCAGGTTGCCGCGTTACACAGGGCGATCAGCATGATCGCCTGACCAACATCGCCAAAGGTTTCCCAACATTGTTGGGAAACCTGGCGATGTTACTCAGGCGATTTTTCACCTGATTATCGCCCTGTCACACGAGGCAACTCTCCGGCGATGTCGCCGCAACCTGGCCACGCCCCTCAGTTGCCGGCAACATCGCCGGCGATATCTCCCTGTGTGACGGTACCTTAACAGCTCATCTTCAGCTCCATTTTTCACCTTTTTTTTTATCCATAACTTGCATTCCCCTTCCCAATGACACCTAAGACTAGGCGACCACTCATCTCGGCTACCAAGGACTTGAAGTACCAAGACCACAAACAAACATTTCTAACATCTTTCGTAATGAGTTAGATACAAACATCACCTGAATAAGAAAACTCATAACTCCTTTACATGAGATTATCCAACATTTCACCTTTTAAAGGGGAATCCCGGACAGACTAAATGCAAACTGCACTGTCAGGCAGAGCCTCGAGATACCATGACAATCTTTAACCCTTATACAGGGATCTGGCTTTACTGCAAGGTCCAGGGGATTGCTGTCTACAGATGGGTTGCAATCAAGGAATAGAAAAGTCCCCAAGCAGGGTCAAAGCCGATAGGGACAAAATCGTTTGGATGGAGAATAGTACAAAAACAGGCAGAGGTCAATCCGGAAAATCAATCATACAAAGCATGAATTTGGCAACCAGCAGTAGCACACAGAGGATTCAAATAGTCTGCAGAACTCCCTAATTGGCTGAAGTCAGAGTACATGACTGCAACTGAGCAGCCATATAAACAAATCCACAAGTCAGACTACTGCATCACCAGCCCCACCTTTGGAGTGAACACAGTGGCACCTTGTGGCAGAAGCAGAAGTTGCAGGAGCAGGCTATAGGAATGTGACAGTACCCCCACCCCCATCCTTCTATGAGGGGCCTCCTTCCCCATAAAACCAGGTTTATCGGGAAGCAATATATGAAATTTCCTGATCAGGCTTTAGCGTGATATTGCATACTAGAACCTAGAATCTTTCTTCTGGGCTGTAACCCCTCCAATTTACAAGATGATGCACAGAACCGCCTTCCATCTGAGAGAAAATGATTCTCTGGACCTCATACTCCAAATTACTTTTTTCTAGAACAGGAACAGGAGGGGGAGGACTTTGGGTTGGGTGAAGAGGGGAACAATATGGCTTGAGGAGGGACTTATGGAACACATTGGGAAACTTAAAAGGTTGCAGGAAGTTTCAGATGGAAAGCTGTAGGGTTAATAACCTCAATAATTTCATATGAAACAAGAAACTTGGGAACCAGCTTGACAGAAGGAACCTTAAGCTTCATATTTCTCGTGGACAGCCATACTTTGTCTCCGACTCCAAAACTTGCGCCCCCAGAACATCTCCTATTAGGAGCTGAAGTTTGACCTCTTTACGTTCTCTCTGACTTCAAACCAGATAACCTTTAATTTATCCACAGATTTTTCAGCTTGTAAAGTATCTGTTATTGTGGTAGAAAAAGAACGAAAATGAGGATGCAACCCAAAATTATATAAAATATCCGGTGGGACAGGTTTGGGGTGTCTTGGCTTGGGCACAAGTTTTGCAAGAAAGTACGTATTCTTTACCGTTTTTAAATATGATAGGCAACCAACAATTCCTGGTTACTAATCGGGTAGTATTGGTTATACCAGGGTGACCTGCAAGCAGGGCTGTGGAGTCAATGCCCATTTTGGTGGAGTCAGAGTTGGAGTGGGTAGAAAATGGACTGACTCTGACTCCTAAAATATATCATAAATTGGGTAACAGTAGTTCAATGCAGAATGTGCTGAATATCCCACTTGAGGAAGACGCTTGGAGAGCGTAGAAACGCATTGTGGCCTAAAGGACCCTGCCTTTTTATTGTACAAATAAAGCGAGAGTTAACTATTCATAATAGCCTTGGTGCCGGTTGATTCCCCAGTGCTCACACAAATACCTATTACTCTTTTGAAATACATTCGTTCCTCCACTATGCGGAGTGAGGTATGGAGCAGCTCCGGGCAATAGGACCTTGGATGACGTCCTGAACACGCCCACGGACCCGCTACGTGACGACTCACATGTGAGGTGCTGGGATTAAGGACGCAGCAAAATCTTCATCATCCACAGCCGCTCATTAGCCGAGGACACAGGGAGATAAACATCAATGCACTAATTCTTGTTGTGCAGACAGCACAACAAGCACAGGTGAGGTTCACATTCAAATAACCTGTTCCCGATGACAATTACAGAGTGGCGCAACAATATTACCTTCTTTGTCACCTAGCTTGCCTATGAATGAGTCTCTTAGCAGAATCTTTATGTTTGGTAATATTGAGGAAGTGGTGCCATTCCTCAAATGTCCTCTTTGCTCCTTACACCTGTACCCGATAAAGCCTTCTTCCTACACCTGTACCCGACGAACCCTGCTCCTTGCACCTTTATCTGACAAAGCTCTCTCCTTGCACCTGTACCTGATGAAGCCCAATCCTTACACCAGTTCCCGACGAGGCCTGCTTCTTACACCTGTACCTGACAAAGCCTGCTACTTACACCTGTGTCTGACGGAGCCCGGCCCTTGCGCCTGTAACTGGCGAAGCCTGCTCCTTACACCTGTACCTGACAAAGCCCACTCTTTACACCTGTACCCGTTTATGCATGCTCCTTTCATCTGTAACCTTTCATCTTGCTCTTTACACCTGTACCTGACAAAGCCCACTCTTTACACCTGTACACGTTAAGCCTGCTCCTTTCATTTGTAACCTTTCATGTTGCTCTTTACACCTGTACCCGACAAAGCCCACTCTTTACACCTGTAACCTATGAAGCCTGTTCCTTGCACCTGTACCTAATGAAGCACGTTCCTAACAACTGAACCTGATGAAGCCCACTCCTTACACCTGTACTCGACGAAGCCCACTTGTACCTCCTGTTCCCGATAAAGCCTCCTCTTTACACCTGTATTCAATGTAGGACATACTGGTACGTCATTTGTCGAGAAAGCACTAAAACCTCTCACAATTTTGTTGCACCCTGGGGCATGGGTACTCGGAACCAGGCCATCTCTTCACTTTCGGGGGAATGTCACAGCGACATGACCTGGCTCCGTATGCCCAGGTGCGGCAAATAAAAGGGGTGTGGAGAAAAAGGGGACAAATAAAGTTTGTAAAAGTATTTTGTGACGCCACCCGTGGTATGTGGCTATATGAGGCCACCACTGCAATTAGGACCGCTGGGGTGATAGTGGGTGCAGCTAGATGGTGAGCCCCATACAGATAGGGTTGATCTCTAGGGCATCCGAAGTTGTAGTGTAGTATAAGTATGTAAGGTTCCCCGTACCTTCAGGCAGCATTCACAGTCTCTGCGCAGTTGTGGCTTCTCTTCTTCCCGCGGATGAAAAACTATGTCCACACCGCACTGGGCTTTATTGGGCTTTTACTTTTACTTCACCCTTCACGGTTTACACAGCTTCAAAGGTTTTTCACTGAAGTTACAACAGACCTGGGCTCACACAGCAGCTCTGTACAGTTTTTCACAGGCTTAGGTTCTCAATGCAACTGGGACGGTCCATCTGCGTCACTCTCCCTCTCAGTGTACCGCTCGGGCTCTTTCGTTCTCCTCTAGGCTTGTGGTTACGGTCCGGCCGTCACAGGCTCATTAGTGATTTGTCCCTCTCTTTGGGTCACTAGCCCTAGTCCGATGGCTTTCTCCTTCACCACACCAGTTGTTAGGTACCTGGACATAGAGTTCCCGTATACCCTGCTGGGGTTTCGTGGTTGGGGCTTAAAGCTACCCGGCCACATCTACAGAGCTGGCAATCTGGTTCTTTAGCCCAGCCACCAGTTTCCCGGGTTAATCGGGCACACCTGGCTCCTTCTGTCCTTCCTCGGGTTCAGCCTGGATTCCCAGCTGGCCATTAGTGGTGCAGGCCGCCGGGCCCTTCTATTCTCAGCTTGGTCTCAGTCACTGATTAACTGATGGGTGTCTCTGCTTTGGGATGCTTCCCACTTCACCACCCTCCAGGGAGCTCGAAACACACTCTTTTCCCCAACTTAGTGTTCCTGGGTTCTACTCCAGTTACTCCACCCCTTCCCGGGTGCTGTACTACGTTCCACCCTCACTTAGCTCTCCCGCCATCCCTTGCCCGACATGAAGTGACTTAGGCTCAGGATCGGAGTGTGTGTGGGTGTTGGTGCGAGGTGACCGCCTCAGCAATCCCAGCTGCAGTTCTCCTCTGTGGCCACCTGGTCGCAGGGGCACCACATTTACATGGAAAGCAATAAGTATTACTGTTGTAGCACCCGCCAGTACCTTTCTAGGCTTTGTAGAATAGGACGTATAAACCATTTCTGCTGAATATGAACAGTATCTTCAGATCCCTAATGAGCAGCAGGCAGACACCTCGTCAGCCGGGCTTTTTACCTGTAGAAGTGGGAGGCACAGGATAACCATTTTACGGCCTCGTGTACATGGTTAGTATTTGGTGAGCATTTTACCAGTATTTGTAGCCAAAACCAGAAGTGGGTGATAAATATAGAAGTGGTGACGTGTTTCTATTATATTTTCCCACCGACTGTTCCACTCCCGGTTTTGGGCTTACGAATACTACAGTAAAATACTCAACGTGTGAACATGGCGTAAAGAAAACAAATATTTTGCATGATCCATATTGACATATTATATTAAGGGATGTCACAGCGGTTGGCATTGATTCCTTTCAATGTTGGGATCTTGAGATCAAGCGCGACCAAGAGCTTTGTATGTTCACCCTGTGTTTGCAACAATTTCCTCCCACGCACCAAAAACCTACTGAAAGAATGGGGACAGGGACCGATGTAAGCGATGACAATCTCTGCAAAGTGCTGCAGACTCTGTTGGCCCCATGTTAATGAAGAAGATAAATGAGCGGCACTCTGTAATACGCTGACCCTATAAAACCTTTGCAATGTGTTTTTGATGAAGGAGAAATCGAGAGCTGCAGCATGAAAGCATTTTTTCTCATTTTGGTGTTCTCGGTAGCGGTGTTAATTATAAGCCAGGGTTACTTGTCTGTATCTCCTAGTCTCAGGAGCTTAGGTAGTTAATAGTGGCAGCGGGTATAAGGCCAGCGAGATAATGGGCAGGAGCTGATGATCTGGGTTCAGCCAGACTGATGTATTATCTCCTCTGCAGTGAGCCCATGCTTTCTGCAGTACTGCAGTTGCAGCAGTCACATTCGTGCCCACGCTCAGGCGCTGAGTGGGCGGCTGGGCTGAGTGGGAGGAGGTAGAAGGACTCGGGGAGAGATACATCAATATGAAGGAAGATTTCAGTCTATCACAGGAGCGCCGTTCCAGGCATCACATTTCTTTAATATGATCGCTATTTGCTGGCATTAATATGGTCTTATTAATAAGAATATATCATTATTGATTTCACATTTTTTACTAAACGTTCCGTCCAATTTGCAAACCCAACATTTCAACCATTTTAATTTTATTACTTTTTTTTCCTTTTATTTTAGAATATTGTAAAAGATGCTGATCAAGGGATGTTGATAATTTAATATTTAATAGTGGACGCAGTCACATGCAAGGAATCGTATAAATGTAAATATGGAGGGCTGCGTAATAACGAGGTGAATAATTATGGAAGGAAAAATACATGTCAAAATGGTCAGATACGGGATTTTTTGTTTAATATTGTCTGTCCTGGGTTGGTTTGGGGTAATGCATTTCCATAAAATAGTGAGGCTGGTTTTACACTACCATTTTTTTGAATCTGGGGGGATCCCACCGATTCCCCCACTCTTGTAAAATATGATGCAACTAGATGCACCCGCAACCGGTATTATCACTAATCAGTCTCATTGATCAGTAATACCAGAGCGTGAGCATCTCGTTGTAAGGTTGATTACCTTTTTTAGCTGGATCCGGTTGTGGGTGTGTCTTTTACAATTGGGTTCTGGCATTCTCAGTCCAAAAACCCGTCCGCCGATCTGGGTTCCATAGAACCCCATTCTAATTGAACTGGCATTGTCCCGACTGCAAGATGCAATTTTTGGTCTCAGTGAAAAAATGTGAACACCCGGATCAGGGGGAACCGTAAAGAACTGGATGCACCCACAAGTTCCTGCGTCCCCATTAGAAATCAATGGGGCTGAAAATGGATGCGGGTGCACCAGTTTCAGCTGGATTCACACGAATACCGAAAAATGGTAGTATGAAACCAGTCTCACATAGTTAAAGTCGGCTGTTGAACTTCCGGTTCCAGAGCCTCCATGACCGCGGGTGTGTGAAGAAGCTCCCGATCACCCCGCCGAAAATAACCTCTCAGCCCCCGTACCGCACTGACCGGTGAAATTGGGACCGGAGACCACAGGGCGCATCACGGTATAGATGTATAGATCGTATGTGCGGCGAGAGCAGGAACCAGAGATGAGTGAGGGACCCCGTGGTGGAGGCCGGGCAGACGCGAAATCCAACATGGCAACTGAGTCACATCATACAAGGCCTTAAAGCCGGCTGTCACCTTCATGAAAAGGTGTTTGGACCTTAAAAAGAGTTGCTATAGGAATCTTGGAGGGGTTGGTCCCATTCCATAATATTAGATTAACTGCATGATTTACTGTAATAAATAGGGGTATATTTGATCCAACAAAAGCCTCAATGGCCATAATGTTACATATAGATGGTCTGATTTTGGCAAGTTAACGATCTTCAATCAACTATATACAAGACAATCAGCACTCGATGACTGGACTGTTTATATGTCATAATAAGATATTTCTGGATTCTAAAAGCATCAAGTATCGGTAGCACAAACCCTATTTTCAATGGATGATACTTGACTAATAATGATGTCTTTTTTTGTGCAGGGATAAATGATCCAATCACCAAACAAAAGGCCAATAATTGGGAAGAGAGTGCTTGTTCACCTATTCTCAGCCTGCATTTTAAAGGTGATGTCCACTATGTGGACTCGGGCAACCCCTTCTCAATTGGTATATTTTCCCTTATAAAATAACAACAACCTATACTCACCTCCGGCGCTGTTCCAGCAAGCATGGAACCTGACTCTCCCGGGGCTCACGTGACATAACAAAGAGGCTGCTTCACTCTCGCTTCCTTCAGACATAACTGACCTCTGGAGGGAGCCAGAGAGCAGCAGCTGAGTTTCGTCAAGATGAAATAAGATTGGCGCACCCACTGATTGGCTAGTGTTGGTGTGACATAACAACGTCAGGTGAGCCCCGGGATAACCAGATGTCGACCTCGCAGGAATTGAGCCTGCATCGGAACTTAGTACAGGCTGTTGTTATATTAATAAGGAGGAATATAGCAATGCAGAAGTAGTTGTCCAAGTATTACACTGAAGTTATTTCTTCATCTAGGGCAAATACTCAGTTCATCTTTTCTGTCTACACCACCGTTAAATCAATGTGGTTCCACGATCATCACAGCCTTGAATAAAGGCACAATCCGGAATTTCAAGCTATGTTTGACCAAATAATAGTGCACAGTCCCTTTTATAGTAAAAGTCAATATGTATAGGAAAAATGCTACGATTTTCCATTTAAAAACCATAGTGATGGTGAAGAATGGTAGAATTAGCTTTTTTTGGTTAGATATCCAATATCACTGCTTTTTCTCTACTTTGTATTAAGATTTTGGTTTTCAACAGACTGATAAAGAACACAATCCACAAGGGAGCAGCTCTAAATGATCGGTACACCACATCACTATATGACGCAGTACATACGACTCTACTGCATATAGAATCAATCAGTCAGAGCATGAAACACATTGGGCTTCACCCCTGCAGTGTAAAAGCGATGAGGAGTGTTGAATAATGCATCAAAATATTTTTCTGTAGTACAATTGAAAGTTTCTATTGATCACAATTATTTGTCTCAGCGGAAACACTGCCAGGGTGGGCTATGTGCGCTCTTCATAGAGGAAAAGGAGATTCTCTTAAAGGGACTCTGTCACCAGGTTTTTGCCATCTCATCTGAGACCAGCATAATGTAGAGACAGAGATCCTGATTCCAGCAATGTATCACTTACTGATCTTGCTCAGTGTAGTTTTGATAAAATCACTGTTAAATCAGCAGGAGATTATCATTAGAGGACTAGTCAAGTAGTCCAGTCATATGTAGGAGCTGCCAAAACTGCAGCAGAGAAAACAGTAATCTTATCAAAATAACAGCAAGGAGCTCAATAAGTGACACATCGCTGGAATCAGGGTCTTATCTCTACATTATGGTGCTGTCAGTTGGGATGGCAAAAACCCAGTGATAGAGTCCCTTAATCGATTTCTTTCATAAAAACAACGAGCCACTAAACACCAAAACCTTACACTGGATCCAGGATCTATAGAACAGGATTCGGTAGACATTAGGAGCCAATTACAAACAAGTACCCAGGAGCATGTCTGTTTTATTAGTCACTCTACCATAACTTTAAAGGGAATCTTTTTGCTTCCTCGTCTGATAGCAAGACAATGTAGGCAAAGAATCCCTGAATCCAATGATGTATCACAGATTACTGGCTGCCGCCGTTCTCACACAATCAAACCATTTAGTTTTAGCATGCAGCAGAGCTGGGAGAGCTGCCCCTCACACCAGGCTCTCAATAGAGATTGATGCATTGACAGAGGAGGGGGCGTGTCGGACTGCAGTGCAGGAGACATTGTAGTCCTGTAATGGTAATCACCAGGTGAGAAAACCTTTAGGTTAGCTAAACAGCAGCACACACACACACTGATAAGAGTGACACAGTTGATTTTTTTTTTTTTTAACCCTTACAGCATGCTGTACCCAGTTACATAGCAAAACCTTGCTTACAGATTCCTTGTAAGGGAAACTGTCAGCAGGTTTTTGTTATACAATCTGATAGCAAAATAATGTAGAGACCCTCCCCTCATTCCAGCGATGCGTCACGTACTGGGCTGCTTGGTGAAGTTTTGACACAATCTCTGCTTTATCTGATGTAGATGTAGCAAAGCTAAGTCACCTGGGCTGTGTGTAAACCCGCCCACAACCCTGACTGGCCACTCCCGTGTACACTGTTAGCAAGCTACCAATCAGTGGTGGGGGCGGAGTTACACAGATTAGCCTGACTACTGTGCACATGAGGCTAGTCCTCTAGTGATAATCTCCCGCTCATAAAACACAGATTGTACTGAAATTACAGCACACACTAATAAATGACACTGCACTGCAATCAAGCTCTCTGCTCTCACACTATGATGGCTCTCAAATTAAATAACAAAGACAAGTGGACAGATTCTCTTTAATAGACATCAACAAAAAAACAACCCAATAAGTTAGTCAGAAGTACTGTAACTATCCAGCATCACCTGGTTCTTTACATTTTAGTTCCAGCTTTGATCATTGTATGTATGCCAAAGCTTGGGTACTTTGGTATTAAATACACTATTAGGGTACAAAAGGGTCAACATTTTCTGATTAGTGGTGTGGATTGCAAATCTTTGACCAAAGGCTCTAGGGCTAGTGACCATTCACTAAAATGAAAGGGAAGCAATGGTCAGTGAAGCGCTGTATCCCCTTCTTTCTACAACTAGGTTCGATGATGTATATGGGCTTCTCCAATGTTTAAATTGGGTCAATGTTAAAAAAAATTTTGGGAGTGATTTGTCAAATGTTTGAGCATGAGAGTCATTGTGCTGAGACCTCAAATGATTCTCTGAAATGAAGGGGCTCAAATGATCAGCTGAGACACTGGATCCCTTGACCATGAGGATCTGAGGGCTGAGATCCCAAACCATCACTGAAATAAATGGCCGTGGAGTCGGTAAGCCAAACATTCGACTCCTCAATTTACCTTAATCTGACTCAGACTCCAGCTCCACCAAAATGAACACTGACTCCAACTCCGACTCTTCAACCATGTCTGTGAAGTCAGTAAGCCAAAAATGCGACTACGATTCGGCAATTTGCCTGAATCAGACTCTGACTCCACCAAAATGGACACCGACACCTACCCACAGCCCTGGTTGTATCCCTTTGACTACAATCAGCTCATGCCAGAGGCCACATACATAGCCGAGTACGGTTTCAATAGAAAGCATTGGCTACATAGCCCACCCAGTAATCTGCAGCCAAATTGTCTGCACAATATAAAAACACATGTGAAAATGTTGTTAGGGGCCCTTCACACTAGCGTTTCTGTCCGGATCCGGCAGATCCAGACAGAAAACCGCATCTGCCGCAATTGCCGCCTAACAGCTGCACTTGCAATACACTTGCGTCAAGTCCCATGCATTCTCTATGGGGCTTTGCGGCAAGTGCGATATTGCTGCGATTCGGCACTTGCAGACGCGAAAAAAAACACAGTCAGCTGCGCAAGTGCTGGATCGCGGCAATAGTACACTTGCCACAAGCCCCATAGACAATGCATGGGGCTTGCCACAAGAGCGCCGCAAGTGCTGCCGTTAGGTGGCAGTTGCGGTTTTCAGTCCAGATCTGCCGGTGATGGACAGAAATGCTACTGTGAGAGGGGCATAACTCTTTAAAGTAATGTTCCTTATCTTCAGTCCTCAGGAGCCACCAGCGGACCATCTTTTCAACATTTCCTTAGCATTGTACGGGTGATAAAATTACCATCGCACGATACTATGGAGATCCTGAAAGTTGGTCTGTAGGTGGCTCTGGGGGACTGGAGTTGGGGAACACTTTTTTAATGGGTCACTATCATTAAAAAACAAGCTTATGATTGGTTGAAAGTTTGACTATATGAAGGTCCCGATGCTGAGATCCCAACAGATCACTAAAGTTAGGTGGGACCTGCTGAAGCACTGAAATTCGAAACAGCTGTAGTCCTGTTATGTCCTGCTGCCTCCATCATGTTTTAATGTGTGTATTACACTTTTGAGATTTCATGGATGAAGCGTGCCACTTCAATATCAGCTTGGATCAACTTTCCTTGGAGATCCAATCAGAGTGATGTATATGCTCTGATGATTTAAAGCGTCACTGTCAATTTAGAAGACTTCCAATTTGTGGACTGACTTGTCAAAAGTTTGATTATGAAGGTTTGGGGGCCAAGAACCCAACCGATCACTGAAATAGAAGTATAGAAATAGTCAACTAGCGCTGCGTCCTTTGGGTTATGATTGCGGAGTATAGTGTGGTTGTGTGTGAGCTCTTACACTTGTATGGACTTTCTGTAAGCCGGTTCACTGCTGTACTCGACCTCTTTTAGGAGAGCTGAGCAAAGTCAATCACGACTCTTATGCCCATTAATTTTAGTGATTAATTTTAAGAAACAGCTATTAAAAAATTTGCTATGAAAAGTAAATATAAGCCCTAGCAGTGACGCATGTATGCATGGTCTTTGTGCAGCTGCACATAAAGTCACAATGTAGAGCACAATAATTATCTGGAGCTAGATCCATAACATACTAGGCGGAGCATACATCGGCTCCTCTCACTAGTTTGGTACATGGGCCTAGATGTTGTTTGTACCTTTCCACTCAGATCCATTAAAAATGTTTGGACCGTGTCAGCCAGTGGATAGAAACAACTCAGAACTAGGATGAACTCTCATCACCATAAGGGAAGAAGGATAGATTGACCTGACCTATGCCTAAACACTTTTGTAGGCCTGATCACACAATATTGGATATGAAAATACTAGTTCTGAAAGGTAACTTCAGATCACAGAGAATCAGGAGAGTGTGGGAATATAAAATGATGATGAACTTTACCACATTTAAAGCAGGAATGAATGTCTCACATGGATTTATAAAATAGAAAAACAAGCGGTGTCAGAGGATTGGAGCGCTAAAGAAACCACGGGTTGGTGATTAGATTACCGATAATTTATTGCACGAACAGCAGGGGTCCAGTATGCCACAACGCGTTTCGACGCACAGATGCGTCTTTCTCAAGTGCACTTGAGAAAGACGCATCTGTGCGTCGAAACGCGTTGTGGCATACTGGACCCCTGCTGTTCGTGCAATAAATTATCGGTAATCTAATCACCAACCCGTGGTTTCTTTAGCGCTCCAATCCTCTGACACCGCTTGTTTTTCTATTTGCTAATCCCCTTCTCCCTTGTTGGGAGTGCGGTGTGTGAGCTGCTCTAAGATCCACAGTACCTGGCAGTACATCATAAAGACCCACCCTTGAATGATCAACTGATACACAGTGTGGAGCTGGGACGGAAGCCAGTGCAGCGAGTCTGCCTCTTCGGGTGGAGGAGTGAAGGAGCCCACCTCCATCTCCAGAGGAACTAAGGAGCCGACCACCAGGCCCGGAGTATCTGAGGAGGAGGGATTATTGGCCCTTGTCACTACAGTGATCCACATTAAGCCATCAGTCTGGTTGTGCGGGGTGTTGCACAACCAGTAAAGGTTAGTACAAACATAGTAAAACCGTGTATTAAGTTCCTCCAGTTGCAGTGTGGCGCAATATCTGTTTTTTCTTTTAATCACATGGATTTATGTCTTTCTACATTCATTGAGGAATTTTCAGGTCTTGGACCAACCACTAATCAAAGTACAATAAAAATATCTGTGTATCTTATTTCTGATTTTACTTCCCCAGCTGCTCTCTTCCCCCTCCCAAGACTGGCCGCTATTCTCTGCTTCACGTAACCTGTAGTATTTACTGCATTATCCCACCCTGTATTTGTATATATATATATATGTGTGTGTCTTCAGAATTTGTGTCATTAATAGCCTGATGAAGAGGCCATAGAGTCTTGAAAACTTGCTTTGCTTTGTCTTACCATCTTTTCAGTTAGGCCGAGTTCACACCACGGCATGATCCAATCCGGGGACGTCCGGTGTGAACAGATTTCTGCCATCCGGCTTCCATCTGTCCGGGAGAATCCGGGTGTATTCAGATTTTCCTCCCGGACACAAAAATGTTGCGTGCAACACTTTTGTGTCTGGAGGGGAGGAAATCTGAGACACTTGGATCCTCCCGGATCTTTCCAGTCCGGTGCGATCCAGCACCCCCTAACATAGGGGTCTATGGCGCCGGATCGCACCAGAGCTGCACCCGGGAGCCGGACGCCGGGTGCTGAAGCTCAGTGCCGGTCGGAGTTGAGCTTCAGCACCATGGAGCTGTCCCCTGCTGACAGTTCATGACCGCAGCTAGCTCCCTGCTAGCCATGATCTTGAATTATCATCAGCTGCGGCTGCAATCACAGGCATCTGGCTGCAAACCGGACCGGAGGGCATATGTGCCCTCCGATGCTGTTTGCAAATCCGGTCCGGGGCTGTTCGATTCACATCGTGGGGTGAACCTGGCCTAAGCCATTAAAAGGCATCAACCACTGAGGACACTCAGATCCATACTGTGACAAGAGTCGAAACTATTATTTCTGAAATATTGATGTTGTAGCCAATATTGTACATAAATAAGCCACAAGTAACCCTTGAAATACCAAACCTGTAAATGTACTCAGTGACCAAGAGAACCACAACAAGAAGTAAAAAGTGTAATGAAATCACCTGCTCAATGCACGATCAAAACACCCAATACCCCGAAACAAAGAGTCTGCACATTGTTCTGGTTAAAATCCTAAATCATTTGGCAAGGTTCGTTAAGGGTCAGTTTGACTTTTAGGTTTGCTACTTTCGTAGGTGGTGCTAGAGTTCAAGTCCTCTTCCTCTCGGAAGAAGCAATTTACATATTTAATTTCCCAGAAGAGCATTGCAAGGCATTTAAGTCTCCTTATACTGGAACGTCACTTTCCTCAAGGAGAAAAGCTTATTCCTTAGACTTCAAGAGAAGCCATCACTCCTTGTGTCCATAAAAAAATTAATAGTAAGACATTATTCATCTAGCACAGCATAGAGAAACGCGTTTCAGTCCTAAATGGACTTTATTCATTGCCTGAGGTCCGTTAAGGACAGAAACGCGTTGTCTTTTATGTCTGTTTCTCTATGCCTTTGTCCCTCTGTGCTGGACTCACCTTGATTTTAATGGATGAATAAAGTCTTACTACATAAAAGTAAAAAAACAAGGCGTTTGTATCGTAAATGGACCTTAGTCATTGCCTGAGGACAGAAACGCGCTGCCCTTTGCTTCAGTATTCCTAGGCCTTTGTACACTCGTGCTGGACTCACCTTGATTTGAATGGATAAAGCCTTACTATATATTATTTATGAACACAACGAGTGCAAGAGAACCACAAGACTCAGTCTTCTTCAAATAAGTGCAATCCCTGATAGGTGTACAATGTCAGGGAAACAAAAGGTATAGCAAAAAAACGAAATAATAACAAAAAATATTAGAAATTTAAAAATCTAAAATGTACGGCTCAGCGAAGTAAGACAAAAATGGAAACAAAAGAAGGAGGTTGTGACATTTTCTGCCTCCTTCAGGATATTAACTCTGAAGGAAGTGACATGTAGACAAATTATCAAACATTTATTCCGCTATTGCGGATCAGTCCTGGTGAGTCAGTCAATCAGCCTGCTCTTTGAGAACAGCGGGAAGTGGATTATTTTGCCAACACAGTGTTCTCGTCCTCATGAATGCCTTCATTAGCTAAACATGGCAGCTTGGGACCTCGGCCAGTGGGATGTTGTGTTGACTGACACTGTAATTGTGTAAAGTATCATTGGTCAGTTCTTTATCTACCTTCCCATGAGCGCAGGATGAAGTCTTGGAAAACCCAGAGTTTGGAACATTGCGATGACGTTACCGCCCAACCACTCATTGAGCGTGGACCGGCACTGAAGGCCCAAACAGGACTATGGTATAAAACTATAGAATGATCCTTGATAATTTGTTTTTATATGATTTTATTAACAAAAATATATCTATAGGATTTAGAAAAAAAATGCAAAAATAAGAGCTAAATCTGCAGCTAAGCACCGAAGTGAATGAATCTTTGCTGCAATGGCACACCCAACCTGAAGACCCAGTAGAGGAAATAGAGTGGCAATCTACAATTTATTTAAAGGGGTTATCCAATACTCAGACAACCCTTCTCAATCGCCATAGTTCCCTCATGTAAAATAATAGCAGCTATACTCACCTCCGGTGTGGGTGTCGTACCAAGAATAAGGTGCCTGCTTCTCCCGGCATTGCTATGTCACGTGAGCCGTAAGACGAAAGCTGGAAGAAGTGAGAAATACTGCTGATCTCTGATGTCTTCCGGATGTCACAAATGAGAAGGAAGTGACCACTGGCTGTCTGCAGGGCTCATGTGACATGTCAACGTCAAACGGGTCCTGGGTGAACAGTCGCCGGCATCGCTGGAACATGGAATAAGTTTGACAATTGCACACTCTTAGTTTTTTGCTGCAAAAAAGTGTTTTTTTTTATTTTCAGGAGCAACACAGGTGTCAACGCGTTTCGGTTGTCTCCTTAAAGATGGAGGGACCTTGTCCCGCTTGCTTCTTTTAAATCCTTTTGGTGAAGTTATATAGGGTATCCTTAGATAGGTGAAGAATAGTAGGGAAGCCTGTATTTCATGGTATCCCAGACCAGGGGGTGTTTGTTGTGTACCCCCTGGTCCGGGATGCCATGAAATAAGGTGTTTTGTATTAGGTTTGTAAGTGTTATTTAGAAATGCAATGATTTTGTTTAATTGTGTTACTACAATGAGTGATGGTGATGACTATGCCATCCCCATTCGTCTGTGGTTGTAATTAATACTTGTGTCTTGGCATCTGAGACCAGACAAGCCTTGTACACTAGCAGATAATGGCTGTGTGGGTGTTCTTGTCTCCGATGCATCGCTATTAATTGGATCAACATTGGCAGATTTGGAGGTCCCTTGTATCTCACCCCAAATTAGCTCTCCAAGGAAAGGGGTTTCCACGACAGTTAAGAAGCAGTGGTTTTAGTAGTGGAAACCCCCTTTAAGAATGTACACTATGGTGTCACTCTCATCCTGGAGCAAATTCTATCAGGATTCACTTCAAAGTGACATGATCCAACCTGAGGGTGTCCAACCTTACCGTCACTCACTTTTCTGCTATTTTGTGAAAATGAATCCCTTAAACACTAGGGAATTTTTGAACACAGCCAAATTATTTTGTATCCATAGATACAATTTTTAGAACTTTATGTAGATATTACCCACATTGCAGAATTTTATTTTTTACCAAATGAATCAATCCCTTAGGGGTAACAAGCCTGTGAGTACAGATATATAAATGTTAATTACTCTGGCATTTCATAGCATAATGAATGATACTTTATGTTAATAAAATGGGTTTCCTGACGCTGGAATCTGTGTGGGATGCAAATTTTTCCTATACCGCCTATCCTCAATCCATCCTTTCCCTAGATGCTCCCGATCACAAGGCTTGTGGAAGAAGGAAGTACCGGAGGAGCATGTCCTTGACCCGAAATTCAAGGATTTCCCTTACGTAGCTTCTTCTCTACCAGATCAATGATCCACTCATTAACATCCTTATTTCAGTTGCATTTGAGGTACCATTGAGGTATTGCAGGGGCAGAATCTGACAGCCAAAAGCCCCTGTGCAGAATGGGAGTCCCTGTCATGCCCCGTCCATACATACATATTTGCAGCTATTAAAAAAAGCACATAAATATGCTCATACACAATACATACTGTACATATGTAAAAATGGCAAAATTACATTTTCTACCAAATATCTAAAAAAAAAAGTGTGAACCCTAAAAGAAGCGAGGCAGCTGTATGCCACAGAGATTGTCATTTATTATTTCTACTGTTGGAAGTTTTGATGATGCTTTTTTATTGTTCATTTTTACATAAACGTCACTATATTACGGTAATTTAATGGGTTTTTCTGTGCAAGATGAATGCTGAATATTTTAGGCTGGTTTGTGGTTGACTGGTTAATAAATTGATTTTGTATTATAAAAATCAAATTATTTTAAGTGTTTTTAAAACTGTTATTTTTAGTTTGTTATATAAAAAAAAAATCTCTCATGCTTACTTTTCAGTTTCCTTTTTTATAAAGTACTAGCATATAGTGTTATGTCTGTATATAGCAGGGGTCCCCAACCTGTGGCTCAGACGCTACATGTGGCTCGAGGGCTCATGATGTGTGGTTCACGGCTGGCTTCCAGCTTGGTGCAAAACATCAGGTCTAAGGCTGGCTTCACATTAGTGTTCACCTCCGCAGCGTTCTGCGGAGGGGTCAGCAATGTGTGCGCAGCGGCCGCCAGCTCCTATCTTATAATGGGAGCACACGGGGCTGCGCTTGACAGCGCAGGACCGTGCGCACCCATTCACTCCCATATGTGATCTGTGCGCTGGCGGATGCCTGCACACAGATCACACAGTCTCGTCCGCACCAGGGACGCGACACATATGGGAGTGAATGGGTGCGCACAGTCATGCGCTGTCAAGCACAGCACCGTACGCTCCCATTATAAAGATAGGAGCTGGTGGCCGCTGCGCACACATTGCGGACCCCTCTGCAGAACGCTGCGGAGGGGAACGCTAATGTGAAGGCAGCCTAACAAACAGCTATGAAGAGCAGGTCTCCAGGTGGTGACTTTTGTGAGTAGCTCCACACAGAAGAGCAGATCTGAATGGGGGGTAAGGTAGGAACCCTTGAATTTTAGTATGCTGCCTTGGTGTGATGTCTGTGAAAAAGCTTTGGCTGTCATTATACCGGTAATGGGGGCTCTGGGTTTCACTACTGTTAGAGAGGCAAAAGCTGGATGTGACTAGTGACCCTCTCTCAGAGCTGGATGTGGCTCTCGACACTCTCTCGGAGCTGAATGTGGCTTATGACCCTCTCTCAGTACTTAATGTGGCTCACGACCCTCTCTCAAGAGCTGAATGTGGCTCTTGACATTCTCTCAGAGCTGGATGTGGCTGGCGACCCTCTATAAAAGTTGAATATGTCTCACGACCCTCTCATAGAGCTGAATGTTGCTCATGACCCTCTCTCAGTGCTTAATGTGGTTTACGACCCTCTCATAGAGCTGAATGTTGCTCATGACCCTCTCAGTGCTTAATGTGGTACGACCCTCTCATAGAGCTGAATGTTGCTCATGACCCCTCAGTGCTTAAAGTGGCTCACGACCCTCTCATAGAGCTGAATGTTGCTCATGACCACCCTCAGTGCTTAATGTGTTCAGCTCTTCAAGTCAATATGTCTCACGGCCCTCTCTCAGAGTTCAATATGTCTCAGCGACCCTCTCTCAGAGTTCAATAGCCTAGTTAATATGTCTCACGACCCTCTCTCAGAGCTGAATGTGGCTCATGACCCTCTTACAGAGCTGAATGTGACCCTTTGTCAAGCTACTTAAATAAGATGACAATTGATAAAAAAAATAATATATTGCGTCATCCACTGAGTACAGTCAAATGCTAGGACTTCTACCTCAAATGTAAACAGTAGTATTTTTTGTGTAAGAAACTATATAAGACACAAAGAAATCGGAAGTGCTGGCGCACATTGTTGAGATCAGCGTCTGCATAGGTCTCTGTGCAGCTGCAAAGGCGATATGTCTTTCACTGATCTAACGCATGAAGCTCCATTTTGCTTTTCCTTCCCCATATACAATGGAGATGAGAATACCCCCTTGACGCTCCCGAAGCAAAGTCTGAACAGGCCCCCCACCATATCGTTTGTTTATGCAGCAGAGGGGTGTTCAGCCCTCCCGTCCAATGCACCACGGTCCTCTTGCTGCTCCCCCTATAGTTATGGCCTGACATACCCTTCTACGTATTGTATACGCCGTATGATTCTTTTAAATACAACATAATTTATAATCATAGTAGAGGCGTTCATTGCGGTGAGCTCACTGTAACTGCGTGTAACAAGTAGAGGACATTATAGGATCACTGGTCAATAACCTGATTTAAATGTACATCTCGCATTACAAATTAGCAGACAAATATTACATTTGCTTAATGGGGTATAGCACTTTAGCAGTCGTGTTCATTGTAGAAGCAAAAGATTATTCGAAGAGCTCATAGCTCCAAGTGAATCAGCACAAAATCCACATTATGCAAGATGTAATTCATCTCATTTCAGGCTGTCCTAGGACTAGCTAAGCAACGTCTGTAGGGTAAGGCCAACTGGAGTTTTCTTATTCCACAATAAGTCTAAGTGGAGGCATATTCCACATAAAATGGGTTTATTAATTCTCTTTATATTGAGAAATAATAAAATAAAGTAAGAAAAAAAAGTAAATGTAGACAAAACACAATTAAATAACCATAAAATAAAAAAAATCATAAAATCCCAACAGTAGCCAGGGGCAGCCATACCATTGGTGCAACCAGTGCAGCCGGCCTACGAGGTTCTAGTACAGATGCATAAATGGGTGCATTATTGGACTGTAAAGGGCACATATATTGTTCTTGCAGAGGGGTCCTTTCCTGTCTGTCTCCCCTGCTAGTAGCCAAACTAAAAATCTTCTATCCCATCCATTCTATGTAGCCTCTTAAAAAATGTCTCACATTTTGCCTGTCCATGCACAAGAAAGTCATATCTTTGCAAGTCAACTAGTTCCCACCACTTTCACACACTTTATTTTAACACTGAAAAAGTCCCAAATTTGGGTTTTAAAATGGAGTGGCTTAAAGGGGACCATCAAGCAGGATTTAGGGCTATAAAGTAAAGCTAGTGCCTTACAGGTACTGGGATACTGAGTGTAATCATACCTTTATTTGAGTGATTCCACAAGTAATTGCAGAGAAAAGTGTCATATAACCGATGGAAAACAGGGCAGCAGATGATTGATGTGTGCAGCACTGTGTCACTAGTTGGGGTTGGTGTTTTTTTTTCCCTCCCCTGTGGGTATGTCTTTCATCTGTCAGCCAAACCCTCCCCCTCATCTGTACTTTCAGCTTCAGTACTTACAGATGAGAGGGTATGGCTTACAGCCAAAAGCCATGCCCACAGGGGAGTAATAAAAAAAACAAATAGGGATGCTGTGCTGCACACTGTGTTCATCTCCTCCCCTCTTTGTCATGGCTTTTATAACACTTTTTGCTGCAATCACACCTTGAATCATTGACGTAAAGGTATGATTGCACTCAGTATCCCAGAGCCTGTAAGGGACCAGTTTCACTTTATAGCCCTAAATCCTGCTGGTTGGTTCCCTTTAAAATTTGCTGTTTTGTATATGCCAGAAAAGTGGTGCAAACAGCTTCAACCCCGAAAGCAAATAAATGGGTCATATACATACAGTAAGCATCTGTGGAAAATCCTGGCATCAGTGTTACAGGAGCAAATGTTGATTGCTCTCAGTGTGAGAAACAAGGTACAAATCTTGTAGTTGTGATACCTTTTATTTTGGGAAGTCCAGCAGTTTCTCATATAATTACAGCTTAGTCCTAGCATAGTAAATAATTCTGCAACTTTCTAATATACTGTACCACCTATTTCAGATCAAATTTTTCATCTAGCGTATGGGACACAAACACATGGCCTTTAGCCCACATTCGGCCCCTAAGGCTGCATCATGTGGTTCACAGGCACAGGAGCTCCCGTGATGATCAAGATCAAGTCCAGGGAGTCACCGATGCTAGTGCTTCTTTCCAGTTGAATGTGTGTCTTTGGGTGTACATTCATTTGAAATGTATTGCGGTGCAGCGTCCAGCTCTCTGCACCGCAATACCAATAGCAGCCACCGGCCAATCCGAGTCCAGTAGCTGATGTTGGCACACCATCACGGGTGGCGTATAACATTACTTCTCTGTGCTGCCCCAGCGGTGTAAGAAAAGGGGACTCAGCTTGATGAGGTAGAGAGGTCTGGTGAGAAATATTTTTTTTATGTTTATGTGGAGAGCGGAAAAATGGGGAACATTACTACAAGATGGGGACCAGGATGGGGACATTACTACAAGATGGGACCAGGATGGGGACATTACTACAGGATGGAGACCAGGATGGGGACATTACTACAGGATGGAGACCAGGATGGGGGTATATTGCTACAAGACGGGGACCAGGATGGGGACATTACTACAGGATTGGGACGAGGATGGGTACTTTACTATAAGATGGGGACCAGGATGGGGACATTACTATAAGATGGGGACTAGGATGGGGACATTACTACAGCATGGAGACCAGGATGGGGACATTACTACAAGATGGGGACCAGGATGGGGACATTACTACAGCATGGAGACCAGGATGGGGACATTACTTCAAGATGGGGACCAGGATAAGGACATTACAAGATGGGGACATTACTACAGGATGGAGACCAGGATGGGGTATATTGCTACAAGACGGGGACCAGGATGGGGACATTACTACAGGATGGGACCGAGGATGGGTACTTTACTATAAGATGAGGACCAGGATGGGGACATTACTACAAGATGGGGACTAGGATGGGGACATTACTACAGGATGGGGATATGGATGAGGACATTACTACAAGATGGGGACCACGATGGGTACATTACTACAAGATGGGGACCAGGATGGGGACATTACTACAGCATGGAGACCAGGATGGGGACATTACTACAAGATGGGGACCAAGATGGGGAAATTACTAAAGGATGGGGACATTACTACAAGATGGGGACCAGGATGGGGACATTACTACAAGATGGGGACCAGGATGGGGACATTACTACAGCATGGAGACCAGGATGGGGACATTACTACAAGATGGGGACCAAGATGGGAAATTACTAAAGGATGGGGACATTACTACAAGATGGGGACCAGGATGGGGACATTACTACAGGATGGGGATATGGATGCGGACATTACTACAGAATGGAGACCAGGATAGGGACATTACTACAAGACAGAGACAAGGATGGGGAAATTATTACAGGATGGGGACATTACTACAAGATGGGACCAGGATAGGGACATTACTACAAGATGGGGACCAGGATGGGACATTACTACAAGAAGGGATCAGGATGGATGTTATTAATACAAGATCTTAGTCAGAATTACTATATGGTGCTAATTTTAAGACAATAATATGTATGGGACCAACTTGCAGAATAAGAAAAAAGGAAGAAAAAACATAAAAATAAAAATGCAAAAATAATCAAAAAATATTTTGCCACTAAAAATGCTGTTTACATACAAACTAAAGTAAGTATGAAAAGCACAAGTTGTTATCGCCTCATCCTTAAAGACCCAAACTATGAACAACCATAATCCATACGATTACAGCCGATAAAAAAAATGAAATAAAACACACCAAAAATGTTCAAGAAAAAGACAGTTTTTTAGGAACAAAAAAAATAGGTTATCACTGAAAATTACATCTCATTCTGCAAAAAATTTGGCATTGAAATGAATTATTTTCTACTAGATGGGTGCCCGATGCACAATGCATCGGATTCTAGCAGAGCGAGTCTCTGACTCGCAATGGCCGCTTCGCGGCCAATGCTTCGCGCTGCTAAGGCGACTCGCCATGCCCGCTGCGCGGGCATAGCGAGTCGCCTTAGAGCGACTCGCAATGGCCGCTTCGCGGCCAATGCTTCGACTCGCCATGCCCGCTGCGCGGGCATAGCGACTCGCCGGCTCGCAATGGCCGCTGCGCGGCCAATGCTTCGTTCGTATCCACATGACGACAAAGGGCACTCGCAGCATTCGCAATTATATAATAGATTTGCGGCTCATAGACCCAGCGGAGTTTGAGACTTCTGCTCTAGAGTAAAGTTTTTTTTAAAGAAAAGGGCCAATGTGCATGTTATAAAGGCACCTGAACATCGATAATGTCTAGATTAGTGGTAGTCGTCCCAAGGAGGCAGCATTTCTGTTACAATTCCTTGGCATTGATAATATTTCTGCTTGCTGTCAATGATTTGAAACTTTCCTGGATACATCGTGAATCGGAGATGCCGTACAGACCTAACTCTCTCCGTTGATCGCTGTAGTCTAGACAATCTTCTGTGAACTAAATGATCTAAAAGTAAATCAGTATATTTCAAAAAAAGAAAATATCTGAAAAAAGTATGTTTCCTGTTTTAGAACCATGGCTACTAATAAAAATGACCTTTGAAGGGTTTTTACATGGTGGACACGAGCTGCGTATCCACAAGATTTGCCTTAAATTTCCGACTGGTGGGGTCCAACCTGACATCCATTCCGCCAAGAATGCTGGCCAGCCCTGGCCGCAGACTGGGTACAACCATGCCACGTGTGCCACTCTTCATTCAGGGCAGGAGAAGAGAAGGCTGGCTGCATATGGACAAGAAATAGGGGACCTCTATTCTAACACGAAAGATGGAGGTCCTAGAATTGGGACCCCTACCTATTAGACACCTAGGCCATGTTCCCATATAGCATAAACGCTGTAATTCCTTTAGTGCATAAAAAGTGGATGTGATTCCATGAAAACTCATGCCCACTGTGCTCTTAAACACGTTGTTGACCCGTGCGCTTGCATTATTTCCCATAGGCTTTAGTGGGGAGCCTGGAGGAAAGGCATTTAAGATTTGCACAAAATCAGAGTGTTTCTGCACTAAAAAACACACTTGAGACACACTAAAAACATTTAGAAAAGTGGAAACGCGCGTGAAAAAATAGCAGAAGTAGCAAAACCCCATTACTCATAGTATTCACAGTTGTGAATATTGGTGCAACAATACGCAACAATTTTACATGAGGAAAATTCTGGTGTATAACACAAATGTTTGAGTTAACAATTTCCCCTTAAAGGAATCGTCCAGCGTAAGGAGAAAAGACTGCAGTCACTCTACTGTATAGGACCGCCAAATCATAACAGTGTGCAATGCACACACTGTCACAATTCTCCTGAATTCACCGAGTGAGGTTATGCAAATTTGCATTCTCATGCTTATGTGCCAACTAGACTGTCCCACACTACTTAATGTTATTGCAAAGGAGAGGAAACTCTAGTTGGCATGTGACTCAGAGTACACAACTTTCTTATATACAGTCACATGACTTTCCACCTGCCCATCAAATACAGGGAATCATGACAGTGTGTATTGCACACTGTTATGATTCGGTAGTCTGTCGTCACATACAATGACTGCATACTTTTCTTCGTAGACTGGACAACTCTTTGACATTGATCAATATAAGCCATTTGATCTCCTTCTTCTTGAACAAACACTAAAAGTGTAATGGGAATCCATGCATTATGTCCTGGAAAGCCATACAACACAACAACTGGATCCAACCTTCGCCTTGGGCACTGCAGGGTCACAGAAGTCCAAACTTTTTGCCTCATATGATATAACACGTAGGAAAGTTTAAGTTGCAAAAAATCATTCAAATTGACTCATGGTACACATGGTACTAACATGTAGTGGTGGGTCCGGCACCACACTTGTGGTTTATCAGGTACGCTTGCTCCCAGGTTGCACACTTGATAGTCAATCAGACATGGAAATCCATTTAGAAAGGAATGAAAAAGCGGCACTCACCGGGAAGAAGGTGGAAGTCTTCTTTATTGTGGTTTATTGTGGGAGTAGCGGACAACGGCAAACCGTAAAAGCACCATCTGGCGTGAAACGGTTTGCCATCGTCCGCTCCTTCCTCTCTCCTCCTGCACTACACGTAACGGGGAACCACAATAAAGAAGACTTCCACCTTCTCCCGGTGAGTGCCGCTTGTTCATTCCTTGCTAACTGATTTCCAAAAAAATAATTCAGCTTCAGGACAAAAACACACAAACCAAGCAAAAAAAAGGAGCCTTGTGCATGACATGGAGATATGCTTTAAAAGGTAAACTAAAAAACTATATTATAGACAAAGTCAATAGTGTTGATCAGTAGAATTCTGAGTCTTGAGAGCCCATCAATAGCTTCAAGAGAATCTGTCAGCAGGTATTTGCTATGTAAGCGGAGGACAGCATGATGCAGGGGTAAAAAAAACAAAAATAATCTGTGCTTCTCTTTTCAGGCTCTGTACAACTGTTTACTCAAACTAAAGGCTTTATTGCCGTGTGATTAGAAAAGTCATGCACATGCCGTCTGACGCCCCTTCTTGGGACTGACACCTTCACAGTGAATGCATAGAGAGCCTGGGCTGGGCAGGGGCAGCTCTCTCAGCTCTACTGTGTTCCTGAAACTAAGTTCTTTGATTTTGTGAGAACGGCTTCAGCCAGTACTCTATGTGATACCAGGTTGAATTCTAGGTTTCATTACGTACATTATGATGGTGTCAGATGAGATAGCGAAAACCTGCTGACAGATTCCTTTTTAAGGATTTTCTCCAATATCAAAAGTTCTCATTTATCTCAAGGATGAGTGATAACTTGTGGATCAGTGTTGGTCCAAACACTGAATAACCCACCAGTCCCATTCATTCTCTAAATCACTCTAATTGTTTCTCAGGATTGGTAACTAAAGCAGATAAAAGCACAATAGGGTTTTAACTCTTATAAATAGGGTGAAAAGGAAGAGTATGTCTCCTCACCTGGGGTGCTTGTGCTCTAATGTACGTGAAAACGGCTGCTGCAGGTCTACGGAGATATGCGCTTCCTTTGCACTGTCTTGAATAACCAGATGAAATAAATTCAAATACTTTGTTGGGTAAAAGTATGGTTTATTTCTCTAACCATATCAAGGCACTCCTGCCTCTTCATCAGGACAAACCAAAGTGTGCAACATGCAGTAAAGACTGCTGTGTATAGAGGTACTGTTCATGAAACAAAGCACCAAAGACAGAGGTGTAACTTCACCCCAATTATAGGAAATCTTGAATAGTATTAGTCTTTTTCTATAGGCCAAAGGGACTTTTGGGGCCCCTTAGCCTGCAGGGCCCGGTGCGATCGCAACCCCTGCACCTATTGTAGTTACGCCCTGACCAAAGACAAGCGCCAAAAAAGTATCACATGGAGTGTCAGAGGTCAACAGCATACAAAATTGTATTATGTTTAGTGCTTTGTTTCTTGAACAGTACCTGTATACACAGCAGTCTTTACCGCACATTGTACGCCATGGTTGTGTCCTGATGAAGAGGCAGGAGTGCCTTGAAACACATAGAAAAATAAACCATACTTTTATCCAAAGAAGTTTTTGGGTTTATTTCATCTTTTGATTCACGGCAACGCAGAGGAACCACCTATCTCTCCTATCATCTCCTACTTGGTGTTGATTCCCTATGGATCTGCAGCAGATTGTTTCACATGCATTAGAGGTTGTGTCACACAGAATGACTCCAGGCGACAAGACACACTCTTCCTTTTCACTCTTCCTCTATCGTTTCTACCCGTTGAAACCCTAATGTGCTTTTTTCTTCCTTACTTCATTTCATCTGGTTATTCACTGCACTGTAGAGGAACGCATATCTCTCCTATCATCTTCTCAGGATTGGTGTAAAATGCAATAATTGGACTGATCTGCAAGTTATCACCTATCCCACGGATAGGTAAGAACTTTTAATGTTAGACGTAACCCTTTAATCGAAGGAAAGGAGTCTATGGGTCTTCCGAAGATTAGCCAAGCACTCCTGTACCTTCATGTCAGAAATTGGTGGTGTTTCCTCTCTAGTCAAAACTAGTAAACAACGGCTATGAAATATCAAATTATATGTTTTACAAATTCAGATTTCTCCTCCTAGATTAAAATCATAACGTCTGAAATGATTTCCATTTAGCATGCTTGAGCTTCTTGTCTTCCATCTTTCATTGTGTTTAATGACCATAAATGTTTAAATAATGAACTGTATCAATCTAGAACTAATCACTCCGGTGGATTTGCTGTCATCAATTGTCAGTCACTAAGCTGGCTGTAGCCGAGCCAATTGTTGATGTGCCAATCTCGTCTACAATCAGCCTACGTGTTGTCCCAAATGATACAATTCTCAAGTGAGCTTAGATTCTCAGCTCCGTGCATCCCTACTTTATATCAACGCAGTACAATACAGCTATACACAAAATAATTATCATCGCCCAATTATATAAAAACATTCTCGAAATATAGAAACAAAATATTACATTTGGGTTATTAATACAATGACTAGCTGGTCAAATATCCGAACCAGCTAAGGAACTCAAGTCAATTGCATTAATGCAAATTTTCCAGGTATCTGCTACAGAATCAAACAAAATTGACATAAATTAGAATACACAATGAACATGCACAGGTGGAGGATACTTCTTCTCATTATATTGTGTCCTTCCATACATTTACTTTTGGTTAAAAATATCCCGATGTGTGGCACGATATAGCTTGCATTTTGCAACAATCGTTGGGAGTTGTCTCTTTTTGTGACCGCCCAGTAGTTGTGATTTGGATTGCAACCTGTGAAGGGTTTTCCAAATATGTCATGGAAAATTGGAAAGCCTTATAGGGGTTCTCCATATATGTAATAAATGTCACTTATCAAGTAATTCGAAACGGCAGCCCGTCCGAGTCACATCTTTGGATGGGCCGCAGTCTGAAAAAAACTCAGCTTCCGAGACCTGTGTCTTAACCGACAAAGGAACAAAGTACAGGGCTGTGATAGGCGAATAAATAAATGTTAAACATTAATTCACCTTCAGCCAAAAAGATTTATTTCTGCTCCTGTCACACACTTTTCCGCCAGCTTTTGTACATGTGTCTATGGTACAGCTCCTCTGTCAGTTGAGACACAGGTCTCAGAAGCTGTGTTTCTTCAGTCTTAAGCCCATCCTGAAACGTGATTACCAGTGGCGTAACTTCAGGCCCAGGGGCCCTGATTCGAAAGCTCCAACAGGGCCCCTAATTTTTGCAAATCTTTAATATTATTAGTCTTTTTCTATAGGCCAAAGGGACTTCTGGGGCCCCCCTAGGCTGCAGGGCCCGGGTGCGATCGCAACCCCTGCACCTATTGTAGTTACGCCCATGGTGATTACAATGGACTTCCATTTGAATTATGTGACCAGGGACATTTTATTACTTTCTTGGAGAACTCCTTTTTTTTAAACCAATACATTTTTATCTGGGTATACACATAAACAGAATAAAACAAGTTTACCGATAGAGCAACGAGCTGTATCAGTACATTGCAATAACAGGTACAACTTTAAACAAGGGGATTATGGAGTTAAAAGGGGGGATGTACAGTAACAGGGTAGGAGGGAAGGAAAAAAACATGTCAGTAGCATATACAGTACCAAACGTTAACTGCAGAATCAAGATCCATCAAATGCAACAATAGAACAATATCAGTATAGCAAAGCTGGAATACATCAAAGAAACAACACTGAGCAGGGTGTCATTGAGGTAGGCCGACAGAGTTCAATCCAGAAGTTATCCACGGATCCCACCAGGTCATAATTTTGTTTTCTCCTGGAAATGTCAGGTGCCAGAATCAGCTCATGCTGGAAATGAATGTTGATTTTAGTGACCAACTCAGGTTTTGTAGGGCAAGAAAGCTGTTTCCAATATTTTCAGCATGTATTAATCCCTTTGAGAAGGTAAGGTTAGACACATTGTATCATGGTTGGCTTTTAACCATGCCATATTACCACTATAATACCACTGAGTTAATATAGCCATAATCCAAAGGACCTTTTTTTACATACAACAGAGATGGACAAGACATGTTGGACATTAGTTGTCAATTGAAGGCTCTTTCAAACGGTCTTGAAGGCTCCCGATGTGTAGACCTTACCAGCCACTTAGACTCCACCAATTCCTTTGAATATTTTTGTACCCTTATAGATATAATCAGAACACAACCTAAATATTTAGGAGTCATTACACGTTCTAGGCACACTGACTTCTGAGATTTGACCATGCAATATACAAAGTGTTCCATAAAACCATTTATACAAAACAACCTTTACAATGCTCAGAGGTACATTGGGAATATTGTGGCTTTAACAATGCAGAAGTAAAGTCAATTACATATTTTTTTCTCACACAACATTCAATGGCTACAGCAGAATTAACCGCAAAAGAAACATCGTGAAAAATATAATCATCAGACATCTCATAGAGGAGCCTTACCTTTTTCACTCACACTCTCACTTTCAATCTCCACATCGTCACAACTCGTATATTCAGGCGTAGATGCCAACTCTTCTTCTGAACTACTCAATGATATCTGCCGCGTTTTACCTCCCTTTTTTGTTTTATGAGGCTTAGGTGGTGGCGGCCGGACTGATTCAGACTGGTCCGAACTGAGAGAATCGTTCCTTAGCATAGTTTCCATTTTTTCCCTTTTGGTTTTCCTTACAGCAGAACTTGGATCCAAATGATGTTGCTTTCGCAAAGAATCTGTGCGTCTTAAATCTGGCCTATCGTTAGGAATGGGGCTTCTTCTAGGTGTTGGGGGACTATGGTTTGAGTTCCTTTGCCGACCAGGACCTGGTCCCTGCACATCTCTAGTTCTTTCTATAGAATAAGAGCGTTGGCTCTCCATGGCTGCTCTGCGCTCAGATGCGGACCTTTGTCTAGACGGCCGATCCAGCCTCAACATAGACATACGAGATTCCTCTAATTCTGTATGAGCTAAAGATACATCACTATGTCTTCTTTCATGGCGAGCCCGGGACACCTCTGCATGGATACGCATTTGCTCCTCATAAGGCTGGGGTTTAACGGGATACCTAGCCAAATTAGGGTCACTTCTATATCTGGCCTGATACTCCTCCTCTCGCCTTTGTCTCTCATATTCATCCCTGTCCTGAATGTCCTCCTCATCTACTGAATACTCATTGGAACACCGCCGACTTCTCCTGTAATCGCCATGTTCAGGTTCTTCATAGTGCTGAGGCCCACGTGGCGATCGCCTCTCAGAGTAATCCGAAGGTGATCTAGGCATTGCGCTATCTGTTGTAACATACTGTGAATGTTCCCCTATATCTTCGTCGTATTGGCGATTCTGATCTCTGGATATTGACGGGCTTCTTTTCCTGTAAAGTAAATCAAAATAAAACTATTAATCAATGGCGTACAATACAGTCTTTCATGATAACACCTTAACCGTAAGATTTTTAGACTCATTTCTGATATTCAATATGTACAATTAATTTTTCCCCAAAGTGTTGTACCCTCAGATGAAAAGGATATTCTGAAAATGGAACGTCAAGGTGAGGTTATTCCCATTTCAAGAAGTGATAACATATCATTAGGAGGATGCTTCATCATCTCATGGGGGCCCAGGATACAGATTTTAGGCATTGGGTTATTCCTGCAATATTATGGTACAGTCTAGAGCTACATGTTAATGCAACATCAATCACATTGCTTCTACTAATGAGCGAGCACTAAGATACTCAGGTGTTAAATACTCGAAATAAGCAGTTGGACGTTTGGATGGGCGCAACTCAAGTACCTGATTATAATAGAAGTCAATGGGGAACTCAAACATATTTGTGGAAGGTCTTCCGAAAAAGTTCCTCCTTGACTTCCATTATACTCAGGTACTCGAGTCGGGCCCATCTGAGCGTCCAACTGCCGTTTCATTACTTGTGCAAGATAATACCTTATTATCACTAATTACTACATTACTGTTGCTGATATGAAAAAAGGTCACCAGATACGGTACTTTACAATTATCCCAAAATTTGCTAAATTCTATTACATTCATTTCAAAGCTGCCGGTGAATTACTTTTGACCATGTAGAAATGGCATTTTGTCTTAGTCAAAACCGGTGGACAGGCCGAAGTCAAAATTTTTAAGAAATCAACCAAAATGTGGCTTACGTGCTCCCCTTGCATTTGATTCCTATGTAAGTTTTAGCAGAAGCAATCATTGCTGCAGATATCCATACCATGAATAGTGAGGCCCTGCTTGATTGTATCTTATTGACTGAAATGTGTTGTAGCATGCAGTAATCTATCACCGAGCCGGAGTATTAGATGGGAGTGCAATAATGACTCTTGGAAGAAATTTTATCATTTGTCAAGTTGGTAGTGAAATGGAACATGGCTCCTAAGACATTTACTTAAAGGAAGGGATACTGGAGTCAGTATTAGTATCTTAGGATATTACAGGAATGGTATAGCTTGGGTTAGCATTCTTCATAAATCTTTAGGAGACAGAGATGAGCAGATCTTTTACAATTTCAATTTGCCAAAAATCACAGAATTTTCCTCAAAAAGTTGTTTCGAACAGAATTAATTTGACAACAATCGCAATACTGATAAGCCACTGATTGAAGAGACATATGAGAGAGAGAACAAAAGAGATAGAAAGTGAGAGAGACGAGGAGAGATGAGATAAATATAGAAGAGAGAGATAGGAGAGAGCTATATGAGAGGGGGAGAGAGATATGAGAGGGGAGAGAGAGATATGAGAGGGAGAGAGATATATGAGAGGAGAGAGAGAGATATGCAAGAGATAAGAAAGAGTCAGCATACAGAGATAAGAGAGAGACATAGGGGAGAGAGTTAGGAGTGAGATATAGGAGAGGGTTAGGAGAAAGAGCAAAAAGAGATAGGAGATAGGAGTGAGATAAAGGAGAGAGCTAGTGGACAGAGGTGAAAGAAGCAGGAGATATGGGAGGAAGAGTGAGATATAGGAGAGCGATAGGAGAAAGAGGGAAGATGAGAGAGATAAAGGAACGAGAGATGAGAGAAGAGATAGAGATGAGAAAGATGAGTGAGATAGGAGGGAGATGGGAGACAGCTAGGAGATACAGGAGAGAGAGATAAGAATAGATAGAAGAGAGGGAAGAGGAGAGAGAGATTGGAGAAAGGAGAGAGAGAAAGATAGAAGAGATGAGATATAGGAGTCATATATGGGAAAGAGAGAGTAGTGAGAGGAGGGATAGGAGACAGCAGGGGGATATAAGAGAGCAATAAAACAGAAAAGAGGAGAAAGGAGTGAGAGATTGAAGAAAGGTGAGAGAAAAAGAGGCAGGAGTGAGATATAGGAACAAGAGACAGGAGAGTGATACAGGGGATAGCTCTCTGATACTTCAGCAGTGTGTGGGATGGTACCGGGAAAGTTTTCTTGAGTTTTTTTTGATGGGGGGCTGTGAATTTCATAAAATTTGACTCAAAGTTGATCCTCTGCGGATTGATCGGCTCATCTCTATTCAGGAATCTTAAAACTAGAATGACTGTCAATGGTGTTGACTTTTTAAATATACAAAATAAAGAAGATACATATGCCTTAAAGGGGTTGTCTGAATACAAAAATGTTTATTATTCTTTGTTTTAAAACGTCATAGAATGATGTGAAAGACGTTAAAGAAGTCATAAACCTTACCGGTCCACACCACTCCTATCCCAGTGCTACGTTATTCAGTTTCTTTATTTTCGGCACTCGGAGCTTCTACTATCATTCATTGGCTGTTGGTTACTAATGCAGCCTATGACTAGCCACAACCCTCACATGTCCATCCAGGTAAAGCAGGACGTACAGATACAATCTGATAGTGAGTAGCAGGGAATTGGTAAGTTATACTTCTTTTCCGGTTGGTTTGTAAGCATATGAGGCTGAACAACCGCTTTAACATGTCCTCCCTGCATTTGGCACCTATTGACGACTTCAATAAGCCTATACTGGACTTCCACGTATCACTGTGTTTATCCAGAAATATATAGAGATTCTTATCTCAAACTCATACAGAATAATCCGTCCAATAATGTTTTACGGGGATATAATCCCCGGAGAGCATCGTCTTCAGGGAAAACATTTGTATAATATATATGCATCATCCAGCATCATATGGCGTTCATATGGCTCAGTAATTTGGAATGAAAGTAATTCCGCCGTACAATTGACAAATATTTAGAAAGGATGCACTATCCACAAGAAGATGAGCTTGAAAGAGATGGCCGAGCAAAATTAAAATGTTGTCAGTAGCATGGTATATTAAAAAGTAAAACACAATTCTAAACTCACCTACCAGGATCCAGCACAGCCCGCTCTACCATCTGCATTTACACCGGAAGGAATTGACTATCTAAAGTGGCCACAGGATGGCTGGGACCTGTGATTGGCTGCTGTGGTCAGGTGACATACTGCTGAAGGCACACCTTACCGCAGCAGCCAATTACAGGTCTCAGTCGTCCTGCTGCCGCTTGTTTTGTTAGTTTTAATCTTATTAGTCCATGGGTAGAAAAGAAAAAATGATGGCACTCACCCTGGTTGTTGTTCACGTGCAATTTCTTTATTCCATGCAATGGAGTGGGTTACATGCAACCAACCGGTTGGAGCCGTAGAAACCTGAGAAAGGCGAAACGGTGCACCCGTCGTCCTCCACCGCACCCCCTCCCTCCCTCCCTAACTGCATGTAACCCACTCCAATGCATGGAATAAAGAAATTGCACGTGAACAACAACCAGGGTGAGTGCCATCACTTTTTCTTTTCTACCCATGGACTAATAAGATTAAAACTAACAATTATCCCCCACTGAAAGAGAGCAGAACCATATCATAATAAAAATATATTACATGGGGGTTTATTAGGCGTCCGTACAATCCAAGTCACATCACAATTGATTAAATCATAGAGTTGAATAAACTGTTTCCCCTATAAGTCAGCGGCAATCATTTACAGACAATGTTCTTTCTATGAAGCCGGATCCAAAACCTTGAAGTGTCCAGAATGAGGTATGAATTGACAGCCATTGCCCTGACTGTCAGCTTTAATTGATTAGTTGCTGAAGACAGTTTTTTAAGGCATTTGATCTATGTTACACGAGTCAAGACTAATTTAAGGTTTGCTAGATGAGAAAAGTGGTGGACGGCATATTTCAGATTAAGCACACAGCTAATATTTTATTCCTTTCTGAATGGCTCCAAGCACAAAGTGACCTCTATAAATGTGGTCTGGTCTGGTCTGGCTCTCAAGACGTTTACTATACTACGTAAAGGAGATCTACATTGTGTTCTACCCAGTATCGTGACTTCTTAATCGTATTAAGTTCTGACATTTATCAAACAGTATTTAAAACAATCTACTCATGACCAAGGAAGGTTCAGCTCATAATAGATCTATGATGGGTACGACAAATCCCAACAAATCTGGATAGTCCCTTTAACTTATACTTCCATAGTTTTTAAGGCTGAAGGTTAACTTAAGTCTATGGAGTTCACCATATCGTAGGGCTGTGAAGTCGTGGAGTCGGTGTACATTTTCATGGGAAATTGAGGAGTCAGATGTTTGACTTACTGACTTCACAGCCATGGTTGTGGAGTTGGTGTCCATTTAGGTTAAGTCAGAGTCGGATTCAGAGAAACTGAGGAGTCAAAGTCAGATGTTTGGCTTACCGACTCCACAGCCCTGCCTAAGATGTTGATCCAGAGGAAAGCAAAAAAGCCCATGGGGCAGACACTAAGCTCCATATTGGTGGAAACATTCCTTCTTGAATCCACATACGCGAAACAGACTAGTTCCCTGGATCAACGCACTATCACATAACCTTGTTCACATATCCAGTAATATTATATTTTCCAGAAAGGCATCCAGGCTTTCTTAAATTTTAGTAGTGAATCAACCATTACAACATGAGCCAACAGGGTGTTGCTGCAGCTAAACAGGCTAACGAAATTCTGGATTTATCAAGTGAAACATTGAATCTAGATCAACTGAGGTAATTATTCCCCTATACTCCGCCCAGGTCAGACCCCACCTGGAATAATGTTTATAGTTTTGGCCCCGCAGTTCAAGAAATATATCAATGTACTAAAAAAGTCCAGATAAGGGCAACCAAGATGGTAGAAGATCTGCAAAGTAAGTCTGATGAAGACCGGCTAAAAGAATTAGGAATGTTTAGTCTGCAAAAGAGACGGTTGAGGGGAGACTTAATAGCCGTCTACAAATATCTGAAAGGTAAGCGCAGTGCAGGGGGAACAACCCTATTCTCATTATCACAAGGAGGTACAAGAAGCAATGGGAAGAAACAAAAAGGAAGGAGATTACAGATTAGGGATTAGGAAAAACTTTCTGACAGTTAAGGTAGTCAGAGAGTGGAACAGGCTGCCACGGGAGGTTGTGAGCTCTTCATCAATGTATATCCTCAATCAGAGGCTGGACAAACATATACGGTAGCTGGGATGATTTAGGAAAACCTGCACTTGCACGGAGTTGAACCCGATTGCCCATGAGGTCCCTTCCAACTCTACCAATCTATGATTCTAGTATTCCACAACATCATGCGCCGCGGAGATTCATAGTCCATGGTTGTGTTTGTCACGGGTTTTTGCAAAAATAGCACATGAACTAGATTCTGTGAGAGGGGGTTGGACCAGGAACTAGTCTGATTGCCATATGTGGAGTTGGGAAGGAATTTTTTCCCCAAAAGGACCTAGTGTCTGCCCAATGGGTTTTTTTTGCCTTCCTCTGGATCAACATGTTAGGTTATGGAGTTGAACTAGATGGACCTAAAGTTTATCTTCAATCTTAAAAATAATGAAACTATGACTAGGAGACCCAGACAAAATTAAAGTCCTTTCATGATGACTACAACTACAAGGCTAGCCTAACTGGCTTCTAAATTTTTCATTTATTTAGCTACCAATACACTTATGTTTTGGCGCTACTATATCTATACAGTCAAACAAACCTGAGCTCAGATCGTAGAAGATGTAGAGATCCAAGATGAGATTACCACAATTCTAATGTAAAACCAGACCGACTATTGTCAAGACTTAACACAGATTTCAGTCTTTAGTAGTATTACAAAAACTGGGCATTGCATATGTCTCCTCATACATTTGGGTCATTTAATGGTTTATTTGCTCTTCTGTTTGTCTTCTATAGTAATAATTCTTTTGGGGATGAAATCTCAAGCCAATGATAGGAACGGGTTGGCATATTTGCCCTTTTGGTATAAGTCTAACCAACGATTGGGAACTCAACCACACGGCAAGGGACAGTAGAACCAAGGAACTGGTCCATTCAACTGGATGGCTAAAAATCTTGCAACTATCTATCTCTCATTTACCTTTTTGGTGCCTATACACCTTCAATAACAGTCGGCCAACACGGATATGTCAAAAAGATATTCATGACAACGCACCTTACACCAAGCATGGTCAATTACACAAGTGGACAGACCCCCAAATTCAACATGCCCAACATCCTCCTTTCTCAGACATCATTTGTAAACGTCCCTTTACATGAAGGATAGTTGACCTGTTACTGAGTTTTGATCTTTACTTCCTGAAATGTGAGAATAATTCGTTAAGAGGTAGCAATGAGGGTACGGTCTGCAATGCTTGAGATAAGATGAGAACTGTCCCTTCTCCTAGACATTTCTATTGGCATTCATGCTTGTCTGAAGAGCTTACCTTCATGAAATCTCCTACAGTGGAGGTCGCTGTTGATGGCAAGCCAAATGAGCGTTCATTTGCACCAATATTCTGCATATGTAAGATGACAGAATTTCTCCGTTCCTCAAGACTCGGAGCTCTGCTCGTCTAAGGACCAGGGAGAGGTAAATGAAAATGTGCAGAATCACTCTCATGCTTCAGTAAACCTTATAAGCTGAATTGTGAAAATCGCTTGTTGAGAAGAATGTGTGTTGGTGTTTCACAGAACCATTACTTAAGAAGCTGCTGACACTACTGAATAATGACTTGAAATTAATGGAGAGCCTGAAGGATTACCTATCAAAGTGCAGCTCAGAACAAAGCTAGTTTTTTCCATAGTCCTCCCTATGCTTCCCCATTGTAATTACTGTGCTAAGACATCAAACATTTGCGTAGAACTTGTTCTCGGTGATAATTGGTTTTCATTCCATATGTTTAGGATTTTTCGGGGTTATATGTTATACAAATGAAAATTCCAAAAAAGAATAAAATTAAAAAAAATTATTTTATGTTATCAAAGGTTTATGGTCACATTATGCTCCATAATGCCAAGTCTATAAATGTGAAATCTACATACAAGAATATGCTACTTATTAGGGAAGGTAGAATTTGGGGGAAATTGTAGACTATATCTATAATGTATGTTTTTGTTTACTTTCTTAAATTAATTTATATTGGCAAAATTGTGCACAAAAGAATGAATGATTTTATATTTAAAGCCCTCCGTGTCTCCTATAGTGCTCCAAGTGGAGCCATATTGTACCATATTATCATAGAGTCTATTAGAGGTGTCTCCTAATCAAGGAGAACAGTGCTTACAACATGTCTGGTTTACAGCTTCAAGCGTTGCCCTCAAGAAGGATAGATCCGACCACTTTCAGTGCCCATACACTCCTTTTGATATAGGCAAAGCTGTCTCTGCTTGTATCACAGGGCAGCACCCAAGCAATGACACAGCCACCCTGAAGAACGAAACTCTCAAACGTCAGGAGCACACCACCAATCAAGAAGTAGGCAGATAGGAGCTAGGGGAGCAGTGTGCTCCTGAAGATTGAAGACTTGAAAACATCCTTAAAAGGAACGTGTCGGCTCATTTTTACCCCCTATCCTATCACTACCTGTCCCTGCACCTTGCTAGCACATCCCTAACCATCCCTGTCTGAGCTAAAACTGCAATACAATGCTTGAGAAAAATGATTAACTTACATTTTCTTATGGTAATGAGGAATCCAGGCTACATCCATAGACTGACATGGACGTCACTGAGTCTCCTTTCTCCCGCCCTCGCTGCTCTTATCACGCCCTGCTAGGCATCATCATTCCTTCTCCTGCGCGCCCCTATTTTCAAAATTCCGCCTCCTCCTCATAGTATGACGCACAGCCGGAACATCATTTCCGCTCCTGCGCAGTGTGTGGGCTGTACAGGCCAGCTCCGGCGCATGTGCAGTGTGCATATTTAAGCTGGGCCGCACACCTGATAAGCCCCCACAATGCACTGGACCGGAACTGATCTCTGGCTGTGCGTCATACTGTATGGAGGAGGCGGGAATTTCAAAATAGGGGGCGAGAAGAGATGGAATGATGACCCCCAGTGGGGCGTGATTACAGCAGCGAGGGGGGGAGGATGGAGACCCGGAGAACGCCCTTGTCAGTCTACGGACGTAGCCTGGATGCCTCATTACCATAGGAAAATGTAAGTTAACAAATCGCTTTTCTCAAGCTTTATAGAGCAATTTTAGCTCAGAGAGGGATGGTTAGGGATGAGCTAGCAAGGTGTAGGGACAGGTAGTGGTAGGATAGGGGGGTAAAAACAGGCTGACAAGTTCCCTTTAATACACAAATGCATAAGGTCTTCTAATGCCCATACACCTTAGAGCTCATGCACACAACCGTAGAAATTGGACAAGTGCTATCAGTTAGCGATCTACTGCCATGCTCTGGGGAGCCGGCCAAACAGGGAAATCCCTTTGAAGCTCTGATCACAGATCTAGACTTGTATTAACATGGAACACAAATATATCAGAATTTATAATCTTTTTTGAAAATACTGCTGAAATATTGAAAACCTAAAAGACTTTGACAGAGAGTAACTTTGTGAACAAGGACATCTTGGCCGAAACATCAACTCTCATAAGTCACAATGTAAATAAATCAAGAATTTTTCATTGACATTTTTTTTGAGCATGCAGTGACCGCTTGTCAATATCCGTTGGTGATCTTGCTCCTTTTGGCTCCGCTCACCCCAAATGAACACATATTTACAACGGTATTGATATTGACAGAACCCGGCACCTCTGCGAATGGCTAATTAAGTTGATGAGATGGTGGGGTTTTGCTCAGATCGGCCGCCGAACAGAGGAATCCTATGCAAAATGAAATCTATTAAAACGATTTGGTGGCTCTCACTTGTGTGCCGTTTCCCGTCGTTCACAGAAGGGACCCGGCTCTTTGTATTGGATCAGTCGCTACCGACACATCACTACTATCCGTCTTTTTGATGGATAGCACTTGTCCCCATGTTATGAGCCTGTCTGAGCAAAAAAACTCACAGCATGCGTGATTTGCCTCGGAGAATTGGATGGCACTCGCCCATTCCACTCTGTAAGTTCATGAAAAAATCAGACCATACACAGATGACATCCCATTTTCATGGACTGACAATGCAGAAAAGTATAGAAACGTTTTTTTTTTCTCCACTTTCGAGAAAATTACCGTAATAGTACCGATCTTCTCAGAGAAAAACGGTGATGTGACCCTTGACTTAAGCAACAACTATTTCTCCCAACTGTCCCTATGAAACACATGCTATATTGGCTCAGTCAAGCAAGACTGGGCTTTTAGGGTATGTGCGCACTGGTCGGGTTAGGGCCGGATTAGGTGTGTAAACCGCCGGTCGGTTTACATAAATTTCATGTAAATTTATGTTAATCCAAACCGGCGTTTGGATTAACATTGAAACCTATGTAAACCGACACCCGCTGTGCACACAGCGGCGGTTTACACATGCTCATCCGTTGCTAACCCGCTGGGTTCCCAGCGGGTTAGCAAAGAATGAGCTTGCTCTATATTCCGGCCGGTTCTGCAGCGGCTGCAAGCAGAATCATGTGCTGCTTCCAGCCGCCGCAACACCGCCGCCGCTAAACCGCCCGTCACCCGCCCGTCTCCCGCCGCACATACCCGACAGGAAGCCGGTGGACGGCTCCGGAGCTTCCTGTCGGGTCCCGCCCAGCCGCCGCCGCCACAAACCCGCCCACCGTGCGCACATACCCTTAAAGGACATAGTGGAGTGAGCCACAGCTAGACAGCTTTGAGGGCGACATCCAGAGGAAACAAATGGATTGAGCAATGTTATTCAACATGCCATACTTCTCTCTAATTACATATTTTGCCATAGGAGGGTCTGGAAGTAAAATGAGCGGATCGCTTCTCGCAACGCTTGTCCACAGTCTAGGTCAGTGTTCTCTGATGTGGACATCAGACATGTTCCTCATCCTCCGGGATATCAGGTTCACCTTATGATTATCCAGGCTACCGAAACGTCACCTGTGCATGGCATGCCTCACAGATGACGGCTCATGAGCTGGCAAATCAAACACTGCGCTGGTCATCCGGAAGCTCAGGAAACATGCACCTCCTGTCCACGGCACGGTCAGAGAGCACTGACCAAAGTTGCACAAAACCATCAGCTCATCTCTATCCGGAAGGCTCTGTGAACATTACAAGGCCAGCTGGCTTCACTAAAACCGTTGGGTTCGGCCTAATAAATATGGCAATATCTGTGCAAAAAGGGAAATAATGCTCGTCAGCTAATAAATAATTTACTGGCATGTTTCCCAAGTCATCAATCCAATTGCCATGGGCTAAAAAAATAAATGGACTTAATTTATATTGGTGCAACTGTATGAGACACGAGGGGGGGTATAAAGAAATGTCTGACACGTTGATTAGTTGAGCTAACTATATTGGGATTATAATTTATTTTTACGTAAAATTCTTCAGAATATTTTCTCATTTTTTTTAGGCAAAGCAGGAACATTTTACCTCCGGACTCCAACAACGTTTTCGTAGGATCATTCTTTGACATTCACACTTGCAGAATACCACTGTGTGCAATTTGAGTAACTGCAGTAATAAAACTATTCTTCTGTCACGAAGCCATATGTTTTATTTACTGCCTTCTATAGCACAAAATAAAACATGTTTAGGAGCCAGAAGGAGATGGAACCCGTTATTCCAAGAGGACCAGCTATTATCATACATGAGGAGGTACCAAGACCAGGAGACAAAATTGTTGCAAGCGCGTGTATAGGGTAGTGATGTCACAAAAAGGTAGGCTACGTCATCACTATCTGACTGATCTCTGGAAGAGGCAGGATTAGTGCTGCAGCCTCTTCACAATTTTTCCTACAAAGCAAACCCATCGTGCAGAAAACTAGACCACCAGAGCCCCAACAAGAGATAGAAAACCCCTTAAAGAAGGACTCGTTTCCTCTCCTGAGAAGCCTGGCTTAAGCAGGATTCACATTTGTGTTCGGCACTGGAGCGTATGGGGTGCACATGCATACGCAGTGCCCAACGCAGGCACTGTTAGGGTACTTTACACGCCGCAACTGGGGTGTGATAACTGAGAGGCAATCCGGAGCCCCGTCACCGTCGCCATGAAATTCTACGAAATTGCGGCGTGTATTTGTGGAACCCGGTGGTGTTTTTGAAAGTTGCGACTTCAGAGCTCTGCTCCAAAACCAGAGGCAACATGAAGGGGAAATTCCGTGCTTTTGGAGTGTGAAGGGGGATAGGGATGGAATCAGCGTCGCCTACTGATTTCCTGGAGGTGTGCCACAGCGTGCTGGAGATGGCCCCCCCCAGCGATGATTGGTGGTGGCTACTGTGTTTCCATTGGCTGTCCCTTCACAGGGCGACATATTAGAAGAGCTGTCTATTCACACTACACAATTGCAAGAGCGTCATGTATTAGCTAGCCTTCCTGCACAGGCTGGCCAATCATGATGCTATTGTGTTGTCTAATCAGCGTGTTTGGGGCGCGGAATACACAAGTTGTCATGCCTATGTTCTTGCGGCGCTGAACAGTACGCCCACATTCCTTTGGGGATTGCGGCGTTTGAAGCGGCGTCGGGAGTCAACCGATGTTTCCTACTGTTGGTGGGGGAACTTCGGGGCGACACGTCGCCTTAGGTTGAGGGCGAATTTGCGGTGTATAGATGCCCCTTCGGCGTTCGGAGACAACCATGAAAAATGTGCACTCGCACGTTAGGTTGCCTCTGATCGCCGCAAAGTTGCGGCGTGTAAAGGTACCCTAATGTGAACACAGCGGCAATTGTCTGCATGGGTTCAAATAATAATGTCAAGAGAGAGACCAGGCAGCATAAACATGACGTTCTCTGCGGATGCTTGCAGATGGCAATGATTTTCAATTCACTGCCATGCATTGTTTGCTGACAAACCAAGCACCTGCGGACGCACAAAAAATGCAACATTTTGCGTTTGGAGGGTGCTTTTAGAAAAACGCAACCCAACGCAAACGCAGCCAAATGCAGGTATTATGAGTTCCCATTTTAAACATAGGAACACAATGCGCATGCGTTTAGCTGCATTCGATTACGCTGCGTTGCAAACGTGAAACCAGGATTAGTAAACTCTTGTGTATGTTTTTCTTAAAACTGTTACCCTGTTACCATTGCCGTTGTGAAAGGGGTGTGTGCCTAAGTCTGCCTTTGACTGTGCAGTAACAGCTTATTAAGGGACCCTTCCCCAATTGATACCATCCTGTTGTCAATTTACTCATACACTTCCTATAGGAATAGCAAGAGAACAGTAACAAAAGAGCTACAGAAATGATATTTCATAGGAAATACCATTATTGGCTTAAATTGACATGTCAGCAGAGCAGTCAAGTCTTCTGCTGAAGGCATGTATTATTTAAAGGGGCCTTTCAAGCAGGGCTGTGGAGTTGGAATCGTGGAGTCAAAGTCAGTGTCCATTTTGCTGGGACCTCTACCGTTCCTGAGAATTGAAGAGCCCCATGTGAATAGAATGGTGGTCATGGAGCGGTGGTGTCACGTGTAGCCTGTGCTGCAGCCTTTTTGAACTGCTCTGCAATGATTAAATGTGCTTATTCCTATTGATACCTTCGGGGTTAATTTCAGTAGCTGCTGCAGTATTTCTGTCTATTGGCTGTTGTGACTCCTCAGGTGAGCTGGTCTTTGTGTATCAGTTGACGTCGTTCTCCATGCCTCTAGTCTTTAAATAATTCCTTTTCCCATCAGCAGGTGTCATTGATAAGAGTTCAGTCTCTGCTCTGACCTTGTGCTGTGAGGATGTAGTGCTGTTACAGAAGCATTCCTGAAGCAAACCGCTTTGTGAGAATATCTGTTGGGAGTTGCCGTTCATTTCCCTGGGTGGAGATGAGGGAGTGTTGTCCCAGGGCTGAATAGGAGCAGAGCAAGGTTGGTAGCCAGGGCATCTCCACCTTTATGGGTAACTCTGGGATCAGGATCAGCTAGGAAACCCCAGTCTACAGGGTCAGATTAGCTTCCCTGATTCCCTCAGCATATCCCTATACTCCTACTACTATTCCACTCATTACAATGTGCTGAAAGTCGATTTTCTACTTGATCTATAAAACGTATTACACCATGCACTAAAGTAAAAAGGCAATAAAAAAATATCACAAAGTAAATCACTTAGAAAAACACAACTAGCCCTCCCCAATCTGCTAACAAATTACACGAGACATAAACAACAATAATTTAATTAACAAAAACAATCGAGGAAAATGAAACGATAAAAAGGTCTAAAAGATATGATGGCAGTAATGAAGAAGAATCAGCGCTGGTTTTAGTAGCATTAAGAACTGAACTAAATAAATATTTTAATACCACAAAGGGTTTCATTAAATCGAGACTCGTCAGTTTAATGACTTTATGCAGTCTTTATAGTATATCCCTTTCCTCGGCTAATTAAAGATTATTTAAAGAGAAACAATTCTAAGTGAAAGGTTTCTAGAATTTAATTAACATTCATTTAAGCCCCGAAAGCTGGAGAAAAGCACATTAAAGGGTTAAAAGTGGGAAGAAAATTCAGGATTTAATTAACTTGGTAATATGTTCGGGGATATCGAAGAATAGACTATAAAGAGGACCCCCCCTAAAGGGAAAACTTCAACTCCTGGGCCCAATGCAAAATTTGCAACAGGCCATCCCATCGAGTGCCATACCTTCTTACTTTATAAAGTAGTAATGTTGAACTTGCTTAAGGTTTTGGGCTTGGGTGTGGCTGATATTTGTTGCATCCCCTATTGTTATTCCCCCACCTCTGGCCAGATAACATATACCCTCATAAAGGTTGTATAATTCATTTCTTAAAAGGGTTTTTCCCATCTCACCAATTTCTGGAATTTCTATAGGATAGCTGCAGAACCCACCGCTAGGACCCACATCTATGAATGGGACTTTCTTGTCTTGTCAACGGGGAGGTGGCCGCTTATGCTTTTTGATTTCTATGGGAATTCCAAAAATTCCTGAGCAACCCAGTGGATATGCTATTATCAGAATATGACACTGAGGTATCACAGCCTATTTATGTGGATTAACAATCTATAGAGCGGTGGCCATATTTATCAATGCAATTTATTCAGCAGCTCGTAGACCAGGGGTCCCCAAACCTGTGGGTCAGTAACCAATGTGGCCCGTCATGTGCAGCTTGCAACTGTCTTCCCGCTTGGGCGTAAGTACTAGTTGCCTGAAAAATGCCCACAGGCAACCCAAATCCTAACACCTAACCGTAACCCCATGTCTAACACCCAACCCTAACCCAATGTCTAGCACCTAACCCTAACGCTAACATCTTAACCTAACACCTAACCCTGACCCCATGTCTAACACCTAACATTAACACCTAAATCTAACACCTAACCCTAAGGGGTTCTTCACACTAAGCAAGATCGCTAGTGAGATCGTTGATGCGTCACAGTTTTTGTGATGCAACAGTGACCTTGCTATATGTGACACATTGCAGCGACCAGGCCCCTGCTGTGAGATCGCCGATCGTGTTGGAATATCCTGAACCATTTTTTGGTCCTCGGTCTCCCGCTGGGCAGCATGTTTCAGTGTGTTTGATGGGGACAACGACCAACGACCTCAATACTACAGGTCTGAGTGACAGGGTCCCAACGACCACCGTATCGTTGCTGCGTCGCTGGTGAGATCTGACTGTTTGTCATCTCACCAGCGACCACGTAGCAACGCTCCAGCGATCCCTACCAGGTCCTATCATTGTTGGGATTGCTGGTGCGTCGCCAAGTGTGACGGAGCCTTAACCCCTTGTGTAACACCTAACCCCAACACCTCACCCTAACACCAACCCTGTGGGCATTTTTCTTTTGGCCATTTTTCTGGTCACCATAAGTATCAGGTCTAGCAAACAGCTACGAAGAGCAGATCCTCAGACAGTGACTCTTGTAAGTAGCCCCGACACAGAAAAGTAAATGTGAATGGGGGTAAGGTGGGAACCCCTGGATCTTGGTATACTGCCTCGATGTGGAAAAGGTTTGGCTGTCATTATACCGTTAATGGAGACTCTGGGTGTCACCACTGTTAGAGGGGCGATAGCTGGACGTGGCTTGCAACCTTCTCTCAAAGCTGAATGTGCTTGTCAAGAAATGTTGGGGACCACCGAGTTAAACCCTGAAAGTAAAGTGGACACTATTCCTATATTCTCCAAACTGTACGCTGGTATATATACGGTAACTAATATCTACGCTGCTATAGATCTCCACTGCTATATATCTAATATGTACGCTGCTATATATCTACGCTGCTATATATATCTATGCTCCTATATATATATGCAGTGATAATATCTATATCTACCCATTCAGCCAAGCACATGGTAAGTATATATAAGTACATCCGCTACCAGTCTGAGCAGAGCGTGTTAATCTGTGATTCCTATTCTAATGCATTTCGGGAAAGGTCGACTTGTCATACATCGGCCTAAATTTCCTATATGCTGATATAATAAAAATCTTTTTTTTTTTTTTTTTTATTCTCAGCAATGCATTATGTTCCAGGACTATAAATTAAAGTTAAGCACCAGGCAGACATCATTTAAAAAAAAAAGAAAGAAAGAAAAAAATGCAGAATAAAAGCGTCCTCATTTGAAAGTGAAAGTACTGATTAATTCCGACCGTGCGGGCGTAAGCTTTTCAGCTGTGCAATTATATAATACTCCATGTTTGTACGCTTCATTTCAAGACAGTCAAAAGAATTTCCCATACAGCGGCCGCCAAACATTTCTATATTAAAGACAATAATGATAAAAGATTAATCTTATAGGGAGACATTTGCAGATTAAACCCCGGGATTAGTAAAATTCTACATGAAGCCAGAACACCCGGCCGCCTGTTTGGTTTTTTTCCTCTATCTATACCTTTCAATCAGTCTCTGCACATCTGGGAGCAAAGAAATACCGTTTTCATGCAAATGCGTCCATCCCCGAGCCGGCTGTAACTTTCGTTTAATCCTCCTTTGCTCGGTGAAACGGTGCTAGCCGCCTGTTAATCAGCAGCCGCAACCTCCCTAATTATTAGTAAATTATTGTCTCCTTCCGATGCATAATTACCTGTCAGGCTTGATGCAGGATCTGGGGACAGAATGATGTTGGACTTGCTGTTTTGTCCTGACGGAACATCCCTGTGCATCGATGCTGACCCAACAGAGACGTGGGGAAAGCAAAAGAGGAGGGTCACAGTTTAATGCTGTTACCATGTGCTGTATATAGCTGGAGGTCAAGTAAGAATTTACCCTTTAAGGAGGATTAAGGTACTTAGCTGATTACTGCTTGGCCGGTATTGCCTGCAAAATGCATGCTGTAACCCTTGACGATCTGAAGATATTATTTAAAAAACTATTTTTTAAATGTAAATTATATTTGTACACAATGGATAGAGATAACGGATCTAGTAAGCTACAACGGTTTGCAGGTAAGTCTAATATTACATTTTAAAACTTCCCCAAAAAACTATGTAAGTGACAACATTTCTATAGATAAAGAATGATTAAAAACATTTTTTGTTCTTTTTGGCATTAATAAAGTTATCGATTTTTGCACTTGCTAAATACTCAATATTATCCCTTTGAGCTACTGAAATATATATATTGCACAACTCTGGGAATTTATCAATATACTCTTTCTGAGAAGATTTTATATATATATAATATACAACAGCTGTGATGTTTCCGCTTTTGTATAGCTGTGCTGTGTAGGCTGGGGCAGAGTCGACAGAGCCATCTGATCATCATGCAAGCACAGGTCAATAGCAGGTTACCTCTCCATTGCACAGCTAGTAGCCTGGACATGACTGGATAATCACAGTAACACTATCCCATATCATTGTATTGCCTCCAGTATGTCTATGATTATATATGTAATATATATCTATATATATTATATATATATTGCTCAAAAAAATAAAGGGAACATTTCACATTTAACATTGCTCCCTTTATTTTTGTGAGCAGTATGTATATGGTATTATATATATTTTATAATATATGTGTAATACATATATCAGGGGTGGCCATACATCATTGGTGCAAACCGTGCAGTCACACAAGGGCCCAAGAGGTAAAGGTTCCATTTACCACCTCTGAAGATGGTAAATTCAGTGATACGATGAGATATTGTCCTGCAAGGGCCCAATCGCTGTTCTTGCACAGGGGCAATTTGTCTGAGTCCACCATATTTTTTATATATATATATATATATATGTATATCTTTTATATTGAAAAAATATTCTACACATCACCAATTTTGTAATAAATATATTTGTTAAGGTGTTACTGTGGCGCCCCACTGGTCAGTGTGCCACAGTAGGGTACTGCACCTAAGCCAGTGTTTGTGGTATCCCAGTTATTGGAGGATGTGATGTTGAACTGAGGCTCTCATCCCTGCATTCACACACCTAGAATAGGGGGACTAAAGGGTTACTTGTTTGCCTGGGAGACTCAGTCCCGGTGGGAGGAGCTTAGGTGTACAGAGAGGAGAACCCTGCGAGAGTGTGGAGAGGGGGCCTGTAAAGGAAGGCTACCCAGACAGAAGGAGGAGACCCAGCACCAGAACATACGGTTATTCGGTCTGGGGGTATCCTAGTCCGAAAGGGAACCGGCTCTGAGCGCGGTGCAGGCGCATGCAACCATGAGCCTCCAACACCGTGAGTCGCAGGTCTGTTAAGCAGCCCCTGACCTTGTCCACGAAGCACAGCCCCACTAGGAGCTCCAAAGTGGGTTGAGCCCCATAGAGAAGGTATCCTATTCACCCAACAGGCCTGGTAGGAAGAGGGTTTGTGCAGGGCAGCGCAAGGAAAGACACAGAGGGACGGAGAGTAAAAGTTGAAAGAACATCTTAGGGAGCCTCAAAGAACTTTACATTCTCTGGTAACTACCCGGCCAGCTACCTGTAGAACTGTGTGACTGTGTACCAGAGAACTGCCATGACAAGTTACCAGAAAACTACTTGTGCAGAGCAAGCAAATCTCCAGTGTTTCATTCTGATTAAGTTAATCTACAGAGTGCTGCCACTACAACAGCACAGCAGCCACACTGCCCTGGGGACCCTGCTCTACCTGCAGGGAGCAAGACCAAATGGCTGCAATAACATCATCCCCAGAGGTCTGAAGCAGCGCTGTCATCCTCATCAGAAACTGCAGGTGGAGTACAGAATTTATTCTTTTATTTTTACTTTCAAACACCCCTTTTTTTTAAGCGACCACCAGGGCCAAGGCCCGGGCAGGCCACCAGTGACATCCCCTTTCAGTAACCCCCGGTACCAGAGTCCCCACGCCTTGGGGTGGGTTATTACTGACATGAAGTTCTCAGCAGATGTCAGTAACAACCATCCAATCCACACAGACAATTAAATTCAGACTATAGCTATCCATGGTACGTTATGTGTAATAATGAGAAATGGAACAGGAATAAAGTATTGAACACATGAAGAAAGAGAGGTGGAAAAAGCATTTAAAAGTTATGACACTAACTGAAATCTATCAGTAATTAGAAAGCAATCCTGCCACTTTGTGAGAAATAATATCAGCTGGTTCAACGGATGGCCGATAAAATTACCAAGGCCACCACACAAGAAACATCTCATGATGGGTAAAACCAGTGAGCTGTCTAAAGACTTTTGCAGCCTTGTTGTTGCAAAACATACTGATGGCATTGGTTACATAATTTTTAAACCACTGAAGGTTCTAGTGAGCACTGATTGGACCATAATCTCAAAGTGGAAAGAACATAATTTCACCATAAACCGGCAACGACCATGCGTTCCCCACAATATTCTGACAGAGGAGTACAAAGATTATCAGAAAAGTTGTCCAATAGCAAAGAACCAGCTGTGAAGAGCTACAGAAAGACCAGGAATTAACAGGTACAATTGTTTAAAAAAAACAATAAGTAAAGCACTCAACCTGCATGGCCTGTATGTACGTTCACAACGCAAGACTCCATTGCTAAACAAAAAGCTTGTTCAAGAGGGTTTAAAGTTTGCTCAACAACATTTATTCAAGAATGTGAAACACTGGGAAAATATAGACTAGTCAGATCAGAAAAAAATCAAACTCTTTGGATGCCATAATACACACCATGGTTACAGGTCAAAGGGCAAATCACCCCAAAAACACCATACCAACAGTGAAGTTTGGTGGTGAGAACATCATGGTGTGCAGCTCTTCTTCAGCATACGGCACTGGCAAACTTCATGTAATTGAAGAAAAGGATGAATTGACAAATGTACCGAGACATTGTTGCTAAAAATCTGCTGCCATCTATCAGGAGGAAGAAGATGTAACGAGGGCGGACATTTCAGCAAAACGATGATCCCAAACACACAGCTATGTAAACTCTCACTTGGTCTTAGAGAAAGAAAATAAAGCTGCTAGAATGGCCGAGCCGATCCCCGGAGCTGAATCTAACAAAAAATTTATGGAAGGAACTAAAGCTCGGAGATCGTAGAAGGAGTCCATGCTTCAAGTAGCACACACAGACACACAATGCAAAGATTGGGTCAACTTCTCCCCTGATTTCAGGTGTGATTCTCATATTGCCGACACCTATTATTCTCCACAGGTGAGTTTGAACGAGCATCATACGCATGAAATAAAGTTGTTTACCCACAATTTTGGAAAGGTGCCAACAATTTTGCATGGGGGTTTTGTGTGACATTATGTCTAATTTGCCCTTTTTTCAGTTTGTTTTTTTGCTGTTCCAATATACACAAAGAAAATAAATATGTGTATAACAAAACATGTGTAATTGCACTAATTTTCTGGGAGAAATACTTGATTTTCTGGAACACATTCAAAGGTGCCAACACTTTCAGCCATGACTGTAGTTTACGGTATATATTCATTTATTTTGTATAGCTTTGCAGTGTAGACTGGGGTAGAGTTGACAGAGCCATCTTATTATGACGGTAGTATAGGTTGCTGGTAGTTTACCTCTGTATTGTATTGCTGGTGGCCTAGATATGGCAAGATAAATACAGATAACACCCGCCTGCATCACTCCATTGTCTCTAGGTACATAATCTCTCTCTAGAAACTGTATTAGTCTATTGATACTTTCATTAGCTCCCATTCATTGCAGCTGCCATAAAGAAAAGACATCCTACTTCCAGTATTTACGGCATTACAGGAAGAATGTGTGTGTCGTCAGTATGGCCGCTCCCAAATAAGTTTTTAAATCTAAAAAAAATCTACAAAATGTAAAAAAAAATGAAAATAACATACACCTATAGTAAGCATTCTTTCTGCAGCATATTTCCAGTGATCAACTCTAGGAGACCAATATATGGTATATATTATATACCTAATCATCACAACATAGGGGTCATTAGAGGAGCCCGTGCGCAAGATATTCACAGACGATGTAGTGCAGGGGATCAATTCTGGGAAAACTATGATTATTGATGAAAAGTATTGCTAAACTGCTATTGGAGCTTATTTGATAATCCAAAATATAGATGAGTGAACCTTTGTGGGTATGGAGTTCGGCTGATTTACATGAACAAAGCACTTCAACGATCATCGCTGTGCTCGGGTACATTCGGTGCTTGGGGACACTCAATTGTTTTGCTTATGACTGGCTGTATGTGGGTAGAGAACCGAACTGCCCAATCATTGTGTCTTTAAAGGGAACTTGTCAGGTCCCCTGTGCACCCAGACCTTGAGCAGTTGTGGGTGCATATCTCAAATCCCTGCCTGATAGTCCGAGCATTTCCCGATCATGCATGGTGACCCTCTCTGAAGCCAGGGTGCATGCACCCGGCAATAGAGACGCTCACTGGTGAGGGATACACAGCCACGCGCAAGCTCGTTAGCCCACAAAGCATGCTATTCCGCCCCTGTGGGCGTGTTAACATGAGTTGTATAGCATTGCCAACCCAATCGCTATATTAAGCAGCGCGTGGCTGTGTACCCCTCACCAGTAAGGTTGGCTTCACACCATGTTTTCCAGGATCCGGGGCTGTCCGGTGTGAACAGCCCCGTATCCGATTTCGGCCTCATAGTATCCCTATAGGGCCGGATGGAGCAGTCATTTGCCATCTGGTTTCCATCTGTCCGGGAGGATCCGTGAGGATGCGGGTTTTTCTCTCAGACACAAAATCGCGGCTTGCAGGAAAAATCGGCACAAATCTGATCCTCCCGGATCCAACATAAAATCGGATGCGACTCTCGGACGCCGGCTGCTGAAGTTTAGCAGTGAACACTGCTGAACTTCAGCAGCTGGAGAGCTCCCCGTCTGAGATTTCAGGATCTTGAAATTTCAGCAGCTGCAGCTGTGATCTGCCGAATCCGGCAGAAAACAGTTTGTCCAGGGCTATCAGATTCTGCAAAACACCGGACAGAACCTGATACACCACAACCTTGGCGTGAAGCCAGCCTAAGCATCTCTGTCGCCAGCACCCTCAGCTTCAGAGAGGCTCATTGCGCATGATCGAGAGTCGACCGTACTTGTGGTCATGCGCACTACTCTAAAGTGTATGTATCTTGGCTTTAGAGAGGCATACTGTGCATGACCAAAACACAGCGCCATTCTTGATAAAAATTTGCTGCCATTTATTAGGGTGGGCATTTCACCAAGAAAATGATCCCACACAGCCAATGAAACTCGTAATTGGTTTCAGAGAAGGAAAATAAAGCTGCTAGAATGGCCGAGCCAATCCCCGTAGCTGAATCCAAGAGAAAATGTATGGAAGGAACTAAAGCTCAGGGTTCATAGAGGGAATCCATGCTTAGTGTGGCATACACAGACACACAATGCAAAGATTGAGCCAACTTCTCCCCTTTTTATCTGGTTTCAAGTATGATTGTAATATTGCCCACATCTGTTACTTCCCATAGGTGAGTTTGAATGAGCATCACATGCTTGAAACAAAGTTGTTTGCCCACAATTTTGGAAAGGTGCCCACTTTAGAATAGTACACATAACCGAAAGTAGTGACAGTTCCTGATCGTGCGTGGTGAGCCTCTCTGAAGCCAGAGGTGTATACATCTGGAGCCAGAGACGTTCACTGTGAGGAATATGAATTTAACCATTGGGATGATGCTATGCAAATCATGTTATCACACCCACAGGAGCGGAAAAACTTGCCATGTGGGCTGACTAGTCGGGGAACTAACGCCCCTCGACTAATCAAACCCCTAGTTAGCATATCATAAACGATCTTTAGAAATACTTTTTCTAAAGATCGGTTTATGTGTGCTATGACATGCTGGCGCTATCTGGCAGGGATTTGGGTATGTGCACCCAGAACTGCTTGTGGTTTAGGGTGCACAGGGGACCCGACAGTTTCCCTTTAAATGAGGTTCGAGTCAAGTTTAGGACCCAAAAATACAGTTAAAAAAAGTTTAGCTACACCCCCAGAACCCGAATTTACACGGGTCCACTCATCTCCATATCTAAATGCCACAAGCACCAGAGGATGTAAATATGCAACTACTCCTGGAATTACAGTGTTTATTGAGTCCAAGTCATAAGACTACAGCAGCCGTTCTACACATGATCCAAAATACTTTCAAGCATCTTTTCCATGAGAGAAAGTGATCATGTGTGACCACCAGCCCTGGACACACCAGGAGGACACACTGAAGGGGAATCAAATGAACAGCAGGGGGCGACATAACAATTATGCAACAGGGATCCCTGCACATAGGAGGTTTTATTAAAACTTATTGAAAAAATCATTGGATAATCCCTTATATTACTTTCATTTTTTCCTGTCTGTATCTATATTACTCAGTGTTTCCTAGTCTGCTTTTATTAGTTTTTTCTTTGCACTACAAGCCGTCCCACACTAATGATAAACCAATATGTGAATCTTTACTTGTGCCTCATGTATGAAAAAAAATAATGCAAAGTAAAAATTCTGAAATTATCCAGTACTACCAATTCAGAATTGCTGGTTATTGAAAACATAAATCTGGTTTCAGTCCGTGGCATTCTTTGACAGCAAATCATTGGGATGTGCCAATCCTTTCATATCAGGGCAGGGGTTAAGGTGAACCTGTTACCAGGTTTTTACCATACAATCTGCAGCCACCACTAGTAAGCCCTTATATACAGCATTCCTGATACCTGTATATAAGTCCCCAGGCTGAACTGTATAATGTAAAAAAGACCATTTATTATACTCACCTGCGGGTGGTCCGGGTTGATGGGCATCACTGATCTTGATCCACTGATTTCTCTCCGCTTGCGATCGTCGTCCTCCTTCCCTGCTTTGTGTAGATGATGTGTCCCGCGTCACCAACACAGTCTCCTCCATTGTGCCCCTGTGCACATCTCATTGCCCTTCTGAGGGCAGAGCAATTTATTGTAGTGCACATGCACAGGCGTTCTTTGACCTTTCCCTGTGCCTGCATATTACAATACTTTGCTCTGCCATCAGGAGGGCAGAGAGAAGTGCGCATGCAATGGAGGAGGCTGTGTGGATGATGTAGGACGTGTCATCCACACGAAGCAGGGAAGGCGGACAAGGATCGCAGGAAAGGAGGAGGCGCCGAATCAAGACCAGCAACGCCCATCAGACCGGACTGCCCCGTAGGTGAGTATAATAAAAGCTCTTTCTTATGTTATACAGATCAGCTTGGGAACCTACATACAGTATTCTACAAACGGTATATAAGGCCTTATTGGGGTGGTCACAGTTTATAGCAGAAAAACCTGGTGACAGGTTCTCTTTACCTATCAAGATCCGAGCCGCACATTCTACTGTTTAGTTATGTGTAACGCATGCGCCGGAAAGCACCACACACACCAAACGCATTCATAGGCCCCATGAACCCAACACATGCTATAAAGATTTCTTTTTAGCATACACTGAGCTGGTATACTTTGGCATTCTGGTCATATTTTTTTACCTTATGGAAACTGTATTCACCAACACCATTTTTATATAGGGGAAAACCTATATTACGTGATTAAGGTATTTCGTTTTGCATACGTCCAGAGCTTTTGTCCTTGGGTATACATCAATTAATTCTCCCAATAATTACCTACAATGTAAGACAGTAGCAAAAACTAAATGAACTGTTCCTTGTTTTGACCAAAAGTCATTTTTGCAATTAGGATATAATAAAAAATGTTAACTCTTTGGCTCCTGTGGCCTCCGTGTGTCACAATATATGGACTGTATTTCATGTAAGTTTGTTAATAGCTTTTGTCCCAATAATACCCAAACGGAAGTACGGCTTGATATTTGATATACATATTCCAAGAAGGATTTTCCGAGTGGAGAAAGCCGCACAGACTCCATCTTCCCGACTTCTTCTCTTTTACACCTCCGCCATCCACTTCCCATTGACTATCCTGCAACGTTCGGGACATACATCTCGAGGAAAATAAATCAAACAATCTCTAATAATGTTACACAATGTCAAAGTTGCCCAAAGCAGAAAATTAATGACACAGCGGATCTAATATCGTCCTGAACGGCGAATGCTCGGATATTTGCAGGACAAAATGTATCTGTTTATCTTAAACTCTGTGGGCTGCAAATATGATCTGCTTCCCACAAAAGGGAAACGTGGAGGTGAGAGACGCTGTATAAACACATTAATTGAAATGTATAATGGATTAGGTGCGGTGTATCTGATTTTACAGTAAAAATCCATTGCGTCTCAAGCAGCTTATCACACAAGGCACAAGAAGATGTGTCTTGTGGTAGAAGAAAGATATCAGATTCTACTCATAATGTAAGAAACTATACTCCACCATGGTGGAGATAAGTAGAAGAAGGGTTACAAGAGGGTTGTTTTGGTCAACAACTTGATGATCAACTCAATAAAGAGGAGACGCAAAGCAATCCGTATACAATAACAATGCGGGAGCCTTTTTCTTAGAAAGCTGCATTGTGGTGCTCCTCTGTTATTAATCCTGAAATGAAAAGTGAATTGACCGTGAAACAATAATTTAGCTTCATTATGACAAGTTTGCACTAATGTACGCACTCAACAGGATCTATACATCATAAGGGGTGGTCCAAAACTAACTGTCACAAAAGTTGTATAGCGGGTGAGGAAAAGAAAGCAGGATGCTAACAATGGGCAAGGAAACCTAGGTAGCTAGTCTAGCCCTGGACTGGGTCCCTGCTAGCCCTGTACCCAAAAGTACCTTTGATGATGAGAAGGTCTGGGCCACCACCCTTGCCATCTGCTCCTCAACGACCCATGTGCTACACCCCCTCACCTCCCCACAACGGACAGGAATACACAGCAACTTCCACAGAAGTTGCTTCAGCAAGTGCAAAGACGTCTTCAGCTCACACGGTGAAAGGCAGAATGAAACTCTATCAGCGACATCAGCTGGAGGAAGAGGAGGCTATTTAAAGGCCAAGGGCATGGTCACCTGACAAATCTACAACTCCCCACCTGCAGGACCGCATACCACATATAGACAGCAACATCAGCTTCAGCATTAACCCTGGAAGAACCAAAATAAATTTACTCTTATTTAAACTGCAACAGAGTAATGTCACATAGGCTGCGGAGCAGTCAACACGTGACACTAACACCCTAAATGTCTATTTCATGGTAGAATCAAATTGCTTTTCAAGTATGCTTAAACTAAAAAACCCTACAAGTCTCGTTTTACTCTGTTTTGTTTTTTTCTAGCAACATCCTGTTCGATTATATTTAGGTTGAGAATCCCCAGTGCATGCTAGAATTTCCAAAGAGACGTCATCAGGGGGCAGAGGCTGTGGCCACCGCCGCCGCCTCTGTCCACACCTGAAACAAAGAGTCATCAGTTACCGTAATTCCGTTTTAGAGGCATCTTCAATGAGGATGCGTCAGTTTTAAATTCCGACGTACGCTTAGTAAGGATCTTGTCTCTGTGCAATCTTCTTTGTAATGCACAGTGACAGTGCACTCCCTCGCCAGCTGTGATGACAAGTGATGAGCCAAAAGGAGAGTACCACTGGATGTGAATTTCATTTGGGCCTCCTCCTGGCATGATATTATCTGTGCTTCCCACCGCAATCATGACAGCACACCATGCTAGCTAATCAAAGCTAGAGATGGGGATGCCAGCAGGTGGGGGGTGGTCACAAGGTCAGGGCTGAGGAGTCAGTGCCCATTTGGTGGAGTCAGAGTCAGTATAAAACGGACCAAAAATATACAATGAATTAGATACAGTAGTTCATTGCAGAATGTGGTGAATATTGTTATTATAAATTAATATGTTCTATCTAAATATCTTGATTATTGTATCATAATGATGTTCACATTGTACTACAGTAAATGTATCACTTAAACATGAGCCGTGTATGAGGGTGTCAGAGTTGGAATCAGGGAATTGAGGAGTTGGAGGTTTGGCTTATTGACTCCCCCGCCCTGCACAGGGCTCCGGTCCAGGAGTCATGGAATACAGATCTCTGCTGAACCAGGTACCGGTGAAATGATTCTAGTGTTATATTGTACACTTTCTTGTCCCACCATTACATATCATATTCATTGTGCAGAGTGTAAAAATGTAAAAACATTTGCATGCTGTTTAGAAAATATTTAGAAAAGAATTATGATATTTACTAATAGAGGTGTCACGATCTCCACACTGCCTTTGTCTGTTACTAGGTTATTGTGGAGATTGTCAATCTGGGCTGGCTTTGTGCTGCAATCACCTGCATTCAGCTCACTTGATTAGGCCTCTATTTAAGTAAGCTTGCTGCTCTATTCAGTGTCAATTGTACACTTGCCTTTGGCTGTGTAGGACTGATCTCTCTGTACTCTGAGCCAGACCCTGCCTGACTTCGTTACTTTACCTGGACTTGACTCTGTTTGTGACCTGACTCCTCTTTCTGCCTGCTCCTCTGTATTTATTCTGTTTTGTCCCTCTGGTCTCATGACTTCGGCTTGAATTGGACTTCGCTTCTGACTATCCCTTGCTGTTACTGCACCATTTCCTGGAACTGACCCCGGATTGTTTTGACCTCTCCTTACTGCCCGTAAGTAGTACTACGGTATTATTATATTTACTTTCAGTTATTACAGTCTGTTTTCTGCACCTCAGAGATGAGTTATTACTGTAGTGACTCACGTCATAAGAGGATAGCGCCTACTGGGGTCCAATATTTATAGCATCTTATGAGCGGACGCACATGCTCAGTCACTATTGCCAATGCTAATTGCATAGTGATTCTCTATTGAACACATATAGCTCCTGCTCTGCTTATCTGAGAAGGAGCAGAGCTGGCTGTCCTGTAAAATGGCAGTATATCTGAGAAGACTCCCTCTCTACGGGAAGTAAGAAAGGACTAAATCATCAGCTGCCAGAGGGGGAAGCAGACTGATTTTTTCCAAAGACAGCCAATAGCATTATAAATTAGCAGCAATCACTAGGGGTGCCAAAAACATTGTAACTTCCTTTATTGCCATTTACTTTTGGTATGATTGACAAGCAATTATGCTAACCCCTTTTGGATATTTGTCCCTGGTTGTTTCTGGGCCCTCTCTTTGTCTGTTAGCCATCTGAAAACAACTACAAATTAAATCCCTTGTTATGTAAGCCCCAACATGTTCATTATAAGGTAAGTCCCCGTTTGTTCATTACTATGTAAGTCTCTAGTATGTTCATTACTATGTATGTCCTGGTGTGTTCATTACTATGTAAGTCCTAGTATGTTCATTACTATGTATGTCCTGGTATGTTCATTACTTTGTAAGTCCTGGTGTCATACCGGGTGTAAATGACTCCTATGAGCGCAAAGCAACACAAAGGGTGACGGTGGGGAAGGCATAGAAGGAAGGCACTGGTAATAGAAAGAGGGGATCACCTCCTGACACTTACCTGAATCTGAACCCTGTGCTCTCCAACATCCCTATATGGGTCTTTGCCCCTGTCGCCGTCTCATGCGTAAACTGTTACTCACCCTAAACTAACCCTGGTAAGTGAGCAGGCCGGAGAGGACTTTAGCCTCACCTCTACAATAATACAACACAGGGAAAGGTACACAGGCAGAGGGAAAGATGACTCAAAAGGATATAATACAAAAACTCCAAAATTGCAGCGTGCTACCTACTGCAATAGACAGCACTCCAATTTTATCCAGAGACAGACTCTTTCCCCAGTGGTCAGCATAGAATGAGATTCTATTACTGGCATAAATTGACCAGACATATGACTCTTGATAGTGAAGGGAAGTGGTCACAAAAAGTCTACACCTGAGATTTGACTGGGATTTGACAGCAAGAGCAGCCAATAAAGGAAAGGGTCCTTAATCCCTGCAGCACCAAAATAAATTAAATACATTTAAAAGTAAGCATGGACCTGATCCATCATATGCAGGAACCTTCAGGCTCCAGACTCGTCATAGGTCTCACTAGGGCAGGAGACACCTGTGATACCTGGTATGTACATTACTATAAATACAGACCAAAAGTTTGGACACACCTTCTCATTCAAAGAGTTTTCTGTATGTTCATGACTATGAAAATTGTAGATTCACACTTAAGGCATCAAAACTATGAATTAACACATGTGGAATTATATACTTAACAAAAAAGTGTGAAACAACTGAAAATATGTCTTATATTCTAGGTTCTTCAGAGTAGCCACTTTTTGCTTTGATTACTGCTTTGCACACTCTTGGCATTCTCTTGATGTGCTTCAAAGCAGCAAAGCACCTCCACACCATCACACCTCCTCCTCAATGCTTCACGGTGGGAACCAGGCATACAGAGTCCATCCATTCACCTTTTCTGCATCGCACAAAGACACGGTGGTTGGAACCAAAGATCTCAATTTTGGACTCATCAGACCAAAGCACAGATTTCCACTGGTCTAATGTCCATTCCTTGTGTTCTTTAGCCCAAACAAGTCTCTTCTGCTTGTTGCCTGTCCTTAGCAGTGGTTTCCTAGCAGCTATTTTACCATGAAGGCCTGCTGCACAAAGTCTCCTCTTAACAGTTGTGGTAGAGATGTGTCCGCTGCAGTGGCGTAACCGGAGTCTGGCGGGCCCCAGTGCGATATTTAGACCGGGCCCTCCCCCCAGGAGTGCATCAGCCCTCACGCCGGGGGTGAGGAGCGGGGGTGTGTGCTGCTGGCCGCAAGTGAGGTGCGGGGGGAGGGGGGGAAAATGGTTTAATGCTGCCGCCGCAGACTCCCCGGTGGTGCGCACAGTGCAGGGCAGGGAGCCAGCAAGCGGATCAGAGGAGGGTAGGGGCGGGATCAGCAGCAGGAAGCTTCCCTCCCTTCACCTCGTCTCTTCTGACACACGGAGTGTCAGAGCTGAGCTGCGATTGTGGTCGTGGGGGGGCAGCTGGAGGCGCGGGCCCCCTACAGGTCCGGGCCCGGTTTCAGCCGTGACTGCTGCGACCGCAATCGGTACGCCACTGGTCTGCTGCTTGAGCTCTGTGTAGCATTGACCTGGTCTCTAATCTGAGCAGCTGTTAACCTACAATTTCTGAGGCTGGTGACTCGGATGAACTTATCCTCCGCAGCAGAGGTGACTCTTGGTCTTCCTTTCCTGGGGCGGTCCTCATGTGAGCCAGTTTCTTTGTAGAGCTTGATGGTTTTTGCAACTACCCTTGGGGACACTTTTAAAGTTTTCCCAATTTTTCGGACTGACTGACCTTCATTTCTTAAAGTAATGATAGCCACACATTTTGCTTTACTTAGCTGCTTTTTTCTTGCCATAATACAAATTCTAACAGTCTATTCAGTAGGACTATCAGCTGTGTATCCACCAGACTTCTGCAGAACACAACTGATGGTCCCAACCCCATTTATAAGGCAAGAAATCCCACTGATTAACCCTGACAGGGCACACCTGTGAAGTGAAAACCATTTCCGGTGACTACCTCTTGAAGCTCATCAGGAGAATGCCAAGAGTCTGCAAAGCAGTAATCACAGCAAAAGGTGGCTACTTTGAAGAACCTAGAATATAAGACATATTTTCAGTTGTTTCACACTTTTTTGTTAAGTATTTAATTCCACATGTGTTAATTTATAGTTTTGATGCCTTTAGTGTGAATCTACAATTTTCATAGTCATGAAAACAAAGAAAAGTCTTTGAATGAGAAGGTGTGTCCAAACTGTTGGTCTGTACTGTAAGTCCCGGTCTTTCCATTACTATGCAAGTCCCGGTATGTTCATTACTATGTAAGTCCTGGTATGTTCATTACTACGTAAGTCCCGGTCTGTTCATTACTACGTAAGTCCAAGTCTGTTCATTACTATGAAAGTCCCGGTATGTACATTACTACAGAAGTCCCGGTATGTTCATTACTATGTAAGTCCCGGTATGTTCATTACTATGTAAGTCCCGGTATGTACATCACTACGGAAGTCCCGGTATGTTCATTACTATGTAAGTCCCGGTATGTACATTACTATGCAAGTCCTGGTATGTTCATTACTATGTAAGTCCTGGTATGTTTATTACTATGTAAGTCCCGGTATGTTCATTACTATGTACCGTAAGTCCCGGTATGTACATTACTATGTACGTCCCGGTATGTTCATTACTATGTAAGTCCCAGTATGTACATTACTATGTAAGTCCTGGTATGTTCATTACTATGTAAGTCCCGGTATGTACATTATTATGTAAGTCCCAGTATGTACATTACTATGTAAGTCCTGGTATGTTCATTACTATGTAAGTCCCGGTATGTTCATTATTATGTAAGTCCCGGTATGTAAATTGCTATGTAAGTCCCGGTATGTTCATTACTATGTAAGTCCGAGTATGTTCATTACTATGTAAGTCCCGGTATGTTCACTACTATGTAAGTCCTAGTATGTACATTACTATGTAAGCCCCAGTATGTTCATTACTATGTAAGTCCCGGTATGTTCATTACTATGTAAGTCCCGGTATGTACATTATTATGTAAGTCCCAGTATGTACATTACTATGTAAGTCCTGGTATGTTCATTACTATGTAAGTCCCGGTATGTTCATTATTATGTAAGTCCCGGTATGTAAATTGCTATGTAAGTCCCGGTATGTTCATTACTATGTAAGTCCGAGTATGTTCATTACTATGTAAGTCCCGGTATGTTCACTACTATGTAAGTCCCAGTATGTACATTACTATGTAAGCCCCAGTATGTTCATTACTATGTAAGTCCCGGTATGTTCATTACTATGTAAGTCCCGGTATGTTCATTACTATGTAAGTTCCGGTATGTACGTTACTATGTAAGTCCCGGTATGTTCATTACTATGTAAGTACCGGTATGTTCATTACTATATAAGTCCCGGTATGTTCATTACTATGTAAGTACCGGTATGTTCATTACTATATAAGTCCCGGTATGTTCATTACTATGTAAGTCCCAGTATGTTCATTACTATGTAAGTCCCGGTATGTTCATTAGTATGTAAGTCCCGGTATGTTCATTAGTATGTAAGTCCCGGTATGTACATTACTATGTAAGTCCCGGTATGTTCATTAGTATGTAAGTCCCGGTATGTTCATTACTATGTAAGTCCTGTCCTGGTATGTTCAGGATAGACCATTGGCTTTAAAGGAAACTTATAGCAATGTGAGTGGTCTTAAATTCTACCCTGCAGCTGTGAATATCTAACGTGACACTTGTCTTACTGTAGATATAAAAGCCTTCTCTCAGCACATTTACAGTACAGTGTTAGGCAAATATCACGCAGTAATCTTCATCTCTGGGTATGAACATTTATTAGACGATATCTCTGCTGCCGGAGCAGGCACAATGAATAGACTTGCAGCAGTTTGGACGGTACAATGTGTTTTCGCAGAATCAGCCCGCTCAGCTTTAAAGAAAGAAGCCACTCACTGGCTCGGAAACACAAATAATGATTTATGAGGGAGAATGGAAGAACTTGTCGTTATAAATTGCACCAGCTGCATGAAATAGCTATCCTCAGGATCCTGATCACACTGGGCACTGAGATTTACACTTGTCTTAGCATTCTGCTGGTGCTTACAAACTATTATTTGCTTTTCTATGCTGATGACAAGGCTCCATTCACTCCTTTACAGGGTATGATGCTGAGGTTCATGGCATGCTCAAAAATCGAAAACGTAGATTAAAATAAAAAAGAAAAAAAAAAAACAATACAATGAAAAGTGCATACACCATAATAAACAGGAGTAAAATATGACACACACACACACAAAAAATAATACTCTGCATATAGTTGGGATTGGCCCCCATACTATTAAAGGGAATCTGTCAGGTCAAAAATCCTTATGTAACTGATATCATTTTCTAATTCATCTCTCTAAGCTCTCTCTATTCCTAGTATTTATACTTCCCTCCTATCCTCTGTAAACTTCAAATTGAAAGATTCATTCCATCTGTCAATCACTTGCTTCTCTGCTGCTCACTCCCCCAAGGAATGAATATTCATGCATCACTACCCTGCCCTCCTCTGGTCTGTGTGCTGTGTGTGGTCGGCTCTCTAGGTGCAGGGACTCATTGCAGACAATGGAGAAAGGAGAGGGGAGGAGGTGTGTTCTCTTAGCAGATGCACATCTGATATCTTCATTGTGTGTAGTGTGTGCTCTGAGATATTTCTATGTGTTTATATGAACATTTAATCATTTGCTTAGCAGATACACACTTACATGTACGCAGGAAAACCAACGTTCATATAAACAGATAGAAATCTGTCACACGCAGCACAGGCTAGTGATGTTACTACAAGAGTTGTAGCACAAAACATCTCCCCCCTGTCAACCCCTTCCCCAGCAGCATGCAAAAGCCTGAGATTCAGTGTAACTTCAGCACAGAGGGGAAGGGCAGAATACCAGCTTGGATAGGTGTGGATATTTAAATAACATTTACATACTGTGACTCTTAGGAGTCAGGTCAATTAGTTTTAGACCAGCTTGCTGGGTGTGCAAGTTCTTATAGCAAGAGAACTACAAAGAGTACATTAATGATTTCTACATATTCTGAAAGGTCTGCCCAAGCATTATTCAAGGGTACTATTAGTATCATACTGAAAAATGACCTGACAGAGTCCCTTTAAAAGAAATGTATCACCGTTAAAGATCTGAAGAGGATTGTTCTGTTCTCGCTACATGGACCCTGGTCATATGAAGATAAACAGGCAGCTAAACCGGTATACTAAATCCAATAAAAAGACTGTTGCTGAAGTCTGTGTTTTATTGAATGTAGTAGTATGATTCGGTGAAACTGGGGACAATATGGATACACCCAATTAGAGCACGTATGATACAACAGAAAATATGTATCGCAGATAGCTATATAATATGCCTTCAACACCTAAATAAACCTTAGGCTAAACTAGGATGCAACAAACTAGACTAGACTAGAGTGACATTTCGAGCAGTTGATGGCTGCAGACAACGTAAATTCTTACCAGCAATGCTATCACAAGAGGGATGAAAAAAGGAACTTTTATGAGTTTTCCATTTTTCTTTATCACTATCTATATAAATAAAAAATATAGGCAGATGGCTACTGAACCTCACTATAGACTGATATTTCAGCAGTCTTCTTCTTATGTGCACAGGCAGGATTACAATGATAAGTGACACATATAAAGATAACACATGATTAACCATTCAATGGATGCTGGTTACAGCTCACCTACACCCCCTCTCTGCACAGTGACCTCTGGACAGGTCACAGAGCAACACTCTGGAATCAATTAGACATCTCCCCACTACTATTTCTTATATCCATGTGACTGCTGGAAAGCAAATCTCTCAACGCTATTAATGGCAAGAAGAATGTCCCCATGACCAGGTACAAAAAAATGAAATAAAGTTTAAATTCAGAGAATAAAAAAAGGATTAAAAAAAATAATTTGTTTAAAGGGAATCTGTCAGGTCAAAACTCCATATGTAACTGATATAGTTTGTAATTCCTCTGATGAATCTCTTTCTATTCATGTATTTCTATTATTTATATTCCCCTCCTCTCTTCTGTAAACTGCATATAAAGAGATTAATTCCATCTGTCAATCACAGTGAGTGATCACTTACTTCTCTGCTGCACACTCCCCAGGGAATGAATATTCATATGACATCACTGCCACGCCCTATTCACTGCCCTTCTCTGCAAGCACACAACCAAAGTTTAGTAGAAATCACTCACATGGGGGTTCTGTATCCTTCTGTCTGTGCTGCTCTCCCTTGTATGCAGGAAAACAAATGTTCAAATAAACACATAGAATCTCTCACAGACATCACGGGCTCATGCTTAGACCAACAAACACCTTCCCCCTCTCAATCAGGAGGTCACCACAGATGGAGGAGACTGCCTTATCTGATAGCTCAGCTAGGTATGTACCTGCAATCAATGCAAAAATGAAAGATACTAGTGAGACACAGAGCACAGAGGGGAGGTAATTCCAGCTTGGGGAGGTGTGGATATTTAAATAACCCTTACATACACATGCCTATTTGGAAGTGAAAGTAATGACCTGTGCAGCCAGCTATGTGCTGGGTGTGCAGGTGCTTATAGCAAGAAAACTACAGAGTACAGTAATGATTTTTACATATTTTAAAAGGTCTGCTCGGGCACTATTCAAGGGTAATATTAGTATCATACTGAAAAATAACCTGAGAGAGTCCCTTTAAGTAGTAGTTTAAATGAGAAAAATAGACATTTGAAAGCATTCTTTGTACTTGGACCATGTGTCCACTGCAGCTCCAATCATGTTTCTACAGAAATATACAGCAGGGTTATCTTGTCGAATGGCAGCATTGCAGGAGGCACAGAATGTTAAAAAAAGAGAAAAAAATACTGTACCATTTATGGTAAATTATATTTCCCTCCACATTACCCTGTAGATTGTAAGCCCACAAGAGCAGGACCCTCGCCCCTCTGGACCAGTCTGGTATTGTTACTTTGTTTATTTTCATTTATTTCTGCATTTTATATGTATCTCCTTCTCATTACTGTTAAATCTCTTAAAGATGGAGGTGAGGTTTATATATTTAGTTAGCTGCCAGAGGGGGAAGAAGAGTAATTATTTTACTGATTACTTTACAAACATGATAATTGCTGTCCCCATTGGGGCTCACCATCTAAATGCCCTATCCAGGGCCGGTTTTAGGCAAAGTGGGGCCCTAGGCAAAAGGTTAAAGTGGGCCCTAAATGCTCAGGCCACTTTCACATCTAACGCTTTGCTACATTTTGCTCAATTTGCATTTCCATGCGTTTTTACCGCAAAAACGCATCAAAACGTATGTGCGTTTTCAAAAACAGAAAACGCATGCGTTTTTGCCAACGCTGCCCAAAACATCGGGGAAGACGTTTTGTGCTGCGTTCGCAAAAATACATGCGTTTTGCGTTTTTGAAAACGCACATGCGTTTTGCATGCGTTTTTACATGCGTTCCCATTGAAATCAATGGGGGAAAAAACGCTAGCGTTTTTAATGCGTTTTTAGCGGTAAAAACGGCTAGAAAGGCAAATTTAGCAAAACGCACACCAACCTTAGATGTGGAACAGGCCGTAGTTATATGGTAAGAGTGACTTCATAAGTTGATTATCTAGGTCAGAATAAGAACATGCTGAACATCATTTTTATTTCAATCATAAAAAAAACAAACAGAAATTTGTAAAAAAAAAAAATATTTTTTTTTTATTTTCCGAGACCCATGATGTTTTAATTTTTGAAGATACATAGATATGTGAGGGGTTACTTTATGTGCCCTGAGCTGACATTTTTACTGATACCATTTTGAGTCAGATACAACATTTTGATCGCCTTTTATTGCATTTTATTGTAACAACGTGGTGGCCTAAAAAACATAATTCTGGCGTTTTTATTTTTTTCCCATTACGCCATTTACCAATTGGATTAATTTACTTTATATATTGATAGCTTAGATTCTTACGAACGCAGCGATACCAAATATGTGTATTTTTACATTTTTTACACTGTTTTATTGCTATTTTCAGTTCAGCTCCTTTGGGGGCCCCTAAGAGAGTGGGGGCCCTAGGCAACTGCCAGTCTGCCCCCCCTAACGCCGGCCCTGGCCCTATCATAAGCCAACACAATCACATGGTGAACATACAAACTCCTTGTAGATGTTGTCCTCGGTGGGATTCGACCCCAGCCTTCCAGCACTTTTTTGTTTTTTTCACCACTTGTGTGGTGCTTCTAATTAAAAGTCCATGCATTTAGTCTTATACTTATTCTCCGACATATACAAATTTTATCGGTGTCCTTCCGCTCTTGCAGCGCCACCTTGTGCCTATAATTTCTGACTGGCCGGAAGTTCACAATGCAAGACTAAAAGAGTCAGACCAAGGACAGATTGAGGCCCTCATAGACTTGCATTGAAAAGTGACCTCCGGCTCCATGAAACCCTGGAGAGATCCAGCAGGTCATAAACTGCCTGAGACCGATGGGAGCAACAACAGAAGGTGAAAATGGACGCAGGCATATATAAGACTAAGTGCAGGGACCATGGTCTTAGAAAAAAACATCCCTGGAGTGGTGCTCTTAAAGATTAGCAGATACCAAGCAAGGTAAATGATGTGAAGGTTTTAATATTTTACTACAATCTATTAATTCACATTATTTCTGATCTTAAATTGGTCGTTTCAGGATAAAAATTGGTGACATCATTAAGATAAGCCACACCTAACGTCAGATTAGCAGGTATCAGATCAATACGACCCTTACTTGTGACATCTGAACGAGGCTAAGCTACTCCTTTTTAGCAGGGCTGTTGAGGTTGAGTCCATTTTGGTTGAGTTGGAGTCAAGAGTCAGGGAAAGTAAGGAGTTGGTGTCCATTTTGGTGAAGTCGGAGTCAGGGAAATTGAGGATTCAGAGTCGGTGTTCATATTAGTGGAGTCGGAGTCAGGAAAATTGAGGAATGGGAGATGGTGGTTTGGCTTACTGACTCCACAGCCCTGGCTGTGGAGTCGAATTTGGTGTCCATTTTTGTAGAGTCAGAGTTGGAGTCAGGGAAATTGAGGAGTCAGAGTTGGATGTTTGGCTTACTGACCCCACAGCCGTGGGTGCGGGGTCGGCGTCCTTTTTGGTGGAGTCGAAATTGGAGTTGGAGTCAGGGAATATGAGGAGTCGGGGTCAGTGGTTTGGATTACTGACTTCACAGCCATGGTTGTAGAGTCGGAGTTGATGTCCATTTTGGTGAAGTTGGAGTCAGGGCCATTAAGGGGTCAGAGTCAGATGTTTGGCTTACTGACTTCACAGCCATGGTTGTAGAGTCGGAGTTGATGTCCATTTTGGTGAAGTTGGAGTCAGGGCCATTAAGGGGTCAGAGTCAGATGTTTGGCTTACTGACTTCACAGCTATGGTTGTGGAGTCGGAGTTGCTGTCCATTTTGGTGGAGTTGGAGTCAGGGAAATTGAGGAGTCGGATGTTTGGCTTACTGACTTCACCACTATGGTTGTGGAGTCGGAGTTGATGTCCATTTTGGTGAAGTTAGAGTCAGGGACATTAAGGGGTCAGAGTCGGGTGTTTGGCTTACTGACTTCACAGCTATGGTTGTGGGGTTGGTGTCCATTTTGGTGGCGTTAGAGTTGGAGTCAGGAAAATTGAGGATTCGGAGTCGGTTGTTTGGCTTCCGGCTCCACAGTCCTACTTATTACGGCCCCTTGAAATGAGATCCCCGGCGGCTGGGAAGTACTGGAGACCCTTTTCTTGTAATTTGCAGCAGCATTTTTAACAGCCAATGTGAATAAGTTTTGCTTTAACAATGTCCTTTACTCTTTAATGATATATCTGGACATCATGACACAGCTCACCCGCTCTAATGTTTGTACTGTTTGTTATATACATGTATATATGTTTCCCTTGATTTTCACACATCTCACTATTACCATATAGTTTTGCATCCTGACCATTTGTCCCAACCGTCATCCACCGACTGTCACATCAGGGGAACTCTGCAGAACTTTTGTTTTCCCAAACTCATTTTTATTCAGTCTCTTCAATTATGTGACAGGGTTAAAGATTTTATGACAGGTGTACGCCACCATATCCATCTTCATGACAGAATGACTTTGGAGATCAAGCTACTCAAATAATAAAAACAAAAAGAATCCCAAAAGGTAAAGAAGAAAGTTTCGTTTAACGCTGCACTGTCCAACGTCTGGAATAAACTAATACTAAGGTAGCCTTTGCTTCAAGTCATATATGTCCAATATATATTTTTTTTATAATTATTGTTACTTTTTTATATAGTGGCTTTCTATAAGTATTAATAATAAGTATAAGTATAAGTATTGAACACGTCACCAATTTTCTAAGTAAATATATTTAAAGGGGTTATTGAAATGAATTTCTCACCAGATGTCAGTAACAACCCATCCAATGCACGCAGGCAAAGTAATAAAACCATAGATGTCCATGAGTAAAGTTTTATGTAATATGAGAAATGACTCAGGGAAAAAGTATTGAAAACATGAAGAAAGAGAGGTGCAAAGGTTCATGGGGAGTCATTACACCAGCTGAAAGCTATCAGTAATTAAAATCATTCCTGCCCCTTAGCTGCTTCAACTGATGGCCTATGAAAAGTTGCCTCATTACCAAGGCGCCACACAAGAAACATCTCATGATGGGTAAAACCAGTGAACTGTCTCAAACTTATTGTTGTAAAACATACATATGGTATTGGTTACAGGAGTATTTCTAAACCAATAAAGGTTCCAGTGAGTGATGTGGAAAGAACATTATTTCACAATAAACTGGCCATGACCAGATGCTCCCCGCAATATTTCACACAAAGAAGTGAAAAGAATTGCCAGAAATTACACATCATGTTTGGAGGCCAAAAGGCCACTGCATATCACCCCAAATACACTATACCAACAGTGAAGTTTAAACATGGGAACATCATAGTCTGGGGCTGTGTTTCAGCATACGGCACTGGCAAACTTGTGATTGAAGGAAAGTTGAATGGACAAATGTACAGAGACATACTTGATAAAAATCTGCTGCCGTCTACCAGGATGATGAAGATGAAATGTGGGTGGACAGTTCAGAAAGACGATGATCCCAAACACACAGCCAAGGAATCTCTCAAATAGTTTCCGAGAACGAAAATAAAGTTGCTAGAATGGCCGAGTTGATCCCCGGAGCTGAATCCAATAGAAAATGTCTGGAAGGAACTAAAGCTCAGAGTTCACAGAAGGAGCCCCCAGAGCCTGCAGGATTTGAAGGATGTTTGTGTGGAAGAATGGACCAAAATCCCACCTGAGCAATACAGATGACTAGTTTCTCCATACAGGGGGTATCTTGAAGCTTCATCACCAACAAAGGCTTTTGTATGAAGTATTGAATACATTTCAGTAACCATGTAGAATACTTTTTCCCTGTGTCATTCCTTTTGATTACACATTACTAAATTTATGAACATCTATGGTTTAGTTTCTTTGTGTCACGGGGTTGTATAACGGATAGGGAGGCAAGATGGTAAGATGGGCAAGGGTGTTCAGGGGAGCTAGTCTAGCCCTGGACTTGGGGTCCCTGACTAGTCCTGTTCCTGAAGGTACCTCTGAAGGTGAGTAGGTATGGGTCGCCACCCTAGCCCTTCACTCCTGATCAGCCCTAGACTAAGGGCCCCCATCTCCACCCACAGACCAGGAAACTCAGCAGTTTAGAAGGAAGTAAATGGCAGCAATTACACATCATGGAGTCCAGGTAGAAAATGAGCTCTAACTGTGACACTTAGTGGAGGGAAGTGAAGCTATTTGAAGGCTGAAGGAGTGGGGATCTGAATAGTAAGACACACCCCTCCATCTCCACCCAAATGCTATGACTCACTCCCCTAATTGCAGCTGCAAAACAAACATAGCCTAGGGGAAACAAAACCCAGATTAAACACAGCAGCAACACTAATGGATGTCAAGGCAGTCAACACGTGACACTTTGCCTGTGTGGATTGGACGGGTTGTTACCAACATCTGGTGAGAAATTCATGTGAATAGCATCTTTAGAAATATATTTACTTTGAAACTTGGTGACGTGTTGAATACTTATTTCACTCGCTATATGCCTGACCACGGATGATATCTAATCTGTGTTCCACGTGTTTCTATAGGTTCCTGATATGTCGCTGTTGGGTATATTCGAATGATGCTAAAAAAAGATGGAGACCTATGACTTAAAGGATTCGGCTATTTAAGGCTGAAACATGAATTTTTGTGTCATCACAAATGGACAGAGTTACAAAAACGGTCAAGCATCCTGAGCTATTTTATGCTACCTATGTAACTCCTATTGAAGTAAATGGAAGCTACGGACACAGCATCACTTATTGTGCTGCAATGTTTTCTGCAACACAAAGAACTATAAAAATCATAGGATAGATAGACATGTTACTGATCTGCAAATGGTGTAAAAATGTAAACAAAATGCTCAAATATCTTGATTTGATTTCGGCTGACCATGGTTAGCGGTTACGATGGTACCTCAGATGTGTCCTCACAGCACAGATGAAGCTCTCGGTGTGTGCGCGGAGGTTGGCAGCAGTTCTTGGGGCACTCATTGTATTATTATTATTATTATTATTATTATTTATTTATATAGCGCCATTGGGTTCCATGGCGCTTTACATGAGGATGAGGGAGACAAGAACAAGTACACTAAATCTAGGCGATCAGGACGTACAGGTACAGGAGGGGCAGGGACCCTGTCCACGAGGGCTCACAGTCTAAGAGGGGTGGGTTAGGATACAGTAGGATGGGGGAATGTCAGGTATGGGGCGTTCGCCTGGGTCTCATGGCAGGTTGTAGGCTTGACGGAACAGGTGAGTCTTCAGGTGACACTTGAAGTTACTCAGGGTAGGAGAGTGTCTGACGTGTTCGGGTAGGGAGTTCCAGAGTAAGGCAGATGCCCGGGAGAAGTCCTGAACTCGGTTGTGTGAAGAGGTGATGAGGGGGGAGCAGAGGAGGAGTTCTTGGGAGGAGCGGAGGTTGCGTGAGGGTAAGTATCGGGAGACCAGGTCGGAGATGTATGGTGGGGCCAGGTTGTGTATGGCTTTGTACATCATGGTTAGTGTTTTGAATTGGGATCTCTTGGAGACGGGGAGCCAGTGAAGGGCTTGGCAGAGGGGGGAGACAGGGGAGTAGCGGGAGGACATATAGATGAGTCGGGCAGCGGAGTTGAGGATAGACTGGAGAGGTGTGAGGGAGTTAGCCGGGAGGCCATTGAGAAGGAGGTTGCAGTAGTCAAGGCGGGAGATGATAAGAGCATGGATGAGTGTTTTAGCGGTGTCGTGGGTGAGGAAGGAGCGGATCCGTGAGATGTTCTTGAGCTGGAGCCGGAGGGATGTGGTGAGGGCCTCGATGTGGGGTTTGAAGGATAGGGAGGAGTCGAGGATTACCCCGAGGCACTTGGCTTGGGGGACTGGGGAGAGGGCGCAGTCGTTGATGCAGATGGATATGTTGGTAGGTGGGGTGGAATTTCTTGGGGGGAAGACTATGAATTCAGTTTTGTCCATGTTGAGTTTAAGGAAGCGGGCAGAGAAGAAGGATGAGATGGCGGAAAGGCATTGAGGGATTTTCGAGAGTAGGGAGGTGATGTCAGGGCCGGACAGGTAGATTTGGGTGTCGTCGGCGTAGAGGTGGTACTGGAGGCCATGGGACTCGATGAGTTGCCCTAGGCCGAGAGTGTAAATGGGAAAAGTAGGGGTCCCAGGACCGAACCTTGGGGGACTCCGACAGAAAGGGGGTAGGGTGAGGAGGAGGTGTGGAAGTGGGAGACGCTGAAGGTCCGGTCTGCTAGGTATGAGGAGATCCAGGAGAGGGCAAGGTGGGTGATGCCAAGGGATTCCAGGATCCGGAGAAGAAGGGAGTGGTCAACCGTGTCGAAAGCGGCAGACAGGTCAAGGAGTAGCAGGATGGAGTAGTGGTGTTTGTTCTTGGCGGTCAGTAGGTCGTTGGTGACTTTGGTCAGGGCTGTTTCGGTGGAATGGAGGGGTCGGAAGCCAGACTGTAGGCGGTCGAAGTGGGAGCACGAGGAGAGGTGAGAGGACAGTTCGGAGTGGACGTGTTGTTCAAGTAGCTTAGAGGCGAATGGGAGAAGAGATATGGGGCGATAGTTAGAGACAGAGGTAGGGTCAAGTGAGGGTTTTTTTAGGATGGGCGTGATTAGGGCGTGTTTGAAGGCCGAGGGGAAGGTACCAGTGCTAAGTGAAAGGTTAAAGAGGTGGGTGAGGGCTGGGATGAAAATGGAGGTGTGGTTGGGAATGAGGTGGGATGGGAGCGGGTCGTGGGCGCTGGTGGTGAGGTGTGATTTTGACAGGAGGGAGGAGAGTTGGTCTTCAGTTATGGGGGGGAAGTGGCTGATGGAGGAGGAGGGCAGTGTAGGTGGGAAGGGGAGTTGTGGGGATAGTGGACCGAAGCTGCTTCTGATCTTGTCGATCTTCTCCTTGAAGAAGGTCGCAAAGTCTTCAGCAGAGATGAGGGGAGAAGGGGGAGGAGCAGGTGGGCGAAGTAAGGAGTTGAAAGTTTTGAAGAGCTGTTTGGGGTTGCGGGACAGAGAGGTTATAAGGGATGAGCAAAACACTTGCTTGGCGGTAGCGAGTGCCGTCTTGAAGTCAGTGATGGATTGCTTGAACAGAGCAAAGTGCTCGGGGGTGTGAGACTTTTTCCATCTCCTCTCGGCGACTCTGGACGCCCGTCTCAGGTTTTTAGTGAGGGTGGTGTGCCAGGGTTGCCTGTTAATGCGTGGAGCATGGAGAGTGAGGGGGGCGGCTAGGTCGAGAGCGTTCATTATGGTGGTGTTGTATAGGGTGGTGGCAATGTCAATGTCGTCAGCGCAGGGTAGGTCGGTGAGAGGGAGGAGTGATTCAGAGAATAAAGGAAGATCAAGATCTTTTAGGTTTCGGCGAGGGTGATCAAGTTTGCGGAGAGGGGGTAGTGTGGCAGGGGAGGAGAGGGCGGAGAAGGTCAAGAGATGGTGGTCGGACAGTGTGAGTACCGAGGTTGTGAGGTTAGAGAGGGAGCAAAGGCGGGTAAAGATGAGGTCAAGCGTGTAGCCTTGTTCGTGGGTGGGAGAGGAGGACCATTGGGAGAGCCCTAGGGAAGTGGTCAAGGAAAGAAGGTTGGAGGCGGCTGGACGGGGAGTGTCAATGGGGATATTGAAGTCGCCCATGATGATGGAGGGGATGTCAGTGGAGAGGAAGTGAAGTAGCCAGGTGGTGAAGTGGTCAAGGAAGGAGGCGGTGGGTCCGGGGGGGCGGTAGATGATGGCTATTTGGAGGTTGCAGGGGGAGAAGATTCGGACTGAGTGGGCTTCGAAGGAGGGGACAGTGACGGATGGGGGCTGGGGGATGGGGCTGAAGGTGCAGGAGTTGGACAGCAGTATGCCGACTCCACCGCCGTGCTTGCCAGAGGGACGGGGGGTGTGGGACAGGCTGAGGCCGCCGTAGGATAGTGCAGCAGGCGAGGCCGTGTCAGAGGGGGTGAGCCAGGTCTCGGTGAGGCCAAGGAATGACAGTTTCCTGGAGATAAAGAGATCATGGATGTCGGGGAGTTTGTTGCACACTGAGCGGGCATTCCAGAGTGCGCCGGGTAGAGCGGTAGGTGGGGCATGGGTTGGGGGAATGGGTCTGATGTTGGTGGGGTTGCGAGAGCTAGTGGTCGCACTGATAGGATGCTTCTTCTGCAGCGCAACCTCCGATGCAGAAGAGAGGGACAGGGTTGATCAGCTGCCATTACTAAGGAATCCGCATTTGTCCATTTCAATGCATAAGCATTAAGTGTGGATCCCTATTGTAGCTAAAAGGAGGCACACATGCCCTTACACCAACAATCATATATTAACATGGCTAATTCCATATAGCAAATATTTTCCAGCACAATTATTATGTTCCATAGTATACCCTGAGGTTTTGGATAGGCCAAGTCTACGTTACGGCATTGGCATTATTACAAGTTTGGAATAAGAGGTCACATGGCTGCAGGGTCTACAATAAAGGTCACCATGACATTGCCCTGTGCAGTCAGTGGGCAACGCTACCGGCTCTTCTGCTGTATGGATTTGCACATTAAGAGAGTCAGCTGTGTTAAATATATGCAAAATAAGCATCTGCAAATTTCTATTCAGTTCAGTACATATTACATAGTAGAGGAACGTTCTGAGCTGAGCGGAGCACCGTCCATTCATTATCATCTGATGAGAGTTTACAGAGAAAATTAGGCTGAAAACAAAGAATTCAACATGGTCGACCTTAGGCTGTGGTCACCTCTGTAGGGCAGGCTCTTTAATATTGTAGTCAACTTTGATTGTTTACACTTGCTTCTTTCTTTAAAGGAACCTGTCAGCTCTTTCTACCCCCTCTTCTATCACTACCTGTCCCTGCACCTTGCTAGCTGATCCCTAACCATCCCTCTCTGAGCTAAACGTCCCCTATAAAGATTAAGAAAAATGATTTATAACTTACACGCAGTCTCCATCTGGAGACTAGAAAGGCGGTCTCCGGGTCTGCATTGCCCCCCCTCGCTGGCTCTCAGCATGTCCCGCTAAGCGTCATCAGTCGTTCTGTTGCTCCACCTCTATTTGAAGTTCCCGCTTCCTCTGCTGCTATCATGAGCCGTCCGGAACGTCAAAAACCAGCCCGGTGCATTGTGGGGGCTTATGACGTGTACGACCGGGCTTCAATATGCGCACTGCACATGTGGCGGAGCCGGACCGAACCACGTGATCAGCCCCCACAATGCACCGGGTCAGATATGACGTTCTGGCCCGGCGCATCATAGCTAAGGAGGCGGGAATTTCAAAAAGAGGCGGCACAGCACAAGGAATGAGAACGCCCAGCGGGGCATGCTGAAAGGCAGCGAGGAGGGGAGAATGGAGCCCCAGAGCCGGCCTTTCCAGTCTCCGGATGGAGACTGCATGTAAGTTATAAATATTTTTCTTAAACTTTTTAGGACACCTTTAGATCAGACAGGGATGGTTAGGGATAAGCTAGCAAGGTGCAGGGACAGGTAGTGATAGGTTAGTGGGGTAGAACAACCTGACAGGTTCCCTTTAAATCTGCTTATTTCTCTGCCAGAATTTGACCAGTCCTTATCAAAATTCTCAATTCTAAATCTGTATTCAGTGAAGACTTTCCCATCATCGAGATAGGAGATGGAAGATGTTACTGAGGAGAGTCTATGTAGATAGAAGGAGGAGGACGGGCAGAGCTCTGCATATAGCTTTACCCTCTGCATCTAGCTTTACCCTCTGCATCTAGCTTATCCCTCTGCATCTAGCTTTACCCTGCATCTAGCTTACTCTGCACTGCTTATCCCTCTGTATCTAGCTTTACCCTCTGCATCTAGCTTATCCCTCTGCATCCAGCTTTACCCTTTGCATCTACCTTATCCCTCTGCATCTAGCTTATCCCTCTGCATCTAGCTTTACCCTCTGCATCTAGCTTATCCCTCTGATCTAGCTTTCTCTCTGCATCTAGCTTTACCCTCTCATCTAGCTTATCCTCTGCATCTAGTTTACCCTCTCATCTAGCTTATCCCTCTGCATCTAGCTTTACCCTCTGCATCTAGCTTATCCCTCTGCATCTAGCTTTACCTCTGCATCTAGCTTATCCTCTGCATCTAGCTTATCCCTCTGCATCTAGCTTTACCCTCTACATCTAGCTTATTCCTCTGCATCTAGATTTACCCTCTGCATCTAGCTTATCCCTCTGCATCTAGCTTTACCTCTGCATCTAGCTTATCCCTCTGATCTAGCTTATCCCTCTGCATCTAGCTTATCCTTCTGCATCTAGCTTTACCCTCTACATCTAGCGTATCCCTCTGCATCTAGTTTTACCCTCTTTATCTAGCTTATCTTCTGCATCTAGATTTACCCTCTGCATCTAGCTTATCCCTCTGCATCTAGCTTTACCCTCTGCATCTAGCTTATCCCTCTGTATCTAGCTTATCCCTCTGCATCTAGCTTTACCCTCTGCATCTAGCTTATCCCTCTGCATCTAGCTTATCCCTCTGCATCGAGCCTCTTTTCCTCCTCCTCCCATTATAGACTCTCCTCAGTACCATCTGCCATCTCCTATCTCAGTGTTGGGAAAGTCTTCACTGAATACAGATTTTACCCCAAAATTGAGAATTGTGATAATGACTGATTAATTTTGCCAGAGAAAAAAGCAAATCTGTCTGATAAGATATATTACAGAGTTGATTATTTTCATGTGACAAATTGATTTATGAAATAACAATTAACATTCTTTAAACAAAATGTTAGCTTTGTGAATCTGTTTGAAACTTGAAGGAGTCGAGTTAATGTTCAGCATGACCTTGCTGCTACCTATGGATAGGTTTACTGCTGACAAGATGTGTGCACTGACAGATAAATATAGAAAGAAGAAGGGTTACATTGTTCTTCTATATCCTCACAGAACTAACAACAAACTCTTGACTTCCTGTTAATTCTACTTAAAGGGAACCTGTCACATGATTTTGTGGCACCTCTGCAGACCGGTCGCTACTAGCATGGCGCAGAACCCGGGATCAGTAAGTCCAGTCACCCCAAATATACACCCAACACACTCTCAATCCTAAAATAAGGGACTCTTTGCCCAGCAATAGGATGGCGGGAGGAGACAAGTGGAGGGTGGGGAAGTTAGGACAGGACCGGTCAGGGAGAAACAAAACAGGACACACAAGTTCAGTGTGCAGTCAGCCAAGTACCACCAGAGAGTCAAGTTCAGTCAGAAGGAGAGGCAAGAACATGACACGGCACTAAAGGACACGGACCCGGCAGCCTGTGCCACCATGAGGCTTGTCCGGATCCTGAGCTGCAGACCGTAGGGAGAGACAGAGTGTGCCGGATTTGCAGGTACGCTAAGGGACTGGGGCTGAAACCAGGATGCCGGCTCTGGTGAAGTGGCCAGGATGCTCTACGCTCCAACCACAAAAACTGCTGGGCTCTTTATGTCCTAAGACCCAACCTCCAGCGCAGTGAAAAGAAGGCCTCCGTACTAAGGCTAGGGGACCAAGCCGGTCGCCCACCAAAAGCCCATAGTAGCTGGATCGTAGCTTGCATGCGGACAGACCGAGAGGCCCATAAAGGAACACGAAAGGGGGTGATTTGGACAAGCCATCCCGGCTGCTATGAACATACCGGAATCACCACTGCACTATGTTGTAACCATCTGCGAGAAAGTGAAGTAAAGCCGGTTGAAGCTCAGCACTGTGTGAGACTGTGATTTCCACACCTGAGGTGAAATAGACTGATTCGCTGAGCAGGCAGCAGCGGCCTGCCTGAGTGTGACTTTGATCCCTGCCAGCAGCACAGCCCCGTTGGCCCCTTATTCACTAAATCACCTACACGAACTGTACGGTTGCCGTGGAGAGCTGAACCATCCTCGCTGCTACTCCCATCATCCCCAGAAGTCCTGACTGCAGCAGCATACCGGACGCATTCCACAGGTGGCGTCACAACACTCTTTTATGTCACAACTTTTTATTTTTGCTTTTATTTTTATCCATTTTTGTAATTTCCCCTTTTAACTGCTCGCCCGACGAGAGGATCAAGGACCGGGTCACGCCACCGTTACATCCCACAGCCCCAGACGAGAACAAGAGGGCCCGGTTCTGAGTACCCCACGGTTCCTGCCAGAGGCGAGTCAGTTTCCCAATATAAACTACAGTCACCACCTTTTATCCCTGTTTTACAGTAGTCTAGAAACCAGTATACACAATAAGCCCCAAACCCCATCTCCATACGCCCAAAAATATCATTTATTTCCCTCATATGGCATGGTATAGTCCGTTTAGCATTGCTGGTATTTTTCTGTACCTCCTCTTTCCTTGCAATTGCTGCCCTTCTGCACAGCTTTATCAACACTGCGCCCTCTATCTTGGTCCTGTGCAGCCATACTTTTGTCCACCCTGCTTTATTCACACTGTGCCCCCAATCTCGCTCCTGTGCAGTCACTTTTCTGTGCCCTGCTTTATGCACACTGTGCCTCAATCTCACTCCTGCGCAGTCATACTTTTCTCCTCCCTGCTATATCAACACTGTGCCCCCATCTCATTCCTGTGCAGTCATACTTTTGTCCGCCCTGCTTTATCCACACTGTGCCCCCAATCTCACTCCTTTGCGGCCATACTTTTTTCTACCCTACTGTATCCAAACTGTGCCCCCAATCTGGCTCCTGCGCAGTCATACTTTTCTCCACACTGCTTTATCCACACTATGCCCCAATCACACTCCTGGACAGTGTCACGCCCTAGGGCGTACCCTGAGGTGTGGACCCACTGGACCGCAGCTATTGCGGATGCCGATACCAGGATGACAGAGAACTGGACAACTGAATACTTTTAAAGCTTTATTTAAACCAAAGGCAAATGCAAGGTGGCCCAAAGGGAAGGCCGCAAGGATACAACACAAGTACCCCTCAGTAAGGTGCCCAGGATAGGTGACCCCATAGGACAGGGATATCACCTGGACCCGCTAACCGAGGTGCCCGGTGGAGCGTTACTTGCGCATCACCGACCCAAGGGGGGCAAAACATAAAATGCAAAATCAAAGAACTCAATGAGCGGACCCAGAAGTAAGAGGAGCAGCACAAGGAAGATCCGGGCACAGCAATGGAACAGCACAACTGCAAAAGGAACAAAAAGACAGGTATTAGATTAGCAAGCCAATAAACAGACTAGCAGGACCAGGACTGGCAGCTTCACAAGGAATGAAGTTGCCCCAGCGAGGTCTGGCAGTGAATGCAGGGTTTATAATCCTGCAGCACAGCAATGATTGGCCAGGGAGCGGGGCAGACTGATCAGCACCCAGACTCTATAAAAGGAGCTGAGAGAGCGGCCCCGCCTCCTAGTGAGATCCCAGAGAGGAAGCAGGAAGCACATTCAGAGCTGCAGGCAGATGTCAGGGCACCCTGGAACCCCGGAGCCGCCTGTGGATGACCGGCACCCTGGAACCCCGGGAAGGACAGGTAACAGATCGGGAAGAGGGGGAAACAGGGTGTGGAGTGGGGACCCCGGACAGCGGGGCGGCTACACACAGTCATACTTTTCTCCGCCCTGCTTTATCCACACTGTGCTCCAATCTCACTCCTGCACAGTCATACTTTTCTCCACCCTACTGTATCCAAACTGTGCCCCCAATCTGGCTCCTGCGCAGTCATACTTTTCTCCACACTGCTTTATCCACACTATGCCCCAATCACACTCCTGCACAGTCAAACTTTTCTCAGCCCTGCTTTATCCACACTGAGCCCCCAATCTGGCTCCTGCGCAGTCATACTTTTCTCAGCCCTGCTTTATCCACACTGTGCCCGCCCCATTCTCACTCCTGCAGTCATACTTTTCCCTGCCCTGCTTTATCCACACTGTGCCCCAATCTCACTCCTGCACAGTCATACTTTTCTCCACCCTACTGTATCCAAACTGTGCCCCCAATCTGGCTCCTGCGCAGTCATACTTTTCTCCACACTGCTTTATCCACACTATGCCCCAATCACACTCCTGCACAGTCATACTTTTCCCTGCCCTGCTTTATCCACACTGTGCTCCCTATCTCGCTCCTGCACAGTCATACTTTTCCCTGCCCTGCTTTATCCACACTGTGCTCCCTATCTCGCTCCTGCACAGTCATACTTTTCCCTGCCCTGCTTTATCCACACTGTGATACCAATCTCGCTCCTGCACAGTCATACTTTTTCTTGCCCTGCTGAGGTCAGAGAGAGGTGTTGCAATGTCTTTTACTTTCAGGTCATCAGCGCTCTTTGACCTTTCCCAATGAATGCCCATTATAAAACTTTGATCTGTCCTCAACCGACTGAAGCAAAATTGGGAGCATATGATGCAAAATGAATCACCCAAGTACAAGAAGTGCAGGCACAGAGTGAAGGAAGACCAGCAAAAAATCAGAACCGAAGGTAGGAGCGGTGAAGAGACAGGCGAGTGGCAAAGTTAGTTTATCTTTTTTAATTATTATTTTTTTTTAATCCCTGCATTAATTAAGCTATGGGAGCCCCAGAGCATAATAAGACACGTTCGATTCTCAATTAAAAAATTCACACGAAAATCGAATTTCCTGGCCAAATTTATGTGAGCTACTGAACTGAAACTTTGGAAATTTTGCTCCTCACTAGGGCAGCTTTGTGTATTAGTACCAGGTCTAGCAAATAGCTACGAAGAGCAGGTCTGCAGATGGCGACTTTTGTGAATAGCTCCAAACAGAAGAGTAGATCTAGGTGGAAGTAGGGTGGGAACTCCTGGATCTAGGTGTACTGCTTCAGTGTGATTTTTTGTGAAAGTGTTGGCTGTCTTATACAGGTGAATGATGGCTCTAGTTATATTTCGTGTGACAGGGCGGGGCTGGAATGTGGTTTGCTGATCCCTCTCTCAGAGGTGAATGATGGCTCTGTGACCCTCTCTCAGAGCTGTGACAGGGTGGTGCTGCTGATGTGTGACCCTCTCTCAGAGCTGAGTGGTGGACCCTCTCTCATAGTGAATGTGCTTGACCTCTCTCAGAGTGAATGTGGCCCTCTCTCAGAGCTGAATGTGGCTCATGACCCTCTCTCAGAGCTGAATGTGGCTCGTGACCCTCTCTCAGAGCTGAATGTGGCTCGTGACCCTCTCTCAGAGCTGGATGTGTTTCGCGACCCCTCTCTCATAGCTGGATGTGGCTCTCAAGGTCAGAATGGTTGGGGACTTCTGCACTAGGGTATAATCCAACTATTAAGGTAGACCTAGACTGAAAAAAATATCAAATTTTAATATCAATCAGGTAAACATTTAAAAAAGATTTGTCATGACCATGACATGTCCTGTTGTCACCTCTGGGGGACCAGAGGTCAGAAGGTCTCAGCGTTTAATCAATCGCAGGCTTTCTGTGAAGCTCACTTGATATGGTTTCTGATGTGCTTGCACTTCTACGGTAAAGGGTTAAGGACTTTCTCACTGCTGGATGAGTCCCCTCTTAGCCTTTAAGCTGTAGCTTGTGATTACCCTCCCCTTCTGCTGTATCTACCCATCCTTCATCTCAATCCATGCCAGATATAGTATTTATATTCAGTTAATTGTGATTCAGCTCACCCGTGCGTCACAAATAATGTCCCTTTTGCGCTATGAAGCTATAGTTTGGGGAAATACCTTGAGTCCTTTCACACCTGTAGTCCTGCCTGAGTTCCTGAGGGTTTCCTTGCTCTTATGCCCCTTGAATCCCCTGGGAGGGGGACCCCCTAGGTAAGTTGCATTCAGAAGCTAAGCAAGGTATGAGACCCAAGCATCCACACCTTTAGGGGTAACCTTGGGGACAGGGACTAACCCAGGGACCCCTAGTGTGAGGGACAGTTGAGGTGCACACTGTCCCTGCTACCTTACCTTCACAGGCGATATAATCTTTCTTTATACGTTTGTCCTGTTGCAGTTGTTGTGTTAACAGCCTCCCCCTAGTTCCTTAGGAGGTACGGAAAACTCTCAACAGCCTATCAGGTAGCGAGGTTCGAGCAGTCAACTCCTATCCCTTTGGTTAGGGATATTCCTATCTGTGCAGGTTCCTTTAGGGACTGTGCAGTAGGACTACAAGTCTGTACAGGGACCAGTTGTGCTACTGTGCAGGAACTGAGGGATTGTGCTTTCCCAGCCTAAATGAGCGTGAGAGGATTATGTAGGTATTTCTCACATCGATGTTGGAAGTAAGCACAGCAGCCTCCTCAGGGCGAAGAAATCAATTCAATAATCTATGCTGTTTGTATTGTGATATATGGTAAAAGGGATGCTTTAAAATTACTTATCATATGTGATGAACTAGAGTAACAGCAGACACTAATAAGAATATTAACCCATATTACGCGGTGAGACCGCCGTGCTTCACGTATGTGAAGAATGTCCGCAGATTCACTGCACATAAATATGAAAAAAAATCACATTTTCCATAAACAGAATTTTTAATTACATTCGAATAGACCGGAAAGATAAAAACATTTTTCTCCTTTGTGCTTTACAAAAAAATAAAACAATCAGATTAGATATGCCGTCATAGCCTGGACGGCTCAATCATCATTCATCATTCTGTTAGCGGAGCACAGAAGAGCATTTCTGTACTATTCAGTAGCGCTTGGCTCACCATGCACCAATTATGTACAATAAGCATTTCCTTCCTCCTGTTATTTTTCAACATTTCTGCAAAAAAAAATCCTCCTTCATACAAAATTAACAGCGTTGCATTTACTTGAATGAAAGTCTTCAATGTGTGGACTGAAAGGTCAATCCTATTATTTTTACTTTTTTTATTTGTATTTATTACTGCAACAATTAGAATGGAACAGCAGGGATTTACAATAGTTTGCTTGAATTAAAACAACATTGTTTAATATTAAAGGGGTTTTCTCATGAACAAAGTTCATTTTAATCAATAGATCTTGGAATAATAATAATTTCCATAATTGGATGTTTAATAAAATGTTCCTGTGCTGAGATAATCTTATATATGTGTCCCTGCTATGTACTGTGTAATGGAGGTGTCTGACCATACAGGGACATCGTCTGATTATACCACATCTCCTGTGCTGAGATAATCTTATATATATGTCCCTGCTATGTACTGTGTAATGGAGGTGTCTGACCATACAGGGACATGGTCTGATCATACCACATCTCCTGTGCTGAGATAATCTTATATATGTGTCCTGCTATGTACTGTGTAATGGATGTGTCTGACCGTACAGGGACATGGTCTGATCATACCACATCTCCTGTGCTGAGATAATCTTATATATGTGTCCCTGCTATGTACTGTGTAATGGATGTGTCTGCCATACAGGGACATGGTCTGATCATACCACATCTCCTGTGCTGAGATAATCTTATATATGTGTTCCTGCTATGTACTGTGTAATGGATGTGTCTGACTGTACAGGGACATGGTCTGATCATACCACATCTGTGCTGAGAATAATCTTATATATGTGTCCCTGCTATGTACTGTGTAATGGAGGTGTCTGACAGTACAGGGACATGGTCTGATCATACCACATCTCCTGTGCTGAGATAATCTTATATATGTGTCCCTACTATGTACTGTGTAATGGATGTGTCTGACCGTACAGGGACATGGTCTGATCATACCACATCTCCTGTGCTGAGATAATCTTATATATGTGTCCCTGCTATGTACTGTGTAATGGATGTGTCTGACTGTACAGGGACATGGTCTGATCATACCACATCTGTGCTGAGATAATCTTATATATGTGTCCCTGCTATGTACTGTGTAATGGAGGTGTCTGACCGTACAGGGACATGGTCTGATCATACCACATCTCCTGTGCTGAGATAATCTTATATATGTGTCCCTACTATGTACTGTGTAATGGATGTGTCTGACCGTACAGGGACATGGTCTGATCATACCACATCTCCTGTGCTGAGATAATCTTATATATGTGTCCCTGCTATGTACTGTGTAATGGAGGTGTCTGACCGTACAGGGACATGGTCTGATCATATCATCATGTCTGATTGTCTGATCTCCCAGTCAAATAGTGAGACTCCTGACTTGAGCGGATTTCAGCATCCTCTTAAAGGGAATCTCCAGGTTTTTGCCATCCCATCAGATAGCAGCATAATGTAGTGGTAAGAGGCCCTGATTCCAGAGATGTATCACTTACTGAGCTGCTCATTGTTATTTCATTACTGTTTTCTCTGCTGCAGATTTAGCAGTTTGTGAATATGCCGGACTACCTGGCAGCCACGTAGTCCTCTAATGATCCCCAGCTGTGATTTTACCAAAACTACACTGAGCAGCCCATTAAGTGACAAATCGCTGGAATCAGGATCTCTGGCCCTTAATTATGCTGCTCTCAGATTAAGTGGCAAAAAAACTGGTGACAAATTCCCTCCGAAGAGCTGGAATTTTCAGGACTAAAAACGTTTGGCCTAGTCGTCACAGAGTTCTCCCTCTTCAGTTATTTTATCTTTGCAGTGTGAATATATTTTTAATTGATTAACAATAAAAATCATGATTTTATCTCCAATTGGATCTGGAAGCTGGACCTTTTTAGTCCTTAAATTTAGAACTTTTATCTCTACATCAGTGAGGAAGTGAATCATTTTTCTTTTGATAGATTTACTGGAGAAAGGTATATACCGTATTTCGTCTTCTTTAGATCTTAACTCCTCTTTAAGGTCACTGATCCACTGGCCCACAGTATACAAAGTTCAGAGAATGGCGGCACTCCAACTTATTTGCCCTTGCGCCGATAGATGCTATAAAGATAGATAGATAGATAGATAGATAGATAGATAGATAGATAGATAGATAGATGCATGGATGAATGGATGGATGAATGGATGGATGCATGGATGGATGGATAGATAGATAGATAGATAGATAGATAGATAGATAGATAGATAGATAGATAGATAGATAGATAGATAGATAGATAGATAGATAGATAGATAGATGGATGGATGAATGGATGGATGCATGGATGGATGGATGGATGGATAGATAGATAGATAGATAGATAGATAGATAGATAGATAGATAGATAGATAGATAGATAGATAGATCTTTTCTACAATGAGGCCTAGGTGCAGCGGCAGATCCTTTCTTCACCCTCCAGCCTACTTTGATAATTAGTGTACACTTAGAGATAGATTATGCATAGATCAGCTTTAAAAAGGTACCAACCTGCTGAGCACTTTTATTAATTATGTTGCCAGCAATGTATTGAGCACTCAGTCAGTGGCTGCAGTTCATTATCTCCTGTCCTATGTGATAGAACAGTGTGCTGACATTGGGAATTGTAATCACCATTGGCAGCGCTGCCCGTTATCATCAGGTCCGTCCTGTAGACAGAAGGATCAATTCTGATAATAAAATCATATTACAAATTTATAATTCAATCGGGTCCAAAACTTTTCCTAAAGACCAGCCTTGGGGAAGAGGTCTATTAAAATACACTGAAAAGGAGAGCTATGGACAGGGAGAACCATGACAAAGAAGGGATGTACAAGCACAAAACCCAAAAGGACACCAGCCCAGCACTGAAGGGGTTATCTCGTCTTCATGAACGGGTTATATTGGCTGTATGATTGGAGGTGGGCAGTATCTCTGCAGAGACATCGCTGCCATGTGATCTTATGCCTGCCTTACACCATAGATGTCCATCTGGGATTTTGATCCTGAAGAAGCACAGGCTCTGAAACGTGCGGGCATAAAATCACTAGTCATATTTCTCCCTATCCTCATGATGTTACCTGTCTTTGGGGACCGCAGCAGCCATTCACATCCCGTACCTACTATAGCAGATGTGACTTTTCACTAATGTCTTAAACTCATTAGGCTAAGTCCACACAGGTTTTTTGTTATGCAAAAAAGCAGCAAATCCTAGGGGTTGCTTTTACCTTTGCAGGACGTTTGCTGCTTTGTTGCGTTTTTGCAGCAGATTTGAAATAGTAACTATAGCAGAAATGCAGAAAAGAATTGACATGCTCATTCTTTCATAAACGCAGCAAAATCTGGGTGTTTCCAATTTTCTGCACCAAAAAAAAAAAGCAATGTGTGGGGACACCTTATCCAGAGATCACATTGGTTTAAGGCTGCTTTCACATCACGTATTTCTTGGATCCGTGGCTGTCCGTTGTAAAACTGACAGCCATGGATCCGATTTGGCCCCCATGTTATTTTATGGGGGTCGGATCTCATTGGATTTGCTCTTAATGGAATCCGATTTGTGTAGGATCTGATTCTGTCCGATTTTTAGCTGTACCCAAAATCAGAGACTGCTCTGATTTTGGGCACAGCAGATCAAATCGGACAGAATCAGATCCGACATGATCCACACCAAAATAACATGGGGCCTATGGAGCACCGGTCTGAGGAAACAACTGATCGTTTAGTGTACTGAGCATGCTCAGTACACTAAAATTGCTCCTACCGTCTAACTTCACTTCTGCAATGTATATAAGTAAAAGCAAGGGTTAAAAATAAAAATATCTCTATTCTCACCTGTCCAGCGATCCACCGATGCTTCTATCTCGCTCCCAGTACAGGACCTGCTGTGATATCACAACCAGATCAGATGATTGGGTCACATGACCGGTTACCGTAGTAACTGCGGTCATGTGACCTGATGACGCTGCAGGGTTGTGACATCACCACAGGTCCTACAGGCATCAGGAGGTGCTGGAGGCGACGGTGGATCGCCGGACAGGTGAGCATAGAGATTTCTTTTATTTATAACCATTTCTTTTACTACATTTCACTTCCGCAATGTATGTATTTACATTGTGGAAGTGAAAGGGCCCCGCACAGCTCTTTCTGTGTCCGAAACCGTGATAATCACAGACCCGGACACAGAAAAGTTCACCTCCTGTGGTGTCCGTTCCTGTCCGTGGGGTCTTACAAAAAGTAGGATCCCACGGACAGGAAAACACACGTGATGTGAAACCAGCCTAAGGCTGCTTTCACATCAGCGTTTTACGCTGATCACGGCAGTTGCGGTGAAAAAAACGCAACTGACGCGATTACCGCATAATGGCCGCGATCGCAACACACTTGCGGCAAGCCCCATACAATGTCTATGGGGCTTGCGGTAAGTGTGCGGCAGGTTCGGCAAGTGCGGTTTCGGCACTTGTGGCAGGTGCTGCCGCGAAAAAATTGCGGTATGCCGCGGTTTTTTTTCGCACCCGCACCTGCCGCAAGTGCAGATGCCGTTATGCGGTAATCGCGGCAGTTGCGTTTTTTTCACCGCAACTGCCGCGATCAGCGTAAAACGCTGATGTGAAAGCAGCCCAAGGCTACATTCAGACATTGCACATTTTTTAACGCTTTTTTGTGCGCGCTTTTCAAAAATGTGCAATGTGCCTTTTGCCTGAAATTCACTTTACCGTACAGACACTGCGTAAAAATACACCGCGCTTTTTTGGGACATGTCAATTCTTTACACACCAGCGCTTTTTCCCATAGGAGGCGGCGCTGCTGCATCTGATGTCGCAGAGGGAAGAATCCCGATTCCTCCTCCCCTCTGTGACATCTGTGACCGCCCCCATTAGATTTTGCAGTGTATTAATATACACTGCGAAATCAAAGTTAAATAAAGGCAAATGTATTAAAAATAATAAGGAATGAATACTTACCCTCCGACGCCTTTTCGCAGTCTCTGGTACAGAGGTAAGGCGATGTATCATCCTGCCAGGGCCTTTCATGATGTCAGAGTGACGTTCCGGGCGCTGATTAACGCTCGCGGTCATGTAATACATATCACATGACCGCGAGCAGCCAATCAGCGCCCATAACATCACTCTGACATCATGAAAGGCCCTGGCAGGACGATACATCGCCTTACCTCTGTACCAGAGACTGCGAAAAGGCGTCGGAGGGTAAGTATTCGTTCCTTATTATTTTTAATACATTTGCCTTTATTTAACTTTGATTTCGCAGTGTATATTAATACACTGCAAAATCTAATGGGGGCGGTCACATATGTCACACAAGAGAGGAGGAAGCAGGATTCTTCCTCCCCTCTGTGACATCAGATGCAGCAGTGCCGCCTCCTATGGGAAAAAGTGCTGATGTGTAAAGAATTGACATGTCAATTCTTTTTACACAGGTGCTTTTTCCTATAAAAGTGCTGCGTATATTTATGCAGTGTCTTTATGGCAAAGTGAATTTCACATTCACTTTGCCGGCAGACAAAAGGCACATTGCAAAAAGTGCGTGCAAAAATACGCAATGTGTGAACGCAGCCTTAGGCTTCATTCACATGTTCAGTTTTTGTGGTCAGTTTTTTACATCAGTTTTTTTTAAGCCAAAACCAGGAGTAGGTGATAAATACAAAAGTGGTGACGTGTTTCTATTATACTTTTACTCTGATTGTTCCACTTCTAGGTATGGGTTGTAAATATTGATGTAAAATACTGAATACTTAAAGTGTAACCACTGTTTACATTTTTATTTAATAATAATGTAGATCAAGTGATTAAAATAAACTTTCAAATATACTTCATAAGTGAAATGTTGAAAAAAAACTTTAAAAACCTTCCAGAAGATGTCCCCACTAGGTTCCTAAACCTGACATATGCTGGTTGTCAGGAAAATCCATCTTCAGCTCCACACACTGAATACGACCATATAAGGGTGGGTGGTTGGGAGAGTACACAGTGTTCACCGTTCATACTACAGCTGATCAAACTCTCAAATTACCTCAGGCAGGGACAGTCGTTTGCTCAGGCTGTCAGCACACTGCTCCTGTGATCTTATCTGACTCTTCTCCATTCACATCACTCTGCTCTGTGCAATCAGCTGAAAAGCTGTGCGAAGTCCATCAGCTGATAACAAGCTGATATCTATACAGTACCATAGCAATGTGTAGGCAAGTAAAAGCCCTCATCCCTATACAACACTGCTAGTATAGAAATAACTACACAGCCAAGACAGAACTGCCAGAGCAAAAAGTGACAAATCAAGGACTGCCAGGGTGAAAACTGCAAGAGCAAGAACCGCCAGGGGCGTAACTACCGGCATAGCAGACGTAGCAGTCGCTTTGGGGCCCGGGCCGCCCGGCCCTTGTGGGGGGGCCCGGACCCAGCGCCGCTACGCTGCTATCCGGTCAGCAGCTACAGCCCCCCCCCAGTAGGTATATACAGGCCCCCCACTCCTCTGCTGCACACGTCACCTGTAAAGGAATACATCATACTTACTTATCCCTGCCGGCTGCTGCCGCCGCTCTGCACCGCGCTCCGTCTTCATCCGGCTTCTTCCTGGTTGTGACGTCATTTCCTGCGCCCGGCGGTCACAACCAGGAAGAAGCCAGATGAAAACGGAGCGCGGTGCAGAGCGGTGACAGCGGCAGCCGGCAGAGATAAGTAAGTATGATGTATTCCTTTACAGGTGACGTGTGCAGCAGAGGAGGAGTGGGGGGGGGGCTGTATATACACAATGGGGGCCTGTATATTCCCACTGGGGGCCGATATATTCCCACTGGGGCCTGTATATTCCCACTGGGGGCCTGTATATTCCCACTGGGGGCCTGTATATACCCACTGGGGGCCTGTATATACCCTCTGGGGGCCTGTATATACCCACTGGGGGCCTGTATATACCCACTGGGGACCTGTATATACCCACTGGGGGCCTGTATATACTCACTGGGGCCCTGTATATACCCACTGGGGCCCTGACTGTATATACCCACTGGGGCCCTGACTGTATATACCCACTGGGGGCCTGTATATACCCACTGGGGGCCTGTATATACCCACTGGGGAGGCTGCTGTATACCACTGGGGCTGCTGTATATACTGCTGGGGCCTGTATATACCACTGGGGCTGCTGTATATACTGCTGGGTCCTGTATATACCACTGGGGAGGCTGCTGTATACCACTGGGGCTACTGTATATACTGCTGGGGCCTGTATATACCACTGGGAGGTTGCTGTATACCACTGGGGCTGCTGTATATACCACTGGAGAGGTTGCTGTATACCACTGGGGCTGCTGTATATACCACTGGGGAGGCTGCTGTATACCACTCGGGCTGCTGTATATACCACTGGGGAGGCTGCTGTATACCACTGGGGCTCCTGTATATACTGCTGGGGCCTGTATATACCACTGGGGAGGCTGCTGTATACCACTGGGGCTACTGTATATACTGCTGGGGCCTGTATATACCACTGGGGAGGCTGCTGTATACTACCACTGGGGAGGCCTGTATACCACACTGCTGGGGGCTGTATACCTATGCTGGGGTCCACCCTCGGCTTATACACGAGTCAATAGGTTTTCCCAGGTTTTGGGGGCAAAAGTAGGGGGGTCGGCTTATACACGAGTATATACGGTAAACTGGGTGGTGTCAGACTGTTAACACCGATTCGGTAAGGGGGTGTGTCTTGAAGGGGGCGTGTCATTGGGGGCGTGTCTTGGAGGGGGCCCCGTTCAAAAGTTTGCTATGGGGCCCTGCCAGTTCTAGTTACGCCCCTGAGAACCGCCAGGGTAAAACCTGCCAGAGTAAGAACCGCCAGAGCAAGAACTGCCAGGGCAAAAATTGCCAGAGCAAGAACCGCCAGGGCAAAAACTGCCAGAGCAAGAACTGCCAGGGCAAAAATTGCCAGAGCAAGAACCGCCAGGGCAAAAACTGCCAGAGCAAGAACTGATAGAGCAAGAACTGGCAGAGCAAGAACTGGCAGAGCAAGAACTGCCAAAGCAAGAACTGCCAGAGCAAGAACCACCAGAGCAAGAACTGCCAGAGCAAGAACTGCCAGAGCAAGAACTGCCAGAACAAGAACCGCCAGAGCAAGTACCGCCAGAGCAAAACTGCTAAGACAAAATCTGCCAGAACAAGAACTGCCAGAGCTAGAACCGCCAGAACAAGAACTGCCAGAGCAAGAACTGTCAGAGCAAGAACGGCCAGAGCAAGAACTGCCAGGGTAAAAACTGCCAGAGCAAGAACCGCCAGGGCAAAAACTGCCAGAGCAAGAACCGCCAGAGCAAGAACTGATAGAGCAAGAACTGGCAGAGCAAGAACCGCCAGTGCAAGTACCGCCAGAGCAAAACTGCCAAGACAAAATCTGCCAGAACAAGAACTGCCAGAGCAAGAACCGCCAGAACAAGAACTGCCAGAGCAAGAACTGGCAGAGCAAGAACTGGCAGAGCAAGAACTGGCAGAGCAAGAACTGCCAGAGCAAGAACTGGCAGAGCAAGAACTGGCAGAGCAAGAACTGCCAGAGCAAGAACTGCCAGGGTAAAACCTGCCAGAGTAAGAACCGCCAGAGCAAGAACTGCCAGGGCAAAAATTGCCAGAGCAAGAACCGCCAGGGCAAAAACTGCCAGAGCAAGAACTGCCAGGGCAAAAATTGCCAGAGCAAGAACCGCCAGGGCAAAAACTGCCAGAGCAAGAACTGATAGAGCAAGAACTGGCAGAGCAAGAACTGGCAGAGCAAGAACTGCCAGAGCAAGAACTGCCAGAGCAAGAACCACCAGAGCAAGAACTGCCAGAGCAAGAACTGCCAGAGCAAGAACTGCCAGAACAAGAACCGCCAGAGCAAGTACCGCCAGAGCAAAACTGCTAAGACAAAATCTGCCAGAACAAGAACTGCCAGAGCTAGAACCGCTAGAACAAGAACTGCCAGAGCAAGAACTGTCAGAGCAAGAACGGCCAGAGCAAGAACTGCCAGGGTAAAAACTGCCAGAGCAAGAACCGCCAGGGCAAAAACTGCCAGAGCAAGAACCGCCAGAGCAAGAACTGATAGAGCAAGAACTGGCAGAGCAAGAACCGCCAGTGCAAGTACCGCCAGAGCAAAACTGCCAAGACAAAATCTGCCAGAACAAGAACTGCCAGAGCAAGAACCGCCAGAACAAGAACTGCCAGAGCAAGAACTGGCAGAGCAAGAACTGGCAGAGCAAGAACTGGCAGAGCAAGAACTGGCAGAGCAAGAACTGGCAGAGCAAGAACCGCCAGAGCAAGAACTGCCAGGGCAAAAATTGCCAGAGCAAGAACCGCCAGGGCAAAATCTGCCAGAGCAAGAACTGATAGAGCAAGAACTGGCAGAGCAAGAACCGCCAGGGCAAATACCGCCAGAGCAAAACTGCCAAGACAAAATCTGCCAGAACAAGAACTGCCAGAGCAAGAACAGCCAGAACAAGAACTACCAGGACAAGAACCGTCAGAGCAAGAACCGCCAGAACAAGAACTGCCAGAACTAGAACTGCCAGAACTAGAACTGCCAGAACTAGAACTGCCAGAACTAGAACTGCCAGAACAAGAACTGCCAGAACAAGAACTGCCAGAACAAGAACTGCCAGAACAAGAACTGCCAGAACAAGAACCGCCAGAGCAAGAACTGCCAGAACTAGAACTGCCAGAACTAGAACTGCCAGAACTAGAACTGCCAGAACTAGAACTGCCAGAACTAGAACTGCCAGAACTAGAACTGCCAGAACAAGAACTGCCAGAACAAGAACTGCCAGAAAAAAATGCTACCATCACTGACAGCTGCATTCAAGTCTGAATCATCCCTTTTCCCAATACAATTTTGCCCTGCAAAATTCACAAAATGCACAGCAAAGAAGGCAGAAAAGTAAAAAAAAGTTATGGGAGGAATAAACAAACATGCAAAAATGATCTACTGTAAGTGAGAAAGTATTAAAGGGAATCTGTCACCAGGTTTTTGCTACCTTATCTGAGAGCAGCATAATGGCTCCCACATAGCCAGATTCCTACTCCACACTGATGATGGGCAATACCCTCAAACAGCTGTCTGTGGATGGTTACCTGGCTCTGTTAATTCCCTTGGCATATCCTTAACTCGTAACTGAGCGGGATATTGACTAAAAGGGCCACTTAATATGGTGGTTATGGTGGTCTCCCCAAGGTTTCCACCCCAGGCCTAGGTCCTTCTCTGGAGGGATATCTGGCTAGTCCCGTGTTTGACTAGAAAAGAAGGGAGATACAAGAGGCGCAGATTGTGCCCTATCAAACAGACACTATTGTTCTTATGTGGATTATAAGTGTATCCACTCACCTTTTATGGTTGTGAGACTCACAACCAGTTTAAAAGCATAAGGCAGCTGCTGCAGAACCTTTACCAACGCCACAAAACCGCGGGAAATCAGAAGATAAAACTGGAATGGTATCCACGGTCCGCGCTGCTGCTCTTTATCCAAGGAATCCACAAGAGGTTATTACCATCAAAAGTTCTTTATTTCAACACACCAACGCGTTTCGGTGCTGTCCCAGCACCTTCCTCAGGGCGCGTTGGTGTGATGAAATAAAGAACTTTTGATGGTAATAACCTCTTGTGGATTCCTTGGATAAAGAGCAGCAGCGCGGACCGTGGATACCATTCCAGTTTTATCTTCTGAAGTCCCGTGTTTGAGGCTCTTAATCGAGGCTCCACGGACTCCATTTGCATATTCAAATTCCTAGGGGGCAATGCATCATGGATTTCACTGTGTTTGAGCGCTTTGGCCGGCTGTCCGCAGTGTTTTCTTGGACTGGTCTCCCTGAGATCAGTGAGTGCTTTGTGATGTTGGTCTACCAGGCATTGCTCCCACCTAGCCAGATTTCTACTCCACACTGATGATGGGCAATACCCTCAAACAGCTGTCTGTGGATGGATACCTGGCTCTGTTAATTCCCTTGTCATATCCTTAACTCGTAACTGAGTGGGATATTGACTAAAAGGGCCACTTAATATGGTGGTTATGGTGGTCTCCGCAAGGATTCCACCCCAGGGCTAGGTCCTTCCTTGGAGGGATATCTGGCTAGTCCCGTGTTTGAGACTCTTAATCGAGGCTCCACGGACTCCATTTGCATATTCAGCATAATGTAGCGACACAGACCCTGATTCCAGCGGTGTATCACTTAGTTTGCTTGGTGCAGCAGTTGTGATGCAATCAGTCTTCTCTCTGTTGTAGATATAAAAGACCTCTGAAAGCTAACTCTGCCAACACCACTGATCAGCAGCTCTGTGTGTACATTGTATGTTGACAATAAACTGCTCATAAGTGCTGGCTGGATCAGGAGGTACAGGACAGCTAGTCCAGCAGTGATAATCTCTTGCTGATTAAACACTGATTGTACTGAAGCAACACCATGGAGCCTGATCTATGACCCATCCCTGAAATCATTATGCTGCACTCAGATTACATAACAAAAACCTGCTGAAAGGTTCCTTTTAAGCATAAAGTAAAAGTATGATTGTATGAGAACTACCCTAGTATAGTGGCTGAAGTATTGTCCATTTCTGAGTCTCTTCCCATTATTCCGCAGTACCTCTGGGGCAATTAGGATAGAGAAGCTGCTGTTGTAATAGGAGGATTATTATAAGGGTATTGCTATCTATGCAGGTTCCCATCAGTAAATGGAGATTTTTCTCACTCCTACCTGTCACCTAATGAGTTAAATACACAGTACGCTGCTTGCAGAACTCATTACCTCTGTACAACGACTCCAAATCGCCACTGTACAGGCGGCTTCTAAGAGCTGAATCTGCAATTGTGTTGCTCCAGCAATTTTTCCAGTAGCCTTGATTATGACGATATCAATAAAGGCTGCAGATTTAAGAGCTCTGGTGGCTGGGGATGGAATAATAGCTTAGTTAACAAATATTTCACGACATTCCTATAGAAATACAACCGCTGGCATCTCACAGGAAGACGGCTAGAAACACGACTGGCACGGGAAAAACGGAGCGCACATGATTCACACCGGACTACAGGCATGTCCGCTTCTGAGGCTACAGCCACTAATGTCTGATATCTAATATATAAAGCTGAATGTGTGTATGTATATCCGGGATTGGCATCTACACCGTCGCAACTACAGCCACAAAATTTTGCACAGTCACACATCTGGACCCCGAGAGCGTCATAAGCTATGTTGTAAGGTGAAATTTTAACCCCGCGCGTTCCAGTTCACCAAACAATTTTGCCCATATCTACGTAATGGGGAAAAAGTGAAAGGAAAAGTGTTGGAGGCAAATTGACAGCTGTCAGATGTGAACAAGAGGGACTTACAGAATGAGAGCGATGGCGCCAAACAGTATATACCGTACAGTTGCTAAGGGGGCCCCGACATAGGATACTCACCACACACGGGGATATGAACACACACACAAAATACGCCACACACTACCACGTGCTTGAACACATATACCACCCCCAGCACACATTTCAAGACACATACACCAACCTCCCCACATAATCGCCCTAAAACACACACAAGTCTGGTATTATCCTTCAAAAATAAAAAATCTGATTAATAAGCAACAAAACTACAAGAGAAACAAATATGCCATATCTAATATATAAAGCTGAATGTGTGTATGTGTGTATGTATTTCGGGATTGGCATCTACACCGTCGCAACTACAGCCACAAAATTTTACACAGTCACACGTCTGGACCCCGGGAGCATCATAGGCTATGCTGTGAGGCGAAATTTTAACCCCGCGCGTTCCAATTCACCAAACAATTTTGACCCTATCTACATAATGGGGAAAAAGTAACAGTTACCAGTTGACAGTTGTGAATGAGAGGGGCTTATTGACAGCGCCAAAGACTAACAGCACATACCAGCATATAGTCACTAAGGTGGGGCCCCAACATGGGATATTCACCACGCACGGGGACATGTATACACACCACATGCACACAAAGAGTAACAGCAAGTATAGTCGCTAAGGTGCAGCCCCAACATTGGATACTCACCACGCACCCGAACAAACACACACACCACAAAGAGACACACACAACACAGAAACACACACACCACACCAATCCCACCACAGTGACACACACACATACACACCCTATAGAGACACATGCACTCACCCCACAAGCACACACCACAGGGACACACACACATACACACCCCACAGGGACACACAGACCCCACAGGGATGGACACACACCACAGGGACACCTCTCCCCCACACAAGAAGATACACCACAGGGACACATGACTCACCGTAGCCGGGGGTACACGTAGCGGGCGTTGTTTCTCCTCCAGTCACGGAACCGCGCCTGCGGTAGTGTAGGCCCGGTGGTCCAGATCAATAGGGGAATGGCGGAACAGTGGGGGTGATTTGTCTTCGTGACGCCACCTGCGGGTGTTCTGGTAACTTTACCAGCGCTGTTCGGGTCTCCGGGGGATGTTATACAGCGAGATGGAACGCTCCCCACAGGATGAGCGGGAGTCCCCGGAGCCGGGAGCTGCGCAAGATGTTGTGAGGCAGCTGCGGGATGCTGCGCGCTGAATCCAGGAGTAACGGACAACCACACAAAGTCTCTTTTAGGTACCTTTACTGGATGGTAGTCAGGTACACTCGGACCGGGATCGTGAAGTTGGCACTTCTGGAGTTTCACAGCAAGCAGTGTTAGGCTTCCTTTCTCTAGTTCTGGTGCTAAGGTCGGGTGGATGTGGAATCCAGCCGGACCGGGCCGTGTGTTCAGTGGAACTTGCTTCACCTGGTTAACAGCACTGAGGGCACTGTAAAAGGGTCTGAGCAGGATCAGTACTCTTCCCTGGGTCCTCGTGGATGGGTGCATCAGGTGGAACAGGTGGCTAAACCTCCTGTTGATGGTGCTGGTTCTCTGTGGTGGCTGGGTAGCTCTCACAGCTTCGGTTCCAGTAACCGGTTGATTTGGAAAGAGTCAGATTAACTCTGTGTTCCTGAGAGGTGATCTCCTTCTTCCTATTATCCCAATTGCAGGGATTCCCACTTGCTAGCAGGCTGGTTGGGCCTAGTGTCTTCCTCATATGGTGGAGGTTTCACACAGGCTGGCAGCTCTTGTAGCGTCTACCACACTCTTCACAGTTCTGAAGTGACTGCACACTCTGCAGTTTCTCCCTCCAAGACCCTTTTTATAGGGGGAACTGGCTCAAGTGACCAGTGGTAGCTCCCCCTAGAGGCTCGGGGTGAAACCAGGTGTTCTAAGTGTTGTTTGTGTTGTGGGTTTTGCTGTGCTGTTACTTACTCCATTTGTGTCCTAAGGATTTCTGTGGTGCCCAACAGGTGCCAGGGTGCCACACACACACGCACACACCCCAGGGACACACACACCCCAGGGACATACACACCACACAGAGAGACACAGATGTGCACAAATCGCCTCAAACAACTTGCCTCATACGTGTGCTATCTTTAATTTCCAAAAATAAACATCTGATTAAAAACAGCTAATGTGCAAAACATGTGCCATATAGGGAATTAAGGCAGATGTCAGCCACATGAGCTGTCTATAAAAGGTACCTTTACACGCCGCTACAACAAGGTGGAAATAACCGGGTGCTTCACGTGCACGAGCACGCACCAACGGTTACAAACGGTATCCGATACCGCCTTTACACGCCGCTACAAGGTGCTCTACAGAAGGTTGAATCTATCTCTGGATGCACCGCCGGGTGCCTAAAGTTACCTTCTGTAGAGCACCGTCCCTCATTTACACGCCACTACAGAAGGTAATATGGGAGGACCTGGTGCAGCAGGGACAACACATAGGCGTGCCAGAGTTGTGGATTACGAGAAGTTCGTACGCTGATAGGACAAAGCCATAGCATCATGATTGGGCAGCCAGCGCAGGAGGCTGACTAATACATGACGCTCGAGCAATTGTGTAGTGTGACTGGTCAGCTCCTTAAATATGCCACCCTACGCAGCGACAACCAATCGTAACGCAGGAGCTTCCACCAATGATCGCTGAAGGGGGGTGGTTTCCTGGAGGCTGTGTCACGCCCCGGGGAGTTATCTAGGTGACGAATAAACCTTACCCTACCGTATTTACACGCCGTTACCATCGGGTTGAAATCAACCTGTTTTAGAGCACTGCTCTGAAACAGGTGCCTCAAGTGACGGGTGGCAACAACCTACTTTACACGCCGCTACCTCGGGTTGATTTGACGGTGCAAGATACATTTGTCTCATAAACCCGGTTGTTTCCACCCGGCTGTAGCGGCGTGTAAAGGTACCTTTATGTGTATGTGTGAGGTAACATATACTGCCCGGCTGGGGGGGATGGTTTACTGTTGGCTGGAGATTTATTAGGCTGCCTATAGCAATCAATCACAGCTCAGCTTCTATTTTCCTACAGGTCATCAATATGACATATTCAAATTCTATTTTGTTATAGCTAACGTCAGTTATTTATTAACCCGGGCGTAGCCGGGTAGTACAGCTAGTCTAATATATAAAGCTGAATGTGTGTATGTCTGTGTATGTATGTATATCCGGGATTGGCATCTACACCTTCGCAACTACAGCCACAAAATTTTGCACAGTCACACATCTGGACCCCGAGAGCGTCATGTTGTGAGGCGAAATTTTAACCCCGCGCGTTCCAATTCACCAAACAATTTTGCCCCTATCTACATAATGGAGAGAAACTGACAGTTACCAGTTGACAGTTGTGAATGAGAGGGGCTTAATGACAGCGCCAAAGACTAACAGCATATACCAGCATATAGTCACTAAGGTGGGGCCCCAACATGGGATATTCACCACGCACGGGGACATGTATACACACCACATGCACACATAGAGTAACTTGGCTTCTTCTAACTGAATGCCAGACCCTGACACAACGTGTTCGTCCCCCTTTTTTAATTGTTCTTTTCTTTTGGAATCGCGACCGCACTGTACAGAGGCGATACAGAGCAAAAGAAGGAGCCATATCTGCTAAATCGAGGTGTAATTACAAGGGTCTGGTCTGGGGTCTAAATAGTTGGTGTGGGATCACTGTTGTGGACAATAGTCGCAGCACCGCCCTCACTGATCTTAAAATAGGGGCAGAATATATGGAATATTTAGAAAAAAATATTTTTATTCACACAAATCGCGTAGTCCGCTGTCACGTCCTCTTACGTCACGGCGTTAAGTCAGGGTTGTATTCACTGGATGGCACTTTAAAACTTCCTAAAAGAACAAGCTCGGATACACGATGAGATACATCAATCCTGTAAACTTTGCACTCTCTTCCAATTGTATAAGCAGCGATCTGGAAGCGCTTCACACACAATCATCTCTCAGAATGTGTTATAATTGATTCCACGATCAATAATTATTCAAATGCTTCACAAATGGCTTAAAAAGACTTTAGGAAAGTGGCGATCATCCCTGATGGTTTCTACTAGTAGTAGAAGACCTCATATTGTGAATTTAAAGAGTAAGAGGATTAGAGGAATTGTTCACTATGGACAATCCCTTTTTGTTAAAGGGGGTCCCCTTGCTGATAAGAGGATCAGGGGGTGTTCTGATGCCTGGATCCCCAACGGCAGACTAAGAAACGGGCAGCGAGCGTTACGATGTTCCAGACGTGTCGGGTCATCCAAAGTAGGAGCACATATGAAGCCAATAGATGATTCTGCTGGACAGGGGGCATCATCGACAACAGTATTCCATATACAGCAAATACAGAATATGTGGTGAGTGATGATAGAAGGTGATTCTCACTTATCAAGAGAATGGACTATGAACCCGATAGTGACAGCTTTTACCATTCAAGCACCGATGTATATTATTATTATTATTATATTATTATTTATTTATATAGCACATTAATTCCATGGTGCTGTACATGAGGAGGGTTACATACAAATTATAGATATAGTTTACACTAAACAAATTAACAACGATAAACTGGTACAGAGGGGAGAGGACCCTGCCTTGCGGGCTAACATTCTACAGGATAATGGGATCAGACAGTAGGTCAGGGGTGCAGCAGATCTGGTGGTGGTGAGGCAGCAGCTCCGGCGGCAGTGGGGCAGCAGCTCCGGTGGTGGTGAGGCATCAGCTCCGGAGGCGGTGGGGCGGCGGCTCGATCATTGCAGGCTGTAAGCTTTCCTGAAGAGATGGGTTTTCAAGTTCCGTCTGAAGGATCCGGGTGTGGTGGATAATCGGACGTGTTGGGGCGCGGAATTCCAGAGGATGGGGATATTAGGGAGAAGTGGAGAAGATTTTGGGAGGATCGAAGATTACGTGAGGGAAGAGAGTGGGAGATTAGTTCAGAGATATAGGGAGGAGACAGTTTATGGATGGCTTTGTAGGTCAGTGTTAGTAGCTTGAACTGAATTCGTTGGGGAATTTGGAGCCAGTGGAGGGATTAGCAGAGGGGAGATACAGGGGAGTAGCGAGGAAAGAGGTGGATTAGTCAGGCAGCAGAGTTGAGGACAGACTGGAGAGGTGTAAGAGTGTTAGCAGGGAGGCTGCAGAGGAGAATGTTGCAGTAGTCAAGGCGGGAGATGATGAGGGCATGTACAAGACGTTTAGTAGATTGATGCCTGAGGAAAGGACGGATTCTGGAAATATTTTTGAGCTGGAGGCGACAGGAGGTGGCGAAAGTTTGAATGTGTGGTTTGAAGGACAGAGCAGAGTCAAGAGTTACACCAAGACGGCGAATTTGAGGTGTAGGACAGAGCATGATGCCATTAACCATAATAGAGAAATTAGGTGGTGAAGATGAAAGATGCGATGGAGGAAAGATGATGAGTTCGGTTTTGTCTGTGTTGAGTTTTAGGTAGCAAGAGGTGAAAAAGGAGGATATGGCTGACAGACACTCTGGGATTCTCGTTAGCAGAGAGTTAACATCTGAGCCAGAGAGGTAGATCTGAGTGTCGTCAGCATACAGGTGGTGCTGGAAGCATGGACTAGGGTTCCTAAGCCAAGGGTATAGATGGAGAAAAGGGGCCCCAGGACAGAGCCTTGTGGGACTCCAACAGAGAGAGGGCGAGATGAGGAGGTAGTGTGGGAGTGGGAAATGCTAAATGTGTGGTTGGAAAGTATGAGGCAATCCAGGACAGGGCAAGGTCTTTGATGCCAAGGGAAGAAAGAATCTGAAGTAGGAGGGAGTGGTCGACTGTGTCAAAGGCAGAGGACAGGTCGAGAAGGAGGAGAATGGAGAATTGTCTCTTAGCTTTGGCTGTAAGTCGTTGGTAATTTTGGTTAGGGCAGTTTCGGTGGAGTGGTGGGGCCGGCACACCGGATTGTATATTGTCAAGGAGAAAGTTAGATGAGAGGTGGGAGGAAAGTTGAGCATGGACGTGTTGTTCAAGGAGTTTTGAAGTAAACGGGAGCAGCGATATGGGGCGGTAGCTCGTCTTAGCAGTCTGGTCTAGGTTTGGCTTTTTGAGGATGGGTGTGATGGTGGCATGTTTGAAAGCCGAGGGGAAGGTCCTGGAAGATAGTGATACATTGAAGAGGGGGTTAGGGCTGGGATGAGCTGTGTTAGGGTGGGGAGGAGGTGGGAAGGGATGGGGTCAAGTGCACAGGTGTGATTTGGATAGGAGACGAGTAAGCTCTCCTTCAGTGATATTGGAAGGGAGGTTATGAGGGAAGGGCAGAGGTCTGGTATATGGAGTGGTTGGGGTGGTGGAACAATAAAGGTTTGCCTTGTTTGGACAATCTTATTTTTCAAGTAGGTGGCAAAGTCCTCACCAAAGATGAGGGAGGTCGGAGGGGGAAGTGGTGGGTGGAGGAGAGAGCTTAAAAGTGCTGAACAGTTGTTTGGGGTTGTAGGATAAGGAAGATACAAGGTTTGGTGAAGTAGGTCTGTTTAGCAGAGGTGAGGCTGATTTGAAGGCAAGTGTAGCTTGTTTGTAAGTTGTGAAGTCGTCTGGCAGGCGTGTTTTCTACCAATGTCGCTCTGCAGCCCTGGACACTTGTTGCAGTTTTTTGGTGAGATTGTTGTGCCAGGGTTGTCTATTGATTCGTCGCACCTTGCAATGAACGAGAGGGGCGACTGAGTCTATGGCTGATGTGAGGGTGGGTTGTAGAAAGCAGTGGCACTGTCTGTATCACAAAGTGAAGATCTAGAGGACAGAGGTAGAAGAGAGTCTTAGAGTCTGTGAATGTCTAGGGTGCAAGATTTCTGCGAGGATGAGCTAGTGGCTGGATATGGGGGACTGGTGAGGAGGACAAGGATGAGAAGTGAGTAGATGGGGGTCAGATAGCGGGAAGGGGGAGGTTGCGAGATTAGATAGGGAACAGAGGCGGGTGAAGATGAGGTCTAGTGTATGTCCGTCTGTGTGGGTGGCTGTGAGGACACTGAGTAAGTCTAAAGGATGAGGTAATGAAAGGAGTTTGGAGGCCGCTGGCTGGCGGGAGTCAGTAGGGATATTAAAGTCACCCATGATGATGGTGGGAATGTCAGCAGAGAGAAAGTGAAGGAGCCAGATGGAGAATTGGTCAATGAAGGTTGTGGCAGAACCCGGAGGTCGGTATATGACGGCCATTTGAAGATTGGAGGGAGAGTAGATACAGACAGAGTGAAGTTTGAAAGAAGGTGGATAAGGGAGGGGGGGGTTGGATTATTACAAACTGTCAACATTTTGCAACCTAAGATACACATGTAAATTATAGAAAAGGCCAGACAACCTTTTTAAATCAAATCAGTACCTAGAACAATGGGGTGAAAAGGTAGGGCAGAGGCAGAGATATACCTATGCGAGCTGCGAGTATCACGCATTCATGTCACATGACTCTCCTGGCCCGGCTGCCAGCTCTTTGGTCGCGTGGAGCTGATTGTGTTTCATTGGAGCTCCACGTTCCTGTGCAGAATGCTGGTGACCGGGCCGGGTGAGTCATGTGAGTTACTCGCATACAGCTCGCATAAGTGTTTCTCTGTTTCCAAAATTATTTCTAAACTTGCAAACTGAGCTCTGCTACATCTGTAGACACAATGTTAACTGGTCGCTGTCATTTCAATAAACTGCATAAATGAATATTACGAGCAAATATCAAAAAAACTTGTTCTATCTCCTATCAGAAAAATCTTTATTTTTTTCACTTATAAGCCGCTCTCCTCTCCCTCCTGAATCCTAAACTCCTTATTCACTCTGAGAAACAGCTCAACTCTGTCTTGTTCAAGACAAGATGCACTGACAGCCCAGATTAAAATTGTGTATGGAAAGGGGAGGCAGGTGAAAGAGAGGCACAGACCCATATAGAGGAGCTGTTTATCATCCCATTCCAGTTCTGGATTCACAGCTACACTGTGCTGCCATAGAATGTCCTCCATGCTGCTGCTGCTTCTGAACATGTGATGCATAGATGCAGAAGAGTAGAAATACCTCATTTATCTGTATATAGTATATGGAAAGGAAAGGGGGAAGGGGGAGTAGAGTGAAAGAGAGGCACAGAAACATATAGAGGCGCTGTTTTTTTAAGTGTTTTATCCCATTCCAGTACTGGATTCACAGATACACCGCTCAGTAGTGCTGCCATAGAATGTCCTCCATGCTGCTGCTGCTGCTTCTGAAAATGTGATACACAGATGCAGAAGAGTAGAAATACCTCATGTATCTGTATATAGTATATGGAAAGTAAAGGGGGATAGAGGAGGCAGGAGCAGAGTGAAGGAGAGGCATATACACACATAGAGGTGCTGCTGTTTTTTTCCAGTAAGTGTGTTATCTCATTCCAGTGCTGGATTCACAGATACACTGCTCAGTAGTGCTGCTATAGAGTGTCCCCTTCTGCTGCCGCTTCTGAACATGGCATACATAGATAAATACAGAAGAGCAGAAATACCTCATGTCTTCGTGTATAGTATATGGAAAGGAAAGGGAAAGGCAGGAGCAGAGTGAAAGAGAGGCACAGACACAAATATATGTGCTGCTAGTTTTTTCTTGTGTTTTATCCTATTCCAGTGCTGGATAAACAGATACACCGCTCAGTAGTGCTGCTATAGAATGTTCTCCATGCTACCGCTGCTGCTTCTGAACATGTGATACATAGATTCAGAAGAGCAGAAATACTCATGTCTTCGTATATAGTATATGGAAAGGAAAGGGGAGACAGGAGCAGAGTGATTCACAGCTACACTGCTCAGTAGTGCTGCTATATAATATTCTCCATGCTACCGCTCCTGCTTCTGAACATGTGATACATAGATCCAGAAGAGCAGAAATACCTCATGTCTTCGTATATAGTATATGGAAAGAAAAGGGGAGACAGGAGCAGAGTGATTGACAGCTACACTGCTCAGTAGTGCTGCTATAGAATGTCCTCCATGTTGCTGCTGCTGCTTTTGAACATGGGATACATATGTAGATACAGAAGAGCAGGAATAGCTCATGTCTCTGTGTATAGGAGACGTTACAGCAGCTAGTCTTCACCCACTAGCTCAGAGACAACTGAAAATAAGAAACAGAAGCTGCAGAGAGAAACCTGGTGATAAATCATTACCAAGCAGGACACTTTGGGGTATGTGCGCATGTTGTGTATTTGGTTGAAGCAATTTCTGCATCTCTTGGCACGAAAAACAGCAGCAAAAACACACGTTATGATGCAGATTTTGAATGGGTGAAAGACGCTGCAAGAATTGACCTGCTGCAGATTTATTTCTGCACCAAATCTGCATGGAAAAAACACTCGACGTGTGCAGGAGACTCCAGGATTCTCATTCACTTTGCTGCCATCAGATTTGATTGCAGATTTGGGACAAAAATGCATCAAAAAAACGGGATGTGTGCACAGGGTCCAAATCTGAAAAATGACAGTGGCGGCACAATCTGCAGCAATGATGGGCTCGGGTATCTCAGGAGAAGGAGGTGTATAAATTAGATTTATTTATGCCTAGCAGAAGGAATCTGTCTTCTTCTGTACATTGGACGTCAAACAGTCCTACTCTGCATTTCAGAGAGGAAAAAAAAAAAGTTTAATTGTAGTCTCGCAGTAGCTTCTAGCGAGGAGCATTATTGTAGTTACTGTAAGCCAGGCATTTCCAATGTCTAGAGCTTAATAAGATCTTATTATAAATTCTATACAGATTAAGCTTCCAGGACTGCAGGACCGTAATCACATCAGACAGGAAAGCATTCTCATTTTATGGAATATTATATCAACAATAATGCAACGTGATTAGTTGCAAATGCTTATGCAGCAGATAGCGGGGAGGATACAGAGTGTGCCGCTCTATACCACAGCCCAGATACATATCGCCAGCTGTATCCATGTCCTTATGGTGTATACTATGGTGTCACTTCATTATGAACGACCGCTGCACCTCTGTATTGTGTTATAGAGCCTCGGTGATAGCAGGGATGATGAACATTAGGATTGAATGGACTACTACCACTGATAAGAAGAGCTGATCACTGATGGGTATAGATTCTGGACCCCTAGTGATCACTTCTCAAGGAGTTGGGTTATTATGGTGAGACAACCTTACCCCACCAATGTAGACAATTTTATTTGTACCTAAATTGAGGCTAAGAAATAATTTTTCATTCAAATGTTTTCACCGCTTGCCTTCTCTATCCTCTGATTATCGCAGCCTGCACAGTGAGTTAACTGAGAATCCGTCAGTGAGCTCATTCAGCTCAAATTAACTCTAGAAGTCTGAGTTCACATGTCCATTAATAATTCAACACATTGGATCCAGCACAATCCTTTGTGCAAACACTTTTTTGACCATTTTGAAAATAATGATATTTGCAGGATCCGTTTTATTTTCACATTGGAGTCTATGGAGAACGGAGGCGGGAACTGATCGCTATTTATCTTCCACTTGAAACTGATCCAGTAAGGAAAACACAGATCCTTTGAAACGGATCCTGAAATCTGCCAATGTTATGCACTTGTGGTAACTCACTGGAGAAATTAAATCTTAAAACGTATTCACCCGCACCAATCAGATCCTGTACAGACTAAGATTCCCAGCTGCAGTCCCTAGTTGCACCTGAGTGGGGCTAGATTAACCCTGGATGCAGGCTAGGAGATGACAACTCGGACCTGGCGGCCTGAAAAGCCGTCGAGCATTACTTGTAACGCCTAAGAATCTGGAGAGAGGTGCAGAGCACTATAACTCTGAATAAGGAAGGTATGCAGAGCTAGTAGAGATCATAGGTGGGAAAACATAAAACATAAATGCAGCGTTGAGAAAATAAAGTACTACTATAAGAGAAAAAACCTCCTATAACATAATCCTTAGCCGCAATAAGAAAAGGATAGACAGACAAGACAGTAAAGAAAATAAACATTGCTGATCTCTTTGCAACTGGCACAAATCTTGTGCAATATGACCAGAACGCCAAACAGGATCCACATTGGAATATATCCAGCAGAGAAGAGCAGGAAGGGGAAGGTATAAATCCACAGCGTGATAGTACAGACTAAATGATAAATGGAAACACCTGCTGACTGAAAGAATGAAACAAAAGGTAAAAGATATTTAGAACTCGGACATAGACTGAACCTGCTGTGTCGCAGCAGAGAAGGAAGCCAATTACACAGCACAGGGCCGACGGATGACATCCTGGGGCAAGACATTCACTATTCCACTGCATGATGAGATCTTCCCTTACCTACTGTATCCTCACCCATCCCTTGTAGACTGTGAGCCCTCGTGGGCAGGGTCCTCTCCCCTTAACTACTGTATCCTCACCCATCTCTTGTAGACTGTGAGCCCTCGTGTGCAGGATCCTCTCTCCTCACCTTCTGTATCCTCACCCATCCCCTGTAGACTGTGAGCCCTCGTGGGCAGGGTCCTCTCTCCTCACCTACTGTGTCCTCACCCATCCCCTGTAGACTGTGAGCTCTTGAGGGCAGGGTCCTCTCTCCACACCTACTATATCCTCACCCATCCCCTGTAGACTCTGATACCTCTCGGGCAGGGTCCTCTCTCCACACCTACTGTATCCTCACCCATCCCTTGCAGACTGTGACCCCTCACAGGTAGGGTCTTCTTTCCTTGCCTACTTATCCTCACCCATCCCTGTAGATGTGAGCCCTCGTGGCAGGTCCTCTCTCCTCACCTACGTGTCCTCACCCATCCCTGTAGACTGTGAGCCCTTGTGGGCAGGGTCCTCTCCCCTCACCTACTCTATCCTCACCCATCTCCTGTAGACTCTGATACCTCATGGGCAGGGTCATCTCTCCTCACCTACTGTATCCTCACCCATCCCTTGTAGACTCTGATACCTCACGGGCAGGGTCCTCTCTCCACACCTACTGTATCCTCACCCATCCCTTGTAGGCTGTGAACCCTCGTGGGCAGGGTCCTCTTTCTTCACCTACTGTATCCTCACCCATCCCCTGTAGACTCTGATACCTCACAGGCAGGGTCCTCTTTCCTCGCCTACTGTATCCTCACCCATCCCTTGTAGACTGTGAGCCCTCTCGGGCAGGATCCTCTCTCTTCCTGTACCAGTTGGTGCCTTGTATTGTTCATGATTATTGCACTTGTTTTTTTAGCATGTTATTATGTAAAGTGCCATGGAATAAATGGTGCTATAATAAATAATAATAAATGACACCCAAGGATTTTTTTGCTTGGACTCCCAACACCAACTACAAATCTGAAAGATATCTCACTCAAAACATCTGTCTACAGATAGGTGGTCATTTTTTGAGGCCATTTAAAGGGGGGGGCAGGCATTGAGTTACATGATACTGTAACCTATAGGTGGCGGTAAAGAGACAATTTTCTTCTAAAGCCAAGCTAATTTGCATACTTTTTCCCAGAGACCATTGCCCGAATATCCACAAGGAGAGACAGTCTTTGAAGAGCGTCACCATTGGGTGAACATCTCTCCCTTTTTTGCTAAATAATGTTGTTTCTCTGCGGAGAAATATGGTGCGGAGGATTGTAGATGATACTAATATTTTTATTATTGGATTCACCCCACCAAAATAAAAGGTAGTTGTAACTCTGTGGCCCTGGGTATACGGGATAGTGTGCTGTTTACGTCAGCCCATTTGTTTTCAGCACCACGGAAAAGCCAACACCAAAACAGCGAGGCCATTTTCCTTAATCAATGAATTCCAATTATAATATACTGCTCGGGCAGGGAGATAGATTACACACGTCGCCAGTGTCCGTCTTATCTGCTCGACACAAGGGAAAAAATCATTAGCTGCAGATAATGGGGGCTGTCAAACAAAGAGTTAAGCGAGATTCTGCAAATCTGCGTGGGAATAGGGAAATTACAATAATGGAGGGAAAGCATTATTAGCGCATAGACACTTTCTTATTTACTCCGTCCAGGATTCCCAGAAATTCTGCACTTTTCCATCCCTTTACAGATTCCTATTGTCAGTTACATGGAATGTTAATTAAGGGTAATGTCCCCCGACTGGCGAGATAGATCACCCAATCCATAGACAACCACTATAGCATTCATTGTGTTTATTACAGACACTCTAATGGAAATACATTAATAAACATTAGTCTTTGTAGCACTGCCCTTCACCTGGAACCCCACCATATAGCATTATAGGGAATTACAGTCTCTTTTATACTGACCTCTGATCTGCTGCTTCACATCCTATATACACATGATAAAAAAGGGGATGCTTACACCCACCACTAGGGGGTGCACATAGAATATGAACTTATAAAGGAGGGCACAAACTGGGTTGGGTTTAGCATCAGTGGCTGCCGCACAGATGTATCGGGGTTTTCTCCAAAAAGAAAGTTCATTTTAAAGTTAATTTTATTGAATAGATCTTGGAACAATACTAATTTCAACAACTGAATGCTTAATAAAATGTTCCTGTGCTGAGATAATCTTATATATGTGTCCCTCCTATGTGCTGTGTAATGGATGTGTCTGACCATACAGGACATGGTCTGATCATACCACATCTCCTGTGCTGAGATAATCTTATATATGTGTCCCTGCTATGTACGTGTATGAATGTGTCTGACCATACAGGGACATGGTCTGATCACCACATCTCCTGTGCTGAGATAATCTATTAGTGTCCTGCTATGTACTGTGTAATGGATGTGTCTGACATGTACAGGATGGTCAGATCAACCACATCTCCTGTGCTGAGATAACTATATATGTGTCCCTGCTGATTACTGTTAATGGATTGTCTGACCTTACAGGGAATGGTATGATCATACCACATCTCCTGTGCTGAGATAATCTTTATACTGCCATGCTAGTAACTGTGTTAAGAATGTTCTGACCATACAGGGACATGATTGATCAACCACATCCTGTGCTGAATAATCTTATTATGGTCCCTGCTATGTACCATTACAGAGTACATAGCAGTTACACATATATAAGATTATCTCAGCACAGGAGATGTGATATGATCAGACCATGTCCCTGTATGGTCAGACACATCCATTACACAGCACATAGCAGGGACACATATATAAGATTATCTCAGCACAGGAGATGTGGTATGATCAGACCATGTCCCTATAAGGTCAGACACATCCATTGCACAGACATAGCAGGGACACTATATAACATTATCTCAGCACAGGAGATGTGGTTATGATCAGACTATGTCCCTGTAAGGTCAGACACATCCATTACACAGCACATAGCAGGGACACATATATAAATTATCTCAGCACAGGAGATGTGGTTATGATCAGACCATATCCCTGTAAGGTCAGACACATCCATTGCACAGTACATAACAGGGACACATATATAAGATTATCTCAGCACAGGAGATGTGTATGATCAGATCATGTCCCTGTACGGTCAGACACATCCATTACACAGTACATAGCAGGGACACATATATAAGATTATCTCAGCACAGGAGCATTTTTTTAAACACATTCAATTGTGGAATTATAATTATTACTAGATGGTGGCCCAATTCTAACGCATCGGGTATTCTAGAATATATATTAGTTTATTTATAAAGATTTAAAATAATGCAATGAATACATAGGAATTTCTCCAATCAGCGACGCGCTTCGTTCAATATATCTGCACGTGTGACACCGCACCAGCGATCAGTAAGGTACCGACACACTTGGCGACGCTCCAGCGATCCCAACAACGATGCGACCTGGTAGGGATCGCGGGAGCGTCAGTACGTGGTCGCTGGTGAGATTGTCACACTGAGTGAGATCGCTGGCGCCGGTCGGGGTACTTCTGCTGCGAGCAGCCGGGAGATGACCATCTTACGCCGGTCATCTCCCGGCTGTGTCGCCGCTGACCTCCCTGCGGCAGGAGATGACCCGCGGTTACTGTAAGGAGATTAGCGGCTGGCGCCACTGACCTCCCGATGGTAGCGGTGGCGTGCTTGGTTCAAATCCCGCGCCAATTCGCGGCCAGACTGCACCTGTCGCTGATTGGTTGCTGCTCCCAGCGACGAGGGATTTCTGTTAGAGAGACACACGATAAGGCGATTATATGGTAGGATTCCACAATTGCTATTAATATTTATTATTAGCTTCTTGCCTCTTCTACAATACTTCACTTCACTTGGTAAATGTACTCTTCCCTCTGGAGCTGGTGCTTCTTTCTTGCTCATCTGTGAGAATGCCTATAACCCAATTTATAGTCATTTGCTCATCATATTTGCTACTCACCCCTAGTTCTAACTAGCTATAATGCAGACACTCGTGGCTGGGCTAGTGTGGCGCCCTGCTCACGCAGGTAGCCACAGACTTCTCTAATGCATAGTTGGGTTTCCACAGCAGGTACCTACTTACATGCAACATCTTCCACCCCGACACAGTAGGGGGAGCTCTACTCACCGCCTTTAGGTGAGTTCCCCTATAAATACTGCTGCTGGGGGAGGAGTTAGTCAGAGTGTGCAGACGCTAGGAGAGCTGCGAAGACGTCCTGGCGGTCTGTGCCGCGGTTAGGCCCGAACAGTGACCCGAGTGGCTCTTCTGATGTCCCGCAAGCCTAAGTGGGGACAGAAGCAAAGAGCAGACAGCCTAGAGAGGAATGAGAGTTTCGCCCCAAAGAAGTACCGGACATCGGGGATCCGCACCTGTGGGATACTCCAGGACCACAGAGAACCCCATCACACCGTGGAGGCTTCAGCCACACGGTCCCCCTGTGGGTCAATAGAGGAAGCCAGACACCGCATTGCACCACCGCAGTGATCAGAGAGGGTAACCCAGAGACCGCACATGAGAAGAGACAGACATCAGAGTCAGGAAGAGAGAGGAGGCCAGTCAGGCTGCATGCAGGCTGGGCTTCAGCAGACACAAAGGAACAGAGGAGGCCTTATACCCACTTGCTGTGGGGACCCACTGTGCAACCTGGTCACCTGTCAGTGCCTGGACAACTTTACCTGCCGTAACATCAGTAAAAGAGACTTCTGCAGTGTGCGTGTGTCATTCCTCTCCGTTCCCAGTGCCCCTCATAGACTGCTCCAACACTCCCATCCCAGCTACAGCTCCACTACAAGCTGGCCCTTCACACTACTGTTGCCCTGGAGGTCCAGCCCTACCTGTAGGGACTTTTCCAACTAAGCTGCACAACCATCTACCTCCGGCGGACTGTGGCGGCGCTGGTGACACCTCACCAGGAACTACAGGTGGCGTCACGATAAACTGTATATAATCCCCTGTAAATATACCCCTTTTTGAAGATATACCCAGGACACGGATCAGGCGCGGCTACCATTCCCTGTGACACAGCAGACGTTAACCCCTTGGAGCCTGATACCCGAGTACCCCAAAGCCTGGGCTCGACACTAGCAAACAACTTGTAAGCAGTTGATGACCATATTTTAGAGATTTGCTCATCATGTTTGCTACTCACCCCTAATTATAGCTAGCTATAATGCAGACACTCTTTGCGGGGCTAGAAGACAACTTGGAAGCAGTTGAGCACAAGTCATTTGCTCGTCACATTTGTCACTCACCCTTACTTCTAGCTAGCTGTAACACAGTCACTCTTTGCTGGGCTACCGAGGAGACAACTTGGAAGTAGTTGTTGAGCATAATTTATAAAGGTTTGCTCATCATATCATCATATTTGCTACTTAACGCCAACTTCTAGCTAACTATAAGTAAGACACTATTTGTTAGGCTAAGCGTGCGGGTCATTTTTTGATCGTTGGTTTCCCGCTGGTTAGCACGCATCGCTGCGTGTGACAGCGAGAAACCAGCGATCAGTAACCTCACTGGCTGGTAACCATGGTAAACACCGGGAATCTAGGCAGCGCGCGCTGCCTAGATACCCGGTGTTTACCATGGTTACCAGCATCCTCCCTGCTTAGCACTGCCTAGATACCCGGTGTTTACCATGGTTACAGCATCCTCCCTGCTTAGCGCTGTCTAGATACCCGGTGTTTACCATGGTTACCAGCATCCTCCCTGCTTAGCGCTGCCTGGATACCCGCTGTTTATCATAGTTACCAGCGTTCTTCCTGCTTTGCGCTGCCTATAAGGCAGCGCTAAACAGGGAGGACGCTGACATTGCCTTCAGCAATGTGGGAGGTGGCTCCCATGGCCCTGATCGCTGGGGTGGCTCCCCAGTGATCAGGTAACGACGCTCCAGCGATCCCTGCAGGTCGTTATCGCTGTTGGGATCGATGGAGCAGTCGTTATGTGAGACAGGGCCTTAACATACAACTTGGAAGCAGATATAGCCCTTGCTAGCTTCTGATCCAGCTTGATAACCAGCACCCTAGCGAATTGAGTACGACCTCAGACCTCCCAACTGCTACCACGGGCATCTAGTCAGGACATCACTTATTGCTGTAACTCACTTGCATCTCTCACATTGATGTGACACCACACACATAAATAGAAGTAATATATGATGAAATTTACAGCCCCCTACCTAATTGAAATAGGCACATTGCTGATTGTATGCAGCAAGAGAAACACGCGAAAATACATGACATGTTAACATTAGCAGAAATGTGTCAACGACAAAGAAAATCAGCCCAAAGCAACCAACACAGTCCTCGCCGGCTGTGAACAGAACATTGGGTTTCAAGGGACTCAAGTCCTTCATTCTTGTAAGAGGTGGGAAGATATTTTACAGATAAGGTATACAGAGGGACAGATAAATAGAGGGACATCCTGTCCATAAACACAATCTAAGCTGAAGGCTTTAAGTCATTTACAACTTCAGAAATGGATAAAATAAAATCAATGTGAGTTATTGAAGAATATGAGGAGCAGTCATGTCTTCTGGTGATCATAGATAAATAGCCTCCCTTAGGACCTGCACAATCCTGCACTCATCGTGTGAAATACTGTGCCGTAAGATGGCAAAAAAGCAGTCTAGCATGCAGGATATAAACGAGTTCCAATAGTAGCTGCAAGCCAAACCATAAAACCGGATTACTAGGGCAAACGGTAGTTTTGGAAGTATTAAATTAGTTTTCGCATCCACATCATAAAAAGTAATACACTTATTCAGCACAAGTCATCGGGTTTTTTTTTTTTAAAGACATCGTAGTTGTGATTTGTAATGGGGTCAGGGTGTAGCCAGAAGGAATGCAGAGGCAGCAATCCCACCCGGAGCTGGTGATTAAGGAGGCCCCAAGGTGCAACATAAGAAGACGCTAAGGCCCCGATTCACCAAGACCGGCATTCTGCAATCCAGTCGTAATGGAAGGAGCGATGGAATTAGATGCGCCAAATTCATTAACAAACTCGCCCTCTCAACAATTTTGGTGCATCTTAAACTGCCGAGCGCCTCCTCAAGATAAGCAATCATTGCTGGCATCATTTACTCCATAAAAAGAGATCATTATGAATGAGTTGGAACAGGCTTCTCTACACCCGGCCAGCCCTAGCGTCACCTATTTTGGCAGATAAAGCCAGGCCTGGCATTAAAATACTAAAGCCCCCGTCACACGGGGCCACATCGCCGCCGATATCGCCCCTACGTCGCCTCATGTAAAGGGGTGAAGTTGGCGACCATCATGGGGTGATGTGCGACCTGTCAGGCGATGCATTGCCGCTGGGGTTTTCAGACACCCCGGCAGTGATGCTGCCTGACAGCTCGCCGGCGCGGGGCTGGAGATGACGCCCTGTGTAATTGGGGAACGGTGACGCTGGCGGGGCGCCAAAAACGTGCGCGTACCCACCAGTCGCCGCCGACATCCCCAGCCCTGTCGCCAGGTGTAACGGGGCCTTAAAAGTTACTACATTATGGGCTTGTGCAAAAACCCTGCTACATTGCACAATATTGTATGCCACACTTCCTTTGAAACTCCTTAGGTCTAAGTTTTTAAAAGTACATGAAAGGTTAGGAGAAAAATGTTCGTTAATGGGGATCTGTCAGTAGGTTTTTGCTTTCTCATCTGATGTGGGCAAGGAAAGCCTGAATCCAATGAGGTATCACTTATTACTGGCTGCAGCCGTTCTGACACAATCAAAAAAATTAGTTTTAAGCACAAAGCAGAACTCTCTATAGAGATTGTCCAATCACAGCAGAGCTGGGAGAGCTGCCCCCTCCCACACCAGGCTCTCTATAAGATTGTCCAATCACAGCAGAGCGGGAGAGCGCCCCGCCCACACCAGCTCTCTATAGAGATTGTCCAATCACAGCAGAGCTGGGAGAGCGCCCCCCCCACACCAGGCTCTCTATAGAGATTGCCAATCACAGCAGAGCTGGAGAGTGCCCCCACCCACACATGTTCTTATAGAGATTGTCCAATCACAGCAGAGCTGGAGAGCGCCCCGCCCACACCAGGCTCTCTATAGTGATTGTCCAATCACAGCAGAGCTGGGAGAGCTGCCCCGCCCACACCAGGTTCTCTATAGAGATTGTCCAATCACAGCAGAGCTGGGAGAGCTGCCCCTGCCCACACCAGGCTCTCTATAGAGATTGTCCATATCACAGCAGAGCTGGGAGAGCTGCCCCCGCCCACACCAGGCTCTCTATAGAGATTGTCCAATCACAGCAGAGCTGGGAGAGCGCCCCCCCACCACACCAGGCTCTCTATAGAGATTGTCCAATCACAGCAGAGCTGGGAGAGCTGCCCCCGCCCACACCAGGCTCTCTATAGAGATTGTCCAATCACAGCAGAGCTGGGAGAGCTGCCCCCCCACACCAGGCTCTCTATGGGAGATTGTCCAATCACAGCAGAGCTGGGAGAGCTGCCCCCGCCCACACCAGGCTCTCTATAGAGATTGTCCAATCACAGCAGAGCAGGGAGAGCTGCCCCCCCCACACCAGGCTCTCTATAGAGATTGGTCCAATCACAGCAGAGCTGGGAGAGCTGCCCCCGCCCACACCAGGCTCTCTATAGAGATTGTCCAATCACAGCAGAGCAGGGAGAGCTGCCCCCGCCCACACCAGGCTCTCTATAGAGATTGTCCAATCACAGCAGAGCTGGGAGAGCTGCCCCCACCCACACCAGGCTCCTATAGAGATTGTCCAATCACAGCAGAGCAGGGAGAGCTGCCCCCGCCCACACCAGGCTCTCTATAGAGATTGTCCAATCACAGCAGAGCAGGGAGAGCTGCCCCCCCCACACCAGGCTCTCTATGGAGATTGTCCAATCACAGCAGAGCTGGGAGAGCTGCCCCCCCACACCAGGCTCTCTATAGAGATTGTCCAATCACAGCAGAGCGGGAGAGCTGCCCCCCCACACCAGGCTCTCTATGGAGATTGTCCAATCACAGCAGAGCTGGGAGAGCTGCCCCACCCACACCAGGCTCTCTATAGAGATTGTCAATCACAGCAGAGCAGGGAACTGCCCCACCCAACACCAGGCTCTCTATAGAGATTGTCCAATCACAGCAGAGCTGGGAGAGCTGCCCTGCCCACCCAGGTCTCTATAGGATTGTCCAATCCACAGGAGCTGGGAGAGCGCCCGCCCACACCAGGCTCTCTATAGCAGGTTGGACTCCTTACATTTGACAGTTGTAATTATCTCCTGCAGAGGTGATGATTGATTGTCAATGCTAAGGATCCAAACCGGGACTGTGTGGCCCTTAGGCCTGGAGTGCCATCCTGCTCTATAGTGATTGTCCAATTCACAGGAGAGCTGGAAGCCCACACAGGCTCTCTATAGGCTTGTCCAATCACAGCAGAGCGGAGAGGCCCACACCACGCTCTCTATAGAGATTGCCAATTACAGCAGAGCTGGAAGAGTTGCCCCTGCCCACACCAGACTCTCTATAGAGATTGTCCAATCACATAGAGCTGGGAGAGCTGCCCCCGCCCACACACAGGCTCTCTATAGAGATTGTCCAATCACATCAGAGCTGGGAGAGTTGCCCCCGCCCACACCAGGCTCTCTATAGGATTGTCCAATCACAGCAGAACTGGGAGAGCTGCCCCGCCTACACCAGGCTTTCTATAGAGATTGTCCAATCACGGGAGAGCTTCCTCCGCCCACACCAGGCTCTCTATAGAGATGTCCAATCACAGCAGAGGTGGGAGAGCTGCTCCCGCCCATACCAGAGTCTCTATAGAGATTGTCCAATCACAGCAGAGCAGGGAGAGCTGCGCCCGCCCAAACCAGACGTTCTATAGAGATTGTCCAATCACAGCGGGGGCATGTCGGACTGCCATGTGAGTGACTTTCTAGTCTTGCAATGTTAATCACAGGGCAATAAAGCCTTCAGTTTAAGTAAACAATAGCTCACACACTAATAAGAGATGCACATTTGCTATTTGCTTTCTAACCCCTGCAGCATACTGCCCTCAGCTTACATAGCAAAAAAAACTTTAAAAAGGAAAAAAAATATATATTGTTTAGTGTATTCAGCAAGTAAGGTTCCTCATGGTTACAGACTACAAATAAAGTCTGTGTAGTCTGATCCTGCAGAATAAAGACTTGAGCATCTCAGTTAGGATTTTACCTTCACAGATGCAATCACAGGTGTAACTATAAAGGGGTTGTCTGGGTATATAATATAATATTGATGACCTATTCTGACAGAGGGTGGGGGTCATCAATATCAGTTAGGCTGGCTTCACACCACGGCCAGATCAGGGGTGAACCTGACAGCCCCGGACCGGATCTGGACACAGAACTGGAGCGCCAATTATGCATGCAGCATTTTTGTGTCTGAGAGAAAAATCTGATTCCTCCTGGAGTCTCAATGACAGATGGAAGCCGGATGGCAGATAGCTGCCATCCAGCTCCATCCGGCCCCATAACATACTATGGGGCTGAACTCCGGTCCGGGGCTGTCAGGTTCACCCCTGTCAGGTTCATAGATCGTAACAGCTCATTTACATATTAAGAAAAACGAGGATTTCTCTGGAATAAGACATCAGATCACAGATATCAAGGTATCATTTTATTCAGCTTCCTATGACCTATATGTCCATATAGATCAGTGGTGGAGGGTTATCCTACTGACAGATTCCCTTTAAGGGGTGATCTAAGTCCTATTATAATCCACTGGGTGATAAGTCTGTAACTAGGACACATTTTCCATAGGAACAAGATGTTCATTTGTTTGTATTTTCTTTTTCCCCTCCATAATGGTGATTTCATGTGAATTATGTGTAAATTATGGCCAGCAGGGGTAATTAGTGGTAAGAACAAGTGAATGTGAAGTAATTAGCACAATTCTATCCACAGGAAGCAGGCATACTCTGTGCTGTGCACTAGCTGCTCGGTGTATGATTGGGATGGATTTGCAAGAAGGCTTAATTGGGAGATAAGAAAAGTGAGGTTATCTTTTCCTTATATACAATTTTTTTTTTACTTTTATATATAAATATATAGATATGATCATTTCCCAGAAATCAATGTAATAAAATGATGTAATATATCATAATAGATAACAGATTGTAAAATATGTGATCGTACACAATTTATTTGATCCCCTGGGGAACAGACGCCTATAATTTTATCATTTTTCTTCAGATATAAGATCCAGGCCTTAAAGGGAATCTGTCAGCAGTTTTTTGCTTTGTAAGCTGAGGACAGCATGCTGTAAGGGTGGAAAAACAAAATCAACTGTGCTTCTCTTATCATTGTGTGTTATTGCTTACATAAACTAAAGGCTTTATCACCTGGTGATTACCATGACTGGACTACTTTGTCACACGGGTGCAGCCGACACGCCCCTGCTGTGATTGACACCTCACTGTGAATGCATAATCTCTATTGAGAGTCTGCTGTGGCGGGGGCAGCTCTGCCAGCTCTGCTACGTGGCTAAAACTAAATGCTTTGATTGTGCTAGAACTGGCTACTGTCAGTAATCTATGTGATACAATTATTGGATTCAAGGTCTCTTTGCCTACATTATGTTGCTGTCAGATAAGGTAGCAAAAATCTGCTGACAGATTTCTTTAATGGCCCCCAAATTTCCATTTGCTGCTAATTTTTCTACCTGGCAGGGGCAGAGACATATATTTTTACTCCAGGTCTATCAAGAGTTCATTACAGTCTATTGAATGAGGTTCTTCACACCTTAAAACAGGGAGGCTGGTGGGATATTGGGGACTGGTGGTGGTATGGATGGTGATGGGGCTGGTGGGATTTAGGCACTAGTTGATAGGGCTGCTGGGTTATGGGCACTGCTTGATGGGGTGGCGGGATATGGGCACTGATTGAGGGGGCAGTTGGATATGGGGACTGATTGATGGGGCTGGTGGAATATGGGCACTGGTTGATTGGATGTGGGCATTCGTTGATGGGCTGGTGGGATATGGGCACTGGTTGATGGGGCTGGTGGGATATGGGCATTGGTTGTGGGGTGGTTGATATGGGCACTGGTTGATGGGGCTGGTGGGATATGGGCACTGGGTGATGGGCTGGTTGGATATGGGCACTGTTTGATGGGGCTAGTGGGTATATTGGCACTGGTTGATGGGGCTAGTTAGATATGGGCACTGGTTGATGGGGTTGGTGGGTAAGGGCACTGGTTGATGGGGCTAGTTGGATATGGGCACTGGTTGATGGGGATGGCGGGATATGGGCACTTTTGATGGGGCAGGTGGGATATGGCACTGGTTGATGGGGTGTGGTGGATATGGGCACTGGTTGATGGGGCTGGTTGGATATGGCACTGGTTGATGGGGCTAGTTGGATATGGGCACTGGTTGATGGGGCTGGTTGGATATGGGCACTGTTTGATGGGGCTGGTTGGATATGGGCACTGTTTGATGGGGCTGGTTGGATATGGGCACTGTTTGATGGAGCTGGTGGGATATTGGCACTGGTTGATGGGGCTGGTGGATATTGGCACTGGTTGATGGGCTGGTGGGATATGGGCACTGGTTGATGGGGCTGGTGGAATATGGGCACTGGTTGATGGGGTATGGGCATTGGTTGATGGGGTATGGGCATTGGTTGATGGGTCTGGTGGGATATGGACACTGGTTGATGGGCTGTGGATATGGCACTGGTTGAGGTGTGGGATATGGCACTGGTTGATGGGGCTGGAGGAATATGGGCACTTGTTGATGGCGCTGGTATCAAAACGCCCCCTCCTTGGCCATGGTCTTCCCTGAATATGCCTCATGTGAAGAAAATCCAGGCCTAGACTGCTTAATAGCTTATCCTCTGCAAGGATCTGTCTCTTTATATGTCCCTAGCGTCTTGGTAGATTTAGATCCCCGTTCTGTGCGACGTGTTACTCTCCACATTATGGGATATCCATTTCCATCTTACAATCCCCTTGTGAAACAGACACTTTAGGCATTAAAAAAAAATCACAATCAATGGTGCTTAAGAAAACACGGAGATCTTAGGACAATCAGAGAAATAATACCAGCTCTGGAGCAGAAGACACCTGTCTTATTGTAGGATTTGCTCCCATACAATAGACAGCATAATAATAGGGCGGATAAATGTCCCACGCTCCGAGAAGAAGCAGCAGACAGGTAATAAAGCATGAAGCGTGGGCGCAGAGGTAACCTTCACCAGCAGGTCCCCGCTCTGCAGGCCGGAGAGCAGCACATTTCAACATTGCAACCGTTCACTTGACTTGGATCCTATAGAAAATGGAATGTATACAACACAAAGAAAAAAGACTGGGAATGAAAGTCCGAAATGTGAACAGTCCCCTCCGAACGTTCATGGAGCATTAAAGATGGAGGCGTTCAACTGGCTAAAGGTGGTGCGTAATTGGGCAACTGCCCAGGGCCCTCATCGGCTCCATAGGACAAGTTCAACCCAAATCAAACATTTACTCCCCTGAATCACCAAGATATGTAACATTAACCCCTTTATTGACTTAAGACATTAAAGCTTTAAGTATGTCACTTGCACTGGACCACCAGGGAGTGGAGAGTTAGTCCCTGAATTGGCTTAAGGTGGTGGATGTTTAGGCAACTGCCCAGGGCCACCATCAACTCCATAGGACAAGACAAGCCTAAATTAAACATTTACTCCCCTGATACAGCAAGATATGTCAAATGAACCCCCTTATTGACTTAAAACACCAGAGGTTTATGTCTGTCACTTCCACTGGACCACCAGGGAGTGGAGAATTAGCCCCTCGATTGGCTTAAGGTGGTGGATCATTAGGTAGCTGCCCAGGGCCATCATCAACTCAATATGACAAGACCCATCTAAATTAACCATTTACTCCCCTGATTCACCAAAATATGTCAAATTAACCCCCTATTGACCTAAAACCCCAGAGGTTTAAGTATGTCACTTGTACTGGACCACCAGGGAGTGGGAAGTTAGCCCCTCGATTGGCTTAAAAACCCCAACATTTTTACTATTGACCCTTCAGCCTGCCCTAGACTGACCCAGAAAATGCTAAAGTAACACATTTAATGCCTTAAGGCCCATAAGCAACATTAGCCTGAACTATAGAGGGGAGAGGGAGACCCCTTATCTCCTCCATTGTAAGATTTCACTCTTACTTCTTCGATAGAGATGAGAAGGGTCCAACCTACTTCACTCTCCCCATTGAGCATACATGCGTGTGTACGGTGAGGGTCCAAAAAGTAGGAAAATTAGCGCTCGGTCGATAGCTATGGGGTACGAGTATCATTAGCCCTCATGGGAATCCACGATTAACCCTTGCGCTGCCCCAGGGCACTAGGAATTCTGAAGACATGATGCAGATACCTATATACTGGCTCTCACATATACAATATATATGTATACACTCATGCAGGCAAATGACACATTGTGCAGCGTCTACATCTATTTGCCTATTTGTATCGGAAATTTAATGAAAGCAAATAGCCTCGTTAGGTGTTGGGGGGATAAGAACCCGTCCAGATGATCAGTGATCACATCCTCCATAGGGTATTATAAGGAGAGGTGAATATTGCTGCGTCTGGCACATAGTAGGAGCTGTCCAGCATTTCTGCACAAAAGCAGCAGCAGCATCCCCAGCTGCAAGTAATCCCTGACCGCTGCTTATTAATGGGGGGGGGGGGGAGGGTGTAGGGGGGCAGTCCTCAATCCAGAGCATCAATCACTCCGACACAGTAAAACCTATGTGGTGTGAACACGGCGTTATAGAATGCACCAAATCCCATTCATTCAATAAATCTTGTGGGGTCAATCGCAGCGTCCCTCTGTATTATCCCACTGGATATCATTCATCTCATCATTTCATACAGGATGCAGCAGAGCCAAGATTGTGATGACAAATTCAGCTCTGCTACATCCCATCCCCATCCTGCTGTATAGCAGATAGATCCTCCTCATCTTTATAGGGAAGAAAGGCGAGAATATTCCATGTATTTCTGTATCTTCCCATATTCACAAACAATTAACAAACATATAAAGAATAAAGCTGAGAGAGGACCATGCCATGGTATATGTTGGCACTATGTCAGGGATGTGACTGATGCCATGGATTGGTACTACATGTCTAGTGGCTCTATACAGGGATATGACTGATGCCATGGGTATTTCATGTTATGTTGGCACTATGTCAGGGATGTGACTGATGCCATGGTTATATATGTTGGCATCTATACAGGGATTGTTGGATGTGACTGATGCCATGGTATATGTTGGCACTATGTACAGCGATGTCACTGATGCCATGGTATATGTTGGCACTATGTCAGGGATGTCACTGATGCCATGGTATATGTTGGCACTATGTCAGGGATGTCACTGATGCCATGGTATATGTTGGCATCATTACATGATAGTCTATAGGGATGTGCACATGATTTTGCCTATTAGGTAGTATGTTGTTGGCGATATACAGCTATATACTGATGCCATGGTATATGTTGGCATCTATGTCAGGGATGTCACTGATGCCATGGTATATGTTGGCACTATGTCAGCGATGTCACTGATGCCATGGTATATGTTGGCACTATGTCAGGGATGTCACAGATGCATGTATATGTTGGCGATATACAGATATCACTGATGCCATGGTATATGTTGGCACTATGTCAGGGATGTCACTGATGCCATGGTATATGTTGGCTCGATATACAGATGTACTGATGCCATGGTATATGTTGGTGCTATACAGATATGACAGGGATGTGACTGATGCCATGGCATATTTGGCACTATACAGCATGTCACTGATGCCATGGTATATGTTGGCACTATGTCACTGACACCATGGCATATATTGGCGCTATACAGATATGTCACTATGCCATGGTATATGTTGGGGCTATGTAGGGATGTCACTGATGCCAAGGTATATGTTGGAGCATACGTATGTCAGGATGTCACTGATGCCATGGTATATGTTGGGCTATACAGATATGACAGGCATGTGACTGATGCCATGGTATATGTTGGCGCTATACAGGATGTCACTGATGCCATGGTATATGTTGGCACATGTCATGCCATGGCTATAGGCGCTATGTTCACTGATGCCATGGTATATGTTGGGCTATGCAGGGATGTCACTGATGCCATGGTATATGTTGGGCTATGCAGGGATGTCACTGATGCCATGGTATATGTTGGCCTATACAGTATGTTAGGATGTCACTGATGCCATGGTATATGTTGGCGCTTACGTATGACAGGGATGTGGTTGATGCCATGGTATATGCTGGTGCTATACAGCTATGTCCCTGATGCCATGGCATATGTTGGTGCTATACAGATATGTCAGGGATGTGACTGATGCCATGATATATGCTGGCGCTATACAAGATGTGACTGATGCCATGGTATATGTTGGCTCTATACAGGGATGTGACTGATGCCATGGTATATGTTGGCTCTATACAGTGGGATGTGACTGATGCCATGGTATATGTTGGCTCTATACAGGGATGTGAGCTGATGCCATGGTATATGCTTGGCTCTATACAGGGATGATGACTGATGCCATGGTACATGTTGGCTCTATACAGGGATGTGACTGATGCCATGGTATATGCTGGCTCTATACAGGGATGTGACTGATGCCATGGTATATGTTGGCTCTATACAGGATGTGACTGATGCCATGGTATATGCTGGCTCTATAAGGGATGTGACTGATGCATGGACATGTTGGCTCTATCAGGGATGTGCCTGATGCCATGGTATATGTTGGCTCTATATCAGGGATTGACTGATGCCATGGTATATGTTGGCACTATACAGGGATGTGACTGATGCCATGGTATTGTTGGCGCTATACAGGGATGTGACTGATGCCATGGTATATGTTGGCTCTATACAGGGATATGACTGATGCCATGGTATATGTTGGCTCATATACAGGGATGTGACGATGCCATGGTATTATGCTGGCGCTATACAGGGATGTGACTGATGTCATGGTACATGTTGGCTCTATACAGGGATGTGACTGATGTCATGGTACATGTTGGCTACTATACAGGGATATGATTGATGCCATGGTATATGTTGGCTCTATACAGGGATGTGACTGATGCCATGGTATATGTTGGCTCTATACAGGGATGTGACTGATGTCATGGTACATGTTGGCTCTATACAGGGATGTGACTGATGTCATGGTACATGTTGGCTCTATACAGGGATATGACTGATGCCATGGTATATGTTGGCTCTATACAGGGATATGACTGATGCCATGGTATATGTTGGCTCTATACAGGGATGTGACTGATGCCATGGTATATGTTGGCTCTATACAGGGATATGACTGATGCCATGGTATATGTTGGCTCTATACAGGGATGTGACTGATGCATGGTATATGTTGGCTCTATACAGGGATATGATTGATGCCATGGTATATGTTGGCTCTATACAGGGATGTGACTGATGCCATGGTATATGTTGGCTCTATACAGGGATATGACTGATGCCATGGTATATGTTGGCTCTATACAGGGATGTGACTGATGCCATGGTATATGTTGGCTCTATACAGGGATAGTGACTGATGCCATGGTATATGTTGGCTCTATACAGGGATGACTGATGCCATGGTATATGTTGGCTCTATACAGGGATGTGAGTGATGCCATGGTATATGTTGGCTCTATACAGGGATATGACTGATGCCATGGTATATGTTGGCTCTATACAGGGATGTGACTGATGCCATGGTACATGTTGGCTCTATACAGGGATGTGACTGATGCCATGGTATATGTTGGCTCTATACAGGGATGTGACTGATGCCATGGTATATGCTGGCTCTATACAGGGATAGTGACTGATGCCATGGTATATGTTGGCTCTATATAGGGATGTGACTGATGCCATGGTATATGTTGGCTCTATACAGGGATGTGACTGATGCCATGGTATATGCTGGCTCTATACAGGGATGTGACTGATGCCATGGTATATGTTGGCTCTATACAGGGATGTGACTGATGCCATGGTATATGCTGGCTCTATACAGGGATGTGAGTGATGCCATGGTATATGTTGGCTCTATACAGGGATGTGACTGATGCCATGGTATATGCTGGCTCTATACAGGGATGTGAGTGATGCCATGGTATATGTTGGCTCTATACAGGGATGTGACTGATGCCATGGTATATGTGGCTCTATACAGGGATGTGATTGATGCCATGGTATATGTTGGCTCTATACAGGGATGTGACTGATGCCATGGTATATGTTGGCTCTATACAGGGATATGACTGATGCCATGGTATATGTTGGCTCTATACAGGGATGTGAGTGATGCAGCAGACCGGATCGGCCGATCTTCACCCACCTGGAGTTGTTGATCGTCTGTCCGAACAGGTCGTTCTGCAGGATGTTGGGGGGAGCGGGGAACACCTCGGTGAAGTGGGACAGGACGGTGTTGCAGAACTGGCGGAGACTGTCAAACTGCATCTTCCCCGAGGAGCGGGCGCCGGCGCGCGAGGTCTCCGCGGCTACACACGGCACCAGGAGCGGACATGCCGGTCAGCTGCCCCGGGCTGCCAGGACCCGGCCATAACGGGGCATCAGCGAGCGGCGGCGGACAGCACGGACATTATACTCCAGCGGAGAAGACGGAGGCGGCCGGGAGCAGAGAACAGGACGGGATCCCCGAAGAGAGGCTGGAGGACGGCAGAGGGAGAAGAAGAGACGGGTACTCCGTCACGGGAGAGAGAGGAGGAGCGACACGCGGAGCACAGGAGGGCACCGAGAGGGGGAGAACATCGAAAGTCACGGGAGGAGCACAGATCATACACTACTACAGAGGAGAGGAGCAGAGAGGAAGAGGAGGAAGGCTACACACTCTGTCACGCACTGCAGCAATAACGACAGAGAGGACAGGGGGAGAGATAGGAGAGGGGAGAGATAGGAGGGGAGGAGAGGAGGGGGAAGAGGAGAGGGGAAGAGAGAGGAGGGGGAGAGGAGAGGGGAAAGAGAGAGAGGAGAGGGGGAGAGAGAAGAGAGAGAGGAGAGGGGGAGAGAGAAGGGAGAGAGGAGAGAGGGAGAGAGAGAGAGGGGGGAGGGAGAAGAGAGGAGGGGGGAGGACAGGGGGGGAGAGAGATGAGACGGGGGGAGAAGAGAGGAGAGAGTTGGGAGGAAGAGGAGAGAGGAGAGGGGAGAGAGAGAGAGGGAGAGGAAGAGAGGGAGGGGGAGAGAGGAGGAGGTAGGAGAGAGAGAGGAGAGAGGGGGAGGAGAGAGATAGGGGGAGAGAGAAGGGGGCAAAATAAGGGGAGAGCAGAGAGAAGGGGAGAGAGAGGAGGGGGGGAGGAGGGGTGAGGAGGGAGGGAGAGAGAGAGGAGAGGGGGAAAGAGATGGAGAGAGAGGACAGAGGGCGAGAGAGAAGAGGGGTGGGATAGAGATAGATGGAGAGAGAAAGAGAAGAGAGGGAGAGGGGAGAGGGTGGGGGAGAGAGAGAAGAGAGGGGGAAGAGAAAGAGATGGAGAGAGAGAGGAGGGGGAAGAGAGAGAAGGAGGAGAGAGAGAGAGGGGAGAGAGACAGGAAGGGGGAAGAGAGAGAGAAGAGAAGGAGAGAGAGAGGAGGGGGGAGAGAGAGAAGAGAGGGAAAAAGAGAGAGAGAGGAGGGGGAGAGAGAAGAGAGGGGGGAAAGAGGAGAGATGAGAGAGAGAAGAGAGGGAGAGAGGAGAGGGGGGGAACAGAGAGAAGAGAGGGGGAAGAGAGAGAGAGAGAGGGGGGGAAGAAGAAGAGAGAAGAGAGGGGGAAAGAGAGAGGAAGAGAGGGGGAAAGAGAGAGGGGAGAGAGGAGGGGGGAGAGAGAGAAGAGAGGGGGGAAAGAGAGAGAGAGATGGAGAGGAGAGAGAGAGAGAGAAGAGAGGAGAGGGTGGTGGAGAGAGAAAAGAGAGGGGGAAAAGAGAGAGAGAGGAAAGAGAGAGGAGGGGGATAGAGAGAAGAGAGGAGAGGAGAAAGAGAGAGGAGAAGGTGGGGAGAGAGAGAAGAGAGGTGGAAAGAGAGAGAGAGATGGAGAGAGAGGTGAGAGAAAAGAGAGGGAGGGAGAGAAGAGAGGGGGGAAAGAGAAGAGAGATGGAGAGAGAGCGAGGAGAGAGAGAGGAGGGGGGGAGAGAGAGAGAAGAGAGGGGGGAAAGAAGAGATGGAGAGAGAGGAGAGAGGGAGAGAAGAGGGAGAAGGAGAGGGTGGGGGGGAGAGAGAGGAGAAGAGGAGGGAGAGGGGAAAGAGAGAGGGATTGAGAGAGAGAGGTGAGTGGGGAGAGCGAGGAGAAGGGAGGGTGAAAGAGAGAGAGAGGAGAGAGAGGAGAGGGAGGAGAGAGAGGGGGAGGAGAGAGAAGGGGAGATGGGGGAGAGAGAGGAGGGAGAAGAGAAGAGAGGGAGAAAGAGGAGAGAGAGGATAGGGGAGAGATAGGAGAGAGAAGAAGAGCGAAAGAGAAGGGGGGAGAGAGAGTGGCAGAGAGAGAGAGTGAGAGAGAGGAGGGTGAGAGAGAAGAGAGAGAGGAGAGAGAAGAGAGGGGGAGAGAGAGAGGGGAGAGAGAGGGGGAGGATAGAGAGGAGAGGGAGAAGAGAGATATGAGTAGAAGAGAGAGGGGGGACAGAGAGAGGGGGAAAGAGAGAGGCTGCGGGGAGGGTGAGGGACATAAGGAGGGAGGGAAGGGGGCTGCCTCGAGGGAGAGGGGCACAGAAATGGAGAGGGTCTGCTGGGAAGGAGAGAGAGGGGCACAAGTGGGGGAAGGGGCACGGGGGGAGAGAGAGAAAGGGGTTGCTGAGAGGGAGAAAAGGGTTGCCGGGTGGGAGAGGGGCACAGGGAGGGGAGAGAGAGAGAGAGAGAAAGGGGCTACCAGGAGGGAGGGAGAGAAAGGGGATGCAGAGAGGAAAAGAAGCAGAGAGAGAGAAGCTGCCAAGAGGGAGAGAGAAGGGCACAAAGAGGGAGAGAGGCACAGGGAGGGAGAGGGGCACAGGGAGGGAGAGGGTCTGCCCAGTGGGAGAGTGGCATAGGGAGGGAGACACAGGGGATACCAGGAGTGAGAGATAGGGGCACAGGGAGAAAGGGAGAGGAGCTACCGGGAGGGAGAGGGGCTGAAAGGAGGGAGGAGAGAGGGCCAAAGGGAGGTAGAGAGAGGGCCAAAGGGAGGGAGAGAGGGGCTGCCAGGAGGGAGAGGGACACAGGGAGGGAGGTTAAAGGGCTTCCAGGATAGAGAGGGAAGGGATGCCGAGAGGGAGGTAGGGAGAGGGGCACAGGTAGGGAGAGGGGAACAGGAATGGAGAGGGTCTGCTGGGAGGGAGTGAGGCACAGGGGCAGAACGAGAGGCTGTCGGGAGGGAGAGATGAAGCATGTTAATATTTAGTTTATTAAGAAATAATGCTGCAGTAACTTAGTTCGGCCACTGGAGGTCACCACTGAACACGAGTATAAAGGACTGGAAACAGAAAGTAGTTCTCTCTGAGTCTTGTGAGGTAAATTTTGAAGACGGATTCCTGAGGAGATCCTCCACAGATAAAGACGTGTTGGCTGTTCTGAAGAGCTCGTGGACCTGGGGAAGGACGTGCCTGGCTTGAACCAGGTTAGATTTATTCAAGAACTCGATCTACACCGTGGGCTGAAAGATAAGCCGTGTGCTGTGAGTACATAAGGATTACCAGTCAATATGTGGATAGTCAGACAGGGTGAGTTAGTCAGAAACTGCAAAGGACTATTTTGTGTGTACTCCTGAGGAGAGACCGACCAGGCTTGATTCATACAAGATTCTGCATATTGAGACTTGCACAAACGACACCGTAGGACTGAGGGAACGATCACTATCCCTGTTACACTGGGCTGTGCTAAAAAGCCTAGTTTAATGAAGATCTTGAATACCTCAGTGGCCGGTGATTAGGGTTAAACTAAATACACCCTGTTAACTGTTTGTATATTACCAAGTTTAAGTAAGAATTTCACCCCTGCAGGAGGGGAAACTGCATTTGCTGTAAATAGGTTGTGGGATAGATTTATAAAGGGGAATCAGGGATCCCGCAGTATTTTGTATATAGTGTGGGAGGTGGGTGTAAGGTTATATCCTGAGGGGGAACACGTGCCGCGGTTGAAGTAGGAGCCTGGGTAGGCCCTGTACAGAGTAAGGGTGAGGGTGGTATAGTCAAGGGTAGTTGTGTTCCCTCTCTGCAAAAAAGGTACGCGAGTTCCCTCGGGCTGCATAAGTTGTACATTGTGCTCAGGCTGTTGGGGTCCATATCTTTGTTGAAAAGTTTCAATCTGGTATTATTTTTTTTTTTCACGATAAAGAGAGGTAATTTGCCACCATTTTGGAGTCAGTGTGGTTCATAGCAGCGCTGTATTCCTCACACACAAACGACTGGCGTCCTGGTCGTTAAGAGAGGGGCAGCCAGGAGGGAGTGGGCACAGAGTGGAAGGGCGAGGGACTACCGTGATAGAGAGGGGCACAGGGAGGGAGAGGGGTTGCCGGGAGGGAGAGTGAGGGGCACAGATAGGGAGAGAGGGGCACAGCGAGGGAGAAGGGTACAGGGAGGGAGGGAGAGAGGTACAGGGATGGAGCGGAGCATAGGGAGGGAAAGAGAGGGAGTTCTGGGAGGGAGAGGGGCACAGGAAGGGAGAGAGAGGGTCACAGGGGGGAGAGGGGCACAGGGAAGAAGGGAAAAGGGTACAGGTAAGGAGGGAGATGGGCAGCCAGGAAAGTTTGGGGCAACCAAGTGGGAGAGAGAGAGGCTGCTGAGAGGGAGAGAGACGGGCTACCAGGAGGGAGAGAGAGAGGGGCTACTGGGAGGGAGTAAGAGGGGGCTGCCGGAAGGGAGAGAGGGGGCTGCCAGGAGGGAGAGAGGGGGCTGCCAGGAGGGATGGAGGGACACCGGGGCTACATGCGCCAAAAGTGTTTCCTGAAGTGTCATTGTGCAGGGGCGACTCCGAGATAGTAATCATCTGCCTACCTATCTATATATCTATTTATCTATAATCTATCTCTCTATATCTTATCTATAATCTATCTATCATCATCTCGCATATCTACTATCTTTTTCATTCTCTCTTTCCTCTCCTCTATTTCCTTTCTCTCTCTTGTCTCTCCTCTCTCTCTTTCCTTATTCAAATTCAAATGAGCTTTATTGGTAGGACTAAGTACATAGCATTGCCAAAGCAAATGGTAAAAATAGGGGGATGGGGTAGTGAGTGGGGAGTAGGGAGGCATATAGAGGTCCAGGATATGTCGGGATCCATTTAGGGGGTAGGGGCATGTCCAGGGTGAGGTATTGAAATCCATGACGTATCAGGCTCTTAGTTGGGAGATATGAACGTGTCCAAGGTGGGGTACAGAAGTCTATGGCATATCAGTCTCCTCTTAGTCTGTGGCAGGCACTGACATATTGTGCTGCTATGGCCGCTGCTCTTTCCTCTTCCCCCAGTAGTATTGGCAGTTTGTCTTCCTCCTCCATGGAGGTGAAGTCTGGGAGGAGATCAGACAGTCTCTTGAAGTGAGTGTCCCTCACTGCGGAGTACTTAGGACACCTCAGCAAGAAGTGGGCCTCATCCTCCACAGCCTGGGGGCACTCATGGCACAGTCTGCTCTCTCGGGGCTTGTAGTTCTGTCGGTGCCGCCCGGATTCGATGAGTAGGCTGTGGGCGCTCAGTCTGTACTGGCTCAGGATCTGTCACACTTTGGGGTTTTCTAGTTTCTCTAGATATGGGACCAGTTTGTACTCCCTCTGTAGGTTCTGGTGTATCGTCAGTTTCTGTGATTTGTTTATGTCGTTCCTCCAGATGCTGAGATATTCCTCTTTGCCTTTGTGTACCATCTTCTGGATTTCGCCTTTTGTCAGGCCTTGTGGGTTGGTGGCTTGGTCAGGCTGTCTTTGGGTTCTTTGTGTTGGGAGGCTTTGGGTGCTTTGTGTTGAGAGGCTTCCTGAGGCTTCCTGGTGTAGGAAGGCTTTGTGATGGTAGAAGCTGGGACTACTGCTCTGTAGATGAGCCTTGAATGACAGCTCTTTCTTCTGGGAAGTAGTTTTAGATTTCATACAGTGGAGCACAAAGAGATATCCAGATGGAGGGGTTGGGAAGCGCTCATGTAGGATAGCTGCATGGCGGGGCCTCAGTCCCCAGGTCACCTATGCTTTCAAGGCTTGGTGGCAGAACCTGAGAAACTGTGTGGGTCCCTCATACCCAGTAGCAAGTGTGGTTCCCAGGGACACAGTAACACACAGGTGGATACTCACAGGACCCACTTTACCGGTTCGGCTGTAGGAAAAGCACTGAAGGACCAGAAGCAAAGTGGTATCGGGAGTCCCAGACTCCAAGAAACCTAATGGCCACTTTACACACACCAACTTATCTGTCCAACTTCTGACCAACTTGCTGGTTGCAGTGAAATCATGGACACATTGTAACATTTTGTGGCTGTGTACAAATGGAGCAATGTGTCCATGATTTCACAGCAACCAGCAAGTTGGTCAGAAGTTGGACAGATATGTTGGTGTGTGTAAAGTGGCCATTAGAACTAAAGAAGAGGCAGCGATAGGCAAAGCTATCATCCAGCAGAGAAACAAGCTCCCATAAGACCGGCCAGGCTGGAAGCCTAGGAAGGAAGTACTGTGTCTGCTCAGTAAATGGTAAAGTGACTACCGTATATACTCGTGTATAAGCCGAGTTTTTCAGCACAAAAAATGTGCTGAAAAGTCCCCCCTCGGCTTATACACGAGTCATATACAGGCGCCCCCCCCCCTCCAACAGTGGTATACAGTGCCCCCCCTTGCTGCCGCACACCTGTAAAGTAATACATCATTATACTTATCGCTGTCGCTGCTCTGCACCGCGCTCCTCGGATCTTCATGCTTCTTCCTGCTTGTGACCGGCTGGCGCAGGCAATGACGTCACTGCCTGTGCTCCGGAGGAGGAAGCAGGAAGAAGCATGAAGACCCGGAGGAGTGCGGTGCAGAGCGGCGACAGGGATAAGTATAATGATGTATTACTTTACAGGTGTGCGGCAGCAAGGGGGGGCCCTGTATACCACTGGGGCCTGTATATACCACTGGGGCCTGTATACCACTGGGGCTGCTGTATATACTGCTGGGGCCTGTATATACCACTGGGGAGGCTGCTGTATACCACTGGGGCTGCTGTATATACTGCTGGAGCCTGTATATACCACTGGGGAGGCTGCTGTATTCCACTATGGCTGCTGTAATACTGCTGGGGCCTGTATATACCACTGGGGAGGCTGCTGTATACCACTGGGGCTGCTGTATATACTGCAGGGGCCTGTATATACCACTGGGGAGGCTGCTGTATACCACTGGGGCTGCTGTATATACTGCTGGGGCCTGTATATACCACTGGGGAGGCTGCTGTATACTACCACTGGGGAGGCTGCTGTATACTACCACTGGGGGGCCTGTATACCTGTGCTGGGGTCCACCCTCGGCTTATACACGAGTCAATAGGTTTTCCCAGGTTTTGGGGGCAAAAGTAGGGGGGTTGGCTTATACACCGGTCGGCTTATACACGAGTATATACGGTATCTTGTTTTCTGCTGCTTTATTCCAACAGAATCACTACACTCATCATCTCTCTGGGGCCAGCTCTAGTTGGGAAGGGCTTTCCATCTGTTCTGCTATGCCACCTAACCTAAAACCAGGGATCGCCTGCAGTGGCAGCCACATTAGTCTGAGTGTTCCAACTAGCGTCACAAATCAAACTTTATCCCTACTATATCCCTTTACATGTATGGCTACCGTGAACTGAACTTTGGCCCAGCCGCTGAGTAACATGGCCCTTGTGACTCAACACAGGGACATGTCCAGGGTGGAGTATAGAAGTCCATGACATATCAGGTTCCTCTTAGTCTGTGGCAGGCACAGACATATTGTGCTGCTAGGGCCGCTGCACATTCCTCTACCCCAGTAGTATCGTCAGTTCTCTTCCTCCTCCACGGAGGTGAAGTCTGGGAGGAGATCAGACAGTCTCTTGAAGGGAGTGTCCCTTTTGGAGGAGTATTTGGGGCACCTCAGCAGGAACTGGACCTCATCCTCCACGACCTCCTGGGGGCACTGTTGGCACAGTCTGCTCTCTCGGGGCTTGTAGTTCTGTTGGTGCCGCCTGGATTAGTTGAGTAGGTGGGAGTATTTACCAGCTCAGGATCTGTCGCTCTTTGAGGTTTTCTATTTTCTCTATATATGGGGTCAGTTTGTTCTCCCTCTGTAGGTTCTGGTAGATCATCAGTTTTTGTGATTAGTTTATGTTGTTCCTCCAGATATTCCTCTTTGTGCACCATCTTCTGGATTTCGCCTTTTGTCAGGCCATGTAGGTTGGTGGCTTGGTCAGTCTAGTACTTTGTGTTGGGAGGCTTTGGGTGCTTTGTGTTGGGAGGCTTCCTGGGGCTTCATAGTGTAGGAGGGCTTTGTGATGGTAGGAGCTGGGACTGCTGCTTTGTAGATGAGCCTTGAATGATAGCACTTTCCTCTGGATCTCGAGGTGTAGTGGGAGTCTGCCCAGCTCTGTACGGCAGGCGCTGTTTGATGTGCTCCGATGGACCTGGAGAAGATGCTTGCAGAACTCTAGGTGGAATATTTCAGTCGGCCCAGACAGGGCCGGCCTTATGTTGAATGGTGCCCTGTGCGAATTTGCCTTATGGCGCCCCCACGCCATTACTTACTCAGAACACATGAGCATACATGTTTGTACATGATCTATTCATGGTCTTCAAGGAGAGCAGGGAGGGGCGTTGCTATGCTAGGGTCAGAAAAAATCAGGGACCCAAGACCTATATTCTCTCCCACCTGTCATTACCAACCCTCCCATATATAGAGGTGTTACCTGTCATCTTACAGGAGGAGGAGGTGAGCTGTGATATCACCTATTGTGAATGGTGGATCCTGTGTTATCTACTGTATATAGAGGTGTTCTCAGTCATTGTACAGGAGGAGGTGAGCTGTGATATCATCTATTGTGAATGGTGGATCCTGTGTTATCTACTGTATATAGAGGTGTTATCACTGCTGACCTCCTCCTGTACAATGACTGATAACACCTCTATATACAGTAGATAACACAGGATCCACCATTCACAATAGATGATATCACAGCTCACCTCCTCCTGTACAATGACTGATATCACCTATTGTGAATGGTGGATCCTGTGTTATCTACTGTATACAGAGGTGTTATCAGTCATTGTACAGGAGGAGGTGAGCTGTGATATCACCTATTGTGAATGGTGGATCCTGTGTTATCTACTGTATATAGAGGTGTTATCAGTCATTGTACAGGAGGAGGTGAGCAGTGATATCACCTATTGTGAATGGTGGATCCTGTGTTATCTACTGTATACAGAGGTGTTATCAGTCATTGTACAGGAGGAGGTGAGCTGTGATATCACCTATTGTGAATGGTGGATCCTGTGTTATCTACTGTATATAGAGGTGTTATCAGTCATTGTACAGGAGGAGGTCAGCAGTGATATCACCTATTGTGAATGGTGGATCCTGTGTTATCTACTGTATACAGAGGTGTTATCAGTCATTGTACAGGAGGAGGTGAGCTGTGATATCACCTATTGTGAATGGTGGATCCTGTGTTATCTACTGTATATAGAGGTGTTATCAGTCATTGTACAGGAGGAGGTGAGCTGTGATATCACCTATTGTGAATGGTGGATCCTGTGTTATCTACTGTATATAGAGGTGTTATCAGTCATTGTACAGGAGGAGGAGGTGAGCTGTGATATCACCTATTGTGAATGGTGGATCCTGTGTTATCTACTGTATATAGAGGTGTTATCAGTCATTGTACAGGAGGAGGTCAGCAGTGATATCACCTATTGTGAATGGTGGATCCTGTGTTATCTACTGTATATAGAGGTGTTATCAGTCATTGTACAGGAGGAGGTGAGCTGTGATATCACCTATTGTGAATGGTGGATCCTGTGGTATCTACTGTATATAGAGGAGTTATCAGTCATTGTACAGGAGGAGGTGAGCTGTGATATCACCTATTGTGAATGGTGGATCCTGTGGTATCTACTGTATATAGAGGAGTTATCAGTCATTGTACAGGAGGAGGTGAGCTGTGATATCATCTATTGTGAATGGTGGATCCTGTGGTATCTACTGTATATAGAGGAGTTATCAGTCATTGTACAGGAGGAGGTGAGCTGTGATATCACCTATTGTGAATGGTGGATCCTGTGGTATCTACTGTATATAGAGGAGTTATCAGTCATTGTACAGGAGGAGGTGAGCTGTGATATCATCTATTGTGAATGGTGGATCCTGTGTTATCTACTGTATATAGAGGTGTTATCAGTCATTGTACAGGAGGAGGTCAGCAGTGATATCACCTATTGTGAATGGTGGATCCTGTGTTATCTACTGTATATAGAGGTGTTATCAGTCATTGTACAGGAGGAGGAGGTGACCTGTGATATCACCTATTGTGAATGGTGGATCATGTGCTATGTACTGTATATAGAGGTGTTATCAGTCATTGTAGAGGAGGAGGTGAGCTGTGATATCACCTATTGTGAATGGTGGATCCTGTGTTATATACTGTATATAGAGTTGTTATCAGTCATTGTACAGGAGGAGATGAGCTGTGACATCATCTATTGTGAATGGTGGATCCTGTGTTATCTACTGTATATAGAGGTGTTATCAGTCATTGTACAGGAGGAGGTGAGCTGTGACATCATCTATTGTGAATGGTGGATCCTGTTTTATCTGCTGTATATAGAGGTGTTGACTCTTAAATAATGCAGCATTTCAAATAAGAACATACTCCAAAAGCTTCTGGGGACCGAGACAGATAGGAGAGTAGCAAGAAAGGCTAGTCCCTGGTGAATTCACCCCATTTGCGTGTATACGGAGAGACCGGTCACTCAAGGCAGTCAGCAGGGAGAAGCCTTCAGGGAACAGACTTTCTGACTAGTCTCCAGCAAGATTTGATCCCTGACAGAACCCCCCCCCATAGTATTCCACATAGTATATTGCACCCCCAAATTCCTCCATATATTATGCACCCCAATAGACCTCCATATAATATAATGCACCCCCATAGTCCTCAATATAGAATAATGCACCACCACAGTCCTACATATAGTATACTAGATGGCGGCCCGATTCTAAAGAATCGGGTAGTCTAGAATCCATATATAGTTTATTTACTACCGTGTTTCCCCGAAAGTAAGACCCTGTCTTACATTTTTTTGGGGGCCAAAAGTGGCCCCCGGTCTTACTTTCGGGGGGGGCCTTACATTGGGTGCCCCAGCAGTGTGGCCTACAGGCCCCCTCCTGCTGGGACACTGCGGGAGCGGGTCGCACGTCACGTGCGCCCGCTCATTACATATGCACTGCATCCCCTGTCAATCAGCGACAGGGGGAGCAGTACATTATACGGTATATATGGGCCCCCTCCTGCTGGCACACTACCCCCTGTTCTGAGGCCCTCACCGCTGCTGCTGCAGACATCTTACCCTCCAGGGTCTTCTTGCAGCAGCCAGCGCGTCGGTCCTCTGTACTCGGCGGTCTCCCGGATCATGTGACCGGCCGGTCGCAGTCGCGATGACGTCATGCGCTGCGACGGGTCACATGATCCGGGAGACCGCCGAGTACAGAGGACCGACGCGCTGGCTGCTGCAAGAAGACCCTGGAGGGTAAGAGGTCTGCAGCAGCAGCAGCAGCGGTAGGGGCCTCAGAACAGGGGGTTAGTGTGCCAGCAATAGGGGGCCCATATATACCGTATAATGCACTGCTCCCCCTGTCGCTGATTGACAGGGAGATGCAGTGCATATGTAATGAGCGGGCGCACGTGACGTGCGACCCGCTCCCGCTCCCCCCCCCTCCGCTAGGGGCCTTACATTGGCCCCCCGGTTGTAAGGCCTTATAATCGGGGGAGGCCTTACATTAGCAGGCCCCCCCTTTACCCCTAGGCGGCCTTACAATCGGGGGGGCCTTACTTTCGGGGAAACACGGTAATAGTTAGGGGAGTGCGATGAAATGAATTGTGTGTATACAGGTGGCTCAGTGGGTAGCAGAGTATACGGTTGCTCAGTGGTTAGCACTGTGCGGTGGCTCAGTGGTTAGCACAGCGCGGTGGCTCAGTGGTTAGCACTGCGCGGTGGCTCAGTGGTTAGCACTGCGCGGTGGCTCAGTGGTTAGCACTGGGTGGTGGCTCAGTGGTTAGCACTGCGCGGTGGCTGAGTGGTTAGCAGTGAGTGCGTGGGCAGAGTGGTCAGCGCAGCGCCGTGGGCAGAGTGGTCAGCACAGCGCCGTGGGCAGAGTGGTCAGCACAGCGCCGTGGGCAGAGTGGTCAGCACAGCGCCGTGGGCAGAGTGGGCAGCGCAGTGCCGTGGGCAGGGTGGTCAGCGCAGCGCCGTGGGCAGGGTGGTCAGCGGTGGGGGGGACGGACACACACACACAGACACACACTCCGATATATTTACCACCGTCCCCGCTTCTTCCCTGCCACCTGCGTCTTCCTGAGTCCTCTGATCTGCCGACATGTCGCCACACCCAGGACTGGATCCAATATTGCGTCCGGGAACTCTCGGTGGCCCGATTCTAACGCATCGGGTATTTTAGAATATAGAAATAGAGATTGCATGGGGAAGGTGGTGAGGGCTGAATTGGGAGGAACTTTGAAGAAGGAGCGGCCGGTGAAGAACGGCGTGGCAGGGGGGAGGAGGGAGGACAGAACAGCAGGGGGAGGAGGATGGAGGACAGAGGAGGTAGCGGCGGGGTGTGGGAGGATGTAGCAGCACAGGCAGGGGGAGGAAGGAACGGCAGGGGGAGGATGGAGCACAGAGCGGCAGGGGGAGGAGGACGGAGGATGAAGCGGCGGGGTGGGGGAAGATGGAGCAGCACAGGCAGGGGGAGGACAGAGGATGGAGTGGCAGAGGGGAGGAGGACAAAGGAAGGAGGAGGAAGCGTTGCGGTGGGGGAGGATGGAGCGGCACAGGCAGGGGGAGGATGGAGCGGCAGGGGGAGGATGAAGCACAGAGCGGTGGGGGGGGTGGAGGACAGGATGAAGCGGCGGGGGTGGGAGAGAACGGAGCAGCATAGGCAGGGGGAGGACGGAGGATAGAGTGGCGGAGGTGAGGAAGGAAAAGGAAGGAGGAGGAAGCGGTGGGGTGGGGGAGGATGGAGTGGCACAGGCAGGGGGAGGACGAAGCGGCATGGGGAGGACTAAGCACAGAGTGGCGGGAGGGAGGAGGGTGTAGGATGAAGCAGCGAGGTGGGGGAGGACGAAGCAGCACGGGCAGGGGGAGGACGGGGGATGGAGTGGCGGAGGTGAAGAGGACAAAGGAAGGAGGAGGAAGCGGTGGGGGAGGATGGAGCGGCACAGGCACGGGGAGGACAGAGCGGCAGGGGGAGGACAGAGCGGCAGGGGGAGGACAGAGCGGCAGGGGGAGGACAGAGCGGCAGGAGGAGGACAGAGGACGAAGCGGTGGGGTGGAGGAGGATGGAGCAGCCCAGGCAGGGGGAGGATGGAGTGGTGGAGAGGAGGCGGACAAAGGAAGGAGGAGGAAGCGATGGAGGATGATGGAATGGTACAGGCAGGGGGAGGATGGAGCACAGAGCGGTGGGAGGAGGATGATGGAGGACAAAGCGGCGGGGTGAGGGTGGATGGAGCACTGTAAGGCAGCTTAGTGGTTAGCAGTGCGCGGTGGCTCAGTGGTTAGCACTGCGCGGTGGCTCAGTGGTTAGCACTGCGCGGTGGCTCAGTGGTTAGCACTGCGCGGTGGCTCAGTGGTTAGCACTGCGCGGTGGCTCAGTGGTTAGCACTGGGCTGTGGCTCAGTGGTTAGCACTGGGCTGTGGCTCAGTGGTTAGCACTGCGCGGTGGCTCAGTGGTTAGCAGCGAGTGCGGTGGGCAGAGTGGTCAGCGCAGCGGCGCTGTGTGGGCAGGGTGGTCAGTGCAGCGGCGCTGTGTGGGCAGGGTGGTCAGTGCAGCGGCGCTGTATGGGCAGGGTGGTCAGCACAGCGGCGCTGTGTGGGCAGGGTGGTCAGTGCAGCGGGGCTGTGTGGGCAGGGTGGTGAGCGCAGCGGCGCTGTGTGGGCAGGGTGGTCAGCGCAGCGGCGCTGTGTGGGCAGAGTGGTCAGCGCAGCGGCGCTGTGTGGGCAGAGTGGTCAGCGCAGGGCAGAGTGGTCAGCGGTGGGCAGAGTGGTCAGTGGTCAGTCTTGGAGTCACCACCAAGACTCGCGAGACTTCCCGGACGCCGTATTGGATCCAGTTCTCCAGGGGCGGCGACATGTCGGCGGTGGAGAAGACGGAGGAGAGGTGGTAAGTATAGGCGACTGTGTGTGCATGTGTTGTGTGTGTGGTGTGTGTATGTGTTAGGGGCTGCCATAAGCGTAGCGGGCTCTATGAGTTCCGGCTCCCGCTTACGGCCGCCATCTTGGCTCACCCTGAGCGGGTATAGCTCTGCCGGACGTTGGGACAAAGTGACGGATGTGAGGTCACAAATCCTTCCGGCTTTTATATACAAGATTGCACACCCACAGACCTCCATATAGAATAATGCACCCCCACATTTCTCCATATAGAATAATGCACCCACACAGTTCTCTATCTAGAATGCACACCCAAAGTCCTCCATTTAGTATAATGCACGCCACAGTCCTCCGTATAGTATATTGCATACTTAAAGCATGACATATAGTACAATACACCCCCACATTCCTCCATATAGTATAATGCTCCGCTCCGTACACTTCGTACACACGCGGCTCTGCTCCATACACCTCGTACACACTCGGCTCCGCTCCATACACCTCGTACACACTCGGCTCCACTCCATACACCTCATACACACTCGGCTCCACTCCATACACCTCGTACACATTCGGCTCCGCTCCATACACCTCGTAAACATTCGGCTCCGCTCCATACACCTCGTACACACACGGCTCCGCTCCGTACACCTCGTACACACGTGGCTCCGCTCCATACACCTCGTACACACATGGCTCTGCTTGGTACACCTCGTACAAACTCGGCTCCACTCTGGAAACACACGGCTCCGCACACCTCGTACACGTGGCTCAGCTCCGTACACACGTTACTCTGCTCAGTACACCTCATACACACTCAGCTCTGCTCCGTACACACTCGGCTCCGCTCCGTACACCTCTTGCACACTCGGCTCCGCTCCGTACTCCTCGTGCACACTCGGCTCCGCTCCGTACACCTCGTACACACTCGGCTCCGCTCCGTACACCTCGTACACACTCGGCTCCGCTCCGTACACCTCGTACACACTCGGCTCCGCTCCGTACACCTCGTACACACTCGGCTCCGCTCCGTACACCTCGTACACACTCGGCTCAGCTCCGTACACCTCGTACACACTCGGCTCCGCTCCGTACACCTCGTACACACTCGGCTCAGCTCCGTACACCTCGTACACACTCGGCTCAGCTCCGTACACCTCGTACACACTCGGCTCAGCTCCGTACACCTCGTACACACTCGGCTCAGCTCCGTACACCTCGTACACACTCGGCTCAGCTCCGTACACCTCGTACACACTCGGCTCAGCTCCGTACACCTCGTACACCCTCGGCTCAGCTCCGTACACCTCGTACACACTCGGCTCAGCTCCGTACACCTCGTACACACTCGGCTCAGCTCCGTACACCTCGTACACACTCGGCTCAGCTCCGTACACCTCGTACACACTCGGCTCAGCTCCGTACACCTCGTACACACTCGGCTCAGCTCCGTACACCTCGTACACACTCGGCTCAGCTCCGTACACCTCGTACACACGCGGCTCAGCTCCGTACACCTCGTACACACGCGGCTCTGCTCCGTACACACGTGGCTCTGCTCCGTACACCTCATACGCACACGGCTCTGCTCCGTATACCTCGTACGCACGCGGCTCCGCTCTGTACACCTCATACACACGCGGCTCCGCTCCGTACACCTCATACACACTCGGCTCCGCTCCGTACACCTCATACACACTCGGCTCCGCTCCGAACACCTCATACACACGTCTCCGCTCCGTACACCACATACACACGCGGCTCTGCTCCGTACACCACGTACACACGCGGCTCTGCTCCGTACACACGTGGCTCTGCTCCGTACACACGTGGCTCTGCTCCGTACACCTCATACGCACACGGCTCTGCTCCGTATACCTCGTACGCACACGGCTCCGCTCTGTACACCTCATACACACGCGGCTCCGCTCCGTACACCTCATACACACTCGGCTCCGCTCCGAACACCTCATACACACTCAGCTCCATACACCTTGTACACACTCGGCTCCACTCCTTACACCTCATACACACGCAGCTCTGCTACATTCACACTATACATCCCTCTTGATCCCACACAAACTCACCTCTTTTCACAAACTCATTCCTTTACCTCTTCACTTCCTGCTTGGTGGAAGCTGCCCTGCATACTCGGAGATGCTGATCATGTGATCCCTGACTCCTCCCCCTTCATTGACATCATCACAGGTCCTGTAAGCAGGCCTGTGCAGCTCCACAGGTGGGCTCACACTGCAGGGTGGTGGGGGATAACGCGGCGGCAGCGGCCAGGACTATAGTAGAGAGAGTGGCATCAGCAGGGAGACCGCGCTACCACCGGGCGCCCCTGCGGATGCCGTCCTCTGTCTACTAGCAGCCGCACAGATCTAGCAAAGCCCCTGGGAGCGGGAGCAGGGGAGCAAATAACAATGACAGCTGTCTCCCTGCGGCGCCCCCTGGAGCGTGGCGCCCTGTGCGGCCGCACGACTCGCACATGCCAAGGGCCGGCCCTGGGCCCAGAGTCCCACTTTGACCAATTTGGGTATGAGACTGGACCCCAGATCTCACTGCCGTACAGAAGGATTGGGGTGATGATGAAATTAAAGATTTCTAGCCAGACGGCTACAGGTGCCTCCAGATGGTAGAGACGTCTTCTGATGGCATAGAGGGCTTTGGACGCCTTGTCTTTCAGTAGCTCCACGACTAGCTCTCTCTCTTCTTTCTCTATCTTTCTCACTATCACTCTCATTTTGGACTGGGAAGCCAAGCAATTAGTAACATGGACCTCCTGTATATTTAGCGTATTTTTCGGATTATAAAACACACTTTTGTTCCCCCAAATTTTGGGGGAAAGTGTGGGGGGGGGGGGTGCGTCTTCTAATCCGAATACGGATTATACGCAGCAGGGGAGGCTGGGGTCAGCTGTGGAGCGCTTCTGGGGCTGGAGCGGGCTGCAGAGAGAGCGGGGAGGTCACGTGCTCCCTCTCATTTAATATGCACTGCACTGCTGCTGTCCACCTCTCAGTGCTGAAGTTGTGCTGAGAGATGGGCGGGGGGAGCAGTGCATATTATGTGAGCCTGCACTCACCCACTGTTCTTCTCTGACCCCCTCCATATGCCCCCCACATCCTGCATTTACCCCCTCCATATGCCCCCCCACGTAATACGCCCATTTCCTCCATTATAAAGATGGCCCCTCGTCCTGCACTCATTCTGTCACTTATATGCCCCCATGCTGGCCCGCAGCAGATAAAATAAAAAACACTTTTTACTTACCCTCCGGCGATCGATGCTCTGCTCCAGCTTCGCCACCATCTCCCGGTCTCTGTGCTGCTGCTCAGTGTCTTCCGATCATGTGTGCCTTCAATAGGGGATGTATGCCAGCACTGGGGGATGTGTGCCATCAATAGGGGATGTGTGCCATCACTGGGGGACATTTGCCATCAATAGGGGACGTGTGCCAGCACTGGGGGGACGTGTGTCATCAATGGGGGATGTGTGCCATCAATAGGGGACGTGTGTCAGCACTGGGGGACATGTGCCATCAATAGGCAACGTGTGCCATCAATAGGGGACGTGTGCCATCACTGGGGATGTGTGCCAGCACAAGGTGGCTATATCCAATATAAGGGGGCCATATCCAGATTAAGGGGGCTAATTCTAGGATGGGGGTCTATATCCCAGGATGAGGAACCATGTACCAGGATGAGGGGGCTATGAGGGACATATACCCGATATGATTTGTAAGACGGACACTGGCATTATAAGACGGACCCCATTTAACATTAAAAATTATTTTTTTTCTCTTTTCCGTCACCAAATTTGGGGGTGCGTCTTATAATCAGGTGCATCTTATAAAGCGAAAATAACAGTACCTACAAATATCATGTTACCCACATTCTCAGATGCACCTGTGCTTCTATATAACAATACACTGTGGTGGTTTTGTTATATGAATGATGGGATGTTGCCAATTATCTGAAAATAGCGAATCGAATATTCACGTTCACCTGCTGCTCATCTGCAGGGGTGAGGTCCCACTCCAGCAGAGAGGCGTACCCCTCCCCTGCCGGCCAGTCCATGCCTGCATGTATCTATCTGCCTTCTATGTATCCACTGTTTTATGTATCCACTTTAGTCTTTCAATCTCATATCTACTATTCTCTATATATATCATCCGTATGTCTATTTTATATTCCTTCCCCCTCCATCTCAAATCCAAATGTATCTCTATAACTTTTGATTATTTATCTTCCTTTAGGCTTTTAATCTGACATCTGTTTTAACTATCTTTTTTGTCCATTATTTATCACATCCATGTACCATGCCTACCATGCATGTATGTATGTATCTATCTATACATCTATCTATGGCGGGCGTCACACGCTACGATATATGCAAACATATCGCTGGAACGCGCCATTTGGCATCGCTCCTACGACGTCATTGTGTGTGACAGCATGATGAGACTACCGATAAGTGGTCAGATCGTTATGGGTAAATACGACATCCCATGAAAATAAGACCTAGCACATTTTTGGGAGCAAAAATTAATATAAGACACTGTTTCAGGTAGGTATCTACGTATCTATTTATCCATCTATCCATCCATCCTTCCATTCATCTATCTATGGGCCACGTCACACACACAGATATCTGTGCAGAGATTGTTCACAGATCTCTGGTTGCAGTAAAATCATGGACACAATGTTCCATTTTGTGGCTGTGTACAAATGTAACAATGTGTCCATGATATTACTGCAACCAGAGATTTGTGAACAATCTCTGCACAGATATCTGTGTGTGTGACGTGGCCCTATCCATTATCTATCTATCTTGGTATCTATCTATCTTGGTATCTATCTATCTATCTATCTATCTATCTATCTATCTATCTATCTACATAAAAACCGGACTGCAGCACTCAATAACCTCTTTTCAAGCCTTTATTGGCCTTCAGGTGAAACAATGGCGACGTTTCGGTCAACCAGTGACCTTCCTCCAGCCATTGTTTCACCTGAAGGCCAATAAAGGCTTGAAAAGAGGTTATTGAGTGCTGCAGACCGTTTTTTATGTATATGGTCGGTATCTTGGTAGCTGATCCCTACCTAGAGCTGATTTAGCACCAAAGCTTTGCTTCTTCAAAACACTGCTCTATTTTTCTGTTTTTTTAATCTTATCTATCTATCAATCTATCTATCCATCCATCCATCCATCTATCTAGAAAAAAGTACTCTGCAGCACTCAGCTACTACCAATGATGTACATACTGTATGCTGACAAGCTATATATGTATATACTCGTGTATAAGCCGACCCGTGTATAAGCCGACCCCCCTACTTTTGCCCCAAAAATCTGGAAAAACCTATTGACTCGTGTATAAGCCGAGGGTGGACCCCAGCACAGGTATACAGCCCCCAGCAGTGCGGTATACAGGCCCCCCCCCAGTGGTATACAGGCCTCCCCAGTGGTAGTATACAGCAGCCCCAGTGGTAATATACCGCAGCCCCAGTGGTAGTATATAGCAGCCCCAGTGGTAGTATACAGCAGCCCCAGTGGTAGTATATAGCAGCCCCAGTGGTAGTATACAGCAGCCCCAGTGGTAGTATATAGCAGCCCCAGTGGTAGTATACAGCAGCCCCAGTGGTAGTATACAGCAGCCCCAGTGGTAGTATACAGCAGCCCCAGTGGTAGTATATAGCAGTCCCAGTGGTAGTATACAGCAGCCCCAGTGGTAGTATATAGCAGCCCCAGTGGTAGTATACAGCAGCCCCAGTGGTAGTATACAGCAGCCCCAGTGGTAGTATATAGCAGCCCCAGTGGTAGTATACAGCAGCCCCAGTGGTAGTATATAGCAGCCCCAGTGGTAGTATACAGAAGCCCCAGTGGTAGTATACAGCAGCCCCAGTGGTAGTATATAGCAGCCCCAGTGGTAGTATATAGCAGCCCAGTGGTAGTATATAGCAGCCCCAGTGGTAGTATATAGCAGCCCCAGTGGTAGTATACAGCAGCCCCAGTGGTAGTATACAGCAGCCCCAGTGGTAGTATATAGCAGCCCCAGTGGTAGTATATAGCAGCCCTAGTGGTATACAGCAGGCCCCCAGGGGTACATATAGCAGCCCCAGTGGTAGTATATAGCAGCCCCAGTGGTAGTATACAGCAGCCCCAGTGGTAGTATACAGCAGCCCCAGTGGTAGTATATAGCAGCCCCAGCAGCCCCAGTGGTAGTATACAGCAGCCCTAGTGGTATACAGCAGGCCCCAGGGGTACATATAGCAGCCCCAGTGGTAGTATATAGCAGCCCCAGTGGTAGTATACAGCAGCCCCAGTGGTAGTATACAGCAGCCCCAGTGGTAGTATACAGCAGCCCCAGTGGTAGTATATAGCAGCCCCAGCAGCCCCAGTGGTAGTATACAGCAGCCCTAGTGGTATACAGCAGGCCCCCAGGGGTACATATAGCAACCCCCAGGGGGTCCCCAGCAGCCCCCTGGGGGTACCCAGCAGCCCCCTGGGGGTACCCAGCAGCCCCCAAATGCTGGCACTCGCCCCCCCTTGCAAGGGCACCCCCCCCCCCACTTCTCTTACCATCCCGGTCTTCTGATCAGCGCTGCTCCTCGGCGCTCCGTCCTCGCGGCTCCCGTCCTGCTACATCCGGGATCCCCGGCCGTCGCGCGATGACGTCATATGCCTGCGACGGCCGGAGATCCCGGATGTAGCAGGACGGACGGAGCAGCGAGGAGCACCGAGGAGCAGCGCTGATCAGAAGTCCGGAATGGTAATATAACCATGGGGGGGGGTGGCCCTTACAAAGGGGGGCGAGTGCCAGCATTTGGGGGCTATATGCACTGCTTCCCCCTGCCGCTGATTGACAGGGGGAAGCAGTGCATATTTAATGAGCGGCCCCACGTGACGGGGCCGCTCATACAGCAGCCCCCTCCCGCCTCCTGCAGTCTCCACAGCCCCGGGACACAGCCCCCACCGTATATGACCCGTGTATAAGCCGAGGGGGAGACTTTTCAGCCCAAATTTTGGGCTGAAAAACTCGGCTTATATGACGCACACCAGGGGCCAGGGTTACTCCCGGTTTAGACAGGCGATTCTTCTCCTTCCTTGTCACGGGTGGACCGCGCCTGCCGGTAGTGGGGCCCGGTGTAGTGCAGATCAAAAGTGAGGACGTCTTACGGGAACAGATTAAAGGGGGGTTTAATTTGTTTTCTTCGTGACGCCACCTATGAGTAGATTCGGTAAGGGCTACCGACGCTGCGGAACCTCCCGGGGTGATGGACAGCAGCAAGATGTTACGCTCCCCACAGGCTGAGCGGTGATCCCCGGGGCTGGAGCTGCTCAAGATGTTGTGCGGCAGCTGCGGTTACCTTCAGTTAACGACGGACAGTTCATAAGGAGACACGGACACAGATAGTCTCTGCAACGGTTCTTTACTGTCACCAGCAGGCAGTACATGGCTTACAGTGGTTGAGTAGAAGACCGGGTGGACTCAGCAGTGATAGTGCTCCTCAGAGATCCGCAGTGTACCTCCTTTCTACCTCCTTAGCTTCTCTTGCCAGCGTCGCCCAGGAATACCAGGTCGGGTACGGGGAGGCTGCTTCAATGCCCTATCCATGATGTACGTTCTGGATTCTTTGGGGAGCCTTGGGTCCCTCAGTGGGTACACCGCTGGTTAGACGACTGGAAACTGGCTGGTGGTGGGGTGCTCCTATAAAGCTGATCCTCCACGGGGCTGGTTCGCGTGGCAGAGGTGAACTGCTGCCAGCTTCGGTACCAGTGAACCGGCTGTGAGTTGTGGGCACGGGAGTCTTTTGGGAACCCGTGTAGATATGCCCATTCCCGGTGGTTAAGGCCTCAGGTGCTGACACCCGACCGGTGACGGCCCAGGGGCCCGCACGGAGTGCGGAGCCCCCGCTCCTCTCCAAGTTCTGTGTTCTAGGCTCTACTCTAGATTCCAGACTCTGTTCAGACTTGTTCTGACTGTCTAGATTATTGTGTATTCTATCTCACTACCCTAACACTCCACCCACCAGGACCTATGATTGGTCCCCTGTTCTAGGTGTTGTATGTTGGGTTGGATCTCTGAGTTAACTATTGCACTGCTTTGTCTAGAGAATATTGCGGCTGCAATACTCCCTTGTGACGCACTCGTTGCGGGGCGCCACATATACACGAGTATATGCGGTATATGAGAAAAAATTTAAAAACTTACGTTTTTTTCAAAAAACTCAAAATTCTTATATTTTTTTTAAAATCTGAAGTTCTTAGTACACACATTGGCCAATGTCTGTTTGCTCATCGACTGCGACAAAGTGACTTCAGGTCCGATGAGTCCTAACGCTGACACCCAAGTCCTCCTTGTCCACCCTACCCCACTACTATCTATCTATCTATCTATCTATCTATCTATCTATCTATCTATCTATCTATCTATCTATCTATCTATCCATCTATCTATCTATCCATCTATCTAACTATCCATCTATCTTTATAGCATATAGGCTGGAAGAAGGTCACTAGCTGACCGAAACGTCGCTACACTATGCCTGCAAGCCATTAAAGGCGAGAAAACATCCTTAACCCTGAGTGCTGCAGCCTTTATTTTGTAATTATATTGTCTGAAGTGGGTGGTTGATTCCCATCCTAAGGACTGATAAACACCTAGCATATTGCTAAAAAAAGAATCGCTGCTCAATATTTCTTTTTTCATTATCTATCTATTCATCCATCTATTATCTATCTATTTATCCATCATCTATGTATCTATCTATCTATCTATCTATCAATTTTTGTCTCTATCTCTCTATTTCTCTTTCTATCTCTCTATCACTCTATCTATTTCTCTATCTATGGCGGCCGTCACACGCTACGATATATGCAAACATATCGCTGGAAACTGCCTGATTTGGCATCGCTCCTACGACATCGTTGCGTGTGACAGCATGATGTGACTACCGATAAGTGGACAGATCGTTATATACTGATATGGGAACCGGACCCCACATCACACGATGTCGATCATCCAATCTGCTGCATCGTTCTGTGTGACCCCGCCATAACCGATCTCCTGACCATTTCTCCTATTCACATCATTGACAAGCATCAATCACTGGTTGTGTGAATGATCCCTGCACGTAACATCGCTGCTGTGTCCTGAACATTATCTATACATGTGACACCTCACTAACCATGTGTCCACGAGCCGCACCACTGACATCGTTATTGAGATCCCTCACAAAATAGTAGTGTGTGACGGCCGGCTATCTATCATTTAGTGATAACCTAGTAATTTTAGAATAACTCACTGGTTTCTGCTGAGTTTTAATTCACTTAAAAAAATGAAAAGCAGAATACCCTGACACTGTTAACCCTCAAATTGCTGCGGGGCTTCCACCGCAGCGCTGCTTGCACCACTTTGTCCTCAGTCAGCATAAAAGCGGTGAAGCATGTGCCTGCCACAGGGCAAACAATGGGTTAAGACAGGCATTACCATCCGCGCTGATCCAGCTGCCCTGGGATTGGCACAGGGTCTCTTTAATACACATTTTGAGGGCAGTCATAGTAAACAGGGCAGAATCAGCGATTACCCGCTGACCGCTGGCACCATGATGACGGCCGGCTCTTCACTGTACGGCTCGGGGAAGCAGGATCTTTTTTCTTTGGAGGGGTTGAGGTGGGGATGGGGGGGTTAATTTTCTGTTCTACAACCCAATCCCAATGGCCTGCCTCTATAAGGCGGATTACCATGGCTGGGAGAGGATGGAGGAGCCATTTTAACGAATACTTCTCATTTGTGTTGTGCGTTCCACTAATGCTGGATGGCTGTAGGCAGGAGCAGCGCGGCCCGGCGTTCTCCCTGGTGTGTAAACGGCTATAGCCTGCGCAAGATAATGGGAGATTCAGCAAATTACGCTTTTAATGTCTTCTTCCCCCCTGTTCAATTAAAGTGAGCAGCATCCCTCCCATTCCCCAACGTTGTTCTTTTATGCAACCGCAATCTAATGAAAGGACGATCATCTATTTTAAGAACACATGGAGGGGGAAAGAAGTCAGTCATTGCAGCCCCGTCAGACGCCATTCTCTGCATTGACATGACACAGCCTGCAGTATTTGTGCCATTGCTAATAGCTACCAGCCGCCATAATCATCCTAATCAAACTCATTCATTTCCAGCACATCTTGTAAACCAGTTCATCGCAATGGAGAGGAATCGCCGTCCTTAAACTTTCTCCACCATCCTCATTTCATGCCCCTTTATCATTTATTTTTTTCTATACTATGCTGCCGGGAATGATGGCAAAACCAAGTAAGGGGAGAGCTGGAGGCGCAGGCACGCGGCGATCCCCGTACCCCTCCCAGCGGCCGGGAGAGAAAACAGCCGAGCGCAGGAAAATAATGAGAACATACATTGTGAACTACACCTGACTAAGCAACCGTAAGACAGACAGCCGGGAACAGCCGTCATTCATGGCAGGATCGGGAGCCGCCTGCGCCCGCCGCCGCGGTATTGCAGTCTGTGCATCCCAATTATTATGGCTCTGGCACATCTATTGCAGCAGTGGTCATTGCTTCCTTCACTGAGGCCCAAGTAACACTGGAAGAAACTAAAACAAAGAAAGAGAGGTGCAGCGGCCTAGAAACAGCCAATCAGATTTAGCCTTTAGCCGCTTAAAGGGAATCTGTCAGCAGGTTTTTGCTATGTAAGCTGAGGACAGCATGCTGCAAGGGGTTAAAAAGCAGCTGTGCTTTTCTTATCAGGGTCACGCGCAATTGTTTACGTAAATTTAAGGCTTTATTGCCATGTGATTAACATTACAGGACTACAATGTCACACGCAGGGCAGTCAAACACGCCCCCCTGCTACAATCTCCATAGAGAGCCTGGGGAGTGGGGAGAGCGAGGAAAGCAATTCCAGCTCTGCTGTGTGCCTAAAACTAAAACCTTTGATTGAATCAGAACGACTTCAGCCAGTAATCTATGTGATACATTGTTGGATTCAGTCTCTTTGCTGTCAGATGAGGTATCAAAAACCTTCTGACAGATTCCCTTTACAGAGAATCTATCACCAGTTTGTTTCTATCCCATCAGAGAGCACCATGAGACCCTGATTCCAGCAATGTGTTATTTACTAGGCTGCTTGCAGCATCTTTAATACAACCTCTATTTTCTCTGCAGTTCTCTGAATGCTGAGCTCTGTATAACCCCACCCACAGGACTGATTGTCTGCTTTTTGTGTACACTGTGCATAGGCAGAAAACTGTCAATCAGCGGTGGGGGCGTGGTTGGTTTACAAAGCAGCAGCTTTATTACTAGTCCTCTAGTGATAATCTTCTGCTTATTCAATGGTGATTTTATTGAAACTAAAGCAAGCAGTAAGTGACACATCGCTGGAATCAGGGTTTGTCTCTACATTATGCTGCTTTCATATTAAGTGTAGTGACAGATTGCCTTTACAGGGGCTTTCTGTGTTTTTTTATTATTAATATTGTTTTGATTTCTTCGGCATAATGGTGGCTGAAACAGTTACATCACATAGTGATACTGCTGGATCACTGCTGCGGTGGGTATATACAGCCGACTTTCTTAATGTTTTGCATAGGAAACCAAAGAGCTTGAAAAAAGAAGAAAAAAAACTTTTTTAAAGTAAAGGAGCAGCTCTATTGAAGTGGATGGAGCAGAGCTTAGCTTGAAAAGGTGCGGCACTGTCTGTGGATGACAGCAGCAATGATTCTTTTAATCCTGGACACTTAAAGAGAATCTGTCACCAGGTCACCAGGTTTTTGCTATCTAATGTGAGAGTAGTGTTTAATATTGAGCGATGTGTCACTTACTAGGCTGCTCAGTGTAGTTCTGATAAAATCACTGTTTAATCAGCAGGAGATTATCATTACAGGACTACTCATCCTGCCACCAGGTAGTCCAGCATATTCATAAACTGCTAAATCTGCTGCAGAGAAAACAGTAATTATCAAAATGACAGAACGTGACACATTGCTGGAATCAGGGTCTCTGTCTCTACATTATGCTGCACTCAGATGGGATGGCAAAAACTGGTAACAGATCCCCGTTAATGGCTTATTTCTTAAATGTGTGTACAGTTATTTGGGGGGGGGGTGTTAAAGTTTACATGTTTAAGGATTTCCCAGGTAATCTTTGTTATAAAATATTTGGATTCCTCATAAAGTGGCAATTCTGGAGCATTCCTCATTAGAACTCTGCATTGTGCCGTTCCTCAGCAGCTCCTCCTGGAAATGTAGCACTAAATTAACTGATTGTTCCAGTTTTAAAAGGCGTCATCCTCGCTCAGTCTGATACTGTGTAATCACAACAGATTATTCTAAACTCTACAGACACACCTTCTGAGATGGATGATGACAATCTACTATATAAAAGCCATATCCAGTCTGTCTGTCTGTTTGTCCCAAAAACAGCGCAACCTATGGGACATCGTGTAAATCACAGTTAAACTGGAAAATTACAGTTAAACTGGATTGTGAAGAAGCCGAAAAGTTTGGTTGATCAGTCAAAAAACAGCGCCACCTGCAGGAGATCTGTGACTGGGGGCCCACAAACCGTCCAGATACTGGCCACAGTGCAGGCATTCATTTTTGAGACAGTGCATAGGGGAGTGAGAATGCATGGGGAAGAGAGCACAAGAGGAGAGACAGCGCACAGGGAGGGAGAGACAGCACAAGGGAAGAGAGATCGTACAGGTGGGAGAGACATCACAAGGGAGAGAGAGAATGCGCACAGAGGGAAGAGGCGCAAGGCAAGAGAGTGCACAAGGGGGAGAGTAAGCACAATGGAGAGAGAGCAGACAGGGGGAGAGAGAGAGCATATGGGGATGAGACAGCACAAGAGGAGAGAGCGCACACAGAGGGACAAATAACACAGGGTGAGAGAGTGCACAGATGGGAGAGACAGCATAAGGGGAGAGAAAGCGGACAGGGGGGAGGGACACAAGGGAAGAGAGTGCACAGTGGGAAGAGCATACAAGGGGATAGAGAGCGTACAAGTGGGAGAGAGCATAAGGGGAGAGAGAGCGCACAGGGGGGGAAAGACTCAAGATAAGAGAGTACACAGCGGGAAGAGCATAGTTGGGAAGAGAGCGCACAGAGGAGAGAGAGCACACGGGGATAGTCAACAGCAGCGACTGCCAAACCACAGCCCCCCAGTGCAGCAGCAGCTCCCCCCTTCCCCCTCGGTGACACTGTGATTAGTAGCGTCAGTAGTAGGACTAATATATAATTGCACATGTTCGGGCCCCGTCTAGTGTATTTATATATTTAACTTTATTTAAGTCCGAATAGGTGTTATCAGATAGTATTCACTGGGGGTGGGGGTGTATTTTATTCCCCCTGAATGATGCTGACCAATGGTAAGCAGGTAATAACACTTAAAGTGTAAATGTCATTTCATTAAGAAAAAAAACAACAACCCAATACTGTCCTGGCTGTTAATGATGAGTCACATGGCAGCTAAGATAATGCTTTTTTGGCCATGTGACTTATTTTCTGACATTTTTCTGAGCTCTTTTATAAACTGCATGTTATGGCTGTGTGGGTGTGGCCAGTGTCTGCCAGCACTGTGTGTGTATTTCCACAGATACTGAGAGCATTTGATAGTGAGCAGCGTCATGTGCCAGCAGAGAAGGGGTTAACAGAGATCCTGACTGAGCTGTGTGGAGCCAAATGGCAGATCAGCAGCCTATGCAGAGGAGTTTACACTGATCCTGACATTGCTTAGCAGCTGTGCTGTAATCTGAGCTAATCTAATACATTGTTTCCTCACTACCTGCAGTCAGCAGTGTAGGCCACACCCCCTCCATTATATGGTGACATGCCCCGTATTCACTGTGAAGACAGATTTGAGTGAGAACGAATATATGTCTGCTTCACACACAGTGTAGTGGGGACACCTTGTGGAAGTTTTAAGAAAGGTTTTCTTCCAGATTTCACTTATGAAGTATATTTGAAAGTTTATCATAATCACTTGCTCTACATTACTATTAAATAAAAATGTAAACAGTAGTTACACTTTAAAGGACAGAACGAGCCCTCACGATAACTTGCAGCAGATTTCTCAGTATATGAGATGTAATTATACATCTGGTCTATCCTCCTGCATGATTAGAAAGCAGAATAAAACTATTCAGATAAGGTTGCTGTGGGGGAAGCACAGCGGAGCTTAACTGTGTCACATTACTAACCCCTCTACCAGCTCTCCTCCTTTTATAGCACTGTCAGCTCTGCTGTACTGCTCAAAAATGTCAGTAATCATACTCATGTCTACTGTGATCACGCAGCTTGTAGTTTCTCTGCAGCTTTGATTGCCAATATCTCTAATGGAGAGGTGACATTAAATAAACCCCAATAAAGTACATTATATTCTGCAGCTACTATTACATTGATTGAAAACTTGATGACAGGTCTACTTTAAGATGCAAAAAGCACAAAGGATCACACCAATGACCAAGGCTGATATGCTCGGCACAGCTCCTCTTTCTTTCCGCACAATAACATGTTACAATGCATGTCCACTCTGTCCCATAGGATCCAATAGATAATATTTACGTAGTTTCCTCATATATAATGCTGCTTGCCATAAAGCAAACTTCTGAGAATCTCTAAAATAATTAAGATGACCCGTCCCCTTTAAACCTGCCTCTAAAACGACCAAAGTGTCCAGCCCCGATTATACTTGTCAGCGTGAACAATAAATACAGTATAAAAGGACTTGACAATAGGCAGAATACATTTAAGTCTATCATGTGGGACAAGTGAATGAAACCACCACTTACTGTATATGATATAAATAATATAGTACCAATTAGTGATGCCAGGAACACCCATTTAATAATACATGTAGCAAACTATTTCTGTGCGCAATTTGGCTCCTGTGCCCCTTGGTGCAGAGACGCTGTGCACAATATTGGACATGCCAACATGCTGGGCAATAAACTGGTTGTAGTATGCCAGCGCATAATCATCCGTAGCAGCGATGACTATCTATTGTAGCTGCTTCATTAATTAGGAGGAAACGCCGGTTTGCGGTTACAGACAGGTGTCAGCTTCCTCACAGTACGTGGTTTGTTTCAGAGCCAAACCAGAAACAGTACAGGCAACATTGTGTCACATCTACCAGATACAATCTATCCATCAATGGATTTCATGGTGCCATGTCTACCTGTGACTAAGATAGGTGCAGTGCCTGCCTGACCTGCAGAAGCTGGGGCATGCCAACACCAGTACCATACATTAATCTAGTCTACCATTTAGTATAAGATACCTGTCACGGGGAATTATGAGAGAAAAGGAGGAAAGGAACCTGGGCCCCTGAACTGCCCCCCAGGCTAGGAGAGCCCTGTTTCCTTAACTCAGTGGTACCCTTGATGGTAGAGAGGCCTGAGTCTCCGACCTGTGCCCTTTCTCCTGACCAACACCCACCCCAGGAGGTGAACCGTTATGGAACCCACAGATAAAGACAGGCAAGGATAAAGTAAACCATACACACAGCAAGCAATCAAGAACATACAATATGTGTGTAAGGAGAACACAAATACAAATTATGGAACCCACAGTTAAAGACAGGCAAGGATAAAGTAAACCATACCACACAGCAAGCAATCAGGAACATTATTTTATTATTATTATTAATAGGTATTTATATAGCGCCATTAGGAGACATGGCGCTTTACAATTTGGAGGGTAGACAGAAACAGGTGGTCGAGGACGACCACAAACAACGACAAACGATGACATATCACAATTAGTCATACGGGTACAGCAGGGTCGGGGATCCTGTCCACGAGGGCTCACAGTCTAAAGGGACATACAATATGTGTGTAAGGAGAACACAAATACAAATAAGGAATAAAAAAACAACAAGGTATACTTTACCAGACACCAAGCAACATTAAAGTTTCAACAGCAACTCCAACACAGGACCAGTATGCAAGAGGCACACAAATGCTATAGTCGGCATCCAGGAAAGTTCTGAGCCATATTTAAAAGGAGAAGGTTTTACAGCAGCCTCAACCTCTTTCCTGAGGCTTTTTGTTTAGTTAGCTGGCCTCGCTTGACGTCTTCTGTGCTTCAGGATGCTAGAAAGCCGTCATGGATGGATGCTGTCAGGTAAGAAGTGCTTCTCCCCATCACTTCTAGTGGCCAAAAACTACTACCATGGCCAATGCACTGGGACATCAAAATCAATTCGATTTCACCAACTTTAATTTTATTGACATATATTTAGAACTGTTCCTTCCACCTTGACTAAAGCCCCAGTTCCAGCTGATTCACCGAAAAATAGATATAGGAGTTTTCCACCTATGATACCCAAAAACTACAAAAAACTCATAAAATGAATAATTGATATGCATTAAAATTAATCAACCAAGTGTAAAAAAAAGTGAAGACTAATTCCAAAAAACACAACCCACCCCCACACTAAAAGGACAAACAATGAGACACAATCACCCTAAACCAAATAGTCAATAGAGGAATATCGTCTTTCAGGTATAAATATATGTGTGTAGAAATATGTCACTGAGGTAGAGAAATATCCCTAAGGTAGAAAACAAATCCCCTTAAAGAGAACCTGTCACCGCCCTGGTGCTTTCAAAAGTGAAAGCACCACTGAATGCAGCGTGTCTACTGCATTCAGGGAAGCTGTGTACTATGGCTCTACCCCTCCTGTATCCCCAAAAAAACTGTTTGCAAACTTTACAGTTAAGAAGTCCAGTGGGTCAGATCTGATTAAGAGGTCCTCGCCGCTGGCGGGGTCCTACCTGCCTCCTCCTTGTATATTCCGCCCCCTCTATGTGTCTGCCGCTGCCTCCTCTTGTTCTGGGTTTACCCTCCTCTTCTCCTCCTGCTTCATGTGACGTCACGCGCATGCATCTTACAGCCGCTGGGCCGCACTCACCCCAAATGCTGTGCACCTGGTGACTTCACACCTAAATAAAATGGGAATGGTTGGTGATATCAACTTCCTGTTTGTGGCACATTAGTTAATGGAAGGGGGAAAACTTTTCCAGATGGGTGGTGAACATGGTGGCCATTTTGAAGTCAGCCATTTTGGATCCAACTTTATTTTTTTCAATGGGAAGAGGGTCATGTGACACATCAAACTTATTGAGAATTTCATAAGAGAAACAATATTGTGCTTAGTTTTAACATAACCTTATTCTTTCATGAGTTATTTACAAGTTTATGACCACTTATAAAATGTGTTCAAAGTGCTGCCCATTGTATTGGATTGTCAATGTAACCCTCTTCTCCCACTCTTGACACACTGATAGCAACACCGCAGAAGAAATGCTGCACAGGCTTCCAGTATCCGTTGTTTCAGATGCTGCACATCTCGTATCTTCACAGCATAGACAATTGCCTTCAGATGACCCTAAAGATAAAAAAGATAGTGGGGCCATTCTTCATCAATGGAAACCTCAATGCCACTGGATATCTGAAATTGCTACATGATGATGTGTTGTCTTCTTTATGCACTGAAGATGGCACGTTCCCTGAGTTTTTCCAACAAGATGGTGCACCACCACATTATGGGTGTCAGGTCCGAGCATTCCTACATGAACAGTGTCCTGGAAAGTGGATTGGTCGTCGTGGGCCAGTTGAATGGTCACCAAGTTGTTCCGATCTGACCCCCTTAGACTTTTATCTCTTGGGGCCATCTGAAGGTAATTGTCTATGCTGTGAAGATACGAGATGTGCAGCATCTGACACAACGGATACTGGAAGCCTGTGCAGCATTTCTTCTGCGGTGTTGCTATCATTGTGTCAAGAGTTGGAGAAGAGGGTTACATTGACAATCCAATACAATGGGCAGCACTTTGAACACATTATATAAGTGGTCATCAACTTGTAAATAACTCATGAAAGAATAAAGTTACGTTAAAACCAAGCACACCATTGTTCTCTTATGAAATTCTCAATAAGTTTGATGTGTCACATGACCCTCTTCCCATTGAAAAAAATAAAATTGGATCTAAAATGGCCGACTTCAAAATGGCCGCCATGGTCACCACCCATATGGAAAAGATTTCCCCCTCCCATATACTAATGTGCCACAAACAGGAAGTTGATATCCCCAACCATTCCCATTTTGTTTAGGTGTATCCGTATAAATGGCCCACCCTGTATAATCAAGATGTTTATGGGGTAGGATGGCAAGATAGAGGTCTTTTCTCACAAAGAAAAACAATATATATATAAAGAATTTGCAAGACGGTTGTAACATGGAGCACACAATCAGTTCTTGCCAGAGATTCCTGCACTGCCTTTAATGTTGCCGTAGTCTCTTGGCAGCCTCTTGGAACTATTTTCTTCTTGTCTTTTCATTTTTGAGGGACATCCAGTTCTAGGTATTATAGTGCCAAATTTAAGCTGCGCCTTTGATGATCAATTCAACAGTGTTCAATGATATATCCAATACTTTGAATAATTTGTTGTACCTTTCTCCTAACTCAGAACTTTCAACAATAAGGTCCCTCTGCTGTGTTGCAAGCTGTTTACAGACTATGGGTTTGGATGTAAAATACAACTACAAGTAAATGTCAGCAAAATCCCAATAGAACATCTAAACTTTATATGTGTTTAATCAGAGTCACTGTAAATGATGGCAGCTGTGCACTGACTAATATGCAAAGGTGTTATCCAGGACTATATTATTTTTTAACTATCTGACTAAGAACTAACAGGCAGGTATTTGCTCTACCTGTTGTCTGCTCAGAGCAGTCACTGACCGCTGTCAACAGAGCAATTCTTCTGCTCTGCCCTGCTGATAGGGCGTGACTGCTGACTTCATGTTGATTGACAGCTGGCTCCCTGCAGTTACGTAGCAGGGAGCTGTGAATCGGCATGATATCAGCAGTCTCATCCTGCCAACAGAGAAGCTGCAGCTCTGTGAACGTGACATCAATGGAAGCCACAGAATCATGGTCTGTGACCGCCCAGTGCGGACAGTGATTGGCACCGGGCTAGGAAGGCAGGTAGTTAGCAACCACCTGCTGTTAGTTCTGATGTATAAAAAATAAAATATGTCCCTGATGATCCCCTTTAACATGAGTTTAATGTACCACATCCCCAATTATAAGAGGGTGTTTACACTTATGCAACCTCATTATTCTAGTTAGATTATCCATATTCCCGCCTAAAATGATTTCAGCTTGTTTCTCAATCAGTGACATTAAAGGTGGAAAAATTATTCTACTTGCTAAGATTTTTTTTTTATAAAAACCTGACATTTTAACAAGGGGTGTAGATTTTGTATATCCACTGTAGTGCCTAAATAGTCCAGAGGGAAGGGCTGAAATGGAAGAGGGGCGCACAATAGTGTACATCTGTCTTAACCATTTTCCAAACAGGGGAATAATGAAATCGGCTCACCTGTTAGGGCAGCAGTGTAACTAGGTTTCACGGCGCCCGGGGCAAAGATCTATTTTAGCGCCCCCCCCAGTGTAGGTGAGGAGAGTGGGGGGGGGGAGTATTGTCAGCTTTCAGTCCCGCCGCTCCTGCAGCCCTAGGTGCGGAGCGGGAGGGGGTGCTGTCAGCTCTCAGTCCGCTGCCCCTGCAGCCTTGGTTGAGGAGGGGGGAGGGAAGCAAAGGATCCGGCTGCACCCCCCTAGATACGCCCCTGTGTTAGGGTTGTGAGGAGTCACAACCGCTTTTGCACCTTTGACAACTATAGATGCCAAGCTGCCAAGCTTTTCCACAGTTTGCAGCAGTCCTCCCTCTGTGAAGATCCAGAATTGCAGATAGGAGCAAAGGGACAATTGGACTGCTCCCCTCCGTAATAATCCCAAATTCAAAGGCTGTATGACTTCATCAGGTCGTTACATCTCTTTACTGTGTCATTTTTGTGGTGTTCCTGAGGAAGGGGCCTGTCCCCGAAATGCGTAGAATAAACACCACCTGATGAAGTCATACAGCCTTTGAATTTGGGATTATTAAGGAGTGGGAGCAAATCCAATTGTCCCTTTTTCTTCTATCTGCAATCCTCACAAAATAGTCCAAGGTGTCATATTTTTACTTAATTGGCTCATGGGAGTGCCAGGCTCAAGCAGCCCCCAAACCTCCCCTCGTAAGACACTGCTGTGTTATACTTATGTGATATACTCATGTTTTTGTATGACATGTATAGTGTATATATATATATATATATATAAGTATTGCTGTGCATTGTCGCCATCTAGTGGCCGGATTTTGTATATGACTGCTTCCCTGGGTTCCTCAGGAAGGGTTAGGAAAGGGTTGGACTGTAGCTATGTGACCCATAGGGGTGGAATGTAGGAGTTAACCCTGGTCTGCAGACATGTCCTGCAGGAGAGAAACAGAGAAGGAGAAAACCTAAAGTCACCTCTGTAGGATGCGTGACAAGTGAACTTATTTTGGCTAGACCCACTGGGATATGGATGTGAGTGAAGGGCCTGCATAGCCTGCTGTCCATAATTACCAGGTCAGATCTCCAATGAGAACATACTGGGAATAGAATAGCAACTATCACTGTATCTTTTCACTAAAGGCTCTTGGCTCCTGTGAGCAGGCCAGACATTAAGAACAATGGCTGCCCCCATGCTAATCGTTGTGGGTAGGATGGGTCCACATCCGCCCAGGACTGAGCGTAATACTGACGTTAAAGTGATCATGAGCAAAGTGCAAATAACTGTAGGGGCGAAGCAATCTGCATTAAGAGTGATCTTAACTGTAAGGTGTGTGGCCCCTGAAATATCCCAAGCAAGTGCCCGCAATGTGTGTACGGCCACGATTGTGTGAGTTATACAGTAAAGGATCTCTGTTACCTAATAAAAGGTAAAAATACAACTCAAGTACTGTACATATAAATTAGATACAAATTTGTGATTTCATACCCATCCAATGTAATTAGGTAGATATTATATTGAAATGATGTAGAGATGAATAAACTGCCACCGAGCAAGGAGAACCTGAGACACAGTGAAGGAAATACTGCGGGAAACCTTCAGAAGCCATGTAATTACTGCCATCTAATGAGCACGGCATATAGTCAGAGGCACATCGCCCATCTTACTGAACGAGGTTTGCTAAGCCAGGCTGACTCAGAAGCCGCATACACCTCATTAGTGATATTACTAGATGGAGCTCAGTGAGCAATGTCCAGCCTGGAATAAAGCAACGTCCACTTGTAGGGAATACTCACTGTATGTAGGAGCAAATAATAATTTGATTATTGACCTTTTAACACACCCACCCAAGAAATGTTTTTATTCAGGTTATTGTTATGAAATGCACTTCAGTTTCATTTCATCTTGTATATCTGTCTCTAGATGACAACATATATGGCCACCATTATTACTCCCAAAGTTATGAATTGAGAATTGTTACGCGTGGAGCGGATGAAGGGAACGGAGCACGAAGGGATAACGGGCAAGGGCGATTGGAAGGCTAGTATGGCCCTGGACTTGGGGATCCTGACTTACCCTGTTCCTGAAGGTGAGGAGGTTTGGGCCACCACTCTATCCTCCAAAGTCCCCAATTTGCCCTCAGCTTACAGCCCCTACCTCCACCCACGGACCAGTGAAAAGGACACCTCTCCAAGTTAAGGGAATAGCAGCTGCTCCGGCAGCATGTCTGCACAGCATGGGTCCAACATGAGAAATTAAGTTAATCAGCGACATTTGGTGGAGGGAAGCACAACTATTTAAGGCTAAGGAGTGGAGAGCGGAAAGCTCAGGCACACCCCCCCATCTCCACCTCAGCTATTACTCACTCCCACCTGCAGAGCCATACACCACACATTTCAGCAACTGCAGCTTCAATATCAACCTACACCGAGTCAAAGGAAAAAAAAGTCTGGTTGAAATAGCAAAACCCCAGGATTGCAAAGACAGTCAATACATGACAAGTATGTCATAAGGTGTCACCTTCTGCTATGGCGGCGTCGGGGTCTGAGGAATCCTAACATTTGTGCACATTTCCTGTTAACTTCACTGAGAATTGTGATCATCACAGGTAGACATGGTTAATTGTTCTCTGATGAGTTAGAAAGAGTTAATACTCTGCTGGTCTTGGATATTTAAGTCATCAGGGGCCCCTGAGGGCTAGGGTCACACTTGCATTGTGACCCAAGCCTGATGCAAGTATTTTTGCCTGCAGCGCATAGCGTTTAATGCTATGCGCTGGAGCCCATAGAAACCCGATGTTTACCTTGCCAACCACTGGTTGGCAATGTAAACATCGGGTTTCTATGGGCTCCGTTGCTGGCAGCGCAAAGCATTAAACGCTCTGCGCTGCAGCGGACAATACTTGCGTCAGGCTAGGGTCACAATGCAAGTGTGACCCTAGCCCTCAGGGGCCTGGTGGGCCCCCTCCAAGCAGTCGGGCCCCTGCACTTGCCCGGGTGCTGACGCCGGGACTGATTTAGTCACATGTTGTGGGAGAATCAGCTATATCTACTCTCCTCCTATATAGGCTGGCTGGACTGTTCAGGTCCTGCCAGCTATAGCTTGTATTTCCAGTTTGGGGAGGTGATTTCTATCAGATATAACATGTGGTTGGTTCTGGGGTTGTTGAGTGTATTCCTTTCCTTCCTTATTGTAGCTTGGTATAGTTTTCTTGCCTTATAGGTTTTTCTCCTTTTGTTCCCTGGTGTCATTACTGCGTGATTTGGTGTGACTGTGTTTATGTTTTCCTCTGTAAGTCTTGTCAGTGTTTCCGTTGCACTTCTGCTCTTACCTTCCTCAGGTAGGAGGAGGCATCAGATTAGTATAATTTAGGACATAGAATGGTATGAGACCCAGATGTCTCCACCATCAAGGGTAATCCTAGTAACAGGGATAGCCTATGGTCCCTGCAGCCTATGGTCCCAGACAGAGTAGGAGCCCATTGTCTCTTGCTATCTCGCAGTCACATCTTGACAGAGTATTGGCTTATTACTATGTAATTATTGGAAGTACTCGGCGATTAGCCATATATATGCCATAATAGTTGACTTCCACCCTTCAATCAAACACATCAATAGGACTCCATTCTTTGAAATTAGATGGAAGAGGATAAGTGAATGTCCACCTATCAACAGCATGTGAATAGGTGCGATATTCAAAGCTACGGTAATTCCTTTATTGATGTATTTCTATAAATGTTAGGTTTACAGTTTTTAATTCTCTGCCTAGAGTTAAAGGGAACCCGTCATTAGGTTTTCCCAATATAAACACATGTCACCACCTTTATCTGCTTTATTACTGCAGGCTATCCACCTGTATCTAATCCCGATGTGCCAAAAAATACCTATACTTCTGGTATATGGAACAGTCTGGTCCAATGGGTGTCAGTTCACAAGAAATTGTTCTGCTGTGTGACTAGTTTAAATGGGAGTAAATTTCCTTTTGGACATTAAAGGTACCGTCATACACCGCAATCTCGGCTGGGAATCTGAAAGGCGATGTGTCGCCCCATTGAAATCGCCGTGAAATTGCCTCACGGTGGCGGCGTGTGATTGGGCGTTTTCGTGGCGATAAATCGCTCTTCGGCCTTTGCCTGATTCCTGATCAGTGCTCAGTAATCAGGTGCAATCATTAAGGCGATATTTCCATGTTGTCAGATGCTTGGGGAAGGAGAGGTGTGTCACAGTCCGCACTGCCAATGTGCTGTCAAATTGTGCCGCTTTAAAGAATATAATTAGACGATGTCCAAGTTCAACCTTCTGTTTTATTCTCCAACGCGTTTCAACGCCTATCCTGGCGTCTTCCTCAGGGATCCCTGATTTAAAGCGGCACAATTTGACAGCACATTGGCAGCGCGGACTGTGACACACCTCTCCTTCCCCAAGCATCTGATTTCGCCTCCACGAGTGGAGACCGGTGGAAGTCCAGCAGCAGCCATCAGGATATCTTTTCCTATCAGGTCTACTAACCAGTTGTGGGTATCACAACTGACATAGGTGAGTGGCTTTCCTTACTCACCATTATAGGAGTAGTGTCTAGTGATAAGGGCACTATCGCGCCTCTTGTCCCCCCTCCCCCCTTTTATCTTGTTATTTCCATGTTGTGGCGTCTGACAGGCGATAGTGATGGAAAGAGTATTGTCTATGATTTCCCATAGGCGTGCCTCAGCGTGCTGTAGTCCGCGCCCCGTCTGAGAGCATTGCTGTGGGCTACTGTGTTCCCATTGGCTGTCAGTTGACACTGCGCCATATTTGAAGAGCTGTCCGTTCAGCACCACACACATCTTCAGCTACAGAACTGTCTGCAAACTCAGTGCAAACTCCGATAGACAATAGCGTCATGTATTAGCCAGCCTTCCAGAGCAGGCTGACCAATCGTAATGCTGTTGCGTTGTCCAATGAGCGTGTATGGGGCGCAATGTAAACCACTGCGGCACGCCTATCTCCTCGCCGCGCTGAACATGTACGCCCACATTGCCTTTGAGATTGTGGTGTGCGAAGCGGCGATGGAATTAGGCAAGATTGGTTCCACTGTAGGTGAGGCGATTTCCGGAGCGACACATCTCCTTAGCTTCAGGGTGAAATTGCGGCGTGTGATGCCGCCATCGGCGATCTGAGGTTACCACAGAAAACATGAGTGCGCACGTTAGATCGCCACATATCACCAGCCGAGATTGCGGCGTGTGACGGTACCTTAAGAGTTAATGTGAATTGCTGCTGTCTGTATCAGGTGGTGCGGCTGACTACTCTCCCAGCCTTTAAATAGTCCCATGACCCATCACCTGATGTTGTTGATAGAGTTCATTCTCTGTTTGATCATGAGCTGTGTGGTTGTTAAATGCACTCTGCTGGGGGAAGGGTGGGATGGAGGGGTGTTGGACAGGGGGGGAATTTACTTAAAAATGGTAAATTGTTGTTATTGTAATGTTTGACGAATTTTTCTAATAAAAACATTTGATTTAAAAAAAATGCACTCTGCTGAAGGCTTCCAGTAACTATTTTTCCCTTGGAGATTGCCATTGTGTATGGGAAGCTGCTGTTCCTATCCCGATCGCTGGGTGGAGGTGAGGGGGTGTTAGCCTAGGGTTGGTAAGCAATGGTGGCGGCCCAGATCACCTTCAGAGGTAATTCTAAAATTCTCATCTTCAGAGGTAATTCTGGGAACAGAATCAGCCAGGGAAGCCCAGTCTTAGGGTCAGATTAGTTACTGTGATTACCTTTGCCCTCACTATCATCCTACTTCATTACTCTCATCCATCATAACCACTCTGTGACAGCTGTTGTCCTCTTGGCTGGATAGATGTGTGTGATGTATTCCAATATAAGATAGTGCTCCACATGACCGATATGTTCCAAAAAAGAGGTTCTTTATTCCATCATGTTAAAGTGCAACGTTTTGGTCCACCATTTTGGACCTTTGGACCTTGCTTGACAAAGGTCCAAAATGGTGGGCCGAAACCTTGTATTTTAACATGATGGCATAAAGAACCTATTTTTTGGAATGTATCGGTCGTGTGGAGCGCTGTTTTATATTGAAATTTGTTACCGTACTGCAGGATTACTCGGTTGGAGAGACTGTGCTGCCTTAAGGGTGAGAACATATACCCTTGGTCTGGTTGAAAGGGTGCTGCAAAATTATCAATTGATTGCAGAAGATTTGGGTGATGTGTCTTACATCAGCCACAGATCGCCATGAATCTTGTATGTACGCAGTTGAAGCACAGGCCTATGAAGGGGCCTACTAAAGGCAGAACAAAGTCCTATAATGAACGGCACCTATTAAATCAGCAGTGAAGTCGGTGTTAGCGTATGCGCAGAGCACAGTGCCCCTGTCCAGATCTACTCTTCAACTGCGCAGCTACAAGACTCACAGCGATTTTTCAATGTAATTTTTTATACTGTGTTTCTTTTTGCTCTGCTGGATTTTTCACCAAATTGATGAAAACAACAGGTGATGGATGATGATATGATGAATGATGATGAATGATGATGATGATGATGCATTTTGGTGCGAATTCAAAGATGCTTTTTGGCTGTTTTGCACCATGTCATTGATAATTGTGCAAAAATTGTCTGAAAAAGTTGCAAGTAAATAAGGCAAAAAAACTATGTTTGTATTCACAAGCGCAAGAAAATTGCTTTAAAAAGGCACAAAAAATAAAGCGCAAATCGGTAAAAAAATTCAGCAAAAAAAAGTGGAAGAAATTCAAGACAATGTTAAAAAAAAAGCACAAATTTCATAATGAATGGGTCCCCAAGGGTTAATCCGAACATGATTGTTAATGATGGGTTATCATCATATTTACTGTAAGATTAGCAAACAAATGTTCTTCTCGTTATTAACAATAATATCATGACAAGTCTGGAGATTCTGCGCCGGAGGATTGTAAAATGATACAGAGGAGGGAAATTCACCAAGGAATTCAGATGTAGCAAAGCTACAAAACAATATTCAGGTCAAGGAAAGCACAAAAGATATTCAGAGCGGCCTTCAACATCCATCATTGAGAAAATCATTGTTGCCGTTAAGGTAACTCTTATGAAAACTGCTGAGTGTAAGCATCTCCGCTAAGTGACAATTTCAGATGACGATGGATTCACAGATATTGACAGATGATCAACTGTGATGTTGCCTGTAGATATCCACCATCGCTCTGGGCTTATTTCATCTGCAGTGCAAAACAATTCTTAGTGCAAAATAATTCTAAATATTAATAGTGATACTGTATATTGCAAACAATTGAATAGGAAAATGTAAATTTGCAAAGTAAGGTAATGATATCTAATGTGCGGTCGGGGCATATATATTGTGCATACAGTTACAACAGTGGTCCCCAACCTTTCTTATCTCGAGAGCCACATTCAGCTCTGAATGAGGTCGTGAACCCAACCGGACACCACTCCGAGCAGAGTAGTGACATCCAGCTCTTGCCCCTTCCAAGTAGTGTAACACAGAGCCCCCAACATTGATAGAAAGTCCACTAAAACATGAGCAGTATACCAAGATGCCAGGGGTTACCATCTTGACCTCCTCGACTGGCAGTATCATCCTATCTCCTGATTACTATACTGTCATGTGTTGTCTGCTCTGCAGTCCATGTGAAAAGCTCTGCAGTACTTTAAATGGTAGTAAGGGGACTTTACATACCCCTTCACGACCTATGTTGTACGGGTACGTCATAGGTTGTGTCCCTCACTTGATGTGAGCTCGGCGTGAGCTGACATCTTTCCCCGACATCTCAGCTGATCTCAGCTAACAGCACCGATCAGATCCGCGATCCGATCGGCACTGTTAACTCTTTGGATCGCGCTGTCATTCAGTGACAGCTTGATTCAAAAACACAGCGGCGGGGACCCCGACATTCCCCTCCTTGATCGGAGATCCCGCGATAAGATTTCAGGATCTCCATGTGTCACATGATAGCCCGGGGTCCTGTGGTGAGCCCGAATGCTATCAAGGATCACTTCCTAGGGATGGCTGGCAAGCGCTGCCAACCACACACCGTGATTGATCGTTTGTGCTATGTCCTGATGTGCTGCAGCTCATCAGGACATAGCACAAGCAATCGGACTGTGCAGCAGTCTTCCTCCCTATGGGGCAGTGTAAAATAAAGCATTAATTAAAAAATAAAGTTTTTAAAAATATGAAAAAAATACAAAATGACCCTCCCTTTTGCACCATTCAAAATAAAAGTATTAATAAATTAAAAAATACACATATTTGGTATCGCTGTGTTCAGACACGCCCAATTTATCAAGATATAAAATCAATTAATCAGAGCTGTAAACTGGGTAACAGAAAAAAAAAGCCCAAACGCCAAAATTATGTTATTTTTGTCACCACAACATTGAAATAACGGGCAATCAAAACAGTGCATCTACCCATGAATGGTATCATTAGAAACATCAGCTCAAGACGCAGACATTAAGCTGTCACACGACCCCAGATCCCGAAATATGAGGAGGCTACGGGTCGCAGAACATGACGTAAATAGTCCGATTCTTTTTTATTTTCAGATTTCTGAATTTTTGTCACCACTTAGATAACACTAAAAGTATACATGTTTGGTATCTACGAACTCGTACCAACCTGAGGCATCACACCCTGATCTAGAGATACCTGGGGAGTTTTCTCCTACCACATTAACCTGTCGGTGGGGTGGTGCAGCATCGGAGAAGTCCCATCTTCCTGAGTCACTTGACAAATGATATTTACCCGAACGCTTCCTTGTCAATTCTAATTGCAGACATCTTGTGATGTGTCAGTCTCTTGGCCCATTAGGCAAACATTATTTTTACTAACATATAAATTTATATAATATAATTCTGCATTTGTGCATTTTTCACATCAACTTGATTTTGCAACACTTTTGTCAAATGCCACTTTTGGTAAGTAAGCCGCACTCTCTTTTTCTCATGCCTTGACTATTACAAGGACCGAGGTTGATCTTGCATTCCTAGTGCAGCTAATCAACTACATGTCCCAGGAGGCTGTTGTTTTCCTTTATCACTTTTCGATTTCATGTGATACTAAATAAAAGTTTGCATACAGAGACTACATTGATCCTAAGTATGCTACCAATATTCTTTAAATCCATTAGCTCTTAGTCACTTTGAAGCTAACACTAATGCATGTCCTCATTTCTCCCGGCCTAACGAGTGTAACCTTCTGCTAATTGACCTTCATGCATCACAGCTCTAAAGAGTATTCAAAACGCTGCTCCAGGAAACGTTCTGCTTCCTCCCAGACCGGTCTCTATTTATCCATATAATCTCCTCTAACCCATGAAATAATGGACGGGATCTGTTCTTGTGCAGCTCACTTTATTCATTTGCATTGTAATGCAAATGTAGCCACTCATGGATAATCATACGATCTTCATAAATGTCTCTTTAATGTAGATGGTTACATTGCACCTGGGCATAATTGCAGTTTGAGCATCCGGCGGTCGGCAGGTGGGCTGATAAGCATGTGTGGGCGTGGTTTGAGGGCAGTGGGCGTGGCTTGGCAGATTCTTCCGTGAGCTAAACGAGTGTTAATCTTTAAATCTATGCGGTCGTGCAGTTGATTCTAATAGAAGCGGGTGTCTGGGGGTAAGACCCCTAGGTGGGTGGGGGTGCAGGGCGGGGAAGGGGGCGATACTTAAATCTTACTTTAGTTGGTGGGTGTGGCAGGGCGTCCATCTACATACTATAATGGATCATGCAAGGGGAGACCCCCTGCACTCCCCCTACTCAGACTGGAGATCTTACCCCCAGACTTAAAAATTAACATTTATTCCCTTGGTGAACACCGATCCACGCACACCAATACCAAACCACCTAAATTGCTTCCTCCCTCTCCCCCCGCAACTTTCTCTTAGGATAAACTAAAATAGAAAATGAATGTGTGGTTAAAATTGTCACCAACATTGGGAAGTGTTTACCTCCTATAGAGGAATAGAAGAACCCTCTTTAGTAGCATATAGAAGGGGAAAGAATCTGAAAGACTCTTTAGTCAAGTTGGACATAGGCTCTTTACAAACGTTGAAACAAACTACATTAACTGGGAGTAATTGAACAGGTTGTTTTCCTTGAGTTAGTTGCATAAATTGTAATCTAATGTTAAAAGGGAACAAATTTTGCCATCCATTTACGGGAACAGAATATAAAATCCAACATTTATTGACATGCAATTCAGACCATGTGATTACCTTGCTAGAAAGCCCTTGTAAATTATGGTACGTCGGAGAGACCACCCTAGACTTTAAAACAAGAATTAGCCAGCATCGGTACAGCATACGAAAAAAAGACACTTAACGTACCTGTCTCTAAACATGTTGTCCAAGCAAAACATACAGAGAGAGCCCTAAAGTTTAGATTGATAGATACAATATGCCCATTAAGGAGGGGAGGAGATAGGGTCAAGATCTTAAAAACAAAAGAGCTATAATGGATACATAAATTGGGAACTCTAAAACCAGGGGGTCTTAATGTAGACTACAAACTGCAATCCACACTTTAAAAGGTTGATATTCATCTGAAACTGTAGTGTGTTCAAGATAAATACTTTATTTTCTTTATTACACAGGTATCACAGTTATCTAAAGATGCACATTGAAAAATTGGACACTCCAAGCACAGGTGTGCCCACTGTAAAAGTGGAAGAACTGATCGAGGCACGTTCGTACTAGTCAACAGCACCTCTCCATATCGTACACTTAAAAATGTATATTATTAAAATAAATGTACACTTGTGCACAATTTTATTACATTGAAATCACAAATAATGTTAGAAACTTCACTCACATGTAAAAAATGTTTTACTAAATGGAAAATAAAAGATGTTTATAAAGACATAGTGTTATATTTTCCTTTTTAATCGAATAAGGGGAAACGTGTGTCGTATGTGTAGACCTAGAATAGTGACCTCAGTAGATGGTAAAGTACATCGAAGGGCTGAGCACAGTCATGTAATCTTGGGCAGTGTCAAAAATGGGTAAAATAAGTCTAAACCCGATCCATTCCTTTGGAATGCTCCCACTTTGATGGTATAGTAAGTTAAACCCACAAAAACGTGTGCATTTACTCATACAATCTACCCTTTTGGCGGCACGGTGGCTCACTGGTTAGCATTGTTTTGCAGCCCTGGGGTCCTTAGTACAAATCCCACCAAGGATGACATCTACAAGGAGTTTGTATGTTCTCCACGTGTTTGTGTGGGTTTCCTCCAGGCTCTCCGGTTTCCTCCTAAGCTCCAAAGACTGATAGGTAGGAATGGGCGAACTGTTCGTTTTTCCCCGTATTTGTGACCGGGGTTGCTCTGTTAAATCAAGTAAAGAATTGATAATCGCCCTCATTATACTTACCGGGTCTGCGTTATTCATTACAGCTGTGCCACTTCCAGGCTTCCGGGGAATAGTCATCTGACTGGCTCCAACAGCCAATCACATATGTCTAGACGATAAGGGGCAGCCCGGAAGTGAAGCAGCAACAGGTCACACCAGGAAGAGAGAACGCGGACCTGGTAAGTGTATCAAGTGTGTTAACTCTTTGATTGCTGTAACAGGGCAACGACGATCACAAACCCGGAGAAAAACAAGCGGTTCGCCCATCCCTACTGATAGGATGTTTAGATTGTGAGCCCCAATGGGGACAGTGATGCTGATGTATGTAAAGCACTGTGGTGCTGTATAAGTGAGTTATTATTATATTTTCTTCTTTCTACAATATTTAATTATTGTTAATACGGCATATTATCAGGCCAATATATGTAAATGAGGATGAGAAAAACCAGGAACTTCAACTTGCAATATTATTACTGTCCATTTTGGGTTCTTTTGGATCAAACAAGGTCATAGAACTTGTAGATGGTATGATTTGTCTGGTTTCAGCACTTAATTAGCACAGTTAATTTCTATACAGTGTTACTGTCAGAGTCATCACTTTTGTCATGTCTTGGTATTTGGCCACTTCATAAACAATGGTGCTAATTAGAGCATTGTGCAAAAAGTTACAAGACATGGCACTGACAAGCATTCATCAGGCGTCAGAATGTCCTTACACAGAAAGAAGTCAGGAAATATGGTATATGGTATGTCTTAAACTTTTTGTTTTCCTTTTTGTGCTTATTCTTCTATTATACTACTTTTTTCCTTATATATACTAAGGGGGCATTGGCAGAATGGCCCCTGTGCAAGAACAGTATATGGGCCCTTTGCAGCCCAACACCACACCATAAAGCAGAATTCTATCTCCTTTCAAGGTTGGACATGGCCCCCCTAACCTGTTTGTGTTGATTTACACATATTGAAGGATTGTAATAGCAAGGTTTAAACCCTTAGCCCCACCCCCCATTAATCTGTAAAACAATAAAGGATCTATTGGATCAGTATTATTACAGATTCCTATTTACTTGTTTGTTTGTTTTAAAAAAAAAATGGAGAAGAAAGTAATTGGCAAGAGGAAGTTATCTTTGCTGGCTGTTTCTTGTGGCCTTAAGTCTCAGGTGTAGATCTTTTGTGACCACTCCCCTCTGCTATAAGTAGTCATGTGTCTTATCATCTGATGATAGAATCTGTTTCTATGCTGTCTACTTTGGAAAGAGCCAACTTCTGGAAGAAGCTGTGGTGTTGTAACAATTGCAGCTGCGGTGCTTTGCTGCAATTGAGGAGTTTTAAGTTATATCCTTTTGTTTCTATTTTCCCTCTGCCTTTGTCTCTTAACTTGTGTTGTATTATTGCAAAGGCGGAGGCTCAGTGTCGTCTCACATTGGCCTGCACACTAACCAGGGTGAGTCCAGGGCAAGCGAGGGCCTAAGCATGTGACAGCGACGGGAGGAAGGACCCGTATAGGGACATTAGAGAATGCAGGGTTAAGCCTCAGGTGAGTGTCAGGAGGTGACACCCTCTACCTATTATCAGGGCCTTCCTACTAGTCCCTTTTCCACTATGCAAGTGTCTATAGGTGCAATGATGGCACAAGATGGTGTCCGTTGAGTTGAACACTCATCCCTGCATTGCTGTAAGTGGGCAAAGTGATTGTCATCGATGCCAAAAACATAATAGGGATGTAACACTCACTTTCAGGACTTAAGCACTGATAGAGGCAGATCACTAGGAAAAAATTATTTTGGGAGCCATAAAATTATATAATTCTCTGCATATCCTGTCAATGTCTACAGAATTCACCAACGTCATAATGTGTATGGTGGCAAAAAAGATCCCTCAGTGCCTATCAGGTATGTTGTATTGTAGCATACCTCACAATTTATTTCCCCGAAGCACAATTGGAGCCAGATGAGTCTGTGCTTCGTTTCCACGTCTTCCACCACTTCTAGTTAGCTTTTTGGTAAGCTTCTGAAGCTTGGAGGGAGTTGCCCTTATTAATGGGCACATGGAAAGAGAGAGAAAAATAAAAACCTGACTTCTCAGACTGACCGGTTCTCAGCGTTTCATCTGAAGCCGGAACAAATATCGTTCTTCCAGCTCAGCTTGGACAAAATGTGGGTGATGAAGCTGATCAGCAGCCACTGATTGACTGCAGCGCTTACGTGATAGCGGATGTCAAGTGCCGAGAACAGAGCGGTGCTGCCAGTCTGAGAAGTATCAGTAAAAAAAAAAATCTCCCCATCCTCAATCAATTCATCAGGGGTTGTTTAGTAGTCAACAAGCCCCTTAAGTAATATTTGTTCCTTTTCAGACCCGAAAATGTCAGAATTTGTCGAGATTATTTCAAAACTTCAAGTTAGTCCCAGCAAATTCAAGACTGTATGTGATGTCTATCTGGGTCTAGAGTGTTTGAAATGAAAACTGGGTGGTGGAGGTCCTAAGGTGGTGTAAAGCCCCCATACACTTTAGATAGCTGTCAGATGAATGAAGGATGGTTCAACCAATCACTTGGCCAGCAGCTATCTCAACTTGTCACGATGGACTATGGAATGTCCATCACACACCGCAACACATAGGTGCAACAGAAGAGATAAAGGGGAAGGAAGGCCTGACAATAGGAAGCAGGGGGTGGGACAATTCCCTGCACCTCTTCTACATCTCATCCCGACTACCCTAGCAGCCCTGTGTGGCTCCTTCCTCCCTCTGCTCTCCGCCGTCACGTTCCTAGTCCCCAACTGTTCTCTCTACTAGGTCTGTCTAGTGGCAAGGCCATTGGATTCACTAGGCACCTCCTCACTCCACCAAGGGCAGGATAGGAAATTAATCTCTATGACCAGCAAAATGAGATGTATCATGTGACCATATAAAGGGAAATAGGGGTGGTCACCAACTTGGCTGCAGGCTCAGGAAACTGGAGCTGCCAGCAAAGGAAACTGAGGTTAACCCTCGCTGGCACAAAAGAAATTAACTACATTTAACATCCAGCGCCCAGAGCTGTCACAAATCTCCTACTGACTCGTGACACAACTGCAGTGGTCACGGGGCCAGGGTTCTCGACTCTCTAGGTGTTAACAGTTCAGGAGATGACACAGTAGCCTTCCCTGGATGACATGATAGCGGCTGGTCATTGAAAAACAGGAATGTAAAGGGGAATTGCTTGTCGTGATGCCATCTGAGGGTTCTGGTCAGGGATGACCAGCACTGCTTGTAGTAGTCCTCAGGGGAAAGGTGGAGTGGCAGCTAGTTGGAACACTCCCCTCAGAAGGAGTGGGCCCCTGGGTTGTAGTGAAGGTAAAGAAGAGATGGTGGTGGTTGTAGCAGTAGAAGGTGCATAGAGGCGCAGGAAGCAAAAGACAGATACAGGGTTTTGCAGTTGTTACCAGTCAACTTTACTTGAGTTCAGTGCAAACACAACCCAGCCGGTGTACCGTGTTCACCAAGATTGCAGCCTGGCCAGCTCACAAGTATTCCGGGGTCCACTTTGCTGAGACACAGAGAATATGGCCTTCCTTATGTCCTTTCCTCTCTAATGCTGCTACTCCTTTTCCTGTGGTTACAAGTCCCAAAGGCAGGTGACTATGAGTCCTGTGAGTGAATGCCTTGCAAGTCCTCTTGACCCTAACCAGATCCTTATCCTTGGGAGAGTCCTTGATGGTAGTCACTGTACCTACAGCCCAGTGACCTTCAGCTTCTCGGCTGGTCCTGAAGATATCCAAACCGAATTGGGGCTGGTATTCCAGTGCAGCTAGTTCCTCTGCCTGACCTAGCTGGTCAGCTGCAGATTCGGGATCCTCAGGCCTGAGGGGTTTGCAGCTGACCCACATGTGTCCTGCTCTGTCCCCAGCTCAACTGCTACTTCCCAGAACTTACTCTATTTTGCCTCCCACCCCTCAATTAACTCATCCCTCCAGACAGCAGATGGGGACTGCTCTATCAGCAAGTCTTTTCCATCCAGCATCGTCCTGGCCTGGAGTTTGGATTGTGTTGGGTGTGTGTTGGTGGTCTCAGCAAAGCTTTCCCTTCTTACCTGTGAGCATGATGCCACACCTATTAGATAGGTGCAGTACCATAGTGGCGACCAAACCACAGGGGCACCACACAACCAACTCCCATAGTGAGAACAAGTGAGTGCTCCTCTGTTCTCTATAGGAGCCACTATCACACATATCTGGCAGTGGCTTACCTCTTACAATACAACAGAATTGGCAGTCCGAAATTGAACATACCGTCTCCATATCATTATTGACAATCTGTGTACCCCTTACACATTAGACTGTTGGCCGGACCTGTAGACATCTTTGGGCTGGGCCAATGTTAGTCTTGTGGGCAGTTGCTCTTTTTGCCCTTCCTATATTCTGTCCCTGCTCAGCATCAGTTGATAGAGGTGATATAAGCTAAACCAAGCTCTAAAAGTTCATTTGAACAAAAGTTAACACTTAACAGACCACAGCCATTTGTACTATATGCATATTACCCATCTTTGGAAATTTGCATAAACTGCAAAATTATCTAGAGTCTAGACCAAAATTATTATATATTTTCTAACTAACTATTAGATAATTTTATGGTCTTCGGGCATTCCCAAACACCCTGAGTACATGATCATTAAATCAATATGTACCAATTTAAAAGCATATATGGAAATGCTCATCAAAGCCCTTTGGGTGCAGATTTATAATACATTTGGTTCATTAACTCAATGAACGCAGAAGTGTCATATACGTAAGACTGTAATGGCCGCAGCAAAGTCAAAACGTGATACTTTACCATACTACACAGTGTTAGAAATCTAATCAACCTTAGAAGATTAGGAGCTTAATCTTCCTCATAAGACTTTAATATGTCTCCCATTTCAGCCCGTCTTATCCCTTATTGCTCGCAATTTCAATATTTGAGAAGCTGAAGGATGACTGCGCCTTTTCGTTACCAAATCTTTCTATTTAGTTGCGAGCACATTGAAGGTCCTACGAGCAGGGCCAAATATCTTGTAGGGACAGAAGGCCTCTGCTTGTGGGCAACTCTGGGGATAGGGATCCTGTGGGAACTACATGTACCTCTAAACATGAATAATAGGGTAAAACCTCATAGAACATATATGTTTTTTAGGTGTTTATGGTGCTGCGTGATTGAGAAGACACTCAGTGATAGAGAAGGTCTCTGACTTTGTGAAAGCTGACTTCACAATGTTTGGGGGAAGGGTTACTGTAGGGCTTTGTTTTATTATTTTGCAGCAATTTCTGGCCTGAAGTTTAGAGCTGCGGACCTACGGACGTTTCACGCTGAGGTGTGAAACGGCTGTAGTCCTGGCGGCTCTTAGCTACTCCCTCTCCCCTGCTCCTCTAACTGTATGTAAAGTTTTAAGCTTTTATACCAGAACTACGCTGAACTTCAGCACCAGGGAGTTGTCCCTGTGAAGCGGTTTAGCACCATTTCACAGGGGACAGCTGAGCTCGGCTGAATCTGGCTACAAACAGGACCTGAGGGCATATTAGCACTCCAGTTCTGTTTGCAAATCCAGTCCGGGCTGTCTGGTTCACAATGGACAGCCCCGGATCGGATTGTGCCGTGGTGTGAACCCGGCCTGAGATGTGCTTTTAGATTGAAAGAAAGTTATAATAAAAAGTGTATGTGTGAAAGTAGCCTTAAAGGGTTATTTCCATCTCCAAGCTTGTGTCCCAATATGTAGTTAGTGTAATAATAATACTATTAGCAAACCCCTCTATTAGAAATGTAGTATAGTCCTCTTGATTAGCTATGTTAGGGTGCTTTCACATCAGCAGTAGGTGTAATACCCGGCAGATGTGTAACAGCTGACTTGCGGCACTGATCGGCAAGCCCCTTTCATTCTCTATGGGGCTTGCGGTCGGGTGCGGTAAGTCCGTTTTTGCTGAATCCGGTACCGCAAAAAACGCTGCTAGCAGCAGGTTTTTGTGTGGCCGCAAGCACCGCAAGTGCCAGATTCGGCAATACCGAAAAAGAAAAAAATACATTTAACTTTTAAAAAATGAAAAAAAAAATATATGTATATATATATATCAGGCATTTTTAGTAGCTTTTTTAAATCAAAAATAAATGCTAGACAAAAAATTGATTGGGAAGGAAGTCTCAATAGTCACTTGAAGTATCAATGGCAGGTCTGAAGGAACAAAGGGCCTGATTAAGACGGAAGAAAGGCGATCTTAAGATAGATCTCTGTTTGGCACATGTTTGGTCCATAAATCCTTTAAGTTAATTGTCTTACACATATCTTTGTGTTGAGCCACATGTTTAAACCTGCATCCAAGCTAATCCCACACAGAGACCCTATAATCATTTTACACGACCTATACAGATAGGAGGATGTGGGATTAAAACTGTATAATAACGTGCATCAAAGTTGTAGGAGACGACGCTGATGGAGGCCCAGCGAACCTTAGGTCCAAAGATTGTAGAGACCAATATCAGTCGCACACACTTCATGTAATGTTCCTCGAGGTTCTCAGTTTGAAACAAGTGAAATGAAGCTGTGATCACTAAGTGGAGGTTTCAAGGTGCTCAGGTATATGTTTTCCCATAAATGGGTTTTCCTGTAAACATATTACCCATGCGAAAGGTAGGAGATAAATACGGTAGATGATCGCTGGGATCTGACTGATGGGACAACCAACACTCATTTAGAAACCCTCCTGTGTAAATAGAGCGGTTACGAGTATCCATGACCACTGTCTTTGGGAGGGTTGGTAAGCGTGCACACTCTCCCTCCCATGAATTTATCAGGAAACATAGAGAAGCCTGGGTATTCCGGCACTGCTGATGATAAAGGAACCCAATAATGCAAAAGAGAAGAGTTAACAGGGGGTTTATTCAACGCGTTTCAACGCAAACCTTGCTTCTTCTTTAGGAGATGTCACCAATATGTTTTCAGTGGTATCTGAAGAAGAAGCAAGGTTTGCGTGAAACGCGTTGAATAAACCACCTGTTATCTCCTTTCTTTTGGATTATTGGATTCCTTTATTATCAGCAGCACAGGATTACTCGCGCTTCTCTGTTTCCTGGTTATTTTGTTTTAGGGTGCGTGCACACGGCCGGGAGGAGCTGCGTGTTGGACGCAGCTCCTCTGGACCTGAGGGAAGCCGCGGCTGGCCGCAGGGAGACCGCAGCCGCCCTGTACTCACCATGTGCAGCGGGTGCGGGGCGGCTTCTCCCTGCAGTCACCCGGTGGGAGCCGCTTCCGACTCCGCAGCATGAAATAGACATGCTGCGGAGGAGCGGACTCCCGGCAACCCGCACCGCAGCTCTATATACGCTGCGGGTGGGTTAAGCATAGTTAGGATGGGATTTCTTGAAATCCCATCCACTATGCTTATACTGTACTACGCAGCGTTTTGGACGCAGCGGCAAGACGCTGCGTCCAAAACGCTGCATACACTGATCATGTGCACGCACCCTTAGAGTTTTGGTGCATGGTCCGTATATCAGCTGTACATGTGTGTTATACTGGTTGTGTCTCAAACAACCTGACTAGGTGAGCAGTTTACCTATCTTTCCTTCACCTGGTAATTTGAATGAGACCCTACTGCATTTTTCTTATCTACAGATTTCCTTCTCCCATGAATTTATAGAAGTGAGTGGAGCAGTGGTTACAGCTTTACACACAATATCACTCTATTAACATAATATGGTTTAGGACTACATTTTTTGCAGTCTTCTTGGATGGAGAAGGATCATAACCACTGCTCTATTCACTTTGGGTGCATTGGTTAAGAACGAGCACGGTCTTTTTGCTCCCATAAACCTATATTCCCCTAGTCACGTGTGCCTCACCTGGCATGGCTGCCGACTTTCTGGATGGGAGCTCTTTGGCTGAATAGAAACACATGCAGTTCCACGCTCCTGTCCGGAGAGGTGGTGGCCGTACCAGGTGAGGCATGCGAGACTCATGTGAATATCTCGCATGCATCTCGCACCGTGTGTCACCAGCCTAACAGTGGTTATGGCGCTGCACACATTGTTACTCCATTTACATTTGGAACTTTGGGTCTCTTTTTCTTCTATCAATGGGAGTTCCAGCCATTAAGACGCTCAACCATCCTACATTTATTACTAAGCTTCTGTACAACCCAGTAAAGGCCAGGTGTTGTTAAACTGATTGTGCACGGGTCATGGAAGCAAACAGACAAGACCATTCAGTTGATCAAAGTCGCTGGAGGTCAAAAAAGGGATAACAGATACAGATTGGCAGGAAATTTACAATATTTATTAGGTTCAAGGTATAACCTGAAAATACTTAGAATTAATCATACATTTTTCTGTATAAATTATAATATTTACAAAGATCACAGGAAGGGTCCTGCTGCTAAAGACCGCTCATTATCAGCTTACAGTGCCAGGAGACGCTAGCAATTTAATACATTTTCTGGGCACCCAGTCAAGTGGCATCCATCAATCCATCAAGAACACTAGCTCTCTCTCAGTAGCAGAGGACTATCCTTTACTCTAGGCCTTGACCTGTGGAAGGTTTTTTTTTTAAGATGGGCATGCATCATCTATCAGCTCAGAATTTGAGTAACAGAAGAGGGTGACAGGTTTTGTGACGTTGCGGCGACCTCGCCAGCGATATCGCTGCGTGTGACACCTAGCATCTTAGGGTGTGTGCCCACATAGTGGTTTAGTGACGTTCAAACCGTCAGTAAACCGGTGGAAATTTGCAGGAGCCTAGAGTTCTGAGCTCTGAAGTCTCCAGCTGTTTTCCACCGGTTTCCCAGCGGTTTTTTTCAGCGTGTGCACAGCGTTTTTCAGTCGATTTTCCCAGCGGTTTTAAAAGCGGTTTTCTATGGAGGATTTTGTTCATGGAAACGATCAAAAACCGCCGAGAAGAATTGACATGTTGTATGCTGCTAAACTGCTAGGAAACCGCTCAAACTCTGGCAAATCCGCTCACATAAACCGACTATGTGTGCACAGCATTTTCTAAATTACATAGGGTTACTTGTAAGTCCTAACGCTGCTTAGGATTTACATAAATTTAAATAAAACCTATGCTAAACCGCCGGCGGTTTTCGCTACTAAACCGACGTTAAACCACTATGTGGGCACATACCCTTAGGGTACCTTTACACGCGGCTACATTTCTAGGGTGGCTACAGGTAACTTACTGGTTGCAGTGAAATTATGGAGACAAGGTTCTATCTTGTTGCTGTGTACAAATGGAATAATCTCTCCATGATTTCACTGCAACCAGTAAGTTACCTGTAGCCACCCTAGAAATGTAGCCGCGTGTAAAGGTACCCTTAGGGTACCTTTACACACGGCTACATTTGTAGCTTGTCATCAGGTAACTTACTGGTTGCAGTGAAATCATGGATACATGGTTCTATCTTGTTGCTGTGTACAAATGGAATCATGTATCCATAATTTCACTGCAACCAGTAAGTTACCTGGTGACAAGCTACAAATGTAGCCGTGTGTAAAGGTACCATTAGTGTGTAAACCCATCATTACTGAATGTCTAATATGTAAATCCTATTTCATTAAACACTTGCAGGTAATCAATATAAGCAGTCCTGTGTATACAATCCCCATCTCTTGGTCAGAGTATAAAGGTGCTGTCACACGCCACGATACAGTCCGCGATATCGATGTCAATTCGCGAATTCGGCGATATGGAAACCACATCGCATGTGCATTGTGGTGTGTGATCTTACGGCGAGAAATCGCTGGTAGCGCTTCGCCTGATTACACTGCACTGCTGTAAAATCAGGCAATGTCCACCTCGTGATTTCAGTGGGTCGTGCCGTGTGACATGGTGATAGCGATGTAGAAAGCGATTTCAGAGATCCTGAAATCAATCCCGCAGATGTGCCTGAGCGTGCTGTTTTCCGCACCCTGTCTGCGGCGATTGGTGGCTTGGTGGTAACGCAGTTGTGTAGGCCAATCGGAGTGGTAGGGAGGCGGTGTAACACACTCTGGCACTCCTGTCTCCTCGCCGCGGTCCATACACTACACCCACATCGCTGATGTGGTTGTGGCGTGTGACGCGGCGATGTGGTAAGGCAAGATCGCTTCCGGTCTTGGTCAGGTGATTTCCGGAACGCCTGATCGCCGGAGGTTGTACGGGACATCGCTACGTGTGACATCTCCAGAGCAATCTGGGGAGAGTGCCAAAAATGTGCGCGCTCACATCAAATCGCGGGAGATATTGCGACGATATCATGGTGTGTGACGGTACCTTAAGAGGTAGAAAGAGCGACTCTCCCTGGAGGAGCCGTCCTGTATGACACAGACAGACAATGATGGGAATGGATGTGTGTGTCTATGTGTGAGCTCGGTGTATACGTGTAATATATAGTGTTTGCGTCACATACCGTGTGTTGCGTGTATGTAACATCTACATTTATAAATCCCAGCAGCACAGACGAGAGTTCCTAGGTGTAAACAGGTCGGCAATCGCCCAACAAACGAGCAAAATGCGTCTCATCATCGGGTGATTGGATGTTTATGGAGGAACAAAAATCCTTGCTCTGACAGCACATCCCCTGCTGCAAACTGCAGAGGTGCTGCCGATAACATGATGCTGTAGGGGCAGATTGCTCTACCGGTGATTGCTCTGCACCCATCATTCTTCATCATCCTGTGTAAAAACGTCTGGAAACAAGCACTGAATGTTTTGAATATTATAGATTGCGCTCATTCACCAGTCTGAATTCAGCGCTTGTAAATGTAACCGAAATGTCTGAGTGTGATGGTGCAATATGTGAGCATTTAGGGCCCACTTTTACTTTTTGCCCAGGGCCCCACTTTGCCTAAAACCGGCCCTGGTATTTGCAATACAAAACCAGCAGTGGGTGATAAATATAGAAGTGGTGACGTGTTTCTACTAGGCCTGTTTCACATCTATGAGGTCCTGTGCGCTGGGCTGCCCTGCCTGCCCTGCGCCAGCGCAAATGAAAGCACAGGGGCATTTAGTGGCTTGGGCAGCCTAACGCAGGGACGCATAGATGCCCTGCATTTGCGCTCAGCTGCGCTCGGTGCCCCCATTATATCCTATGGCCGAGCACAGCTGAGCGCGCGCTATGGAAATTGTGAATCGCAAGTGAAAGTGGCAGACGCCACAACGCATGTGCCTGGTCAGACGCTCCTGGAAAACGTTCGCTTGGGCGTTTCCAGGAGCATCTGACCAGGCGCATGCGCCGTGGCGTCTGCTGCTTTCACTTGCGATTCACAATTTCCATAGCGCGCGCCAGCTGTGCTCGGCATAGATATAATGGGGGCACTGAGCGCAGCTGAGCGCAAAGGCAGGGCATCTAAACGTCCCTGCACTAGGCTGCCCAAGCCCCTAAATGCCCCTGCGCTTTCATTTGCGCTGGCGCAGGGCAGGTAGAGCAGCATAGCGCAGGGACCTCATAGATGTGAGAACACCCTTATACTTTTCCTCTAATATTTCCACTCCTGGTTTTGGCTACAAATACTGAGGTAAAAAAACTCACCAAATACTCAATGTGTGCACGTGGCCTTATTGTCTGCAGCGCTGACGTCATGTCGACAGCTCAAAGCCGCCGATCTCATGGATAGGCTGCAGCGTTGTCAGCATGACATCAGTGCTGCGACAATAACAGACGTCATGAGCGGCGGCGGAGACTTAGCGCAGGAACCGGGGACAAGGATTTCCAAACCATAAAGGCCTTTTAGGAGGGAGCACTTTCTTTGTATTTTGGTTGACACAAAGTTATGTGTCCATACTTTGGAAAATGTATCATCGCTATAGGGGACAGGGATGTATGGCAAAAAGGGCAGCAAAATGGCAAATCTGTTCACTGGTGACAAATATAAGGTTCTAAATTCAATAGTTAGTCTACAACTCTGAAGAATTTAGTTTTATTTATATAAATCTCAGATTCTCAATGCCAGTCTGCTGTATCACAAGCTAACAATATATTGACTTGCATTACAAGTTAAGGCTTCCACTAAAGCTAACAAATTATTTTACCCTTTTATAAAGGATCTTTCCTTCCACATGTTTTTACACCCCAATGCCTAATGAATTCCATAGTGAAGCATGGCATAAAGAAACTTTATTTTTTTTCCCCCTGTTATTAATTAATGACAGTGACCTTTCTACCGTATGAGGTGTGGATTAGCTGACATCCAATTACTAGATGCAGTCAATGGCTGGGTGACATTTACACTTGTTACTGATACACTTTTGCTGCAGAGACAAGGATGAGCGGAAAAATATCATATTTTACAGAACTTAACAAGGCACAAAATTAGGCTAATGTACAAAATATGTCAAAAAGTTACGGGAATGCAGGGCAAATAATTTGTAGGGTGCAACAAAATGCATTCCCCTGAGCAAGCTGCCAATAGCAGCAGAACGCGTGGGGCCTCTGGACACCCAGGTTATAGTCAAGACTGGTATGATTGTGGAGGATGGATGTGGTATAGCACGCTTTGATTAAGGTTACTTCCCTTCCCCCCTTTGTGGTTTATCAAATATGCTTTAGGTCCTGCATGCTCCGATTTTGTGTCTGGGAGGAAAATCTGACTCCTCCTGGATTCTCCCGGACACATGGAAACCGTGGCAGAGAGCCGCCATCGCTCCATTTGGCCCCATAGGATACTATGGGGCCAAAATCCGGTCCGAGGCTGTCCGATTTACACGGGACAGCCCCGGATCGATTAAACCGTGGTGTGAAGCCAGCCTAAGGCCGGGTTCACACCACGGCACAACCGATTCGGGCTGTCCGTTGTGAACCGGACAGCCCCGGACCAGATTTCGGACCAATAGTATGCTTTCTATGTGTCCGGGAGAATCCGGGAGGAGTCGGATTTTTCTCCAACATGTAGCATTTTTGTGTCCGGAAGAGAAAAGCTGACCCTCCCGGATTCTCCTGGTCCGGTGTGATCCAGCGCCCCCTAACATGGGGGTCTATGGCGCCGGATCACACTAGAGCCGCATCCGGAGCCAGACGCCGGGTGCTGAATGTTCAGCACCACGTAGCTGTCCCCTGCTGACAGTTCAGGAGCCACAGCTCGCTCCCTGCGAGCCGCGACCTGAATTATCAGCAGCTGTGGCTGCAAATGAGCTATCCGGCTGGACATCGGACCGGAGAGCATAATAGGCCCTCCGGTTCTGTGTCCAGATCGGATCTGGCCGTGATTAACCTGGTGTAATGTTGTTATATCTCTGTAGTTGCTTGTGTCTCCCTGTTTGTTTCTGCCTAGAACATTGATGTAAGATAGAGGAGGAGCTGTGGCAGGAGAAGGGAGCCGGGAAAGGAAGAGATTCATTAAAGTATGGCCGCTCGACTGAGCAGTTCAGCATATCTTGTGTGCGCACAAGAGTGAAATTATTCATATCTTTCCAGAAGGAATAACTAAAGAAGTTTGGGTATTGTATAGGGACTAAAAGTATCTACTAAAATAACATATCATGAGTGCTGATTGATCGTCTTTGAATGGATTGTCCAGGAATTGAAAAAATACATCTTATCCCCAATACTTTGGCACAGCAATCATATGCCATAAATGCATGAGACCTCTGCAGAAAATCAATTTTTAGTGGTGATGCTTGCATGGTCAGCTGATGCAGCAGTCAGCGGGATGTATATCATGTCATCAGAATAGGTGTAACACCATGGCATACAGACGCCCTCTGTGGGGTGCAACACAAAGGGGACACAGGAATGGAATAAAAGGAAGGCCCTGACAATAGGGAGAGGAGAAGGAGGTCACCACCTGACACTCACCTAGGTCTGGACCCTGCACTCCCTAACGTCCCTACAGGTCCTTCCCTTCATCTACGTCACGTACCTAAGCCCTTACTTGCCCTGCACTAAGCCTGGCTAATGTGCAGGCCAGCAAAGACACTAGTCTCACCACTGCAATAACACAACACAAAGAAAGAAAAAACACTCCAAATGCAGCAAAACACCAGAGCTGAAATTTTCACGACTCCTCGCCTTTCTACAGAGACACTCTCCTTCGAAAGTGGAAGAAAAACTCAACTTTTAATAACTTTTTAAAATATTAAAAGTTACTGTAAGTTTATTTATTTTTTTCAGTAATTTAGCCCTATTCAAAGGAACGGTTTCAGTGATTTTCCTTCCAAAGTGGTCAGCATAGAAAGGAAATCTATAACCGGCATCAGATGGTAAGACACGTGACTACTTATAGAGGATGGGAGTGGTCACTAATAAACTACACCTGAGACTAAAGGCCACACATAAAGCAGCCAGCAAGGATAGAGTCTTTAACCACTGCCGTGCTAAAAGCAATTAGATTAATTTAAACACAAGTTGAAGACCCTCAGATCCCAGCCTTGCCAGAGTTCTCCCAGGGTGGGAGACACTAGTAACAATAGGAAAGTAAACACGACCGTCGAACATAGACGTTGGTGCTGTCAAATATATTAATAGGTGAGATTATATACTTTTAATTCATTTTAGCACATTTCTAAAAAAAATGTCCAGACCTTATTTAACTTAGGCAAATGACAATGGTGCCAAAGAGAAAATATATGGCAGAAAATTGTTGTTATAGAGTAAAAGTCCCAATGTAGGCAATGGCATAAAATCCCCTTTTATACTTTGTCTTATCTAATGCACACCAAGTGGCTCCAATTCATTTATTTAGGGTTAGGAAGAAAGCGCTTAGACCTCTTACAATGATGCAGCAAGCGGCTATCTGAAAGCTGAAAGGTGGCACTAGTCGCGCGCATTTATTTAATATAGCGAGACAGGTCTTTCAATCACTTCTCTCCGTCACATCTCAGCATTGTCATGTGGAGGGGGAAAGAGCCATGTGAAAATGTCATTATCCGCTGAGAAGACAAACAGACTGTTGCCATCAGCAGAAACCATTAAAGTAGTCTACCTGAAAACTCTATTTAGCAGCAAATGTTGAGCAAAAATTTGGTCGGCGGCATTGAGCGGCCTCTCATTGTGTAGCTGCATAATTAAAGGGGAGGAGAGCTTTGTGCTTCCTCGCCAAGGCACATCAGCGTTATTCTACAAATGTTTCATCATTAACGTTTCCCTGTAGGTTTCCAGTTTGGAGGTGAAGAAATGAGAACATTTCTCAGGATGTATCCTAATGAGGTGCCATCCACCCAATGCCCCAATTGTGATAAAATGAGGTGCAATCTTCTTATTGTATTCTAATGAGCCACAATCTTTTGCCATTGCTGTATCCTCATGGAGAATAAAGCTTGGTGGAGGCCACTTGGCAAAAGCAATTCCATCTCTAAAGGCCCCGTCTCACACAACGATATCGCTAAAGATATCGTTGAAACGTCACGGGTTTGCAGTCATTCAAACGAGATGTAACGACATGATTCCGTGTGACATGTACAAACGATCAACGATAATTGGGCAGATCGTTGATGGGAGGTTGGTGAACCGGACCTTAAACCAAACGATGAGCGTTCGTTCAACCTGCAGCATGGGTGTGTGTGACACCTCGATAACGATGTCTTCAACGACTTCGCCAATTGAGAAGTGAAGGACGTAGGCGCACTAACGACTGCAAGTGTCGTTTGCTTGTCACGGAATAAATGCTGCGTCGTTAACGAGATCTATACGTGTGGCACTTCACTAGCGCAATCTAGGTCAAGTCGGATCTTTGGTCGCTTCGCCGACACATTGAAGCGTGAGACGAGGCCTTAAGGCCCCATTCACACACTGCTTTTTTTGCTGCGTATTTTTTGCACAAGCTCAAAAAAAGCCAGGAGTGGAACAATCAAAACCGGGAGTGGCACACTCAGAGGAAAGGTCTAAAGGCCACTTTACACGTCCCAATATCGTTATGATATTGTATACAACGGCACGGGAGCGCGCACGTTTTTGGCACTAGTCCAAAATCGCATAGGAGATGTTACACAGGGAGATATCGGCAGGCAACGCACCTGCGATGTCTACGCCCCCTCCTTCGCGCTGTGTACGAGCGACCCAAGGAACGACCATTTAACATGGGAGTGAATAGGGGAAGTTGTGCTCCAAATCGTAGTTGCGCTGTCACACAGCACGATCCTGCCAGATCGTCAAGCCAATATCGGCCAGTTGGAGAGCCTGCACAATTCCCAAACTATATCGTTTTGTCACCGTTCTTGCGTCGCATTGCTCATTTACACCACATAACGCATGAACGATATCGGCAGGAACGCCCGAACCAAGTGACTTTTTATCGTAGTTGGGCAACAATATCGTGCCGTGTAAAGTGGCCTTTATAGAAACAAGTGCTTATGTTTAATCACAAACTCCTGGCTTGTGATGAGCTTGTGCTTAAAAATACGCAGCAAAAAAATCAGTGTGTGAATGGGACCTAAGTCCCAGACTCCATCAGAGCCATTGGAGACAACTTGCATCCGCCTTAAAACCCCTTTAAAGAGTTATTGAAATTTAATGATCCCTACCAATCCTAAGAATGCATGCCACTGCTCTATATGTATCTTATACGAGAGCCAGGGATAGCAGAAATATGCATGAAGTTGGGGTGCAACTCCGATGGACACTTCAGAGTCCAGTGATTAAGTGATGTTGGGAATAACCATTTCCATTGTCTCATTACAAAATGCAAATACCCGTTTCCTCTCTAAACACGTCCGGGAAACAAATGGTATTATTGGAAAAGCGCTAGAATGGGAGGCCATTTAATGTCCATCATGTAGTACAAGGACAGCATGAGTCTACCACAATGTGGTCAGCTAGTGCAGACTCTCTTACCTGTACAGAGTGCATCCAGCAAAGGTTTTCACTACCCATTGTGTTAGGGATGCAGAAAAGCTCACAAATTCCCTTGTCCCAGAGAACCACATGAATTCCGTAGACCTAGAGAGCCCTATGAAATCCCTTGACCCAGAAGACTTAATGAATTCCCTTGTCTGAGAGGACCCAATGAATTATCTAGTGTCAGAAAACTCCATGAATTCCATAGACGCAGAGTACCCAGGAATTCCCTAGTCTCAGAGGACCCCATGAATTTCCTAGTCTCAGAGAACCCCAGGAATTCAATACTACTAGAGAAACATGTGAATTTCCTTGTCTCAAACGACCAGAGGAATTCCCTTGTCCCAGACGGCCCCATGAATTCCATAGTCCAAGAGGAACCCTATGAATTCCCTCGTTCCAGAGGACCCCATGAATTCCATAGTCCCACAGAACCCTATGAATTCCTTGTCCCAGACAGCCCCATGAATTCCATAGTCCAAGAGGACCCTATGAATTCCCTCATTACAGAGGACCCCATGAATTCCGTAGACCCAGAACCGTATGAATTCCCTTGTCCCAGAGGACCTCATAAATTTTGTTGTCTCAGAGAACCTTATGAATTCCCTTGTTCAAGAGGACCTGATGAATTCCGTAGACCCAGAGACCCTATAAAATCCCTTGTTCCAGAGTACCCCATGAATTCCACAGTCCCAGTGACGCCTATGAATTACCTTGTCCCAGAGAACCCAATGAATTCCCATGTCCCATTGAATTCCATACGACCAGAAAACCCTATGAATTCCCTTGACCCTGAGAACCCTATGAAATTCCTTGTCCTAGAGGACCCCATGAATTTCATAATCCCAGAAAACCCTATGAATTCCCTTGTCTCAGAAGACCCCATAAATTCCTTTGTCCTAGTAAACCCTATGAATTCCCTTGTCCCAGAGAACCCTATAAATACCCTTGTCTCAGAGGACCCCATGAATTTCCTAGTCTCAGAGAACCCCAGGAATTCCATATCCCAGAGAACCTCTTTATGATTTTCACGCTCCCTGTACTTCGGTACACATATGAATCCAACAAAGAATTTCCCTGAGTAATTATAAAAACACATTTACACAGCAACAAACGGGATAAATCGACATTTTGTTCTGCAGACTCAACACATTAATTAGCTATTGAGCACAGACTGATCTTTCAAATGTCAAAAGATTAGCTGAATGCTATGCTCTAACCATGGATCCAAGCTATTATAATAAAAGCTAAAAATACCTATAATAATGAAAACGCAAGTGTCAATCAGTATTTCAGGTAATGGAAGCTCTGATCAATGGCTGCAATTAAAAATGAAAATGTATGAAAATTCTGCACACATTGAGGCCAACGAATGAAGATGTGGATGTCTTTATCTAGTACTAAGGTTGTAGTTAATCAGCCCAATACAGATTGTGAACTGATGCACCTCATCATTTCTGCCATTCACTTTTTAAAGGTTTTGATATCTCTTTCTTTTGTTTTTGGGATTTACATTAAACGAATCAATGAATATGGTGTGCCCACGATCAGGTAAACCCAGAAGAGATCTTATAGCTAAAATTACAGGTCTTCCACCTGGAACACAAGGTCATGGAGTTGGATTTCCCTATTATCATGGCTCCTGTGCCCATTCACAAACCTTTTGTTGGCTAAATCTGCATATTTTCTTGAAATGTTATAGCAATAGTAAAGAGATAAACCATGATCCTCAAGTATGTGAAATAGGGGACCGGGTATGATCATGTTAGGGGCAGACTACTCTGAATGCATTATAAAAAGAAGGAGAGAAAGAGAGTTCTATTGCCCATGTAACTAAACCACGTATTTACTGTCCACACCAGTGTATATTGCAAAATAATACTTTATTAAATGCAGTGGATACAATAAATAGACGTGTCCAAAGTAAAATATGACATAATTTTATGACAAGAGGAGGGAGACAAAGTGACAAGTGGGCAAGACAGGCAAGGACTGTATATGAAAGGTTCAGAGGGGTAATAAAAGTGCAGAGTGCACGTGTTTCGCGCCGGCTGCTTCGGGGGGCTAGTGGTCAAGCCACTAGCCCCCCGAAGCAGCCGACGCGAAACACGTGTCGGGGCTACTGGACCAGCGGGCAGACTCGGCAGGGACCCCTTACTAGGTTCATGGGTAAGTCATTACTGTGCACTTTATTGTATATCTAGATCAGGGGTTTGCTATTTCACATAGTTACACTGCATTACCCTGATCTATGCACCTTGCACTCTCATTTTTACTCCCCTCTGACTTTCAAACAGTCCTTGCCTGTCTTGCCACTTGTCACTTTGTCTTCTCTTTCATTAAAATTATGTATATTATTAAAACTTTGGAACGTCTTTATGTAATTACACTGCATCTAATAAAGTATATTTTGCAATTATCATGGTGTGGCAGTAAAACGTGTTTGTTCATGGGCAATAGAATCTCTTTCTTCTTTTTTTATATCATGAGCCTCAAGTAGACACATAGCCTGTTCAACCAAGACGGAGGTCAGCATCCGAAAAGGAAAATGTAGGGCAGTGTGTCCTAATAATGTAACTCAAGGGAAGGGAGGAAAAGGAGGGTATAAAGAAGGAAGAAATAGACTTAAGGAAACAAAAGAGGGAAAGAAGGATGGAAAGAAAAAAGAAGGGAGAGAATGATATGAAAGAAGCTGTGAAGGGAGGAAGCAAGAGGAAAACAGGAAGGCGAGAAAGAAAAAAACTGAAAATGAATGAATAAATGAAAAAAAAAGATGGACAGGGAAAGAAAAGAGGTATCAAAGGAAAAAAAATGGACTTGAAGATGACAGGGAAAGAAAGGAGGTAACAAAGAAAAAATGGACTGGAAGATGACAGGGAAAGAAAGGAGGTAACAAAGGAAAAAATGGACTGGAAGATGACAGGGAAAGAAAGGAGGTAACAAAGGAAAAAATGGACTGGAAGATGACAGGGAAAGAAAGGAGGTAACAAAGGAAAAAATGGACTGGAAGATGACAGGGAAAGAAAGGAGGTAACAAAGTAAAAAATGGACTGGAAGATGACAGGGAAAGAAAGGAGGTAACAAAGGAAAAAATGGACTGGAAGATGGTTAAGAAAAGAATTGAGACAGAAAGAAGAAATGTGAAAAGGAGAAAAGAAAGGGAGAGAGGGGGTAGGGATGAAAAGGAAGGAGAGTGAAGCAGGTAGGAGAAAGAGAAGAGAAGAGAGGGGAGAGTGGAAGAGGAGGAAGGAAGGAAGGAAGGAAGGAGGAAGGAAGGAGAGTGAAGGGAAGTGAGGAGGAGAAGGAGGAAACATAAGGAGGGGAGAGTGGAAGAGAGGAGAAAGGAAGAAATAAAGGTAGGAAATAAGACGACAAGGATGAAGAGGAAGGCAAGACAAAAAATGGGGAAAAAGATAGGAAAAACAGGAACAGAGGAAAGTATAAAGGAAGGAAGAAAGGGAGAGAGGGGATAGGGATTAAAAGGAAGGAGAGTGAAGCAGGTAGAGGAAAGAGAGGAGAAGAGAAGGAGGGGAGAGTGGAAGAGAGAAGGGAGGAGGAAGAAGGGAAGGAAGGAAGGAAGGAAGGAGAGTGAAGCAAGCAGAGGAAGGAGGGTAAAGAAGGAGGGGAGAGTGGAAGAGAGGAAAAAGGAAGAAATAAAAGGTAGGAAGTGAGAGGAAAGGAGAAGGATGGCCAGAAGGAAGGAAAGAAGGAAAGACAAAAAATGGAAAGAAGTAGGAAAAACAGGAACAGAGGAAGGTAGAAAGGAATGATTCTGATGAGGTATCATATTACTAGGTATTCAGTGTAACATTATAAAACAGTGGGTAATTAAATCCAATTTAGAGTTGTAAATGCAACCATCAGTCATTTGTATACCGTAGATCCAGTTGTGCCGGAAAAATTGAAGATGCATTAACAGAAATATCCACTTTCCCACTCCACTTTTTACCTGCCTAAGATTATAAGAAGAGACATTACCTGTCGGATGGCAGATCACTTGCATGCTTCACTCCAGATCCATTTTTAATGGAGTCTTGCCTTACGATCCCTTGTGATCGACTCTTTTCTGAGGCTGGTGTAATTAAGTCGCCTGAGGGTCCCTGGTATTGGGATTGCTCTTGTAGTTTAGCCTTTTTCTCCTGAGGTGCTTCTTCGTTCTGGAGCCCTGCTTGTCCCTCTTCACCGGCCTTCTGTGCTGTATTTGACCCGCTGTTGTAGAACCAGGCTCCCGACTTAGTGAGGATTTCTTGTTGTTTTCGGCACAAATTACATACCCACATTACCTGTAAGTCAAACGGAACAAAAATAAATTAGCACAGCTTTGAACAACAACCTATATTGTCTGGGCAGTGTAACAAAAGTGTGAGTGGAATGGATATTACATGCACAAGTCTACAATATACAAGATGAAATCCCTCTCCAGATGTGCAAACACATCACAACCACTGGGTGACCACACACAGACACACACAGCATAAATATCTCCCAGCAGTGTGCAAAAAAAATCTATCTGCAGTATCTACCTATGTATCTAGCTGTGGACCCCGGGAGAAGAAAGAAGAGACTTATAACCACATCTGTCCTCAGTTTTCTGAAGTATATCATGCTTAATAAGCTTTATGCCATGAATTAAGGAAATGTTGTTGCCTCAACCCCTAGGGAATTTTCACTAAGCGGCCATCAAATGCCAAGTCCACCAGCAGCGTATGGGAGAAGTGAGTTCCCGATGCCCCGAAATGCACCAGATTCATTCAGAGAAAGTCAACACACTCGCTACTGGATGCAGCACCAACGCAGGGCACAACAGTAAAGAGGAGTCTGCCATGAGCTGCTGCACTCTGCATAGGCAGTCACCAAGTGCGTAGGCACTATATAGTGGTATTATATACACTAGACACTGTGTGTGTTTTATCATTTATACTTATATAGCGCCATCATATTCTGCACTGCTTTACAGTCATGATTATCACTGACATGGTTAGTGGGCTCACATAAAACTGGCTTTTTCATATGCTAGGTATCTCACATTTTTTATAAGTATTTCCTTCCCAGTAATGCATATCCATATTACTATGTTCATTAATTGCATGCCTTAGCATTGAAAAGTGCAACTGTCTCTTTGTTTGTTACATTATATGTTACGTTCCATATATACCTGTCAGACTTGTATGTTAGGAAGGGCTGTCAGTTTTCTTATTTAGATTATGGAGTCATACCTTCTGACTGTGCACTCCTGCTCATTAGCCTTTGGTGAATATAATACTCTATTTGCAGGTCCCTACAGCCCATACATAGAAGGGTTTTTTTTTACCCAGAGAAAGAAATTAGCTTTAGGTGGGGACCCAATAAAGAGATACGCCGTGACGTGGTTACTGGGCTCGAATTAAACTGGCCTTTTTTATATAACTAGCTGTGAGCCCGATGCAAATGCATCGGGTGTCTAGAATATTTTTATTTTTTTTTAGATTTTCAAATAATAATCCAATATAGTAGATAGGAATTTTTTATTTTATTATTTATTTTGTTTTGTTTTTTTACTATTTTTATTATTATTAAATGTATTTATTATTTGTTATTTTATGAAAATTTATTTGTATTAAAATTATTTTATTTTATTTAAAAACCGCATCTGCGGCGCGGTTGCGGTAATCCCCATAGAAAGTATAGGGGGACTTGCGGCAGGTGCGGCAAAACCGCACTTGCCGCACCTGCCGCAAGTCCCCCTATACTTTCTAAGGGGATTACCGCAACCGCGCCGCAAGTGCTCGCACTCAGCCAGCGACTCTCTGCCGCACCTGCCGCAAGTCCCCCTATACTTTCTATGAGGATTACCGCAACCGCGCCGCAAGTGTAGCGACTCGCAATGGCCTCGCGGCCATTGCTCGCGCTACACAGCGACTCGCAATAGATCCCATTGAAAGTATAGGGGGAGTTGCGGCAGATGCGGCAGCTGAGGTAGCGACTCGCAATGGCCTCGCGGCCATTGCTCGCGCTACCTCAGCGGTAAATCGCTAACATTGTAGCCGGGCCTCTGGTTCTATTTTCGGCCAGCGACTCGCAATGGCCGCTTCGCGGCCATTGCTCGCGCGTGGTGACGTCACAGCGTGACATAGCCACGGCGTTTTCGGGGTCCGACACAAAAATGCCTACGGCAATTATATAGTAGATAGCTACTTTTTGGGGAGTCCAATACTTTTTTTGGGGGGTCCAATACTTTTTGGGGGGGTCCAATACTTATTGGGGCGCGTTCAATGCTTTTTGGGGTGCGTTCAATACTTATTGGGGCGCTTTCAATGCTTTTTGGGGCGCGTTCAATGCTTTTTGGGGCGTGTTCAATACTTTTTGGGGGGCGTTCAATACTTATTGGGGTGTGTTCAATACTTTTTGGGGCGCGTTCAATACTTTTTGGGGCGCGTTCAATACTTATTGAGGTGTGTTCAATACTTTTTGGGGCACGTTCAATACTTATTGTGACGCGTTCAATACTTATTGGGGTGTGTTCAATACTTATTGGGGTGCGTTCAATACTTTTTGGGGCGCGTTCAATACTTATTGGGGTGTGTTCAATACTTTTTGGAGTGCTTTGCTGGGCTAAACCTGAATGGTGCACAGGGGGTTAATCACATGTCAGGTCTGTGTGTGAGTCAAGATGTGCTGATTGACTCACTGGGTTGCAGCTGGGAGTGAGTAGGCTGGAACCTGCCAGGTGTCTGAGTGAGGAGAGGAGGATTCAGAAGTTCAGAGCACTGCCATGTGAAGAGGTGCTGGAAGTGATCCGTCCTCAGTGGGTAAGTGATGGGAGCCTACCAGCTGATGTGTGCATGGCAGCCAGTGTCCAAGGGCCAGGCGGTCACAGCTGACTTTGGGACATTGAGGGGGGGGGGGGGGGTCTGTGCGGCCATTGAGGGGGGGGGGGGGGTCTGTGCGGCCATTGAGGGGTCTGTGCGGCTAGTAGTAGTAGTAGTAGTAGTAGTAGTAGTAGTAGTAGTAGTAGTAGTAGTAGTAGTAGTAGTAGGATGATGATGATGATGATGATGATTGACTCGCAATAGCTTCCCATTGAAAGTATAGGGGGAGTTGCGGCAGCTGAGGTAGCGACTCGCAATGGCCTCGCGGCCATTGCTCGCGCTACCTCACCGGTAAATCGCTAACTTTGTAGCCGGGCCTCTGGTTCTATTTTCGGCCAGCGACTCGCAATGGCCGCTTCGCGGCCATTGCTCGCGAGTGGTGACGTCACAGCGTGACATAGCCACGGCGTTTTCGGGGTCCGACACAAAAATGCCTTCGGCAATTATATAGTAGATAAGTATCTCACTTTTTTATATGTATTTCCTTAGCAGTAATGCATGCTAATATTCCTAAATTCATTTCAGTCATTGTTGGCATGCCTTATATGTTGTGTGCAGTATCCACCTGTTCAGACTTGTATGTTAGGAACTGCCGTCAGCTTTCTTATTTAGATTATGGGGTCATGCCTTCTGACTGTGCACTCCTGCTTATTAGCCAAAGGGCCGCTTTACACACACCAACTTCTGTGACCAACTCCTGAACAGATCTCTGATTGCAGTGAAATCATGGGCACATTGTTCCATTTTGTGACTGTGTACAAATGGAACAATGTGTCCATTATTTCACTGCAACCAGAGATCTGTTCAGAAGTTGGTCACAGAAGTTGGTGTGTGTAAAGCAGCCCTTAGTTGATTTGAATTCTCTATTCACAGGTTTCTACCAGCCCATAAATAGGTAGCATTTTACACAGAGAGAGACATTAACTTAGGTAGCGACCCAGTAAAAAGATATGCCGAATAACTATGAATTAACACGTGGAATTATATATTTAACAAAAAAAAGTGTGAAACAACTAAAAATATGTCTTATATTCTAGGTTCTTCAAAGTAGCCACCTTTTGCTTTGATTACTGCTTTGCACACTCTTGGCATTCTCTTGATGAGCTTCAAGAGGTAGTCACCAGAAATGGTTTTCACTTCACAGGTGAGCCCTGTCAGGTTTAATAAGTGGGATTTCTTGCCTTATAAATGGGGTTGGGACCATCAGTTGTGTTGTGCAGAAGTCTGGTGGATACACAGCTGATAGTCCTACTGAATAGACTGTTAGAATTTGTATTCTGGCAAGAAAAAAGCAGCTAAATAAAGAAAAACAAGTGGCCATCATTACTTTAAGAAATGAAGATCAGTCAGTCTGAAAAATTGGGAAAACTTTAAAAGTGTCCACAAGTGGAGTTGCAAAAACCATCAAGCGCTACAAAGAAACTGGCTCACATGAGGACCGCCCCAGGAAAGGAAGACCAAGAGTCACCTCTGCTGCGGAGGATAAGTTCATCCGAGTCACCAGCCACAGAAATCGCAGGTTAACAGCAGCTCAGATTAGAGACCAGGTCAATGCCACACAGACACATCTCTACAACAACTGTTAAGAGGAGACTTTGTGCAGCAGGCCTTCATGGTAAAATAGCTGCTAGGAAACCACTGCTAAGGACAGGCAAGAAGCAGAAGAGACTTGTTTGGGCTAAAGAACACAAGGAATGGACATTAGACCAGTGGAAGTCTGTGCTTTGGTCTGATGAGTCCAAATTTGAGAACTTTAGTTCCAACCACCGTGTCTTTGTGCGACGCAGAAAAGGTGAACGGATGGACTCTACATGCCTGGTTCCCACCGTGAAGCATGGAGGAGGAGGTGTGATGGTGTGGGGGTGCTTTGCTGGTGACACTGTTGGGGATTTATTCAAAATTGAAGGCATACTGAACCAGCATGGCCACCATAGCATCTTGCAGCAGCATGCTATTCCATCCGGTCTGCATTTAGTTGGGCCATCATTTATTTTTCAACAGGACAATGACCCCAAACACACCTCCAGCTGTGTAATGGCTATTTGACCAAAAAGGAGAGTGATGGGGTGCTACACCAGATGACCTGGCCTCCACAGTCACCAGACCTGAACACAATCAAGATGGTTTGGGGTGAGCTGGACCGCAGAATGAAGGCAAAAGGGCCAACAAGTGCTAAGCATCTCTGGGAACTCCTTCAAGACTGTTGGAAAACCATTTCTGGTGACTACCTCTTGAAGCTTATCAAGAGAATGCCAAAAGTGTGCAAAGCAGTAATCAAAGCAAAAGGTGGCTACTTTGAAGAACCTAGAATATAAGACATATCTTCTGTTGTTTCACACTTTTTAGTTAAGTATATAATTCCACATGTGTTAATTCATACTTTTGATGCCTTCAGTGTGAATCTACAATTTTCATAGTCATGGAAATAAAGTAAACACTTTAAATGAGAAGGTGTGTCCAAACTTTTGGTCTGTACTGTACAGTACAGGAAGTTGGACGTTTACGCATTTCGACAATGATCCTTATCATAACTAAGACAGTTATGAGGCATCCCACTGGTCTGGCCACCACCGGGGGTACTGCACTCACCCATTAGCGGGAGGGTAGTGCTCCCCTTCTCTTAATTGGGATGGTGAAGTTTAGACCCAACACTTCAACACACACGTAGGACCCCGGGCAGGGACGGTGGGTGGACCCAATCTTAGAAAGGGGGACAATGTAGAACGTAGTAGAGGAGTCAGGAGGAGGACAGCGAAGGAGTAGGAAGTCGAAGTGAGAGTCAAGAGGTGGTGGAGGTTTTAGCTCCTGCGGGCTGGAGTACGGTCACGCTCGCCCCAGAAGAAAGGACAGAAGGGTGTAGAAGAGAGAAGGAGTCCTTGGGGTGTGGAAGAATGCTAAGATTACCCGTACACCCATATCTGGTGGAGGAATGGAGGGGCTGGTGGATTAAACAGGGAACCGGGCGCTGGTGGATTAAACAGGGAACATGGCGCAGCAGCTGTAAGCCTGAACCGTTGAAACCGGAGGCCATAAGGTCCTAAAGGGGAGCTTCCGCCCAAAGACCCAGCATACCTCAGGGAAGGCAGCCATATTGTATTAAGGCGCGACACTAAGAATCGGTGCCAGTTGATGCCTGTGGTTGTCGGTACCTGAGCGTTTTGCGCGGAGGTGCTAACTGGAAAGGCGAAAGAGAGCCAGAGGCGCTGAGAATATCACCAAGAAAGGAAGGGAACACCGTGAGGGAGAAAGGAAACACCTGGCTTCTTGAGAAACAGCTGGACCAGAGATTGGCAGAGGGAAACACCCAGCGGCCTGGTTAAAGTGTGCAAGTAAAAAGTACTGAACCCAAGTTGAAGTGTGTGAGACTTTTCTTTGCGGCGACCACCGGCTGCAGAGGTCGTTTGATACACCGTGGTGCTGAATGCCCGATGAACACCAACCAAGAATAAATTGACTTCCTGCCCACTGCCCTGGAGTGGGCATGTCAGTTACAACTATGAATGCTTGTCGAAACATATAGATGTCCACCTCCTTCTACCGTATTGATGACATTTTAGTAAGGGAATAAAGATTGAAATTTTATTGAAGATTACAACCTTTTTTGTACTTTTGTGATATCTCTGACGATGTCACGTGTTGACTGCTTTGCAGTCCACATGTAATGCTGCTGTAGTTTAATCAGAGTTAATTTCGAGCGTTAATGCCAGAAAGTTGCTGTAGTCTATGCTGTGTGCAGCTCTGTAGGTGGAGGTAGAAGGGTGTGTCAGAGCTGTGATCTCCACTTCCTCAACCTTTAAGTTGTCCCACTTCCCTCCATTGGGTGTCACAGATAGAGTTCAGTCTCTACTTGAATCTTGCGCAGTGAGGATGTGCTGTGCTGCTGCTGTTCCCTTCCATGGGAGTTCCTTGGTTTTCCTGGTGTATGGGTGGAGGTAGAGCCTAGGGCTGGTCAGGAACAAAGGACAATGGTGGTGGCCTGGACATCCTCACCTTCTGAGGTAACTACAGGAACCGGGTGAGCCACAGACCCCCAGCCAGGGTCAGACTAGTTCCCCCGTTTGCCTTTGCCCATCTTACCATCCTGCCTACTGATTCCCTATCTGCTACACCACTCTGTGACAGACGTGCCTGAGGAGGAATATCTGAACCCAACACATGACTGCGGGATCCAACGATTTAGGCTTAATAACAGAGACACATAACAGAGACACATAACTCTGCATAGGAACTATATACGACTTTTAAAAAAATGGCGTCTATATAAAATATTTTTTTTTATTTTACCCATCAATTGTTCCTGTTATGCTAAAAATCGGCAATGGGTGGCAAAACCCTTTGATTGTTGGGTACAATTGATTCCAACGCAACTTTTTACATGTTGCTTACATCACCAAGATAAACTCCTACACAAACATCGACATCAATTTCTCCCTACTTCCTACGCAGCGTTCAGAGCAGTAAATTAGTTTAGAAAGCACTTTACAAATTTTACAATGAAGCACGTCTTTTTCTTGCAACACTCTCACAAAAAGAATAAAAAAAGTCTCTGTTCAGTCGAAATTCAATGACAGCTGCCAAAGACTGTCAGCGAGATTAAAGATGCAGCGTCTCTGCTGAGCGTTAATCAGTCAACTGTTTTCAGGCCTTTCAGTAAAGACGTATAATACATAAATGTACAATTATGTTGTCTACATGGAAATAAAAGATTCCTACAAAAATCTAATGAAATAAAAGGTCAATCAGACATAAAAACAGTTTTCTCTGAAAGGGGGAAAGCGAATAAAAAAGCCTGTAAATAATGACTGGGGTCAGATAGCGGGACAGGGAAGAGTTAGCTATGAGGAAGCAGGAGGTGCTGCTCATTCACTGCTGCTCTGTTAGATACAGTGTATCAAGGTGCATGATAAAAATGATATATACAGTAGATATATGGATATTTATCCAGTTTCACGGTTGGTCTTGAAGTTACCCAAACTGAATTGGGGCTGGTACCCCTGCCGCAGCTAGCTCCTCTGCCTGGCTTGAACAGCCGGCAGCAGATTCATGTCCTCGGGCCTGGGACTAGCACCCAACTCCACATGTGGCACTAGTTTCTCCAGCTGCATGACCAGATCTCACTAGAGCTGTCTCCTTTCTTGCCACCCACCCCTAACCTAACTCCTCCCACCATCCAGTAGGTGGGGATTGCCCTGAATGTGGGTTTCTTCCGCCTAGCACCTCCCTGGCCTGGAGTTTGGTGTGTTGGCTGAATTTTGGGGGTCTCAGCAAAGCTTACCCCTCTTACCTGTGGGCATGATACCACACATGTGAAATGCATGACAGTAGGGGCGTCACACCTAGATCGTTAAAATGTGAATGACTCATTCAATGCATTTTCTCCAGTGCACCCTTCAAGATTGCCATGAAAAATGCCAGTTATGATGCGTCAGCCCCTGTGTATGTCAATTCTTCACTGTTTTCCAGATCGATGATTACAACCCGGAGGTACAAGTATGGATGGGGGCCATAGTGAGGTATGGATAGTTCAACGCTGGATGCCAAATTTCAAAAGTTAGTAAGTAGGATATAAACATATAACTCACAAAGATTGTCATTCTGAAAGCTCAGAAAGCCCCTCAACCACATAAAACTCCATCAGTTATATAAGTAGCTAGTGGTCTGTATCGTATAGAGACCCTGGTACATATGTAGTGTTGGAGTCCAGGGGCGGTACGCCATTGTGGTGGGATACTAGGTTGCCAACCATCCAGAAATTTCAGGACAATGCATAAATATAGTGCACGATTTTGTTACCCTGTGCGGTAAATTACAGTTTACAGTGAATTTAGCTGATGTCTTAATGGACATGGATTACTTATATCATGATTTATTATGGTTTTCCATTTTGTGCTTAAAAAAATTATTGTCTGTCCATGAGGTTTTGATAAGCCATCCAGAAAAAAATAAGAGTCAAATGAGCACCCCTAGTGGGATAGGACTTACCAAGTGACTTATACTCATTCATTCTAGCTTCCAACTTTGAAGTAGTTTCTGTAAATTAGAAAAATAAAACAGTGCCCCCCTCCTATGTTTTGCTCCCCCTATACTGCCAGGGGTGGACAGATCATTGGTGCAACCTGTACAGGCGCACAGGGGCCCAAGGCATAAAGGGGTCATGACCACATCCAAAGCAGGTGGAATTGTGTATTATGATGAGCTATTGTGGCGCCCCTGTGGTTTGGCTACCACAGATGGCGTTTCTTCTACATCGATTGTAATACCATGTCTGGGGACAATTGGAGTGCCCTCTGCTGGAAGCCTGAAGCATCCAAAACAATCCAAACGTCAATCAGAAAGCTGACAACAGGAAGGCTCCAGTCTGGTTAGAGGGAGGGGTTAGTTGAGTAGGTTGGAGGTAGGCAAGAGGAAAGGGTCGATCGGCAGCAGGCCGGGAGGCTGCTCAGAGGGACCGGCTGCAGTACAGGGTTTCATGCCCTAAGTTGCTGGGTGTTCATGCACTGTAACAGAAACTGGAGGTTGCTGCGTTTCATGCACAGTAGCCACACGCCAGTGGGTCTTTCCGAGGCACAGCAGCATAGAGGGTCAGGGACCTGCACTAAAGAGAGTGAGGATACCCACAGGATTCAGGGGTTGCCTGCCTGGCTGGAGGTTACCCACAGCAACAGAAGGGAGTAAAGGGAGAGCTCGCAAGTACCTAAACACCTTAACTAGAAGAACTCAGTGTGTGGCACTATATCTTACCCAGCAAAGCGGACTACAGTTCTCTCCAGACTGGCTGGACCACGAGCCTGGTGGTGCATGTAACCTGGTCCTGTGGCAACATCTTCAGTAAAAATGTAAAGAGAAAAGAGACTGTCTTGTGTGCCTCCTTTCCTCCTGCATCATCACTCCCATCATCCTCAGCACCCCTGGGAGCCAGCCCTGGTTGGGAAGGGTTAAACATCTATACTGCTACACCATCTATCTCCCAGGGATCATCTGCAAGTGCCGGCCACCTACTGGCTGGATATCCCAACTGGCATCATGAACTGATTATTTTTCTTGTTTATTTTTCTCCATTTTTATTCTCCCCTTTTTTCAATGTGAGTCAGGACCACAGCACTGGGCGCAGCCACCATCATCCTGACCACTGGCCCAGCTGCTGAGTACCCCAGCTTTTGTACTCCAAATGATCATACTGCATAGGGCCCATATACTATTGCTGCACAGGGGCCTCTTCCGTCTGTTTCCGCCAGTGCTGTAGATACACAGTAAAATACTTACAACTAATTCTCTAAGTGGTTTCTCCCTATGCCAGGACTGGAAAAATGCAGCCATAGTTAAATCTGGGGTATTTGTTGAGCACATCTCTAACAGAACTAATCTCATCCTGATAAACACCATGCTGCGCTAGCAATACTCCTAAAAGCAGAAGAAATGTACATGCACAGCAGACTCCATAAATTAGCACACCCGTGTAATCTGCAGCAAGTTCTGCAGTCCAGACACTTCTGAAAGTTACTTTCCTCTAAGAATGTAATTACACCAAGGTGACGTCTCATTGTTTGCCGAGAATCCACAGAGAGGGATGACTTCTTGCCAAAATAATTGGCATCTGAATAGGAAGTAATTAGATTATTAAATACGGTAGTTAGCACACGGAAGGCGTTCTGAGCCAGATCATCTCAATCATTGCTCAGTTATCCGGAAAGCCTGGGCTCTAGCAGTATACTTCAATAAATGTGATAGACAGACAGACAGACAGATACTAGATAAATAGATGGATAGAGATATATAGATAGATAATGAGAGATAAATAATGAGATAGAGAAAAAAACTGCACAGCACTCACAGACAATGTGAACTGGTGCCAGCAGGGACGCTGGTCCAAACAACTAGAAAAAAATTTCCTGCAGCACTCAGCTACTACCAATGATGTACATATGCTAACAAGCTGTATGTATATGAGAAAAAAGTTTAAAAACTTACGTTTTTTTCAAAAAACTCAAAATTCTTATCTTTTTATTTCTGAAGTTCTTAGTACACACATTGGCCAATGTCCGTTTGCTCATCAACTACGACAAAGTGACTTCAGGTCTGATGAGTCCTAACGCTAACATCCCTGTCCTCCTTGTCCTCCTTACCCCACTACTAAGTGGGCAGACACCATCTAGACCCTAGATCACCTGTAGGTGATGAGGGTGCAAATTGCAGAAATGGAGCCAGCCACTCCACACGATACAAAAGAGAAAAAAACTGCACAGCACTCACAGACAATGTGAAGATGGTGTCTGCCCACTTAGTAGTGGGGTAGGGAGGACAAGGAGGACAGGGATGTCAGCGGTAGGACTCATCAGACCTGAAGTCACTTTGTTGCAGTTGATGAGCAAGCAGACATTGGCCAATGTGTGTACTAAGAACTTGAGAAATAAAAAGATAAGGATTTTGAGTTTTTTGAAAAAAAACGTAAGTTTTAAACTTTTTTCTCATATACATACAGCTTGTTAGCATGTATACATCATTGGTAGTAGCTGAGTGCTGCAGGAAATTTTTTCTAGTAGTTAAATAATGAGATAGATAGATATTATATAGATAGATGGATAACAAATCGATATTACGGTAGATAAATAGATGGATGGTGAGCTAGATAAATATTAGATAGATATAGTCAGACATATGAATGGATATGAAATAGGTGGTTGGCTAGATAGATATACTGTACATATAGATAATAGATAGAGATAGATACTGTAGTTAATAATTGTAATCTGTGCAAATGCGCTCCCTTAACACACTCGGAGCCACTAATAACCCACCGAAATGGGGATGTCGTTAATAGCAAGGTTGTACTGATCCCTGTAGGCCAGGGGCGGGGAACCATTTTTCTGCTGGGGCCGTTTGGAAATGTCTACAATCCTTCGGGGGCCACACAGAATTATCAACTTGAAAATGACCCGCTATATTTGGTTACACAATCAACTCACCCCTGCTGTGGAGGCTGGAGCTGCTTCTCTGGCGTGGGTGATATTGGTTGTGTTGCTTCTCAACTGCTTTTCCAGGTTTGCTAGAGCCCTAGACATCACAGGAGAGGCTGGGAGCATATACCTCACTGTGGAGACTGAGGCTGGGGCATAGAGATCACTGGGGAGCTGGATTTAAAGGGCAGACAGTCAGCAAAACGTGTCTCCCAGCCTGAGCACTGCACTCCCCAGGAATCTGCCCGGGGGCCGCATTCGGCCCTAGGGCCTGAGTTCCCCACCCCTGCTGAATGCCAATACACAAAGGGTTTATGAAAATCAAAATATATATGTATGCTATTGTGCAAATTTTAAACAGATACAGAAAACCTGACTAAGGTTACACACCTAAAAGTGGGGTTAAAGAACCCCCCACAACACAAACGTCCATATAGTGCAAATGGATTACAACTATGTTTCTCCCTCAATCAGCCGTCCTTCTGTGGTTCCCACTACATATAAGCAATGTGTCTTTATCAAAGACTGTTAATGAGAAACTCCCTAAATATTAGGATATAGGTATACAAACAATTGGAATTATATCTATAGTTAATACACCACCCCAAGGCTACCAATATACTTCACTTATATGTGCATTGCTTCTGATCACAATTAATATTTACATGGAGAAAAAGTAACCTGGTCAGTACCAAAGCAGCTCCTGCTAGTATGCAGGGCCACACGGCACTTAGTGACTCACAGGAGTCTCTTACCTTGCCTCCTTCTCTATTAAACACCTATATCTGAAAAATTGTGACCCAACTTATTCCGGATGTACCCAAAGATAAATTGGTGATCAGCACTTACCGAATTCCGAAACCTCATTATCTGCCTGATAAAATTGCAAGGGACATTATTGTCACATTCACATCTACTGATGTAAGAAATCAATTACTCGCCATGACAAAAGAATGCAAAGAGTTTGCCTTCCCCATACAACTCCATTCTCCTCTTTAAAGACTTGTCCAAACAACACTACAAACAAGAAGACTATTCCAAAGCACCACCAAAGCTCTGTTGGTTTCACACTTGCTCTCTCCGCCGCTGCGTATTGCGGTGGGGAAGCGCAAGCTGAGCGCAGACAACCGCACACCGCTATGTTTATCATGGGGACGCACGGTGATGCGCTCAACTGCGCATTGCCGTGCGCACCCATTCACTTCCCTGTGTGATTACTACGCATGCGGATGCTTGCGTACAAATCACACATTCTCGTCCGCACCCTGAACGCGAGACATCCGCATGCGTACAAATCACATACTGAACACAACGATATTGTGAAAGATATTCTTGCAATGTCACTGGTTTGGTGACGTTGCAGCAATGTCGAAACAACATCATTGTGTGTGACACGTATCAATGATCAACGATAAGTCGTAGATCGTAGATTTATGGTCCTGTCCATAAATCTATCGTTGGTCTCCTGCTGGGCGCCCAGCATCGGCACGTTTGACAGCGGGAGACCAACAATGGACAAGCTCCTAGCACTGCGAGCTGGTAACCATGATAAACAGCGGGTATCTAAGCAGCACCCAACGCCTAGTTACCCCATGTATACCCTGGTTACCAGCCTTCTCCGCTTACAGGCTGGTATCCAAGGTACACAGCAGGTAATTAGGGACAGCGCTGTTTACCATGGTTACCAGCCTGCTCCCGCTTACCGAATATTTTATTCTTTTCCACGATGTCACTAGTCCACAGGTCACTGGTGAGTCTACCTGTGTGACAGCTCACCAGCGATCAGTTCACGATGTGGCAGCAATCCACATCGTTGGTCGGATCGCTGCCACATCTCAGCGTGTAACCCGGCCTTAAGGCTTTGCTGCATTTTTGCTGCAGCAAAACCTTATGTGTGTGAACATAGCCTTAGGCAAGCTGTGTAGTTGCCAACTGTGCCAATTTCCCAGAACTCCTGATTTAAAACATGGCAGAATGTATGTATAGCCCCCTAAAGGTGAGCATTCTGGTGTGGAGCAGGGCAATTCCTGGGAGCCGTTGGAGTCTACTAAATTAGCGGTACCCACCTAGATCCAACACGAGTCGCTCCGTGGTCTGTGCTTATACAGCAGGTGTGGGGAACTCCAGGCCTCAAGGGCTGGTAACAGAACATGTTTTCAGGATTTCCTTAGCATTGCACAGGGGTTGGAATCATCACCACTGCAGATTATATTATCATCTGTGTAATACTAAGGAAATCATGAAAACCTGCACTGTTGGCGGCCCTTGAGCACTGGAGTTCCCACCCCTGTTACACAGGAAGAGGATGTCACTGTTCCACTGGCAGCAGGACTGATTGGCTGTAGCGGTCAGTGAGACCACCAGTCCCTCTACTGGAGGAACAGTGACATCTTCTCTTTCCCCATGGTGTGTAGGTGGGCTATTATTTTATTTTACTGCATGCCTAGAAAGCCCCTTTTAATTGTTCATCCACATCACACATCATTATAATACAGCAGACTTCCTTTAATCCTGGTTAAAACCACATACAAAAAAGGATTAGCAAAATAAGTTTAAAATAAGAAAATTCAAAAACAAGACTTAAGCCAAATTTTTAAATTGTTTTTTTTTGCACCTTCTTAAATATTAAAATTTGTATTTTCAAATAAAAAGGAGTGAAACAATTCTATCTGCTTTTATAGGTTCAGTCTGCCCTCTACTGGCTGCTGGGGGAACACAGCCTACAATTATACCGCACATCTGGTGGGAAACTCTACTCTAAGCGACAACTGAATAATTCCTATAGTTAATGCATTGCTGGATCTTGAGTGGGATTTTACCTACTGTATATAAATAGGGTAAATATAAGGGTTTATAGAACTTTCTCAAGGTCATTTTATTCAATTCTTCTAATTTACCAGTAAATGCATTGAAGCTGCACAGTGCCCGAAGTCTCGCGAGATTTGTGAAGTCTCGCGCCTCTGCAGTAGAATCTCGCGAGACTTCGGGCACTGTGTCTTTGATGGAGCTCGGTGACCTGCGGCACTGCGCAGGCGCAAGAGTAGTGCCTGTCAATCAACGGCCAATACACAGGAGGGGCGGCAGTTTCAATAGAGCGGGGTGGGTATTCCAGGCAGGGAGCAGCGAGGACCACAGAGAGCAGACCCCCACACCCCCCCCAGATCTTTTCACCAGTCATTAACATACAACGCGGGAGAGAATAAAAGTGTATTTCTGAGGTAATCAGGAGACGTCTGGGCACATAGAGGGGTTACAGAAACCCCAAAGTTAGAGGTAGGTGGAAGGTCCTTAAAGATGATTTCAGGGAATTAGGCTGCAAGCTTAAGGCAAGGACCTCCAAGGTAGTATTCTCTGAAATACTGCCTGTACCACGTGCCACACCAGAGAGGCAACGGGAGATTAGGGAGATAAATACATGGCTCAGGAATTGGTGTAGGAAGGAGGGGTTTGGGTTCCTGTTGAACTGGGCCGACTTCTCTGTTGGCTACAGGTTCTATGCTAGGGACGGGCTGCACCTCAATGGGGAGGGTGCAGCTGTGCTGGGGGAGAAAATGGCTAGAAGGTTGGAGGAGTGTTTAAACTAGGGATTGGGGGGAGGGTATTCATTGTATAGGAGGGGAAGATAGTGTAAACAGTAACCTGGGCACAAGTAATGAAATTGGGGGTGGCATGGGGGGTGGGGTTAGAACAGACAATCTAGTAGGAAGGAAGAGAGGTAATGAGAGATGCATAAAGTGCATGTACACTAATGCCAGAAGCCTCACCAACAAAATGGAGGAATTAGAATTGATTTTGTTGGAAAATAATTATGACATGGTGGGGATATCGGAGACATGGCTGGATGAGAGCCATGACTGGGCTGTTAATTTACAGGGCTATTGTCTGTTCAGAAATGACCGTACAAATAGGCAAGGAGGAGGTGTATGTTTATACGTAAAATCATCCTTAAAACCCATCCTGCGTGATAATATAGGTGTATCTAATGGAAATGTAGAGTCCCTGTGGGTGGAGATAAGGGGAGGGGGAAAAAATAATAAATTACTGATAGGGGTTTGTTATAAGTCCCCAACAATAATGGAAGTGGAGGAGAATATCCTCATAAAGCAAATAGATGAAGCAGCGACTCAGGGAGAAGTCATTATTATGGGGGACTTCAACTACCCTGAAATACATTGGGGATCAGAAACCTGCAGTTCCAGCAAGGGTAATAAGTTTTTGAAAACTATGAGAGACAATTACCTTTCACAACTGGTTCAGGACCCAACAAGAAGGGGGGCACTGCTGGACCTAATATTAACCAACAGGCCGGACCGCATATCAAATATACGGGTTGGAGGTCACTTGAGTAATAGTGATCATAACTTAATAAGCTTTCAAGTATCCTTTACTAAGACGTGTAGTAGAGGGGCCACAAGGACACTAAACTTCAGGAAGGCAAATTTCCAACGGTTGAGAGATGATCTTAGTGCAATAAACTGGGACGATGTCCTGAGACATAAAAGTACACAACACAAATGAGAGATGTTTATTAGCATCCTGAATAGGACCTGTGCACAATATATACCCTATGGGAATAAGCATGCTAGAAATAGGAGGAAACCACTATGGCTAAATAAAGCGGTAAGAAGTGCAATATGTGACAGAAAGAAAGCATTTAGGGAATTAAAGCAAGTAGGTAGTGATGAAGCATTAAATAAATACAGAAAATTAAATAACATTTGTAAAAAGCAAATCAAGGCAGCAAAGATTGAGACAGAGAGACTCATTGCCAGAGAAAGTAAAAAGAATCCCAAAATATTTTTTAACTACATAAATAGTAAGAAACTAAAAAATGATGGTGTTGGCCCCTTTAAAATAGTCTGGTGAAATGGTGGATGAGGATGAGGAAAAAGCCAATATGCTAAATGACTTTTTTTCAACAGTATTTACACAAGAAAATCCCATGACAGACAATATGATCAGTGATAACAAAAAGTCTCAATTAAATGTCACCTGCTTAACCCAAGAGGAAGTACGGCATCGTCTAAAAATCACTAAAATTGACAAATCCCCGGGCCCGGATGGGATACACCCCAGAGTGCTGCAGGAATTAAGTACTGTCATAGATAGACCATTATTTTTAATATTTAAAGATTCCATAAAAACAGGGTCTGTACCACAGGACTGGCGTATAGCAAATGTGGTGCCAATATTCAAAAAGGGGACAAAAACTGAACTTGGAAATTATAGGCCAGTATAAGCTTAACCTCTACTGTGGGTAAAATCCTAGAGGGTTTTCTAAGAGATGCTATACTGGAGTATCTGAACAAAAATAACCTCATGACCCATTATCAACATGGTTTTACGAGGGACCGTTCCTGTCAAACTAATCTAATAAGCTTCTATGAAGAAGTAAGTTCTGGACTGGACCAAGGAAATGCAGTGGATGTGGTGTATATGGACTTTTCAAAAGCTTTTGATACAGTGCCACACAAAAGGTTGATACATAAAATGAGGGCAATGGGGATAGGGGAAAATATGTGTAAGTGGGTTAAGAACTGGCTTAGTGATAGGAAACAAAGGGTGGTTATTAATGGAACACACTCAGAATGGGTCACAGTTAACAGTGGGGTACCACAGGGGTCAGTGTTGGGCCCGCTTCTATTTAATATATTTATTAATGACCTTGTAGGGGGCATACAGAGTAGAATCTCAATATTTGCAGATGACACTAAACTCTGCAGGGTAATCAATACAGAGGAGGACAATTTTATATTACAGGAGGATTTATGTAAACTAGAAGCTTGGGCTGCTAAATGGCAAATGCGCTTTAATGGGGATAAATGTAAAGTCATGCACTTGGGCAGAGGAAACAAAAGGTATAATTATGTGCTTAATTGTAAAACACTGGGCAAAACTGTCACTGAAAAAGACCTGGGTGTATGGGTAGATGACAAACTCACATTTAGTGGCCAGTGTCAGGCAGCTGCTGCAAAGGCAAATAAAATAATGGGATGCATTAAAAGAGGCATAGATGCTCATGAGGAGAACATAATTTTACCTCTATACAAGTCACTAGTGCGACCACACTTAGAATACTGTGTACAATTCTGGTCTCCGGTGTATAAGAAAGACATAGCTGAACTAGAGCGGGTCCAGAGAAGAGCGACAAAAGTCATTAGAGGACTAAGGGGTCTGCAATACCAAGACAGGTTATTAAACTTGGGGTTATTTAGCTTGGAAAAACGAAGGCTTAGGGGTGATCTTATAATAATGTATAAATATATGAGGGGACAGTACAGAGACCTTTCTAATGATCTCTTTACTCTTAGGCCTGAGACTGGGACAAGGGGGCATCCTCTACGTCTGGAGGAAAGAAGGTTTAATCATAATCACAGACGCGGATTCTTTACTGTAAGAGCAGTGAGACTATGGAACTCTCTGCCACATGATGTTGTAATGAGTGACTCACTACTAACATTTAAGAAGGGCCTGGATGCCTTTCTTGAAAACTATAATATTACCAGTTATATATACTAGATTCTTTGATAGGGCGTTGATCCAGGGAATTAGTCTGATTGCCATATCTGGAGTCAGGAAGGAATTTTTTCCCCCAATGTGGAGCTTAGTGTTGCCACATGGGTTTTTTTTTTGCCTTCCTCTGGATCAACATGTTAGGCTATGGGTTGAACTAGATGGACTTAAAGTCTTCCTTCAACCTAAAAAACTATGTTACTATGTTACTATGTTACAATTACAGCTGGTGGACACAGTTTTAAAACGCCCAAAGGGGGCGACAGGTTCCCTTTAAAGAGACTTAGTTTTCAGAAAGGAGGGTTTTACTATCTCTGGGTGGGAGTAAAAGGGTTGGGTTATAGAATTGTTATGGTTGTAAACCATTACAGTATGCTGCACCACCAATGGGTCCGATGCCTTGCACTCAATTGATTGCATGGTTTTCTTTAGATTAAAGAGGACCTGTCACCCCTCCCCCCCATTGATTAGAATCAAAGTCCAGCACTGAATGCAGCATATTTACTGCATTCAGGCAAGGGGTCCCCCATGGCTCTGTGGGGCTGCTACCACCCTGATATATAGGCTTATAATAACTTACAGTAATTTTCCATGGAGGCGGGCCCTTGTGCTTGAGGCAGCTCGTCCACAGGGCATTACATGCCCCCTGCGCATCTGTGCCGCCCATGTCCTCGCTGCCTCGCTCGTTCGCTTCAGGGGCGGACTGGCCTAGGTGGCAGGGGGGCAAGTGCCCCCTGGGCTGGTGGCATAGCCCCCACCTAGGGCCGCCCACCCACAGAAATGGGCCGCCCCCCCCCCGGACCTCACCTAAGGGCTGGCGGCTCTGAGATGGGCCGCCGAAAATTTCCGACAGCACCCCATCCCCCCGGTCCTCACCTAAGGGCTGGCGGAAAAATATTGCCACCCAGGGTTTGCGTCGTCAGTCAGCCCTGGTTCCCTTCATGTCCTCCTCGCTCTGTTCGTCCTTGTGGTGATGACGCAAGCGCAGAGCGAGGTTGAGGTGCATGCCCCGCCTTTCATTTCCCTGCCCTTCTCCATAGCACAACACGGAGCAGGGTGGGGAAATGATAGAACGTCATAGTGTGAGGTGGGGCATGCACCTCAACCTCGCTCTGCGCTTGCGTCAACACCACAAGGACATGCAGAGCGAGGAGGACATGAAGGGAACGAGCGAGGCAGCGAGGACATGAACGGCACAGAGGCGCAGGGGGCGTGAAGTGCCCCGTGGACGAGCTGCCTCAAATACAAGGGCCCGCCTCCATGGAAAATTACTGTAAGTTATTATAAGCCTATATATCGGGGTAGCAGCCCCACAGAGGCATGGGGGACCCTTGCCTGAATGCAGCAGACATGCTGCATTCAGTGCTGGACTTAGATTCTAATCCATGGGGGGGGTGACAGGTCCTCTTTAATTTCACTGCTACTGCATTAGGTGGAAGTATTGATTAGGTAAATGATAATATATTTGGCAAAACACCATGGCCTATAAGGTTGTGCAGCACAGGGGTCCTAGTCAACTCTGACTGGGTGTGTGTGAAATATTCCTGTCTTTTCCCTCGTTTGGTTTGAGGGACATAGGTCCAGTTATCAGTAAAAAAAGGTTCATTAACAATTGTGTCTGGTTGTGTTCCTTCTCCACGGTCTGATGTATTCTGGATAGACCACCTCAACACTGCAACAAGCCCTCCCCATTCCAAAGCATGCCCACCCCCAGACTCCTACAAGCCCGCCTCACCAGAGTCCAACATAACAACCCCCAAACTCCTACAAGCCCGCCCCCCAGTCCCCAATATGATCACCCACAGCAGTCACCTCCTCCTCTGCTACAGTGTACCGAATCCACAGCTGTGTGAAGTAGATGATCGCAAAGTGCACTGAGCTGTGGATTTGGCACACTGTGGAGAAAGAGGAGATGAGCGCTGTACGCAATGTGGTGTGTGCGCTCACCTCCTCCCCTTGTGGTTGTGCACACTACTGTATGTGTATTGCACTGTATATTTGCTGCAGCCATAATAAGCTTGCAGCAGCATTTTGTCCCAGCCAAGTCTATGGGATATGTGAAGTCTTGTCCACATGGTACATATTTTTTCCACTGCTGATAAGCTGCGTATTTGATTGCGGACCAGTGTACATAGGTGAAAAGAGGTGGGTGGTCATATTAGGGACTGTGTGGGTGGGCTTGTTGGAGTCTGGGGGGGGGGGGCAATCATGCTGGCGTCTGGGAGGCCGAGTATGCTGAAGTCTGGGAGGGTGAGCATGCTGGAGCCTGGGGAGAGGCATGCTGGTGCCTGTGGGGGCGAGCATACTGGAGTCTGGGGGAGGCAGGCATGCTGGAGTCTGGGGTGGACAGGAATGCTGGACTCTATATTGTGTGATCTCTCACTATAATGTCTGTATACTCTTATATTCTGTGATCCTCGCTGTAATGTCTGTATACTCTTATATTCTGTGATCCCCGGCTGTAATGTCTGTATACTCTTATATTCTGTGATCCTCGGCTGTAATGTCTGTATACTCTTATATTCTGTGATCCCCAGCTGTAATGTCTGTATACTCTTATATTCTGTGATCCTCGGCTGTAATGTCTGTATACTCTTATATTCTGCGATGCCTGGCTGTAATGTCTGTATTCTCTTATATTCTGTGTTCCCCGGCTGTAATGTCTGTATACTCTTATATTCCGTGATCCCCAGCTGTAATGTCTGTATACTCTTTTACTCTGTGATCCTCGGCTGTAATGTCTGTATACTCTTATATTCTGTAATCCCCGGCTGTAATGTCTGTATATTCTTATATTCTGTGATCCCTCGCTGTAATGTCTGTATGCTCTTATATTCTGTGACCCCTGGCTGTAATGTCTGTATACTCTTATATTCTGTGATCACTGGCTGTAATGTCTGTATATTCTTATATTCTGTGATCCCCAGCTGTAATGTCTGTATACTCTTATATTCTGTGATCCCCAGCTGTAATGCCTGTATACTCTTATATTCTGTGATCCCCAGCTGTAATGTCTGTATACTCTTATATTCTGTGACCCCCGGCTGTAATGTCTGTATACTCTTATATTCTGTGACCCCCGGCTGTAATGTCTGTATACTCTTATATTCTGTGATCACTGGCTGTAATGTCTGTACACTCCTATATTCTGTGATCCCTGGCTATAATGTCTGCATACTCTTATATTCTGTGATCCCTGGCTATAATGTCTGTATACTCTTATATTCTGTAATCCCCGGCTGTAATGTCTGTATATTCTTATATTCTGTGATCCCTCGCTGTAATGTCTGTATACTCTTATATTCTGTGATCCCTCACCGTAATGTCTGTATACTCTTATACTCTGTGACCCCCGGCTGTAATGTCTGTATACTCTTATATTCTGTGATCACTGGCTGTAATGTCTGTACACTCCTATATTCTGTGATCCCTGGCTATAATGTCTGCATACTCTTATATTCTGTGATCCCTGGCTATAATGTCTGTATACTCTTATATTCTGTAATCCCCGGCTGTAATGTCTGTATATTCTTATATTCTGTGATCCCTGGCTGTAATGTCTGTATACTCTTATATTCTGTGATCCCTCACCGTAATGTCTGTATACTCTTATACTCTGTGATCCCCGGCTGTAATGTCTGTATGCTCTTATATTCTGTGATCCCCTGCTGTAATTTCTGTATACTCTTATATTCTGTGATCCCTGGCTGTAATCTCTGTATACTCTTATACTCTGTGATCCCGGCTGTAATGTCTGTATACTCTTATATTCTGTGATCCCTGGCTGTAATGTCTGTATACTTATATTCTGTGATCACTGGCTGTAATGTCTGTATATTCTTATATTCTGTGATCCCCAGCTGTAATGTCTGTATACTCTTATATTCTGTGATCCCCAGCTGTAATGCCTGTATACTCTTATATTTCTGTGATCCCCAGCTGTAATGTCTGTATACTCTTATATTCTGTAATCCCCGGCTGTAATGTCTGTATACTCTTATATTCTGTGATCACTGGCTGTAATGTCTGTACACTCCTATATTCTGTGATCCCTGGCTATAATGTCTGCATACTCTTATATTCTGTGATCCCTGGCTATAATGTCTGTATACTCTTATATTCTGTAATCCCCGGCTGTAATGTCTGTATATTCTTATATTCTGTGATCCCTGGCTGTAATGTCTGTATACTCTTATATTCTGTGATCCCTCACCGTAATGTCTGTATACTCTTATACTCTGTGATCCCCGGCTGTAATGTCTGTATGCTCTTATATTCTGTGATCCCCGGCTGTAATTTCTGTATACTCTTATATTCTGTGATCCCTGGCTGTAATCTCTGTATACTCTTATACTCTGTGATCCCCGGCTGTAATGTCTGTATACTCTTATATTCTGTGATCCCTGGCTGTAATGTCTGTATACTTATATTCTGTGATCACTGGCTGTAATGTCTGTATATTCTTATATTCTGTGATCCCCAGCTGTAATGTCTGTATACTCTTATATTCTGTGATCCCCAGCTGTAATGCCTGTATACTCTTATATTCTGTGATCCCCAGCTGTAATGCCTGTATACTCTTTATATTCTGTGATCCCTGGCTGTAATGTCTGTATACTCTTATATTCTGTAATCCCCGGCTGTAATGTCTGTATATTCTTATATTCTGTGATCCCTCGCTGTAATGTCTGTATACTCTTATATTCTGTGATCCCTGGCTGTAATGTCTGTATACTCTTATATTCTGTGATCACTGGCTGTAATGTCTGTATATTCTTATATTCTGTGATTCTTAGCTGTAATGTCTGTATACTCTTATATTCTGTGATCCCCAGCTGTAATGCCTGTATACTCTTATATTCTGTGATCCCCAGCTGTAATGCCTGTATACTCTTATATTCTGTGATCCCTGGCTGTAATGTCTGTATACTCTTATATTCTGTGATCACTGGCTGTAATGTCTGTATATTCTTATATTCTGTGATTCCCAGCTGTAATGTCTGTATACTCTTATGTTCTGTGATCCCCAGCTGTAATGCCTGTATACTCTTATATTCTGTGATCCCCAGCTGTAATGTCTGTATACTCTATATTCTGTGACCCCTGGCTGTAATGTCTGTATACTCTTATATTCTGTGATCCCCGGCTGTAATGTCTGTATACTCTTATATTCTGTGACCCCCGCTGTAATGTCTGTATACTCTTATATTCTGTGATCACAGGCTGTAATGTCTGTACACTCCTATTTCTGTGATCCCTGGCTATAATGTCTGCATACTCTTATATCTGTGATCCCCGGCTGTAATTTCTGTATACTCTTATATTCTGTGATCCCCGGCTGTAATGTCTGTATACTCTTATACTCTGTGATCCCCAGCTGTAATGTCTGTATACTCATATTCTGCGATCCCCGGATGTAATGTCTGTATTCTCTCTGACTCCCTCCCCTGCCCAGGAGCTGTTCCTGCATAGTTGGACACATACATTACACAGGGGCACATTTATAACAATATCTTGGGACAGGAACATTTGGTTTAAACTCATCCAATTGTGGAACTTATTATTATTCCAACATCTATTAAAATGTACAATTGATCATTGCACAACCCTTTAACAAGAGAAGGATAGTAGTTGAAGACAACTTGGATAACTCTCACACAACCACTAAGGGACCGTTACACTCGCAACATTGCATGCAATTTCACTGGCAATTTACTGGTTGCAGTGAAATCATGGACACATTGTTACATTTTATTGCTGTGTACAAATGTACTCATTTTTGTTAGCCATTAAAAGGTATCACAACTACAAGATTTGCTATCTTGTCTTCTCACACTGAGAGCAATCAACATTTTCTCAACTGGCTAACACGGTACCAAACCTTTTTCTTCTAATGTTGCGACGTGTAACGGTACCTTAAGGTTTAATACACAGCCATACAGAAAGAACTATAGGAAACTACAGTCTCTGCATCCACAAAACCTCTGAATTCTTCATTTGTCTGTGGTCTGTAATAGACATATACATAGCACAGACATTTTTTATTATGTAATAATGTAACTAGTCATATCATGGATTGCAGTATTGCTTCCATCCTCAGCGCCTCTTACCAGTATTTCTATCATTCTACTGCCCTCTAGTGGACAATGGGTTTTATTTCCAAACTTTTAAACTGGCTTGTATCCCTTCCAATACACCCATACAGGACACCATGAGAGGTGAGGATGTGTTTTTTTTATTATTAACCCTTGCTTCACTTCTGCAATGTATGTATATACATTGCGAAAGTGAAAGTACTCCGCTTGCCTGCGCTGTGCAGGCTCGGGCTTTTCTGCGTCGGCATCTGTGAAAGACACGGCCCAGGACACAGAAATGGCATCCGAGGCCACATTACATCCTGTCCTTGCCTGTCAATGGGGTCGTGCAAAAAACAGGATACCCGCAGACAGGAAAAAATCACGATATGACAGCAAAGTACGGCATCAAGATACGAACACTTTGCAACAGCAAAAGTTATTATGTTGTAAAGGTATATACAGGAAGAAACCCTGGAGAAAGACCGGAAAAAATCAGGGCATGCCAGTTGTTCTCGATTTGACTCATGGACTAAAAGGACAAAATGTCACATGTGCGGAAAAGACAACTTACCATGCTGGGTACTATAGGGAAAAACAAGCTAAACTGCCCCTAGGTATCCTTAGTAAGAGATGTGTAGAGTTCTACTTTTTACTTTACTGGAGATACAACAGTTGTGTCTTACGTTCCCTCAAAAATAAACATGTAATTCTAATGAGCACAAAGCACCATGACAATGCAATGAGTAATCAAGGAGACAGAAAGCCGGACATGATAATAGATTATAATGCCACAAAAGGGGCAGTCCATACACTAAGGCCGGTTTCACACTGGCGTTTGCAAACGCAGCGCACCATCCGCAGCCAAACGCATGCGCACATGCGTTCCTATGTTTAACATGGGAAAGCATGTGCCTGTGTTTGCACTCGGATGCGCACAAATTGTGCACCCTCCGAGCGCACTCTGAACGTAGCCCTGTTGCATTTTTTGTGCAGTCCGCTTGAATTATCTGCAAGCGCCTGCAAGCGCACAATCCACGCATAGAAGTCAATGGATCCACAGTGTCCTCCGCATGACAGCACAGGAGAACGCTGAAATCATTGAAACATTGAAATCTCTCCCGGTGGACACCGGGAGATCAGCTAAAGTCGCCACTGATCTCCCGCCGGTGTCGGTGGGGAGAGAGGGGAGAAACAGACGATCTAAGAGCTGTTTAAATCTCCCACGCCGACACTGAAGAGGTGATGTCGGCGCGGGAGATTTGAAGCAGCGATCAGCTGTTTCTTATCTCCTGCACCGATATCACCTCTTCGGTGTCGGCGTGGGAGATTTAAACAGCTGTCAGATCAGCTGTGTCTTCAAATCTCCCACGCTGACACTGGCGGGAAATCAGCTGTGCCAGGAGGAGGAGATCTCTGCTGCTGATCTCCTCCTCCCGGCCACCCCCCAAGACAGCTGATTGGCTGGCAGGCTGCATACTAATGTGAACGCATGCGGAGATTCTCTGCTGCGTTCACATAAGTATGTGCTGCGTTGCACTGCGTTTGCGTCTGCATACCATACGCATGCAGACACAAACGCCAGTGTGAAACCACCCCTAAGTCAAGCAATATCAACATACACATGCAAACGCAAAACTAATTGTTGGCCAATGATACTATTTTACAACATTCTGGGTGCTTCGGCATACAACACATTGGTTTTATAGAGAAACCAACCCCAATTGGAACGGAAATTAGATGCATAAGAGAAGATTTTTTATTGCAGAATTCGGAAAATTCCTAGTTAGACCGTATATGTAAGCCAGAAAAGTGAACCCCAGATGTGAAGGAGCAGCAGCCATTGTGAAGAGTGTCCAGCAGCAGCTCCAGAAAGAAACTCCACAGCCTCCACCAGCACCGCCTCCACCAGCACCGCCTCCAACAGCACAGCCTCCACCAGCACCGCCTCCACCAGCACAGCCTCCACCAGCACCGCCTCCACCAGCACCAACTCCACCAGCACCGCCTCCACCAGCACCGTCTCCACCAGCACAGCCTCCACCAGCACCGCCTCCACCAGCACTGCCTCCACCAGCACAGTCTCCACCAGCACCGTCTCCACCAGCACTGCCTCCACCAGCACAGTCTCCACCAGCACCGTCTCCACCAGCAACGCCTCCACCAGCACAGCCTCCAACAGTACTGCCTCCACCAGCACCGCCTCCAACAGCACCGCCTCCACCAGCACCGTCTCCACCAGCACCGTCTCCACCAGCACCGCCTCCACCAGCACAGCCTCCAACAGTACTGCCTCCACCAGCACCCCCTCCAACAGCACCGCCTGAACAAGCACCGCCTCCACCAGCACTGTCTCCACAGCACAGCCTCCACCAGCACAGCCTCCAACAACACCGCCTGAACCAGCACCGCCTCCACCAGCATCGGCTCCACCAGCACCGCCTCCACCAGCAGCTATCAGCCACAAAGGGAGAAATGGAGCCTCTGTCCATCTTATTGTGACAATAAAACACATCTGACATGTGCTGGGTGTGCAAATGGAAAGGACATGGGTTTTATTACTGTGTTCAATGTAAAAATGCATGAACATGTTCACCCTTTTTTAGAGATAAAAAAGAAAAATTGAAGTTTTCATTATTTTTCATTTGTTGTTTTGTAAAATATGTCAACACAAAGTTATATTTAGTTGGATTTCATGTTATAGTGATAGAAACCTAAAGCATGTTTGTTATTCGTGTCCAACAGATTTGCAAACAGCCCGTGTAACCTTTTTCTGAAAAAATGAAATAAAAATTAAGATTTCATTTAATTTTTCATTTGTTTATGATCAACCATGCTCACATACAGTTTAATAAATAAAACACTTACTGTAGCTATAATCAACATTTTTATAGGTTGGGCCGTAATAACCAAAAACAGTACAAGTGTATAGTAAATGCGATCAGAACAGCAGGGTTCAGTACTGAGAGTGCTTGAAAGACTGTAGATCCTATGGTCCACAATAACAACCAAACTTGGTAGTAACAGGATCTACCAGCGCTTCAAAGCTACATGCAAATGAGACTCAAAGTGCATTGGGGGTGTGGCATGTACTCAGAGTGCACTGACACGCCCCCAATGCACCTCCCGGCTAATTCTCATGTGGTTTGGGAGCTCGATTTCTCAGCTCTGTTTCTCTGGATTAATATAAGACAGATATAATTTTTATTATTACATACATTCACAGCATAGTTTAAGTTGTAAAATTATCTTGACAGGTTTCTTTTAAGAAAATGATTAGTTTTTTTTAGCAGGGTAGTGTAAAGGCCAGACAGCGCAGTATGAGCGGACTACAAGGTGCATGAACCCGACAGGAGAACACCACCACACTTCCATACACATGGATTACAGTAACAAATGTAACACAAGTGAATAGTGAACGATGTGAAAAAAAGGAGTCATTAATGCTTTCTTGCAAAAAGGATTCTGTATTCATGTCCTCGGGTGTGGAAGGAGGCTCAGGAGCTGAGTCCCCTCCTCATAAGGTAGATACCGGCCAGAATATATAGCCAACATCTGTCTCTAACAGCCGCGGTGGTGGCGAGTACTGGCCACGGCTGTTAACACCTTGCATAAATATGACAGCTGGGGGTAAAGAGCGCTGTCAGTAACATCACATCCCTCTTAAGAAGCTCAGTCTATGATTAAGCTACGAAAATGACTGATATTCACTACTAGATGGAGGCGGCTCTGTGGTGCTGTGGGCATCTGTCTCTCCCCCGGGTGCTCTCCCTCTGTGTGCTGTCTTCTCCCACATGTGCTCTCTCCCTTGAGTTTTCTCCCTATGTGCACTCTCTCCCCTGTCCACGCTCTCTCTCTCCCCTGTATGCAGTCTCTCTCCTTCCTATGCTGTCTTCTCCCCTCTGTGCTCTTTCTTTTGACCTGTCTCTCCCCTGAGTGCTCTCTCCTTTAACCTGACTCCGCCCTGTCACTGTCTGTCTCCCGCCTTGTGCGCTCTTCCCCCTGTGTGCTGTCTCTCTTCCCATGTGCTTTCTCCCCTCTGTGCTCTTTCTTTTGACCTGTCTCTCCCCTGAGTGCTGTCTTCTTCCCTCTGTGCTCTCTCGTTTAACCTGTCTCCCCGTCATTGTCTCTCTCCCGCCTTGTGCGCTCTTCCCCCTGTGTGCTGTCTTTCTCCCCTGTGTGCTGTCTTCTCCTCTCTGTGCAATTTCCTTTGACCTATCTCGTCCCTGTGTGCTGTCTTCTCCCCTCTGTGCTTTTCTTTTGACCTCTCTCTCCCGAGTGCTGTCTTCTCCCCACTGTGCTCTCTCCTTTCACCTGTATCTCCTCTGCCACTGTCTCTCCCCTCCCTTGCGCACTCTTCACCCTGTGTGCTGTCTTCTGCTCTCTGTGCAATTTCCTTTGACCTATCTCGTCCCTGTGTGCTGTCTTCTCCCCTCTGTGCTTTTCTTTTGACCTTTCTCTCCTGAGTGCTGTCTTCTCCCCACTGTGCTCTCTCCTTTCACCTGTATCTCCTCTGCCACTGTCTCTCCCCTTCCTTGCGCACTCTTCCCCCTGTGTGCTGCCTTCTCCTCTCTGTGCAATTTCCTTTGACCTATCTCGCCCCTGTGTGCTGTCTTCTCCCCTCTGTGCTTTTCTTTTGACCTCTCTCTCCTGAGTGCTGTCTTCTCTCCACTGTGCTCTCTCCTTTCACCTGTATCTCCTCTGCCACTGTCTCTCCCCTTCCTTGCGCACTCTTCCCCCTGTGTGCTGTCTTCTCCTCTCTGTGCAATTTCCTTTGACCTATCTCGCCCCTGTGTGCTGTCTTTCTCCCCTTGTGTGATCTTTTCTTATATAAGAACCAATCAAAGAGGTTCAAGTCCACCAAATTGACTACAAAATGAAGATATTTATATATATTTATACTGAACAAAAATATAGACACAACCCTTTTGTACTTGCTCCCACTCAAAGATCTAAGACTTTTTCTCTGTACACAAAAGGCCTTTTTTATTAAATATTGTTTCATAAATTTGTGTAAATCTGTTAGCGATCACTTATTTGTCAGAAACATGAAAATACAAGTAATTTTGCAATTTACTGCTTCCTAACATATTCAGTCGTTCTTCGACATAACATTTTTATTTACAGCTCTTTGCCTTGGAGCCGACCAGCACTGCTAGACAGCCAGACCCGCGCAGTGCTTACAAGCTCTTTTCTATTGCTCTTGTAAGTCCTGTTTTGAAGTTGGCCAGTATTGCAGGATTATGTTGTTTCCTCCAGATTCTGGTTCAGCTTCAGCACAAAGCAGACAGCGGCGGTGGTCGGTCTCCTTGGCAACAAGCGGTAAACAAAAGTGTTACTATCTCAAGAATGGCTGCACATTTTAATAAGCTGCAAACTGCAAAAATGCTTGATCTTTACAAGACAATATCATCTATAAAAATGAGAATAACCCCTTAATATCACTACTGTGATGTTGCTGAGCATGCTCAAAATCAGTGTTCACCAACTCCAGTCCTCAAGGGCCGCAAACAGTGCATGTTTTCAGTATTTCCTTAGTATTGCACAGGGGATGGAATCATTACCAGTGCGGGTAAATAAACTATCACCTGTGCAATACTAAGGACATCCTGAAAACATGCACTGCTGGTGCATCTTGAGGACTGGAGTTGGAGAGTACTGCTCTAAATAGTGAATGTTGGAGTAGAGCTGCAATTCTCCTGGATGGACAGCAGATGGCGCTGTGAGAACTATTACATTTTGCCTATGTTGTATTGTGTGACCTCTCAGTTTTGTTTCTTCCCTATAATCTTCCATGTTGTGGTGGTGAAGACGACAGCTGCTGTAAGGCTAGGGTCAGACTTGCGTTATGCATTTACTAAAACCATGCGCTATTTTCATGTGCAAATGTTGAAAAACGCATGCGTTAACGCACCCATACACTCCAATGCAAAAAATGCATTGCAAAAGTACAATGCGTTTGACGCCATGCGTTTTTGCAAGTGCACCATAAAACACTGTATGGAGTGTTTTTTGGTGCTTTTGCAAAAACGCATGTGTTTTTTTTACATGGCAGTCTATGGGGAATGCATGCGTTAACGCACGGTACATATATGTACCATGCATTAACGATGCGCTAAAAATGAACATACATGTCATGGAAATGACAAGGGAAAAAAAGATCCTTCATTGCATCCTTCCAATGGATGTAAGCTCCCAAATGTGACTCTAGCCCAGGGGTCTCACACTCGGCTAGGTTGATGGGCTGCAAATAGGTAAAAAATTTATATTGGGGGGCCGCATCCCTTGTAGGACTAAGGCGGGCATCACACGCTACGATATATGCAAACATATCGCTGGAAAGTGCCTGATTTGGCATCGCTCCTACAACGTCGTTGAGTGTGACAGCATGATGTGACTACCGATAAGTGGTCAGATCGTTATATACAGATATGGGAACCGGACCCCATATCAATCAGCCGATGTGGATCATACAATCTGCTGCATCGTTCTGTGTGACACCCATAACCGATCTCCTGACCGATCTTCTCCTATCACATCATTGACAAGCATCAATCGCTGGTTGTGTGAGACGATCCTGCACGTAACATCGCTGCTGCTGTCCTGAACTTATCTATACATGTGACACCTCACTAACGATGTGTCCAGAGCCGCACCACTGACATCGTATCTATTATGTGACACCCATAAACGTAGTGTGTCCACGATGCGCACCATGACATCGATATCTTTGTGACACCTCACTAACATGTGTCCTGAGCACCACTGACATCGTTATCTATACATGTGACACCTCACTAACGATGTGTCCATGAGCCGCACCCTGACATCGTTATTGAGTTCCCCACAAAATCGTAGTGTGTGAGCCGCCTAAGCGATAATTTTAGTAATACCTGAACTTTTTGCTCAATGTAGTAAAGTACAAATCCTGATCCCCTTCTTGTAGTAATGTCCCCATCCTGTAGTAATGTCGGTCCCAATATTGTAGTAATGTCTCCATCCTGGTCCTCTCATGTAGTACTATTCTGATCTTTTCTAGTGATGTCCTCAATTCTTATCCCCTTTACTAGTGATGTCCGCCATCCTGGACCACCTCTTATAGTGAGAACCCGCATCCTGGTCCCCTTTTGTAGTGATGTCCCGATCCTGGTTTACCTTCTTTGTACACACTTACACCCACCCTCACACACACACTCACATATACACACTCACACTCACATGCAAACCTACACCCTCACACATATACTCTCACACACACACACACACACTACACACTCTCACACATCCACCATCCTCATCCACACATCCTTACTCACGCATACACAAACTCTCACACTCACACACACTCTCATACACACACTGACACTCACTCACACACACCCCATACCATTCACACTCCCCAACCCTCACACACATTCCTCATACACACCCTCATACACATCTCACACCACACACATTTTTCATACACACACACCCCTACACACCACACACACTTCATACACACACACTCACACACAACACTCACTCACTACATACACACCCTCACTCACACACACCACTCACACTCCATCATCCACTTTAATGATGCATCGCTCCAGTGCAGGGGGCTGCTGCAGTCCCCGCTGTGCTGACTTCCGGCCTCTGCTGTGCTATGACTTCCTCCAGCCGCTGCTCAGACAAGCTCTGTTGCTCAGCAAGATCAATGCAATCTGTCAGCCAGAGGCCAGCAGGTGACATCATACGCCACTGTCAGCTGCGGGCCTCTCATTGGCTGACAGCTTGCATTGAACTTGCTGAGTGGCAGAGCTTGTTAGTGCCGTGGCCGGAAGTCATAACACAGCGGGGACTGCAGCGGCCCCCTGCACTGGGGTGATGCATCATTAAGTTGTCCAAGGTGCCGCGGGCCACACAGTGAAGCCTCAGGGGCCAAATACGGCCCTCGGGCCACGTGTTTGTGACCCCCGCTCTAGCCTAAGTCCCAAACTGACAATTCTGCTGAAAGCAGAAATCTGCAACAATATATACAATATATACAGGTCATCTAGCCCCATCTATTGCAGATTGTAGTAGAGGGGTAGCAATATCACAAAAAGGTCACAAATACCATACGAAATGCCCAATATGAACTATACGCACACTCTCAATGGCAACGATTCTTTGTATTAACCCCTTCCTGCACCCGTTTCCTTCTTGACCTCAATGGAGGGGGTCTCTACTTGTTGCTGAAAAACAATCATGTGACAACATCGGATTCTGACACCTTTTCTTCCAGGAATCGCACAATATAAATCTGAGAACTGGGATGAATTCTCAGAAGAGAGGAAACAGTTTAGTGTTGAAAGAAGAACATATGTCGTATCGCCGGGAAATACGGCATTGCTGAAACACTAGATGGCATTTTCCATTCATATAAATGTGTGAACAAAGGATGACTCAAAGGAACATATTTATTGAAACCCATGTGAGGTCAGTGTCCCGGGGATCTGACGTGAATGGCGGATACGGTGCTTTATCCAAATAGTGCGGCAACGTCTGAGGATCCGTTCCATGTCACCCAAGTAGACAGCGCAACTAGCAGCAACCTGCCAGGATCCTCTGCAGTCTCTGACTACATTAAAAGCACACATTGTTACTCCTGGGACATCTCGTCTCTGACGTCCCTCTATTACACCTCCTGGAAATAAATGTGCTGAGTAATTTGCATCAAATCTATCTACGATTTGTCTCATTTTTTTTCTTATAGAGACAAATTGCAGTGAAATAAGTGACATCAAGTCAAATAAATGTTGTTATCCTTGTGATGTCACGTAGTCGCAGCCTAACACTGAGTTCACCTGCCCAATAATCGTCCATTAGGCTGGAGAAACACTATCCAAGACACCTGCAAGATACTCACATAAGTCTTGCATGACTCACCTGGAAAGACCGCCGGCTCTCTGGACAAGAGTGTTGCAGTCGCACAGGCCAGGGTACTCAACCATTCGGGGTCATACAGTTCAAGGGAAGTCACAGAGGCGATCCTGGAGGTCGTGGCCCTTACCAGACATGTTAAAGGGGAATTTAAAGGGGTTTGTTAGAGTTTTTGGCATGACGCCATCTGAGGGTTCTGGTCAGGGATGACCAGCGCTGCATATGGTAATCCCCAGGGTTAGATGGTAAAGCAGCAGATGGAGGCACTCCCCTCAGACGGAACGGCCCTTGGGGTGTAGTGGTGGTGAAGTAATGATGTTGATGGTTGTAGTAGCTGAATGGTATTGGGGGGGTGCAGAAAGGCACCGGAAGGACCAGACAACACAATGGTTCTTGCAGTTCTTACCCTTTTACTTGGTTCTGATGCAGACACAGCCCAGCTGGGGTATTACATTCACCAGGATAGCAGCCTGCCCAGCTCATAGGTAATCAAGGTCCACTTTGCTTGTACAGGAATATGGCCTTCCTTGCTGCCCTTTTTCTTCCTATCGCTGCTTCCCCTTGTCCTCCTAGAGTCCTGTGGTTGCCAGTCCCAGTAGGCAGGTGACTGCGGGTCCTCTGACAACTGCCTTGCAAGTCCTCTTGGCCCTGTATAGTTCCTTAGCCTGGGGGGGGGTCCACTATGGTAGTCACTGCACATGCAGCAAAGTGACCTCCAGTTTTTCGGCTGGTCCTGAAGATGTTCAGACCAAATTGGGGCTGGTACCCCTGTGCAGCTAGTTCCTCTGCCCGACCTGGATGGCCACCAGCAGATTCGGTCCTCGGGCCTAGGACCAGCCTTTCACTCCAGGTGCCTGTCTTGGCTCTTCTCTTTCTCCCGACTTTTCTAGAACTGTTCTCCTTTCTTGCCTCCCACCTCTAACCTAACGCCTCCCTCCAGCCAGTAGATGGTGACTGCTCTGAATGTGAATTTCTTCCACCAGCATCTCCCTGGCCTGGAGTTTGGATTGTGTTGGGTGTGTGTTGGGGGTCACAGTAAAGTTTTCCCTTCTTACCTATGTGCTTGATGCTACACCTATTAGCTAGGAGCAGTACCATAGGGCGGCCAAACCACAGGGGACCACATGAGCGCTCAGCTACTTGTGTTTCTATGCAGCTGATGCGCTCCTCACCGATGGTGGCCGTTCCAGGTGAGTCATGCGAGACTCATGCGAGTTTGTCGCATGTGTCTCACATAGTGTTTCTCCGGCCTTACAACAAATCTAGAAGAGATCCGTTGGCAAAAAAGTTTTGCAGACACAACTTTTAAAAAAAAATGGATTTCTGCTGGATCATTTTTTTAACATTAGAGTCTATGGAGAAAGGATTCTGTTCTTCTTTCATTTGTAAAGGATCCGTTTATTGCTTATGGTTCAGCTTCAAATGGAAGATAAATAGCGATCATTTAATGGATCCATTCTCCAATGACCCCAATGTTAAAAAAAAACAGAACACAGCAGAGCTGGGAGAGCTGCCCTCGCCCACATCAGGCTCTATAGAGATTTGAATTCACAGCGAGCTGTCAATCACAGCAGGGGCGTGTTGGACTTCTGTGTGTGTTCAGTAATGATAATCGCCAGGTGCTAAAGTCTTTAGTTTAATTAGTTTAGGTAAACTATAGCACACACACTAATATAAGAGAAGCACATCTGTTATTCTGTCCTCCCCAGTTTACATAGCAAAACTTGCTGACAGATTACCTTTAACTAAATTAGCTATGATTGAAAATTGTAGTATGTTGGGAATCAGCGGTGGCCTAAATTCCACCACCTTTGTCATCTCCAGCTGTTTCTCTGTTCCTTTTCCATACTTTACACTGCAGCTCTGCCAGAAAATTGTTTAGAAATCAACGTGGGAGTAAATTACTACAATACCAAATTGGGAAAGGCAAATAACCCAATAGCCACTATCAGACCAGGGAGTATAAAGAAACTGCATAAGAACTATAAGTAAGGGCCCTTTCACATCAGCGTTTTTTTTCAAATCGCGGCAGATGCGGTGAAAAAACCGCATCTGCCGCGATTACCGCATACCGGCTGCACTTGCGGCGCGGTTGCGGTAAACGGCATGCAAAGTATAGGCGTACTTGCGGCAGGTGCGGCAAGTGCGGTTTTGCACTTGCGGCAGGTGCGGCCGCGAAAAAAACCGCGGCTGACCGCGGTTTTTTTCGCGGCCGCACCTGCCGCAAGTGCAAAACCGCACTTGCCGCACCTGCCGCAAGTACGCCTATACTTTGCATGGCGTTTACCGCAACCGCGCCGCAAGTGCAGCCGGTATGCGGTAATCGCGGCAGATGCGTTTTTTTCACCGCATCTGCCGCGATTTGAAAAAAAACGCTGATGTGAAAGGGCCCTAAGGCTGGTTTCACATTTGTGTATTGAAATGCAACGTACCGAGCGCAGACAAACGCAAGCGCATTGCGTTTAACATGGGAGCGCATGGTACCAGCATTTGGCTGCATCCGGTTGCAGATGCGTTCGGATGCGCATAATTTGTGCACCCTCCTCCGCCTTCCGAATGCAGCCTGTTGCATTGTTTGTGCGTGCGCTTGTTTTATCTGCAAGCGACCGCAAGTGTGCAAAGAATGCATGGATCTCAATGGATCCGCAGTGTCCTCTGCATGACAGCGCAGGAGAATGCTGCAGATCATATTGAAATCTCTCCCGGCGGCCACCGGGAGATCAGCTGGAGCCGCCGCTAATTTCCCGGCGGTGTTGGCGCGGGAGATTTGAAGAAACAGCTGATCTGACAGCTGCTTAAATCTCTTACGCCGACACCAAAGAGGTGATATTGGTGCTGGAGATAAGAAACAGCTGATCGCTGCTTCATATCTCCTGCACCGATATCACCTATTCGGTGTCGGTGTGGGAGATTTAAGCAGCTGTCAGATCAGCTGTTTCTTCAAATCTCCCGCGCCAACACCGCCGGGAAATTAGCGGCAGACGGGAGGAGGAGATCTCCACTGCTGATCTCCGCCTCCTGGCCACCGCCGAAACAGCTGATTGGCTGGCCAGGCACCATGTGAACGCATGCGGAGATCCTCCATTGCGTTCACATCAGTATATTTGACTCTGAAATGCTGCACGCATCAGAGATGAACATGCTTTTAATATTCGCCATGCCTTCTCTCCATCAGCTGACAGTGATTGACAGTTGTCTGCCTACACAGGAGAATAGGCAAAGAACTGTCAGTCACTGTCAGCGGGCGGTGAAGAGCTGCCGGGGACCCACCTGTACGGCTAAAAGTATGCTTTTCTTATTGAATGATACTACCTTGAGTTTTGTATTTTTATTCTGTAATTTTATTTTGAAAATTCAATACAAATTTAGTTGAAAAAAAAAGACCCTTGAACAGCCTATAACTTGGATAGCTGCTAACTTTAAATATTGGTAATAATCTTTTAATGGGAACCTGTCACATTGGATAATGCCATTTACTATCAACTATAGGGCCGATCTGAAGGTTAATAGTGTCATAAAGGTGCCGAGCCACCATACAGAAAGTGCAGTGTGGCGCCCCGCAACGAGTGCGTCACAGGAGGGTATTGCAGCCATAAATGCAGCAGCAATATTCTCTGACCCAGCAGTCACACGGTTAACTCAGAGATCCATACCCTGCATGCATCACTTAGCATAGAGGGCCAATCAAGGTCCTGGTGGGCGGAGTGCAAGGGTAGTGTGTAGTGGAAGTTTAAGTTTAGAGGAACACAGTCTGCAAGAATGTAGTCTAGAGAAGAGTGCAGAACTCTCTGCAACAACGTAAGAGAAGGAAGCAAGATCATCAGCTCTGCAACCTAGGAGAGGGGGTTGCACAGTCTCGTGCGGCCCCCTGGCCACCTTCTACCGGCCATCTCCCTACCAACTACGGGCATCAACATGCGGGTCCAAAACCATCCCGTGCCCATTTACAGCCGGTTTGCTGGTACCGAAGCTAGCAGCAGTTCAGCTCTGCTATGCGAACTAGAGGAGTGGAGGGACCGCTCTACAGGAGCACCCCACATTCGCCAAATCCAGTCGTCTCACCAGCGGTGTATCCACCAAGGGACCCAAGGCTCCCCAAAACATCCGGAACGTATACCCCGGATAGGGCATTCAAGCAGCCTCCCTGTACCCGACCTGGTATTCCTGGGCGACAATGGCAACTTACTTAGTTAGAATGGAGGTACACCGCGGATCTCTGAGGGACACCTATCACTGCTGAGTCCACCCGGTCTGCTACCTACAACTGTATACCATGTATTGCCTGCTGGTTACAGTAAACAACCCGCTACAGAGACTCACAGTGTCCGTGCTTTCTTATGAACTGTCTATCCGCACCATAAGGTAACCGCAGCTGCAGCACAACATCTTAAGCAGCTCCAGCCTCCGGGGATCATCGCTTAGCCTGTGGGGAGCGTTACATCTTGCTGCATTCCATCCCCCGGAGGCCCCGCAGCGTCGGTAAGACTTACCGAAACACTCATAGGTGGCGTCACGACAAATTAACCCCTTAATCTGTTCCCACAAGACATCTCATCACTTTTGATCTGCACTCAACCGGGCCCCACTACCGGCAGGCGCAGCACCCCGTGACAAAGAGAAAGAAGCGATCGCCTGTCTAAACCGGAGTCCCCGGCCACGGTGAGTCAGCAGCTCCTGGGAGAAATTAACTTAATTCCTCCAGGAGCCGCCGACTTTCTGTCATGTAGGCGTACTCGGAGCAAGGACAGTCACCGCTCACAGAACAGGGCTGTATGCTCGCCCCGGCCATGATGCACTGCAAAGCCACTGTCCATCAAAGTGCCCGGATGTGCTGTGGGTGGAGGCTGGAGCCATGCTGGCTCACCTTTATGACTGCAATAAGGCCCATTTTTTCCCGGGAGCTGCAAAATCAGCACGGAGGCCGGTCCCTTTCTTAATGCTACTAACCTACAGATTAACCCCATGTCGGCAGGTTAACAGCATTATCCGACCTGACAGGTTCCCTTAAGATCTGTGGCCATATATAGAGAGAGATTGTCACAATGACAATAGAAAACTAGGATCCATATGAGAATACAATGTGGCAGTGTCAATTGGACCCGTGGAAGCCTAACCAGGCGAAACGTGCGCCCGTTGTCCTCACTGCAGCTCCCTCCCTACCACTTAAAAGTATGTAACCTATACTTTCTAACTAAGTTATGGATTAAAGAAACCTTCTATTAATGGTGAGTGCCGTCTCCTCTTTTAAACATTTGAATGTAGCGGTGTGCATCGTCCTCTCCCCTCCTGTACCTGCATGACTTGATTGTCCACATATATTGTAATTGTCCTCGTCTGCCCTTTCCATATGTAAGCGCCATGGAATCTAATGGCGCTATATAAATAAATAATAATAATAATCATATAAGATAACCCCAGTCTTAAACGGGTGTTCCATAAATGCATGAGTTTTAGCATTTATTTTCTGTAATACGTTTGTCTTTGAAAGCTCATCCTAAAATTACAGACATGGGTGCTAGGGGTGAGCAGATCTTTTAAAGTTCGAATTTGATGATTTTTTCTTAACAAATTAGATTTGCAGTGAATACGTTTGTTTGTAGTCTGAATACTGAAAAGCTTGTGAATGCTCAGAAAATACACATGAAGGAAAAGAGAGAGAGAGAGAGAGGAGGGTTTCGCTGACATAAGAGCTTGCACTCTACAGGAGAGAGAAAGAGAAAGGAGACCCCACTGTCCATAAGAGGTTATACGCAACAGGAAAGAAAAAGAGAGAGGGGACCCCGCTGACCATAAGAGTTTACATTCTATAGAAGAGAGTGAGAGGACTGACTATAAGAGCAGAGGACACCACTAACCATAAGAGCTTACACTCTACAGGAGAGCACCCCTCTGATCATAAGAGCTTATACTCCACAGGAGAGAAAAAGAGAGGGGACCCTGCTGACCATAAGAGCTTACACTCTACAGAAGAGAGCGAGAGGACCCCAGTGACTATAAGAGCTTACAGTCTACAGCAGACAGAGGACCCCATTAACCATAAGAGCTTACATCTAGAGGAGAGAGAGAGGACCCCACAGATCATAAGAGCTTACTCTACAAGAGAGATAGTGCCCCACTCATCATAAGAGCTTATACTCTACAGGAGAGAAAGGCCTCCACTGACCATATAACCTTCACTCTACAGTAGAGAGAGAGCCTCACTGACCATAAGAAATTATACTCTACAGGAGAGAATGAGGACCCTGCTGACCATAATAGCTTACACTATACAGAAGAAGAGAGAGAGAACCCTGCTGGCCATAAGAGCTTACAAGCTTACACTCTACAGATGAGAGTGAGGTCCCCACTGAGTATAAGAGCCTACACTCTACAGGAGAAAGAGAGGACCCTGCTGACCATAATAACTTACACTATACAGAAGAGAGAGAGAACGCTGCTGGCCATAAGAGCTTACAAGCTTACACTCTACAGATGAGAGCGAGGTCCCCACTGAGTATAAGAGCCTACACTCTACAGGAGAAAGAGAGGACCCTGCTGACCATAGATTAACTTACATATACTATATACAGGAAGAGAGGACCCGCTGACCGTAAGGACTTACACTTTACAGAGAGAGGACCCTGCTGACCATAAGAGCTTACACTCTACAGGAGAGAGGACCCCACAAACCATAAGAGCCTATACTCTACAGAAGAGAGAGAGGACCCCGCTGACCGTAAGGACTTACACTTTACACGAGAGAGGACCCTGCTGACCATAAGAGCTTACACTCTACAGGACAGAGAGACTTAGGGCAGAGACACACTTAGTGGCTCGCATGCATCTTGCATGAATCACCCGGCCTGGCCGTCAGCTCTCTGAAAGGAGCGTGGATCTGATTGTGTTTCTATGGAGCTCCAGGCTTCCGTTCAGAGAGGCAGGGTCGGGCCAGGTGAGTCATGCACGGTGGATGTGAGATACTCGCATGCAGCTCACATAATGTGTCTCTGCCCTCACCCAGTGACTCTGTAGATGGAGAACGACTGCCACACAACCTGTGCTCCACTGGGATCGCTAATCTGTGATGTTCTAGGTACTGACCACCGCTGCACAAGGTATGATAATCGCTAGATGTCATAGCTGGGCGGGGCATTATGGGGAGGTCATGCGACAACACAAAACAATGTTAGCCCCATCTCTGATGCTCCAAAATGTTTGAATCTACAAATTTCAGGAATTTTGACTTTTAATCAATCCTCCGCGATCAATCTGCTCATCTCTAATGGGCCCCTCTATCTGGGGTCCAGATAAATCAGACCTGTGGCATACATTATTATATAGCTCTTAGACCTGATGAATCTGGTGTACTCCTTTACAAATCATTCTTGAAAGTTTTCTTAAAATTAACTATCTTTACTGGACTTGTAAAATGATCATTTTAATATTGGGCAGCAATTATACATTATAATTAAACAACCAATGGGACATGGATTTGTAAAGTAAGTATACTCCGCCATCAGGTGGTAAAAATCAATTCCATGGTGTGTGCAGTCTTTATTGTGAAAATGGGTGACATCCACTTTACACTATGGGAGGATTTACAAAGCTTTTTTCAGCAATTTTCCAGCTATTAAAAAAGTATGATGTATAATAACTAAGGATAAGCAAAATGTACAAACATAAGGCAACGCAAGCACACATAAAACACACAAAAAATTCTGATCTATTCTTTGTTTGTTGATCCAGTAAATCCAAAATAAAAAAAAATAATAATCAGGAAAAAATGAGTGGGAGAACTACCGTGAGGGGTGCGCGGTACTCGTAATGAGTAGAACTGAAGTCAGTGGGAAGTTTTCCATTGACTTCCATTATACTCAGGTACTCGAGTTGCGCTTATCCGAGCATCCAACTGCTCATTAAGAATATGGAGCACTCACTCATCACTGATAAAAATGTCCTATGTTCTATCCCAGCACTGTGATGGACAATAAGCTAGTAGAAGACTACACAGGGACCACCGAGATAAAAACAGCAAAAAATCCCATAAAAATAGGGTCCGCACACCTTTAATAGTAATGAACATACAGGTGCACAAATATGTTACGTGGCAACTATCTGCTGAAATTCATGTCTGCACAATCAGACTGGATCCCCCTTGCATTCTGTTACATTCGTTTGCATAAAAGCTAAGGGAAGGATGATTTCCATGAAGACTGTTACAGACTTATCTCATTTTCTCTGCATTCGAGGTTTAAAACATGTTATCAAAAATTCACATCCCCCAAAGCCGACAATGCCGGCTGCCTGCAGCTCCATCTAAAGTGTGCAGGAGTAGCACGCGGTGTTAAATAGGACTGTTGACATCCTGTACACGGCTAAGTGAGAGCCACCGCTTATCATTACCCTACATCTAGACGTGGTGCCCCGCCATCTACTCCGAGGGCTAAAGTATCGCCGGCCTCAAACACGACCTCTCGCTGCATTTTTTAATATAAAGTGAGAACCTCCTCCAATTGCCCCCGCTAACACTCATTCTACAACAGCTTGTTCCTTCTTCTTTTTTATATCTTTCCCCCTCCATTCAGAGCTATACCCTCGGAAATTATGGTGCAAATTTTCTTTTCAACCAACTGGAAACACAAATGAGGCAGAAGCTCCGAGCTTGGAAGTGTGGCTTCATTCATAGTTCTTGGATTGTTCAGTTACGGACCCTATTCCGGGACCCTTGGGGGCTCCGTACTCTACTATAGTGTTGCCATCTCCATATTTTTCTATCTTTTAGTTAGCTCCCAATTCACTTTCATCCTCCTTCTTTTCTTTTAATTAAACTGACAACACTCCATTACAAAGTATGCAAGTGAAATTTTATATCTATAAATATATATATACCGTATAATGTATGCATATACTTTCTATATATGTATATATTTACATATAGATAGATAACGTTTTGCTTAAAAAGTTACATTTATATATACATATTTTTTCTCTATTATAGAATAATTACATTATATGTATATAGTGAATTTAATTTCATATTATATACAGTAGATGTATTTTTATATACATACATATATGTATATATATATATATCATATATATTAGCTGTTTTCTATTAAACATATACGTATTTGTTCTAATATATATATATGAAATTGAGAAGTATATAATCATTAAAACAGCAAAAATATATCTGTAATAGAAAAGATATACTATGTATGATAGTAAAAGAGAAATGTATTATGGTATTATATGAAATCAATATTGAAAGGCTTAGGTCATATATGTATATATACATAATATATATATATATATATATATATTAGAGAAGTATATATCTGTAAAACAGGAAAATATATCTGTAATTGAAAAAACATGTGTATGATGGTAAAGAATAAATATATTATGGAAAATCAATATTGAAATTAATAATATAATATATAATAATATATATAAAAATGACATATACATGTACATCGTGTGTGTGTGTGTCTGTAAATAACAGCTTAATACATTCTTTATCTTATCATATATGTATTTTTTTCTATTATATATATTTTTCCATTCTTTTTGTTAAATATATCTTTATTAAAGTTTTAAGTTTTAACATTTTTATATCATGTTTATAACATGTAAACCCAATTACAGTCTAGAAATTCCATATTTTTCCATTTTTATATTTCATATAATTTGTATCATATACCATATATATATATATATATATATATATATATAAACTTTGTAAGTAAAATCCACAAGCTTTACATAACCAGGAAAGCAAGAAAAGTTATCATAAGTAGTATAAGACGTCTAAAGCTTTGAGCAGATTTCTATTCCTGTGTAAGTTTCAAAACTCGTACAAAAGCACGCTATATATATATATACGGTATGTATTTTTCTTAAACATTGATATTCTCACATTGTGTGCAGGTGATATAATACAAATATTATGAATATTCTATATATACCTGAAATCCAGGATTTTCTGGTTTTACCCCCTTCCATTTTTCCTGTGAGAGTCGTTAAATAAAGCCGCCCGGTGAAATCCAAAAAGTGTCAAGAGAAAAAAAGTTTTCCGATACAAAAGAACAATGAAAAGTGTGGTAACTGTTCTCCACAAAGTAGAAGAAGGCAGGAGATCCCACGTGAGCTCCTTAAAGACACGTCTTTGGTCGTCGCCGGCTCCCTAGCACTTTCCCACTTGTGATGAAGCAGTTGCCCACAAGAAAGAAAACCCATTAGTGCTTTCTCTACTTCACCCGCAATGTCTTCATTATTTATATATGCCGGCACTGGTTTCCAGCAACTGAAGTTGAATCTAGCTGATGAAATATTCATCTCATCCCCCCGCTGTGCCATAATGCCTAAATGTACTCAAAGAACCTTAACTGTGCTGTTACACACCTGTGACCGGAACAGGGGATTTGCCAAGACGTACTCGCGCATGAGCCATTATTTAACATCACATTAATTAACGAGATCAATACATTTCTCCGTAGCAAAGGAAGAAAAGAAGCTTCTATCAGTGTAACAATAGGCGATGTATGACTGGACTCATGGAGACATTCATCACGGTGGTGTCAGAGAATTCTTAGTATTTATATAATTAGCGTCCATTATCCAGAACATCATTAGAAACTATTATTAATTTTTTTAATAGTCTAATTGGCCCGATCATTGGATCTTAGAATAAGACCTTCATAAATGTTGTCAAAGTGAAGGATTTACAGTGGGGAAAAGTTCTCCCACTTATAAAGATGAGGTCGGCCTGTAAATGACATCATAGGTGACCTCAACTAAGAGCGACAAAATGAGAAAACAAACCCTGAAAATCTCATTATCTGATTTGGAAAGAATTTTTTTTCAATTTTCGGTGAAAAAAAAGTATTTGGTCAATAACAAAAGTTCATCTCAATACTTTGTTCTATCTCCTTTTTTGGCAACGACAGAGGTGAAACGTTTTGTGTAAGCCTTCACATGGTTGGCACACACTGTTGCTGGTATGTTGGCCCATTCCTCCTTGCAGATCTCCTCTAGAGCAGTGATGTTTTGAGGCTGTCACTGGGCAACACAGACTTTCAATTCCCCAAGATTTTCTATAGGGTTTAGATCTGGAGACTGGCTAGGCCACTTCAAAACCTTGAAATGCTTCTTAAGAAGCCACTCCTTTGTTGTCCTGGCAGTGTTCTTGGGATCATTGTCATGCTGAAAGACCCATCTTCAATGCCCTTGCTGATGGAAGGAGGTTTGCACTCAAAATTTCACAATACATGGCCCCATTCATTCTTTCATTATACACAGATCAGTCATCCTGGTCCCTTGGCAGAGAAACAGCCCCAAAGCATGATGTTGCCGCCCCCATGCTTCACAGTAGGTATGGTGTTCTTTGGATGCAAATCGACATTCTTTCTCCTCCAAACACAACGAGTTGTGTTTCTACCAAACAGTTTTAGTTTGGTGTCATCTGACCATAAGACATTCTCCCAATACTCTTCTGGATCATCCAAATGCTCTCTAGAAAACTTCAGACAGGCCCGGACATGTAATGGCTTAAGCAGGGGGACCCGTCTGGCACTGTGGATCTGAGTCCCTGGCAGTGTACTGTGTAACTAGCGGTAGCCTGTGTTATGTTGGTCCCAGCTCTCTGCAGGTCATTCACTAGGTCTTCCCGTGGGGCTCTGGGACTTTTGCTCACCGTTCTTGAGATCATTTTGACCCCACGGGGTGAGATCTTGCGTGGAGCCCCAGATTGAGGGAGATTATCAGTGGTCCTGTATGTCTTGAATTTTCAAATTTTTGCTCCCACAGTTGATTTCTTCATACCACGCTGCTTGCCTATTACAGATTCAGTCTTCCCAGCCTGGTGCAGGGCTACAGTTTTGTTTCTGGTGTCCTTCGACAGCTCTTTGGTCTTCACCATAGTGGAGTTTGGAGTGTGATTGTTTGAGGTTGCGGCCAGGTGTCTTTTATACTGATAACAAGTTCAAACAGCTGCCAGTACTACTGGTAATGAGTGGAGGACAGAGGAGCCTCTTAAAGAAGCAGTTACAGTTCTGTGAGAGCCAGAAATCTTGCTTGTTTGTAGGTGACCAAATACTTATTTTCTACCAAAATTTGAAAAAAAAAATTATTTCCAAATCAGACAATGTGATCTTCAGGATTTGTTTTCTCATTTTGTCTACATAAAATGTCAATTACAAGCCTCTCTCATCATCTTTTTAAGTTGGAGAACTTGCACAATTGGTGACTGACTAAATACTTTTTCCCCCCCTTATTTGTATTTTTAAGCTTTTCTAATCCTCAGTGATCGGCAGTGATTACTTTTAGGGCTCGTGAAGATGTCCATATTTTCGATCCAAGTCAGTTTCAATGTTTTATTATTCTATGGGACTATGCAGGAGTCCAATTTTTTCTTCGGGCTTAGTCTGTCCAAGGAAAGAATTGCAGCATACTCGAGTTGCCACCATAAATTGGAGAGCACTTGGCTATGCAAGTCAATGGATCCATGGTAAAAAATAGAATGGAGAAGGAAACATTTTTTTCCATCTTCTCCACATCCAAGAAAATTGGATCACACTCTGGACACGCACTCTGGACACGCACTCTGGACACGCACTCTGGACACAAACTCTGGACACAAACTCTGGACACAAACTCTGGACACAAACTCTGGACACACACTAGACACACTCTGGACACACACTAGATACACACTAGACACACACTAGACACAATCTGGACACACTTTGGACACACTCTGGACACACTTTATCCCTCTCATAAACTTACAATCTATAAGGAAATCGGGGGGACGTGCTGTCATGTACGGTTTAACCATTGTTATAATAAATAAGGAGTTTTCATATAAAACTGCATCATCCGTCAATAGCCAGGATCTGTCACGTGTTGACTACTTTGCAGTCCACTTGTAATTAATGCTGCTGTAGTTTAATCAGAGTTAATTTCCTTTGGCACTTCCAGGGTAAATGCCTGAAAGCTGCTTAAGTCTATGGTGCGTGCGGCTCTGCTGGTGGAGGTGGAGGGGTGTGTCAGAGCTCTGATCTTCACTTCCTCAGCCTTTAAGTAGTTCCACTTCCCTCCACCAGATGTCACAGTTAGAGTTCAGTCTCTACTTAGACCCCGTTCAGTGTGGATGTGATGTGCTATGCTGCTGCTGTTCCCTTGCATAGGAGTTGCTGAGTTTTCCCGGTCTGTGGAGGTAGGGGCTCTTAGCCAAGGGAGGGTTGAGGAGCAAAGGGCAAAGGTGGCGGCCTAGACATCCTCACCTTCAGAGGTAACTCCAGGAACAGGGTGAGCCAGGAACCCCCAGTCAGGATCAGACTAGTTCCCCAGTTCAACTTTGCCCACCCATCTTATCATCCTGCCTCCTTATTCCCTAGTCGCTATACCAACCAGTGCAGTTACCATGAGATGTGGAGAGAGATGAATAGGACGGAGCAGATTCTGAGTAAAAATTAGACGGAGGAACAGGGGAGAATTAGATTAGTGAAGTGAGATGATAGTCTTGCTGAAAGAGATATGCTTAAAAATTTAGAAAGTAGGTATAAGTTAGATCATGTGGGGTAGTGCATTCCTGAAAATTGGCACAGCATGAGAGAAATCTTGAAGTTGGAAGTGGGAGGTTTCAATTAGGGAGGATGTTAGTTTTAGATTAGTTGCAGACCGGAGAGCATGTGTAGGATGTGTAGGACAGATGAGGGAGGACATTTAGGGCGATGCAGAACTGTGGAAGGCATTGTGGGAGAGAAAGAAATCTAAATAAGAGAAAAAGTGTGGCACTCCATCATGTAATGTGTAGAGGTGCAACTCTGAACACGACACATTGTAACAAACAGATAGGTGTGTCTCTTTCCTTGTTTAGATTATGGAGTCACACTTTCTGCCATTCACCTTTGCCCCACTAGCCACATGTTCTCTGTTAGCAGATTCCTACTTGTCCATTCAAAAAAAAGGTTTTTTTAATCGAAATAGAGGCTGTGACTGAAAGTGTAGATTCCAATTAGAGACACACCTCGACGTGGCTACCGAGCGGTTATGGATATGGCCATATTTATATGCTAAGTGTCTTATTTTTTCAAATCTTCTTAGCTATAATGTTGCTCTATATTCCTTTAAGTTCAAAATATCATGTCTTAGTATTTCAGAGTGCAGCTGTCTTTTTATTACAATATGTTGTGTTCAGCATTGCACCTGTTCACAGTACATGATGGAGTGCCACAGTTTTTTCTTGTTATGTGATATGATCAGACCATGTCCCTGTACAGTCAGTCACCTCCATTACACAGTACATAGCAGGGACACATATATAAGATTATCTCAGTACAGGAGATGTGGTATGATCAGACCATGTCCCTGTACAGTCAGTCACCTCCATTACACAGTACATAGGTGGGACACATATATAAGATTATTTCAGCAAAGGAGATGTGGTATGATCAGACCATGTCCCTGTACAGTCAGACACATCCATTACACAGTACATAGCAGGGACACATATATAAGATTATCTCAGTACAGGAGATGTGGTATGATCAGACCATGTCCCTGTACAGTCAGTCACCTCCATTACACAGTACATAGGGACACATATATAAGATTATCTCAGCACAGGAGATGTGGTATGATCAGACCATGTCCCTGTACGGTCAGACACATCCATTACACAGTACATAGCAGGGACACATATATAAGATTATCTCAGCACAGGAGATGTGGTATGATCAGACCATGGTCCCTGTATGGTCAGACACATCCATTACACAGCACATAGCAGGGACACATATATAAGATTATCTCAGCACAGGAGATGTGGTATGATCAGACCATGTCCCTGTACGGTCAGACACATCCATTACACAGTACATAGCAGGGACACATATATAAGATTATCTCAGCACAGGAGATGTGGTATGATCAGATCATGGTCCCTGTATGGTCAGACACATCCATTACACAGCACATAGCAGGGACACATATATAAGATTATCTCAGCACAGGAACATTTTATTAAACACCCAATTATGGAAATTATTATTATTCCAAGATCTACTGATTAAAATGAACTTTGCTTATTTGGAAAACCCCTCCAAGAGTCAACTCATGCCATAAATTGAGTAGTATGACGTGTAATGGTCCTTTAAATGGAAAAACTGTCATGAATTCTAGACAAAGGAAGACTCACAATGTTTTGTCTGGAGAATATGTCTGGGGAAATTGCCTATATATCTGTATACAGTGGCATACATTGCCTATTTATATCCACTGCACAATATGTACAGCGTGGTAAACCTTTCTTGTGGTTGCTACATGGAATACAGTCAGCCAAGACACAGCAGACAGTCAAAAGCCAAAGGCCACTATTTCAGACATCTAAGGGGTGAATGAAGCCCCATAGATATACTTTACGCATATGTTTCATTTCTAATGAGCTGTCATGTGTATATGTGGCGCCCCTCTGGCTAGGTGCCACAGAGAGGTATTACACTCTGACAATAAATGTGTTATCTCTGTAAGTTGTCGGCTTAGGGTTTAACCTGTGGAGTCTCAAGTTACACACACACACAGACTAGGCCACCTTAGTATAGGGGGACTGGTTATTTAGTAGTTCCCAAAAAGGGGTGGAGCCTAGGTCAGAGTAGTAAGAGTTGAGTGCAGTTACCTCAGACAGTGCTGGGAAGGCAGCCAGGAGGATGTCGCCTGACAGTACCGCAGACAGGAGGGATCCCCATCTTTAATAGGGGCCCAGGACAGAAGGGGATGGACCAGAACCTGTTGGAAGCCGGCTGGTACGTCCGGCGAAACAGCACGGGAAGCTAGGCGTCAGCAGTTTATCTCTGGCTGCAAACCGACGAGCTGCGGGCCCATCATCACCGGGTTGCCGTTAGCACCACAAAAGGCACTTCACCCCTCAGGACCTAAACCGGTTCAGGACACTATAGGTAACGGGCCGAATTCCGGTGACAGGAGAAGAGATAGGGAAACACTCCTGTCCGACCGGTAAGGAACAAACCTTACCTACTAGCTACAGACCGTGGGACTGGCGGGAGAGCTCTGCAAGGGTGGTAAATAGTGAGAAGAACATCTAGACCCCGAAAACTTGAGAAGGAACATCTGGAGACTCCATAAGGGAGTCCCTGAACCGGCAACAAACCCCGTTACACCAGACTGTACTGTTTCACCTTAACATCTGCCGTACCCAGTAAAGTGGAGTTAGAGTTGAACTGGTCTCTGTGATTCTTCTCGCGGTGCCCGGAGGGCTCCAACACATCAGCAGCACCTCATCAGAGGGGTAAGAACAACAACAACTACTCCCCTCATCCTCCTCCATCACCACTGCCCTGAGGTAAAAGCTCCACCTGTGGGGATCTGTACCACACTCTGCTGCACCCATCATCACCTCAGTGGCCGCCTTGCAGCGCCGGTACTCAAATTACCGGAAACCACAGGTGGCGTCACGTACCCCTGTAAGTATTCCCTCCTCCCCACCATCTAACAAATGACAGCCAGGGCACGGAACCGGGAACCCGACCACGCGTGACTTCCCCAGTTAACACCATCAAACCCAGGCCCGTATCAGAGTACCCCTAGCCCTGGGCTTATTATTTTCTGGCATCACGAACAGGATATGAACCAGCCAGGTAATACCAGGTAAAGCCCTGGGCTTATCATATACGGGAGGAATAGCCCTTTTTTATATGACTTATCTATAGAATTATTACTAGTTTTACCACCTGTTTACTCTATCTTTAATTTTCAGTCGTCTCTGAGCTGGTGGAAGAAGACTAACTGCTATGATGTCTCCCATACACAACACAAAAGGATAAAGAATGGAGGATATTATACAACAGTACTGAACAGTGTAGATGTGATTCCAACTCTGAGGTGAGATAAAAACTTACTGGAAAGCACCAACAGCCTATCCATATTCATACCTCCTTGTCTCTCAGCCTGATCATCCCTCCTCCCTGCTCTGAGCCATAGAGAGTGGCCCCTTTATAATCCCCCTCTATGATGTCCAAAATACCAATATAGGGCACAAAGAAATGATAGAAAGAAATTGTCTATTCAAACAGTAATGGTGGGATGGTGGGGTCCTCCGGCTTCAGGGACCCCCAGGGAGAGTTACATCAATATAGTGTTTTTTTGTGACAGGGACATTTGTTACATACAAACCCAATGGGGAATTTGCACTGAAAAGACGAGAATGTAGGACATTAATTTTAGCTAAATTCCAGATTACAGAATGATTTATTAGGATGCATTGCATTAGATTTTTAACAACACTTTGCATCTTCCCTCGGAAGAAAAAAAAAAAAAAAAATCGGGAAAATCAATAAGTCTTCTGTGCTAACTAGAATATAGATTTCTAATTAAATCCATACGAGTTTTAATAGATAAATGATTAAAGCTGAAAACCATTTTCACTTTTTGCCTCTTTCAATAGGTGAGTTCATTTACATCAATTACTCTGCAGGGCTGAGCGCGATGCTGCACCGCCGAGAGGGAAGATCTGCCGCCGGGAGACCGGATTACCCGAGAATACAGCACAACATACATTATAATACAAGGACAAGTTTTGTTTCCATGAAAACTCATCTATCTTAAATGTTTTATTAATTATCCAAGTCAAATTCATCTTTACAGCGACGTATTCAGCTCCCGTCCCTTCGATCAATGATCCCTTTACAATCCATTCCTATAAACTATAAATCTAGGATATAGTTGGAGTGTGCGGCTCTTCTTACTGCATTTAAGTTGGATTTTTGGGTATGTGCGCAGAGAGGTTTTTAATAAAAAAAACACCTAAAAACAGCTGAAAATTGACTTAAAGGGGTTGTCCACTACTAGGACATCGCCCTCTGATTCTACAGGAAAAATAACAAGAGCCTGTACTCACCTCCTGCGCAGCCGCCATTCCAACGGTGTCGATAATAGCAGTTCGGAGATTACCAGTAAAGAAGGTTTACAATAGAAATTAATAGAGTCTTTTAAAGGGGTTGTTCAGTACTAGGACAACCCCTTCTGGTTACACGTCTCTCCCAGGTAAAATATTAGACCCTAGTACTCCCTTCCATGCTGGCATGGTTCCAGAGGTGGCAGTAATCACAGTTCGGGGCTCATGTGACGTCACGCACGCCCTGCGTCCAATCACCGCCGCTTTTCTCTCCCGCCTTTAGACCAAATAGGTGATCAGCAGTAAGTGAGTGGCAGCCACCGCGCCACTTCCTGTTGATTAACTTGTGTGATGTCACAATGTCACATGAGCCACGAACCGCGACAGTGCTGGAATGACGGCAGCATGGGAGTGGAGTACAGGGTTTAATATTTTACCTGGGGATATATGTAGAAACAGAAGACATTGTCCTGATAGTGGACAACCCCTTTAATAGACTCTTTCTATTTATTTCTATTGCAAACCCATTTTACTGGTCAAATGTTTGGCCTTTTGAAAGCTTTTGTTGTCCACTTCCAGGTTTTGAAAAACGCCTGGTGGGAAAAAGAAAGTGGATGGAATCGGCTCCGAACCAAGCAGTGTGCAATCAAAAGGCCGCCAAAGAAAGCCCTCTACAGGGCAAAAAAACTACAAAAACTTTCAAAACTGCTCTGAGAACTAAAAAGGTTTTCCAAAAATTCCCCAAAGAAGGATTGTTCTCTCATGTGATTCCTGCTAGAGGATTTGTTGGGTTTCATCATCTCAAATAAAATTCCCTGTGCACATACCCTAAACGGCACATGGTTTCTAAACAGGATCACACTAAATTTAAAGGAGTTTTCCCACGATCAAAGTTAATTTTAATCAATAGATCATGGAATTATAACAATTTCCTCAATTGAATGTTAAAAAAAATGTTCCTATGCTGAGATATCTTAATACCGTATGTGTCCCTGCTATGTACGTGTAATGGATGTGTCTGACCATACAGGGACATGGTCTGACCATACCACATCTCCTGTGCTGAGATAATCTTATATATGTGTCCCTGCTATGTGCTGTGTAATGGATGTGTCTGACCATACAGGGACATGGTCTGACCATACCACATCTCCTGTGCTGAGATAATCTTATATATGTGTCCCTGCTATGTACTGTGTAATGGATGTGTCTGGCCATACAGGGACATGGTCTGATCATACCACATCTCCTGTGCTGAGATAATCTTATATATGTGTCCCTGCTATGTACTGTGTAATGGATGTGTCTGACCGTACAGGGACATGGTCCTGATCATACCACATCTCCTGTGCTGAGATAATCTTATATTGTGTCCCTGCTATGTACTGTGTAATGGATGTGTCCGACCGTAAGGACATGGTCTGATCATACCACATCTCCTGTGCTGAGATAATCTTATATATGTGTCCCTGCTATGTATTGTGTAATGGATGTGTCTGACCGTACAGGGACATGGTCTGATCATACCACATCTCCTGTGCTGAGATAATTTATATATGTGTCCCTGCTATATACTGTGTAATTAATGTGTCCGACCGTACAGGGACAATGGTCTGATCATACCACATCTCCTGGCAGGGAGGAAGTAAAGGAGTATACAGACAATATAGACTATGGCTAGGTCACACTTGGGAGCCTGCATCCAGTAACTGGATGCATTACTGGATCAAGTTTTTCCCCTTGTCTGTTTGGAGGCATTTTTACCGATCAGGTACTGATCAGGTTCCCAGAGGGTCCCATGTTAAAAAACTGATCAGGTTTTGCTAAAAGGCCAAAAAATGTTGCAGACACTATTAAAACCTAACTCAAAAACTGGATCCAGTAGACAGATTGCACTTTGGCAAACAATTGTTAACATTGGAGTCTATGGGTCAGGTACCTGATCAGGTTTTCAGGATGAAAAACTGGATCCAGTAACTGGATTGCAAACGCAAGTGTGACCTAGCCTATGATTACCTGTAGATAAAGCCCCTGCATATGCATTACAGTATTTTTCTCTGACCTCGGCAAGGTAGAAAGAAGTATGCCTGCTAGGCGCACGATGGGGGACAGTGTGTGGATGATGTAGGACCAGGGGTGCAGGTGCAGGGGCTGCAATCGCACCTGGGCCCTGGAGCCTAGAGGAGCCCCAAAAGTCCCTTTGGCCTATAGAAAAAGACTATTGCTATTCAGTATCAGGACCATGAGCTTCAAGTTACCCCACCATGTAGGACACCATCTGCATGGAGCAAAGGAGGAGGATGGCAATCACAAGCAGAGAGCAGGCACTGGATAAAGACCAGCGACACCCGTTGGACCGGACTGCCCCGTGTGTGAGTATAATAAAAGTTCTTCTTTGTCCCTTGTATGGGGAATTAGAGATATTCATACATCATATTAGAATGCTGTAAACAAGGGCTTAAAGGTCCTGGCTGAATATTATCTGGTGAAAAACCTGGTGACAGGTTTCCTTTAATTTTTATTTCTTCTGTTTTTCCAAAATCCATAACTTTGTTTTTGTCATCATAGTGCTTTTTACACACTAATGGTACCTTTACACGCCGCTACTGGATGGTGGCAACAACCGGGTACTTCACGTGCACGAGCACGCACAAACGGTTGCAAACGGTAATCGCACCACCTTTACACGCCGCAACAAGGTGCACTACAGTAGGTTACATCTATCTCTAGATACACCACCGGGTGTCTCAAGTTACCTTCTGCAGAGCACCTTACCTCATTTACACACCGCTACAACAAGCTAATATGGGCGGACCTGGTGCAGCAGGGACAACACATAGGCGTGCCACAATTGTGGATTACGAGACGTCCGTACGCTGATAGGACAATGCAATAACATCATGATTGGCCAGGCAGCGCAGGAGGCTGACTAACACATGACGCTCGAGCAATTGTGTAGTGTGACTGGTCAGCTCCTTAAATATTCCGCCCTATGCAGCAACAACCAATCGTAACGCAGGAGCTTCCTCCAATGATCGTTGAAGGGGGTGGTTTCCCGGAGGCTGTGTCACGCCCCAGGTACATACCAGGTACATAGCATGGTGTAGAAACAACCCTACTGTTCCTTCTTTACACGCCGATACAGGTCGCTACAATCGCCTGGGTAACCACCTGTTTTAGGGCAGTGCTCGGAAACAGGTGCCGCTACTGGCGGGTGGCTACAACCGTCTTCACACGCCGCTACCACGGGTTGAATTAGCGGTGCAAGATACATTTCTCTCATGTACCCGGTTGTTGCCACCATCCAGTAGCGGCGTGTAAAGGTACCATAAGGCTGCTTTAACATTACGATTTTCGGTCATCCGATTTTATCCGTTTCAAAACGGATACAATCGGATCCCATGTTCCTCTATGGGAATCGGATCGGATCGGATGTGCCACTATTGGCATCTGATTTTGGCACGATCCGATCTGATTTAATTACGGGCACAAAATCGCAGCCTGCCACGATTTTGTGTCCGTGACTCACATTGGACAGCATCGGATCACTGCAAATCCGAGGCTGATCCGAGTGCCCACAACATGGGAGCCTATGGACATCGGATCCGAGTTCACCTCGGATCCGATGTCGGCTCCGTATTCCCTGCCTCTCTCTGTCTCTCCCTGCTGCTGCCTCCTCCATCTTCCTCCCTCTGCTATTCTGTTCTCTCTCTCAGCTATTCTATTCTGTACCCCCCGCTATTCTATTCTGTCCTCCCCGCTATTCTATTCTGTCCCCCCCGCTATTCTATTCTGTCCCAATGCTATTCTATTCTGTCCCCCCGCTATTCTATCCTGATCTAATCCCTATCCTGTCTCCTCTTGTCTTCCCTGTGTGTAAAAAAAAAAAAGAAAAACTCCTCCCGGAGGATACATCACCTGTCACCATCAGGACTGAAGAGCCTGTGATGATGTCAGAGAGCCGGTCAGCTGATGGGTCATGTGACCGGATCTGTGACATCATCATAGGTCCTTCAGCCCTGATGGTGTTGCATCGTGGGAGCCGGTGACAGGTGATGTATGCTCTGGGAGGAGTTTTGGGTTTTTTTTGTTTGTTTTTTACACACAGGGAAGACAAGAGGGGACAGGATAGGGATTAGCTGAGAATAGAATAGCGGGGGGACAGAATAGAATAGCGGGGGGACAGAAAAGAATAGTAGGGAGACAGTATAGAATAGCAGGGGGAATAAGATGAAGGAGGCAGGAGCAGGGAGAGACAGAGGTCCGCAGGATCCACACACATCCTGCTATTTTCCATCTGATTGCAGGGATCCGTGTGGATCCGTGCCTGTCCGTGGGATCCTCCTTCAAAGTCGGATCCCACGGACAGGCACTAAATCGTTATGTGAAAGCAGCTGTAGATTATAATGGTAATGTTTTAGGGTATATATAATGTTTTGATTTCTGGCATTACAATTTTTATTACAACATTTACCTTATGGTATAAATTATTTTCTATTTTAATGGACTGGACTTTTATGGACATGACAGAGTCCCATGAAGCCCAACCTGGAGCTGGGCTCCACAGGAGCACCAAACCCTCACTAACTTCAAAGCAGCACTCACCGCCGCAAAACAAGTCTTCTTCTCTTCTCTAATAACCGCCCTGGCCCACAACCTGAAACAACTATTCAAAACTTTCAACTCTCTACTCCACCCCCCTGCACCTCCTCCCTCTCCCCTCATCTCTGCCGACAATTTTGCCGCCTTCTTCAAACAGAAGATCAACAAAATGAGAGAAAGGTTTGACCCACTGTCCCCTCGGCCCTCCCCCATTACCGTCCAACCCTCCTCGTCCAAAGGAAGCTTCTGCGCCCTCGACCCACTCCCCTCCGACCTAATCCCAAACCTCGCCACAGTCCTCATCCCTGCCTTAACCCATCTCTTCAACTTATCATTCACCACCAGCGTCTTCCCCTCATCCTTTAAACACGTCTTGATCACACCCATCCTCAAAAACCCTCCCTCGACCCAGCATCTATCTCTAACTATTGCCCCATATCTCTTCTCCCCTTCGCCTCAAAACTAGTTGAACAACACGTCCATTCTGAACTGTCCTCCCACCTCTCTTCCTGCTTTCTCTTTGACTGCCTACAATCTGGTTTCCGATCCCACCACTCCACTGAAACAGCCCTAACCAAAGTCACCAACGACCTTCTGACCACTAAGAGAAAGCAACACTACTTCGTCCTCCTGCTTGACCTATCCGCTGCGACATCGTTGACCATTTCCTCCTACTTCAGATTCTGGAATCTCTTGGCATCACTGACCTAGCCCTCTCCTGGATCTCCTCATACCTAACGGACCGGACTTTCAGTGTCACCCACTCCCACACCTCCTCTTTGCACTACCCTCTATCTGTCGGTGTCCCCCAAGGCTCGGTTCTGGGACCACTACTCTTTTCCATCTACACCCTCGGCCTAGGACAACTCATCGAGTCCCATGGCCTATAGTACCACCTCTATGCCGAAGACACCCAGATCTATCTGTCTGGACCCGACATCACCTCCCTACTATCTAAAATCCCACAATGTATGTCCACTATCTCATCCTTCTTCTCTGCTCGCTTCCTCAAATTGACCATGGACAAAACAGAGTTCATCGTCTTCCACCCAAGTCACTTTACCCCACTAGACCTGTCCTTCACTGTCAACGACTGCTCACTCACTCCAGTCCTCCATGCCAAGTGCCTCGGGGGTAATCCCAGATTTTTCCCTCTTCTTCAAGCCTCACATCAAAGCCCTTGTCACCTCCTGCCGACTCCAGCTCAAAACCATTTCCACATTTTCCTTGACCACAACACTGCTAAAACACTTGTCCACGCTCTCATCATCTCCCGCCTTGACTACTGCAACCTCCTGCTCATGGCCTCTGCTGTCCGACTAATCCACCTGTATCCCCGCTACTCCTCCGTCTTGACTCTGCCAAGCCCTTCATTGGCTCCCCACTTCTCAGAGATCCCGTTTCAAAATCCTAACCATGACATAGAAAGCCATCCACAACCTGTCCCCTCCATACATCTCTGACATGGTGTCCCGACACCTACCCTCATGCAACCTGCGATCCTCCCAAGAACTCCTTCTCTACTCCCCTCTCATTTCCTTTTCTCACAAGCGCATACAACATTTCTCACTTGCATCCGCTATACTCTGGAACTCCCTCCCCCAACACATCAGACACTCACCTACCCTGGGAACCTTCAAAAGAAACTTGAAGACCCACCTCTTCCGACAAGCCTACAATCTACAATCAGACCCGGTCCACAGCACTGTTCCACGCTTGGCACTTCCCCCCTCCTACTGTATCCCCACCCGTCCCTCGTAGACTGTGAGCCCTGGCGGACAGGGTCCTCTCCCTCCTGTATCTGCACGATTTGATTGTCCATACATGTATTACTTGTACTCTGTTTGCTCTGTTCATATGTAAAGCGCCATGGAATCTAATGGCGCTATATAAATAAATAAATAATAATAATATTAATAATATTGTCATAATGGGGAGATTTGGCTGGCCCCTGTGACATCTGTCTGAGGCTACAAGCAAAAAAGGCTATCTCGGACAAACTAACCACAAGCCGCTCCATTAGGCAGAACCCCGAGAAATCCTGACCCCCTTTAAGTCCCATACAGGGATCTGGATTTACAACAGGTCCAGGAGATTGCTGACTATGGAAAAGCTGCAGTCCAGAGACAGGAAAGTCACCAAGCAGGGTCAAAGGCGGGAGGTCAGAAACAGGACAAAAATCAGGTATCTGTTAGAGTAGTCGGGAGAGGTCAAATTTAAGATGACAGTAAGAAACAAAATCGTGAGGCAGAAGAAGAGTTCAAATACAGGCCGAATTAACACAGGAAAACAGTAATACAAGACAGGAAACTAGTCAGGGGAACTAAAAGCTATTTCTGGCAGCTTCCTGCAAGAGGCTGAAGGTAGTAATAGGGTGTAATGCTTTCCTATAGGCTGAAGTTTAGGAGTTAATGACTTCAGATGGACAGTGCATACACATGCACTTTGTCAGACTGTGAAGCACTGCAGGTCCCAGCCTCTCTAACCTTAGTGGATGGAGGGAGCCTGTTCTGACTTATCTATCACCTGCACCATCTACAGGGTGACTGGTGACAGAAGCAGATGTTGCAGGAGCAGGCTCTGGTGGGAGTGTGACAAGCCCTAGCTGAATGTCAATTACTAGCACAATCATGTCAAAGAGGGTGGCAAAGATGGTCCCCCACTAAATGTTGCTGATAGAGGTTGAAAAGACATTTTGTGACTTAGAGTAGTAATCAGCACCTGAGCATTATGAACCTGGCTCAGCTCCTTAGCCAGCTATATACACCACCTCTGCTCATAAAATATACGGTAAGACATAATGGCAGAAAGTTTAAAGGGTGGTTTCTGATATGAAAAACACTGTTAAACCAGTACTAGGTTAACGGATCACTCCAGTGCTTAGACCGCGAGGGGCAGTGCTTGGACCGCGGAGGCAGTGCTTGGACCGTTGAGTAGTGCTTGAACCGCGGAGGCAGTGCTTGGACCGTTGAGGTAGTGCTTGAACCGCGGAGGCAGTGCTTGGCAACAATATTTGCTCTTTGGTTCTTTTTTTAATCATTGTGTCATGCCTACCCCTCAAGTCCTGCACAAGACACCAAGGGGAGATTATCAAAACTAGGACAAATTAAATTTGGCGATTGTACATAGACAATACACTGTACACTTATGTGAGTCCATAACCTATGTGCAATCTTCATAACTGCCCCAACTAACATTTATGAATCCTATGTAGCTGATTATATTTTATGAAGTATATAACATAATGAAAATAATAATTGAGGAGCTCCTAAGTCACATCATTATTTAATCATGTCCCCCGGTGAGCAGGGAGTATATTACCTATACCCTAATTGATCAATGTTTCACGGTTATCTACAAAATCAATTACCGGCAGATACAAGTGAAATGTAAGTATCCTAATTATAATAAATAAATGTGACAAGACCATAAATCACAAGGAAGTCATAAGAGAATACAGTACAGTATAGCCCCAGAACATATACAGGATATTATTAGCAAAAAAGAAGAAAGTAATTTGTTATTAATCTCATCAAAAAGTGGCAGAAATGCCAAACCTGGTCAGAATTATTGTATCCATAGTTTGGCTGCAAAACGTTTATCCATCCATCCATCTCTATCTGTCTATCTTTCACACATCTTTATCATATATATATATATATATATATATATATATATATATATATATATTATATATATATATATATATTATATATATATATATACGATCAATTTATCTATGTTATCAATCTATTGATCTACCTATCATATACCTATTTTATATCCCTTCCACTTCTATACATCTATGGTAATTTCTCTTTTTTCGCCAACCTCACACTGCACCAAGATACATGGAAACAAAGAATGTGAGAGTTCTGACCTGCATTATTGCTGTATCGACTATACTTATAAAATTGTTATGACTGGTGGGCACATACAAATTGGCCAACTTGTACACTAAGTATCTCAATGTTATCAGTATAGTGAACATAGCAGTAAAGCAGCATACAATTCATTGTCTGTGCACATCTTGGCGCACACTGTGTGCACCTACATTTGTCTGTATGTATCTATCTCTCCATCCATCTTCATTCTTTGCACCTCTTTTTAGTGGTGATCACTCTACTGTTGTAAGGCGGCCGTCACACGCACAGATATCTCTAGCGATATTGTAAGCGATCACGTGCACGCGCGATCGCTTACAATATCGCTCACATCGCTGGTGAGATGTCACACAGACAGACTCACCAGCGATGCGGAGCCGCGATCTCGCTCGTTACTATGGTACACATCGGGTTACTAGGGCCGCGCGTCGCTTAGTTACCCGACGTGTACCATAGTTACCATCTCCCAGCATAGGCTCTGCGCTGGGAGATCGTTCATCGTGGTGTTATACACCATGATGAAGGAGATCGTGAAATCGCTCATCGCTAGATCTGAGAACCGGACCTCAGATCAGCGATGTCACGATCAAGCGATTTAACATCGTAAATCGCTTGATTACATGCAACGATTTCTTGCCCGATATCGCTTAAGCGATCAAAAGGAGATCGCTTAAACGATATCGGGCAAGAAATCGTTCCGTGTGACGGCCGCCTAACATATACAAAGATTGGACACAACATTGAAGCTACAGACATAGGAAATGGCTACAGAAATCAAGCAGCAAGCCTGTTAGAGTGGCTTCACATTAGCGTTCCCCTCCGCAGCGTTCTGCAGAGGGGATCCGCAATGTGAACGCAGCACCCAAGCCCCTATGTTTAGAATGGGAGCGCACGGTGCTGGGCTTGACTGCGCAAGACCGTGCGCACCCATTCACTGCCATATGTGATGTGCGCAGGCGGATGCCTGCGTACAGATCACACACTCTCGCCCGCACCAGGACGCAACATGTTGCACAGATCACATATGGCAGTGAATGGGTGCGCACGGTCATGCGCAGTCAAGCCCAGCACCGTGCGCTCCCATTCTAAACATAGGGGCTTGCGGTGCTGCGTTCACATTGCGGATCCCTCTGCAGAACGCTGCGGAGGGGAACGCTAATGTGAAGCCACCCTTAGTTCTTGAAGTTTATATGTTGGATGTAATGCTAGGGTAATGGTGAAATGGCTGGACTTTCAGCCATTAAGCCAGTCACACTTTGCGCTAGTCGTCACGCTACCATGCACCCTTAGGCGTCGGGGTAATTTTCACCCCTCTTCACATCCTGGAATGGGAGACTTTGGCAGAGCAAATAGCCAGGTGGCAAATAGCGTGGTGGCTGGTGACCGGCTACACAGGCCACAGCCAGGTCAAGCACACAAGTGAACTAAAAGAACCAGTGCAAAACCAAGAAAGGAAAGCTAAGGACAAAGCCCGACCAACCAGTCAGAGCACAGGAGCAAATCAAGATAAGCACACAAACAACTAACCTTACTACCCAAACACAACTGAAATAATCAGCACTACGCAGAGGATATGGCGGGTTTATCAGCGATCACCTGACATAGTTGAGGCAATGCCTAATCTCCACCCTCAGTCTAGAGATGCAGAGAAGGGAGTGAGCCAGGTGGAATGGAAGAACCTCTCACTTGGTTGATCCAGCGGACACAGAGTTCCATATCCGCTGGCAGCAGCTAATACCAGGGGACTCGAAGCTTCGGGGCCCCTGAACATCATAATCACTGGGAGCAATGGCATCTCGTCTCCCAGCAACACCAGAAGTAAATCTCCTAGAGCACAATACACAGCCAGAGTGAGCACCTGCACTAGCTCAGCCCCCCAGAGGCAACACGTTCCCCCTTATGGCCAGTGAGGGGGTGAAGGGTGACCTGACAGAGAGCCGAAGTGTGTCCACAAGTGCAACAGGCTCGCTCGGGCATAGAACCGCCAGACCAAAACGTGGGAATAATGGGACATGTGGTGAAACTGGACTGAAAGGATCAGAGCATCTCCTAAATGGCCATTTCTTGATGTTAATACCTAGTAAAAGTGGTCCAAGGAAAGATGACCGGCATACCGGTCACATAGTCATAAGTGTCCATAGTCATAAGCACCGTCTGTTCCGATCAAGCAGAAAAGCTCCTTTAGTCATAATTGCTACAGAATGAATGGAGGAAACCTTCAGAGACTTTGTGGAGTCTGGAAGGGAAATAACTATTTTTGTGGCACAGAGGAACCTGCACAATATTATTCGGCAGGTGACTATCGTTATTGCATATCATGTATCTAAATCTTATGATGACATTTTAGATATTTGCTTGGTGAAAGGAAGAATCTTGGAGTCAACCATTGTCTATCAGTGTCTCCCAACGGTAATAAAAATGAGCCAAGATATGGCGCATGCTCCATACTGAAACAATACTATGCATAATGGTGGCACATTGACATCCAGCTTAAACCAAGTAACTTGAGCACTTAAAAGGACTATTTTCATCTGCAGGATAGAAAATAAGTATCTAACAGATGTTGGTCCTGCACTTATCTGGAGAGGTGGATGCGCATGTACTACGCTCAATTGACTTCTATTGTACTGAAGACAATTATCTGAGCAAGTAGGCCTGGCTGTTTTAGGAACTCCCGAAGAAGTCAATGGCGAACACAGCACAAGTACAACCACTAGTCATTAGCAAGTACTACCATGCTTGGGGGTTCGGTACTTGTAACAAGGAGATGGATGCTCGGATGGGCTCATCTCAAGTACCCGAGTATAATGTAAGTTAATGGAGAACTCGAGAAGTCTATGGAGTACTCAGATACTCAAGTTGTGCCCATCCAATCATCCAACTGCTCGTTTCGAGTACCGAGCACCGGAGCATGGAAGTGCTCGCTCATCAATAACAACCACTTCCCCAGTGACTTCATGATTAGAAAGCACCCCATAGGAATCTGCTTGATAGCGGAAATAAACATTTGCCATATTCATACACTGAAATCATGGTAAAAGTCATGCATACATGTGAAACATGCATTAATGTAAGATTAATCCAGTATAACATAGTTGGAAACATATTATTAGTGGTGGAATAATACAGAAAAATAAGATAAGAAATCATGCTAACCACTTTATCCTCCTGCAGCGATATACGGGAAAGACAGCACAGAGAAAGAAAAGAATAAGAGGGAAGAAAACAGTGTTATGTTCAGTAGTATAGTTACACAGTTGTACAGGTAAGACAGAGTAAATATAGCAAAATGACATATACATGTAAGGGCCACGTCACACACACAGATAATTGTGCAGATATTGTTGGCAGATCTCTGGTTGCAGTGAAATCATGGACACATTGTTACATTTTGTTGCTGTGTACAAATGTAACAATGTGTCCATGATTTCACTGCAACCAGAGATCTGCGAACAATATCTGCACAGATATCTGTGTGTGTGACGTGGCCCTAAGAATAGGAAACATTAGACAAGTAATGGTAGAAGAACAGGGGCGTAACAACAATAGGTGCTGGATTTGCAATCGCACCAAGTCCTCTTGGTCTATAGAAAAAGACTAATGCTTTTAAAGATTTGCAATAATTGGGGGCCCCGTTGGAGTTATTGCATCAGGCCCCAATAGCTTCAAGTTAAGGCACTGTAGAAGAACATAAGTTATTACCGATTTGCAAATATATAGTCAGGAGCATAAAGATTAGGCAAAGTTATACCCAACAGACAAAATTATTCTGGCTCATCTACCATTAAGGAGTCCGACCATCATGACCACCACCGATTGATATCGGAGTTGTTTGCTTTTTTTCATCTGCTCCACTAGCTTATTGACAATGACAATTAATACCCATTTTTAATATCATTTTATACATCTCTCCCTTGTAACTCTACCTAAACTGCATCGTCTAAAGCAGGGTTGGGGAACCTCAGGCCCCAGGGCCGAATGCGGCCCTCGATGACATTTTTGCAGCCTTCGGGCACATTCCTGGGGACCGCAGTGCTCAGACTGGCAGACATGCTTTGCTGAGTGCTAGCCCTTCAAATCCAGCTCTCCTGTGATCTCTATGCCCCAGCCTCAGCCTCCCCAGTGAGGTATATGCTCCCAGCCTCTCCTCTGATGTCTATGGCCCTAGCAAACCTGGAAAATCAGCTGAGAAGCAACATGACCACTATCACCTAACATCACAGCCACGCCAAAGAGAAGCAGCTCAAGCCACTACAGTAGGGGGAGGTGATTGTTTAACCAAATATATTGGGTAATTTTCAACTTGATACCGAAGGATGGTAGAAATTTCCTAATGGTCCTCGGCAGAAAAAGGGTTCCCCGCCCCTGGTCTAAAGGGAGTCTACAGTAGTCAGAAATTGATCTCCTTTCTTATCACAGACTCTTTTTCTCACTCTGGCTTTTACACTACAGTCCAAATTATTCATAGTATGTGCAATGGGTAACAGAAGCTACTCAGAAGCTCATGAGGGAGTCGGAGCATGGGCAGAGAACACAACCAGTGGCGTACCTACCGCGGTCGCAGGGGTCGCGGCTGCGACCGGGCCCGCCCCCGGGGGGGGCCCGCGCCCCCCCCGGGGGGCCCCGCACCCCCCCGGGTGGCCCCGTGACCCCGTGACCCGTCCTGACAGCCGGCCGCTGCGACCGCGATATCCCAGGCCGGGGAGGAGGGAGGACGGGAAGTGAGAAAGCTCACTTCCTGCTGCTGTGCCCGCCCCTCCTCTCCTCCTCACTGCGGACCGCGGCGGGACAGTGGTGAGTGTGACTAGCAGGCAGCAGCACTGCAGCAGACAAAACCGCTCTGTGTCTCGGCCGCGGCTGAAGGAAGGCCTGAACACCGGCTCCGGTACCGGGAGGAGGTCATCATGTCCCTGCACTAACCCTGTCCATACAGGTGAGCGGACAGACTGACGTCATCACTGCTGGGGGAAAATGTCCTCGCCCTGCAATGTAATAAACAGCAGGAAACAGGGAATAGGCTGCAGTGACCGGCGATCACCGGGGAGGAGACCAGGGAGAGACCGGGGGCAGCAGCATGGTGATCAGGGGCAGTACGGTGAGACTGAGAGCTGGCGCCAATGTGTAGTGTGTACAGTGTGTGATGTGTACAGTGTGATGTGTATAGTGTGTACAGTGTGTAGTGTGTACAGTGTGGTGTGTAATGTACAGTGTGATGTGTGTAGTGTGTACAGTGTGTAGTGTGTACAGTGTGTAGTGTGATGTGTGTACAGTGTGATGTGTGTAGTGTGCACAGTGTGATGTGTGTAGTGTGTACAGTGTAGTGTGATGTGTATAGTGTGTAGTGTGTACAGTGTGTAGTGTGATGTGTGTACAGTGTGTAGTGTGATGTGTGTAGTGTGTACAGTGTGATGTGTAGTATGTACAGTGTAGTGTGATGTGAGTACAGTTTGTAGTGTGATGTGAGTACAGTGTGTAGTGTGTACAGTGTGATGTGTGTGTGTAGTGTGTACAGTGTAGTGTGATGTGTGTAGTGTGTACAGTGTGATGTGTGTAGTGTGTACAGTGTAGTGTGATGTGTGTACAGTGTGTGTATGTAGTGTGTACAATGTGTGTAGTGTGTACAATGTGATGTGTGTAGTGTGATGTGTGTAGTGGTGTGATGTGTGTACAGTGTGATGTGTGTAGTGTGTGTACAGCGTGATGTGTGTAGTGTGATGTGTGTAGTGTGTGTACAGTGTAGTGTGTGATGTAATATGTGTACAGTGTGATGTGTGTAGTGTGTACAGTGTAGTGTGATGTGTGTACAGTGTGTAGTGTGATGTGTACAGTGTGTAGTGTGTACAGTGTGAGTAGTGTGTACAGTGTAGTGTACAGTGTGATGTGTGTAGTGTGTACAGTGTGTAATGTGTACAGTGTGATGTGTGTACAGTGTGATGTGTGTGATGTGTGTAGTGTACAGTGTGATGTGTGTAGTGTGTACAGTGTGTGGTGTGTACAGTGTGATGTGTGTACTGTGTGATGTGTGTACAGTGTGTGTAGTGTGTACAGTGTAGTGTGTGATGTGAACAGTGTGATGTGTGTAGTGTATGTGTGTAATTTGTGTACAGTGTGATGTGTGTAGTGTGTACAGTGTGTAGCGTGCACAGCAGTGGCGTACCTACCGCGGTCGCAGGGGTCGCGGCTGCGACCGGGCCCGCCCCCAGGGGGGGGCCCGCGCCCCCCTGGGGGGCCCCGCACCCCCCCGGGTGGCCCCGTGACCCCGTGACCTGTCCTGACAGCCGGCCGCTGTCAATACCTATATTGATTAAATATTACACTATAAAACATTACAACAATACTATAGCGTGCTAAATGAATAGAGAAATTGTGAATTTGAGTTGATAATATTTTGGTATGGGGGGGGGCCCCATTTGAAACTTCGCACCGGGGCCCCTAAGTTTGTAGTTACGCCACTGAACACAACGGTACAGGTACAGGAACATCAAGAAGAGACCCATATATATATAAACGTTAACAAGTTACAACAAGGCAGCAATGTAAGTCATGTCCTCCTCCACCACCAATCTTCCGAACTGGGTGAATTGGGTGCAATTCATCAAGACTAGAAGAAGGGTGTGGTGGAGTCAGAGGCTTCTAAATCATGAAGAGGTGCACGCCTATTCACAAATAAAGCATGTCTGATGAGTGTCTTTCAACTTGTTTTTCCCTACAATTTGTGTGTTTCCCATCCCAGCATTCTTCCCATTCCATGTATACTGTTAGGGTACCTTTATAAACCGCAACCGCGGCGATAAATATTGTTGGGGATATGCCGTCCTGGAACCATCGCCGCCAAATTACCTCCCAATTGCGGCGTGTATTTCAGGAATTTGGCAGCGATATGTCGCCTCGCTCCGGTCGCCTGATTTCAGAGCACTGCACTTTACTAGTGAGCTAGGACACCCATTAAGGGTAGAGTTATCAGTTTCCTCTAGAAGTGAAAGTGTTATTAATGTGGCTAGTGAGTCCACCCACTAGGGGGTCAAGTAAGTAAACAAGCCAACAATGTGTGAGCAGAGAGTCCCAAGAAAGGAGAGCTATAACAGGAACCACTTCTAGTTATGATTTGACTGAACCCTATTGGTCACCCCGGAATTTGGGCCCTGGATCCAGAACGTGGATCAGAGAATAAAGTCAGTCCCGGTCTTGGTGCTCGTTCTCTGTCTCTGGCAGCAACTGTGGCGCCCCGCAAATGCAGGTGTCACACAGGGATATTGCACCCGTAAAAGAGGTGTAAATGCTCCAGCTGCAGGTGGACCAGCACTCCCACATTAGTTTACGGTGGGAGGTTACCCGGGAGGGGATATAGTTACCTCTAGGGGGAACAGAGAGTCAGTCAGACAGTGAGTCTGGATCAGATAAGGAGCGTCTGAGAAAGGCTAGTCTGAGGACAAATAGGTCTCTCGGCTGAGGGACCAGGAAGAGATGGAGGAGGAGGAAAGGTTTAGGAGAGGAAGATAACTAAGTGGAACGAGGCAGAAGGTCACACCGGGTCAGTTACAGGAGGAAAAAAAAAGGGGACCTTGAGGAGCTCCTGAAAGAGGGCGGCCAACAAGAGAAGTACGGGCCCTAGAGAGATAGGGAGAACCTCAGCGTAGAGCATTCATACTCCAGGGGATACTCCAGTCCAACCAGGGGAACGCCGGGCCCTAGGAACCAGCCAAGTCCAGCTTGGAATCGGCTGCTGTGGCTTGTTCATCAGCCGCAGCACCCTGCCATCGGAGAGGTGTGCCTGCTTCCTCACCAACTAGGGAGGGGACTCCAGGTACTACCTACACGGAGCTACTGGGTATAGATCGATCCAAAGCGGGGAAGAACAGACACGGGTTAGTTAACGAAGGTACACCAAGGGTTCCACCATACCACCTGGGATCCACTTGCAGCCGCCCGTTAAGCTACCTGTCTTTGTGACATCTAAAGTGCTGAACTGTCAACTGTAACCGCTGCTGCTACAACCAACAGTAAAGTACCCGGGAGAAAGTGACTTTGCTTCTGCCTGTGTTTCTTCTGCATGAACTTGTTCCCTTTTCAGGAATACTGACCCGGAGGTCCTTCCCTGACTGTAGAGGACTTTGCCAACTAGTCGCACTACCATCTACCTCCGGCGGACTGTGGCGGCGCTGGTGACCCCTCACCAGAAAGTACAGGTGGCGTCACGACAACTGTGTATATAAAATCCCCTGTAAATGATTCCCCTTTTCAAAGAAGTCCCCCAGGACACGGGATCAGGCGCGGCCACCACTCCCTGTGACACAGGAGCGTTAACCCCTTGGAGCCTGATACCTGAGTACCCCAAAGCCTGGGCTAGACACAACCCAGACAGCAGCTGTTTCCTCTGGTGCCAGTTCTGTGGACTTCGACAAAGAACGGGTCGCCACAGTGAAGGAACTTTGTCTAGAGGTGGCCCTGATTGTTTCTTTGGGACAGATCCCCGTGGGTAGGATAGGGCTGGAACCAACAGAGACTGCAAGAATTTATGACAGGGTACAGTGTTGTCGAGGGACGAGGATCTGGAGGTACTGGGACCAGGGGAGCAGTCTGCGGCAAATTGCACCAAAGTGAATAGTCTTAAAAGAGTAATGTTTAAGCTGTGTGCCCGTGTTTCACAAAACTGTTCAAGTAAAGAACTGTTTTCAAATATCATTGACTCTATTTGCCTTGACCCCGACGAGGACAACACTGAACCTAACGTTTGCATTGAGGAGTCGGCCAGTCCAAGCTTAGTGAAGCCAATCCTGCGGCTCTGCCTCGCCCTCGACTCCCGGGGCCCCTTATAACCAGCAACGCAGCACCACAGTCTTGACATTTCTGATGTGCCTGTTGTTATTAGGCTTCATGGCTCCGAATCCTTGCTTGTCGCTATGTTTATCAGTAATGTATTATAATATGTCTCTAGTCTTGTTACAACGTATGAATATGAAACAAGTGAAAATATTTAGGAGGGCGACACACCAGTTAACGAGTCGCTGAGATTGGCGCTGGATAACATTTACACAGCAGATGCCAGACAAGCTGCAACTGAAGTGCCAAGAACAGGGCTGTGTACGTCATACGGAAGCGTTAATGTGTGGAACCTTGTGATCGGAGAGATAGTTAATATAACTGTTAATTGAATTAAATCCCAAACTACGTATTAAGTACAGTAATTGCTCATGTAGTTATTATTCACACAGCTATATTAAGCACATTGTTATATCTTTATGATCGGGTGTGATTTCCCATTAGGTGAATGGTACAGATTATTGTGATCAATGAATACATTGGCCAATTTAAAGGGAATTTGTCAGCAGGTTTTTGCTACTTCATCTGAGAGCAGCATGATGTAGGCATGATGCAGCATGATGTATTGATCCCATAGTGCTTTACATACATTTGCAACACACTGTACCCATTGGGGCTCACAATCTAATATCCTATCAGTATGACTTTGAAGTGTAGGAGGAAACCAACTCAAACATGGGGAGAACAAACAAATTCCTTGCAGATGTCATCCTTGATGGGAATTGAACCCGGACCCCAAGACTGTAGTACTAACCACTGAGCCACTGTGCCACCCTGATTATAAAACTAATAATAGATTACTGGCAGCAGTCGTTCTAACACAATCAAAGCAATTAGTTTTAGCAACACAGCAACGGTCAGAGAGCTGCCCCCACCTACAACAGGCTCTCTATAGCAGGGGTGGGGAACTCCAGGCCTCGAGAGCCACACACAGTGCAGGTTTTCAGGATTTCCTTAGTAATGCACAGGTGATAATTTAATCTCCTGCACAGGTGATGGATGATTCCAACCCCTGTGCAATGCTAAGGAAATCCTGAAAACCCTACCCCTGCTCTATAGAGATTATGCATTGATTGTAAGGTGTCAATTAGAGCAAGAGGCTTGTCAGACTGTCCTGTGTGTGACAAAGTAGTCCTGTAATGGTAATCACCAGGAGATAAAGCCTTTAGTTGTGGATGGCATGGTGGCTTAATGGTCTTGCCGCACTAGGGTCCTGGGTGCAAATCCCCCAAGGGCAACATCTGTATGTTCTCACTGTGTTTGCAGTGGTTTCCTCCCACATTCCAAAGACATACTGACAGGGAATGTAGATTGTGAGCCACAATGGAGACAGGTGCTATATAAATATTATTATTAGTTATGTAAACAATAGCACACAGCCTGATACGAGAAGCACAGTTGACTTTTGTTTTTTAACCCTTACAGCATGGTGTCCTCAGCTTACAAAGCAAAAACCTGCTGACAGATTCCCTTTAAACTGGGTGATTATTTCCTATCCATCTAAGTAGATAGTCGAAATTAGGAGAAGGACCATTCTACACTCTTCACTTTGTGTTTTACCCACATAGCTATAATCAGCCATTTGTAAGCGATTGGGTGAACCATCAGCTGACATATATCACTTCCGATTCTCATGTAATCATTTTCTTGCCCATTTTTCAATTGGAAGACACTTTAGGAAACTCCTTTTTCATTGTATTAATAACCCTAAAGCATCTTTTTTGGAAAAAAAAAGCCTGCTGGGGCTGAAACGTCGCTTACTATCCTGATGGCCCAATAAAGGCATTTAAAGACCTCTACTAAGGAGTGCTGCAATCTGTTTTTATGGTCTAGATAGATAGATAGATAGATAGATAGATAGATAGATAGATAGATAGATAGATAGATATGTGGCGCCCCTGCGACCAGGGTGGCCACAGGTAGGAACTGCAGTCAGGCAGAAAGTAGACAGGTTAAACACAAACCACCTTCAAAACACACACACCCACAGAGCACAACACCCAACCCGGAGCCCGGGACTCTAGGCGGGCAAGGGGTGACAGGGTTTAGAGGGAAGTGGGTGGAACGTAGGTCAGGTGACGAATTAGGTACAAAAGGGGGGAACAAGGAGGAGTTAGTCAGTAGGCCAATGGGTGTCAAGATGCAAAGACAAGAGCAGACAGAAAAGAGAAAGACACTTTCCTGAGGGTCAGGGCTCCCTGGAGGCGCAGAATCCTGCGAGACACCGTTCCCTGGAGAGAAAGCCCGCTCCAAAGCCTGCAGCCCAAGGGAAGGGAAAGACAGAGACCGAACCAGGACAACTGGGTTCGAGGAACACGACAGCGTTGACCAACTACAGACGGGACAGACTCCCCTGACGTACACAGGTAGTCACACAGGTCGGATGAGCCGGTGATCCCTTGCAAGATAGGGACACCCAAGGCTAGGCTGGGACCAGAGAGTCGGCTCTGGGTGACCGTAGCTACACGCCGGTACACTAACACACTGACGGGGAGGCACAGATTCCAGGTCTGGTCACCCAACACACGGGCTGGTGGATCAGCAGCGCATAGGACCCGGCTTGCCACCCACACACATAGAGGGAAGTCAGACAAAGGGACCGAGCTGCCCCCATACAGCCCACAGGAAGAACTGAGGAGAGGAAAGCCTGGAAGGTTACAGAGAAAGTGAAGGGTCACAGAGAGAGGAAACCTGGCTGCAGAGGTTCAGAGAGAGAGTGTACGGAGTTAACTGTGTGAACTGTGCTGTAAACTGTTTGTACTGAAGAACGTGCAGGTAAAACCCGGTGAACCCTGCTTAAGTCACTCGTGTGTGATTCTCTGCAAACAGAACTTTATTTCATATTCCACCCTGTCAGGAGCAGCGCCAGCCCGCGGCGGGCTCATCCATCTGGCTGCAGCATCAATCATCCATATTCCTGGCAGAAATACGCTGCAACGGTGGTCCCTCACTGACCACAACCCGTGGGTGGTGTCATGACAAACTCCCCTGTAAATACCCCCCATTACTTGTGGGCTCGGGAAGCGGTCCAGACCAAGACTGTCGTGATACCCCCCTTGTGATACCCCGGCCGGTACCGAGTACCCCGTCCCAGTGGGCTCCACAGATAGATATGGGAAAAAAGTGGGGGAAAAGTATTTAGTCAGCCACCAATTGTGCAAGTTCTCCTACTTAAAAAGATGAGGTCGGGCTGTAATTGACATCATAGGTGACCTCAACTATGAGAGACACAATGAGAAAACAAATCCTGAAAATCACATTGTCTGATTTGGAAAGAAATTCTTTTCAAATTTTGGTGGAAAATAAGTATTTTGTCAATAACAAAAGTTAATCTCAATACTTTATTATATATCCTTTGTTGGCAATGACAGAGGTCAGACGTTATCTGTAAAGGTACCTTTACACGCCGCTACAACAGGATGGATACAACCCGCTACTTCACGTGCACGAGCACGCCCAAACGGTTACAAACGGGAAACGAACCACCTTTACACGCCGCCACAAGGTGCGCTACGCTACGCTACATCTATAGCTAGATACACATCGCCGGGTGTCTCAAGTAGCCATCTGTAGCTGACCTTACCTCATTTACACACCGCTACAACAAGCTAATATGGGCGGACCTGGTGCAGCAGGGACAACACATAGGCGTGCCACCATTGTGGATTACGAGACGCCCATACGCTGAAAGGACAAAGCAGGAACATCATGATTGGGCAGGCAGCGCAGGAGGCTGTTTAATACATGACGCTCGAGCGATTGTGTAGTGTGACTGGTCAGCTCCTTAAATATGCCGCCCTATGCAGCGACTACCAATCGTCATGCAGGAGCTTCCTCCAATGATCGCTGAAGGGGCGCGGTAACCCGGAGCCTGTGTCACGCCCCAGCTACATACCAGGTACATCACCTGGTGTATAGACATCCCTTCTGTAGCTTCTTTACACGCCGATACAGCTTGCTGCAATCGGCTTTGTAGCCACCTGTTTCAGAGCAGTGCTCGGAAACAGATGTATCTGTTGCCGGCTGCCTCCTACTGTCTTCACACGCCGCTACTACTGGCTATATTGACGACGCAAGCTACAATCGTAGCCTGTAGCGGGTTGTATCCATCCTGTTGTAGCGGTGTGTAAAGGTACCTTAAGTCTTCACAAGGTTGGCACACACTGTTGCTGGTATGTTGGTCCATTCCTCCATGCAGATCTCCTCTAGAACAGTGATGTTTTGGGGCTGTCACTGGGTAACACAGTCTTTCAACTCCCTCCAAAGGATTTCTATAGGGTTTAGATCTGGAGACTGACTAAGCCACTCCAGGACCTTGAAAAGCTTCTTACGAAGCCACTTCTTCATTGCCCTGGCGGTGTGCTTGGGATCATTGTTTTCTGAAAGACCCAGCCACATTTCATCTTCAATGCCCTTGCTGATTGAAGAAGGTTTGCACTCAAAATCTCAGAATACATGGCCCCATTCATTCTTTCATGTACACGGATACGTCATCCTGGTCCTAGAGCATGATGTGGCCACCCCTATGTTTCACAGTAGGAATGTTGTTCTTTGAATGCAATGCAGCATTCTTTCTCCTCCAATCATGATGAGTTGTGTTCCTACCAAACAGTTCTACTTTGGTGTCATCTGGCCATTTGACATTCTCCCAATCCTCTTCTGGATCATCCAAATGCTCTCTAGCAAACTTCATACAGGCCCAGACATGTACTGGCTTAAGCAGGGGGACCCTCTGGCGCTGCAGGATCTGAGTCCCTGGCGGCGTAGTGTTTTACTGATAGTAGCCTGTGTAACGTTGGTCCCAGCTATCTGCAGGTCATTCACTAGGTCCTCCCGGGGGGTTTTGGGATTTTTGCTCACCGTTCTTGAGATCATTTTTACCCCACCGGGTGAGATCTTGCGTTGAGACCCAGATAGAGGGAGATTATCAGTGGTCTTGTATGTCTTCCATTTTGTAATTATTGCTCCCACCAAGCGACTTGCCTATTGCAGTTTCAGTCTTCCCAGCCTGGTGCAGGGCTACAATTTAGTTTCAGGTGTCCTTTGACAGCTCTTTAGTCTTCACCATAGTGGAGTTTGGAGTGTGATTGTTTGAGGTTGTGGACAGGTATCTTTTAGGCGGCCGTCACACGGTGCAATATCTTGAACGATATCGTTTAAGCGATCTGCTTTTTGATCGCTTAAGCGATATCGTTTGTGCATCGCTACGTGCGATCAAGCGATTTTACAATGTAAAATCGCTTGATCGTGACATCGCAGATATGAGAGCCGGAGCTCATATCAAGCGATGAACGCTTGAACAATCTGCTTCAAGTGGTGTATGACACCACGATGAACGATCTCCCAGCGGCAGAGCCTATGCTGGGAGATGGTATCTATGGTAAACGTCGGGTTACTAAGCGCGCGCGGCGCCTAGCAACCCGATGTGTACCATGGTTACCAGTGATCTCCCTGGTCCACATCGCTGGTGAGTCTGTCTGTGTGACATCTCACCAGCGATGTGAACGATATTGTTAGCGATCGCGCGTGCACGTGATCGCTTACAATATCGTTCAAGATATTGCACCGTGTGACGGCCGCCTTATACTGATAACAAGTTCACACAGGTGCCAGGACTACTTGTAATGAGTGGAGTACAGAGAAGCCTCTTAAGACCCTGTTACACACTGCGATGTGGCAGCGATCCGACCAACGATGTGGATCGATGCCACATCATGAACTGATCACTGGTGAGCTGTCACACAGGCAGACTCACCAGCGATCAGGACCAGCGAGAACACTGGTAACCATGGTAAGCAGCGGGTAACTAAGCTGAGCACGACACTTAGTTACCCGATGTTTACCCTGGTTACCAGCTCCCAGCGCTTGCTATGCGGCGCTGAGAGCTCATTCATCGTTGGTCTCCTGCTGTCACAGGTGCCAATGCTGGCCATCCAGCGGGAGACCAACGATAGATTTATGGTCCTGCTCATAAATCTACAATTAACAATCAACGACTTATCGTTGATCGTTGATACGTTCACACACAATGATGTCATTTCGACATCGCTGCAACGTCACCAAACCGGTGACGTTGCAACGATATCGTTCACAATATCGTTGTGTGTAACGGGCCCATGTAAAGCAGTTACATGTCTGCGAGAACAAGAAATCTTGTTTGTTTGTAGGTAACCAAATACCGTACTTATTTTCCACAAAAATTATTTCCAAATCAGATAATGTGATTTTCAGCATTTGTCTTCTCATTTAGTCTATCATAGTTGAGGTCTATCTATGATGTCAATTACAGGCCTCTGTTATCTTTTTAAGTGGGAGAAGGTGCACAATTGGTGGCTGACTAAATACATTTTCCCCCCACTGTAGATAGATAGATAGATAGATAGATAGATAGATAGATAGATAGATAGATAGATAGATAGATAATTGGAAAAGCTGACACATCAGCAGACCAGTTGAACTGGTGCAAGCATAGACGCAGAGATTAAACAAACTAAGTAAAAGTCCATGCAGCAACAGCTACCACCAATGATGTACATGCTAACAAGCGATATGTATTGAGAAAAAATTCAAAAACTTACGTTTTTTCAAAAAACTCAATAATCTTATCTTTTAATCTGATTTCTAGTACATATGAGCCCTATCTGACATCCCTGACCTCCTTGTCCACCCCCCACCCCAATGTAATTGCACCCTTATTAAACCTACAGGTGATGGAGGGTATAGATGGTGCCTGCCCGCCGCGAGGTGGGGGGTGGACAAGGAGGGCAGGGATGTCAGATAGGGCTCATCATACCTGGAGTCACTTTGTCGTAGTTGATGAGCAAGCAGACATTGGCCAATGTATGTACTAAGAACTCCAGATTAAAAAATAAGATTATTGAGTTTTTTGAAAAAACGTAAGTTTTTGAATTTTTTCCTCAATCACATATGGCTTGTTAGCACTGTGCATCATTGGTGGTAGCTGTGTGCTGCATGGACTTTTACTTGGTTTAGATAGATAGATAGATAGATAGATAGATAGATAGATAGATAGATAGATAACTAGAAAAACGTTCTCTGCACCACTCAGCTACTACCCATGATGTACTAATGCTAACAAGCTATATATATTTGAGAAAAAAGTTAAAAAACTTACGTTTTTTTAAAAAAACTCAAAATCTTATTTTTTTATTTCTGAAGATCTTGGTACACACATTGGCCAATGTCTGTTTGCTCATCAACTGCGACAAAGTGACTTCAGGTCTGATGAGTCCTAACGCTGATATCCCTATCCTCTTTGTCCACCCCCCCACTTCTCAGTGGGCAGATTCTGGGGTCGAGATGAAGTCTGCCCACTGAGAAGTGGGGGGTGGACAAGGAGGATAGGGATATCAGCGTTAGGACTCATCGGACCTGAAGTCAATTTGTCGCAGTTGATGAGCAAACAGACATTGGCCAATGTGTGTACCAAGAACTTCAGAAATAAAAAAATAAGATTTGAGTTTTTTGAAAAAAACGTAAGTTTTTAAACTTTTTTCTCAAATATATATAGCTTGTTAGCATTAGTACATCATTGGTAGTAGCTGAGTGCTGCAGAGAACTTTTTTCTAGTTATTTGACCCAGCGTCCCTGCAGGCACCAGTTTACATTTTGTCTGTGAGTGCGGTGCAGTTTTTTTTATTTTTGTTTTTTTTCTGTTAGATAGATAGATAGATAGATAGATCCCTGCAATCTCCCTGTAACTTTCAGTTGGCTGTCATCTACCGCCCCCCAGATCTAGCTCCACCTTTCTTGACCATTTCACCACTTGGCTTCTCACTTCCTATCTCTGATATCCCCACTATCATCATGGCGATCTCAACATCCCATCGACACCACCCCACCTGCTGCCTCTAGACCCTATCACTGACCACCTCCATTGGGATTTCCCAATGGTCCTCCTCACCACTCACAAGGATGGCCACACGCTCGACTTGTCTTCACCTGCCTATGTTCCCTTACTGGCCTCTCAAACTCACCCCTCCCCCTATCTGACCACAACCTGCTGACTTTCTCCTCCCTCTCCCCTCCCACCATACTCCCCCCTCTCCGGAAACTCACTCATCCCCGTAGAAACCTTAAACTTATTGACTTTCACTCATTCTCTGAGTCCCTACTCCCTCTCACTGACTTAGACTCCTCACATGACACTGACGCTGCTGCCACCCTCTATAATACCACAATAATTACAGCCTTCAATCTGGCCGCCCCTCTCACATACAACAAAACCCGCACAACAGGCAACCCTGGCTCATCGCCCTCACTAAAGAACTGTGTCGGGCATATAGGGCGGCATGCGTAGTTGGAAGAAATCTCATTCTGTGGTGCGCCTCACCATGTACAAACAGTCTCTCACTAACTTAAAGACCGCACTCACCGCCGCAAAACAAGCCTACTTCTCATCTCTAATAACCGCCCTGTCCCACAACCCCAAACAACTATTCAAAACTTTCAACTCTCTACTCCGTCCCCCTGCATCTCCTCCCTCTCCCCTCATCTTTGCGACGACATTGCCTCTTTCTTCAACCGGAAGATTGACAAAATCAAAGAAAGCTTTGACCCACTGTCCCCTCGGCCCTCCTCGTTTAAAGGAAGCTTTTCCACTATGACAGAAGATTTACTCTCCTCCCTTCTGTCACGATCACACCTCACCACCTGTGCCCTCAACCCACTCCCCTCCCACCTCATCCTGAACCTCACCACAGTCCTCATCCCTGCCCTAACCCATCTCTTCAACTTATCACTCACTACCGGCAACTTCCCCTCATCCTTTAAACACGCCTTTATCACATCCATCCTCAAAAAAAACCCCCTCGACCCAGCATCTGCTTCTAACAATTGCCCCATATCTATTCTCCCCTTTGCCGCAAAATTACTTGAACAACATGTCCATTCTGAACTGTCCTCCCTCCTTCTCCTCCTGCTCCTTCTTTGACCGCCTACAATCCAGCTTCTGATCCAACCACTCCACTGAAACAGTAATAACCATAGTCACCAAAGACCTACTGACCGCCAAAAGCAAGCGACACTACTCCGTCCTCCTCCTCCTTGACCTATCTGCCGCCTGCGACATCGTAGACCATTCCCTAATACTACAGATTCTGGAATCTCTTGGCATCACTGACCTAGCCCTCTCCTGGATCTCCTCATATCTAACGGACCGGACCTTCAGCGTCACCCACTCCCACACCTCCTCTTCGCCTTACCCCCTATCTTTCGGTGTCCCCCAAGGCTCAGTTCTGGAACCCTACTCTTCTCAATCTACACCCTCAGCCTAGGGCAACTGATTGAGTCCCACAGCCTTCAGTATCATCTCTACGTCACCCAGATCTATCTGTCTGGGCCTGACATCACCTCTCTACTATCCAAAATTCCACAGTGCCTGTCCGCCATCTCATCCTTCTTCTCTGCTCACTTCCTCAAATTGAACATGGACAAAACAGATTTCATTGTCTTCCCCACAAGTCGCTCCCCCCCTCTACCACATCTATCCATCACTGTCAATGACTGGTCACTCTCCCCAGTCCCCCACGCTAAGAGTCTCAGGGTAATCCTCGACTCTTCCCTCTCCCTCAAACCTCACATCCAAGCCCTCGCCACCTCCTGCTAACTACAGCTCAAAAACATTTCCCGGATTCGCACTTTCCTTGACCATGACACTGCTAAAACACTTGTTCATGCCCTAATCATCTTCTACCTTGACTACTGCAACCTCCAAGTGCCTCGGGGTAATCCTTGACTCCTCCCTATCCTTCAAGCCCCACATCAAGGCCCTCACCACATCCCTCCGGCTCCAGCTCAAGAACATCTCACGGATCCGCTCCTTCCTCACCCATGACACCGCTAAAACACTCATTCATGCTCTCATCATCTCCCGCCTTGACTACTGCAACCTCCTTCTCAATGGCCTCCCTGCTACCTCCCTCACACCTCTCCAATCTATTCTAAACTCCGCTGCCCGACTAATCCACCTGTCTCCCCACTACTCCCCTGTCTCTCCCCTCTGCCAAGCCCTTCACTGGCTCCCCACTTCTCAGAGATCCTAGTTCAAAACCATAACCATGACATACAAAGCAATCCACAACCTGTCCCTTCTATACCAATCTGACATGGTCTCCCAATACCTGTTCAAATGGTTTTTATTGGATGTTGTGAATAACAAGTCATCAAGGTTACGTATTAATCAGTTAGAAATCATGTAGATAAGTATAAATGTAGAATGGTCTCACAATACCTACCCTCACGCAACCTGCGATCCTCCCAAGAGCTCCTTTTCTACTCCCCTCTCAACTCTCTGCTGCACACATCAGACACTCGCCTAGCCTGGAAACCTTGAAAAGAAACCCACCTCTTCCGAAGGCTACACCCTACGAGACCCAATTCATCACTACCGGCACTACCCCCTCCTACTGTATTTCCATGCGTCCCTCATAGACTGTGAGCCTTTGCGGACAGGGTCCTCTCCCCTCCTCTACCTGTACGTCTTGATTGTCCATACATATTGTACTTGTCCTCGTTTGCCCTTTCCATATGTAAAGAGCCATGGAGTCTAATGGCGCTATATAAATAAATAATAATAATAATCACAATAGATGTCTACAAATACGGCTGTCTTACCTTGCTTGAGCGCAATGATACTCTCCCTCCGCAACGTGCGCAGAATTTAGTTTGGCAATATGAACAGTTATGGCCGCAGCCATCTGCAAATTTGGTTTTGTGGCAGATCCCGCAGGTTGGGGCCTCGCCCTTCTGCTCCTGCTGCTGCTGCGCTTCTTCCCCCATCTTCTTCACTTGCTCTTTGTACACTTCAAACTGCTGGTGCAATTTCCTGCACGGGAGAAACAGACATAGAAGAAAACTGATGAATGCCCCATAGATAAGCGGCCAACTAAGTACTGTAGATACAGATATCTGCTGATCATGAGCGTCCTGTAGCCGATGTTTGGTGCATGCAGACACATGGTTTTTAGCGTTCTTTTTTAAGAACATGCGTGTTTCGTGGTTTTATGAGTTCACATGCTGTTTATGTGCTTCATATTAAGGGTTGTAGCAATGGGGTGTGAATTAAGTATAGAAAAAAAAACACAATAAGCATGAAGCAAAAATACATATGACATGATGCTATTCCCACCACACACACCCTATACTCCATATCACTAAAAAACGCCATATAAATCCACTAATTGCAGTCACTATAGACTTTTGCTATGGGCAGAGACACATTATGTGAGATGCATGTGAGATACTCACACGAGTCTCACATGACTCACCCGGAACGGCCCTTGCCTCTCTGGACAGGAGCATGTCAGCTGCTTGTGTTTCTATGCAGCTCCACACTCCTTCCTGTCCAGAGAGATGGTGTCTTTTCCAGGTGAGTCATGCGAGACTCGTGCGAGTATCTCACATGCATCTTCTCCATAGAATGTTATGAGCACCAATTGTCAACTCCTACCTCAGTAATTGGAAAATTAATGCACTGAATACAGATTTTAAACATGAATTGAGGATTTTGAGTATAAAAGACCAGTCCAGGAGGAGATAAAAACAGATTTCTCTGATGTAATATATTACAAAGTTTATAATTTCCATGAGTACTATTGATTTATAGGAAAAAAAAACTAAAAAATGGGGGTTACTTTTTAGATCTCTACTAGAATACCAATTTTTATTATTCACAATAAATAAAAAGCCTTAAAATTTACACAATCTAATATATAAAGCTTAGTGTATGTGTGTATGTAGTATAGCTCCCTCTAGATAGCTCCACCCACCACATAGCAGTGCCCACACATAGCCCCACCCACCCATAGCAGTGCCCCACACACCACATAGCAGTGGCCCACACATAGCTCCACCCACCACATAGCAGTGCCCCAACACCACCACATAGCAGTGGCCCACACATAGCCACCCACCACATAGCAGTGCCTCACACATAGTCCCACCCACCACATAGTAGTGTCCCACACATAGCCCCACCCACCACATAGCAGTGCCTCACACATAGCCCCACCCACCACATAGTAGTGCCCCACACATAGCCCCACCCAACACATAGCAGTGCCCCCAACATAGCACCACCCACCACATAGCAGTGCCCCCCACATAGAATCGCCCACCACATAGCAGTGCCCCCCACATAGCACCGCCCACTTCATAGCACCATTCTTCCAGTTAGCCCCACCAACTACTTCATAGTTTCGCCCCTCAGCTTAGACCCACCCCTTTATTCATAGTACTATCCCTTCATAGCTTCGCCCCTCCACATAGCCCCCCCTCCACATGTGCATATAGCCCTGCCCCTCTATGAGCCCAACATAGACACTCCATATACAGTATGAGCCCGGTATGAGTGGGTTGGACATTTTTTGGGGTGGGGGCAGGGTTACAGGTCAGGTTTGTGGGGGGGGGGGATTTGGGGCCTGGTTTGGGGGGGCGGGGGACTTTTTTGGGGGGACAGGGGTGTGGGTTTGTAGTTGAGGGAAAGTTTGGGATCGGGTGAGGGGTAGGTTTGAGGGGGAGCAGGGGCGAGTGGGGCAGGTTTGGGTTGTGGGGAGGTGTGGAGGGAGGTTTACTCCATATAGTGGTCATACACACACACTCAGCTTATAACTAAGAAATTCTAGTTACTATGCCTGGCCAACGCCGGGCTCTACAGCTAGTCAGTATAATAAAATCCAGTATAGAAATCAGCCCTCGGGGACGGCGATGCAATGACGAGTGTATCTTATATAATTTATGCACTTATATTTTTTCTTTCTCTACCTGGAATTTTTGATTACCCCCGCCATACAGGCAGGCAGGGGTCCCACATGTGTATATCGGCACTCCTTTCCTTCATCTCTGACCGGGCACTTTCTCCTTTCTGTCTTCTCCTTACTGATTCACAGTCAAAGACTCCTTACTAAATAATCTATCACTTTACTCCCCAGGGAAAAGGTCACAATTAATATGTGGCTTCCTACGTGGGGTTTGATGTATAATTCACGCTTATGCTGCTATTTCATTCACTTCCTTCCATTGGCATAATATACAGATTGTGAAGATTAAATTCTGGCCATTTAAAGGGACCACGTCCAGAAAGTTTAGACTGTGGTCCTGAAATGGTTAACGCAGGAGCCTAAAGGTACCGTCACACGCCGCAATCTCACCTGGAGATCTGAAAGGCAATATGTCGCCACGTTAAAATCGCCGTGAAATTGCCTCACGGTTGCGGCGTGTGATTGGGTGATTTCACGGCAATAAATCGCCCACCGGCCTTCGCCTGATTCCTGAACAGTGCTCAGTAATCAGGCACAATCGGAAAGGCGATATTTTCGTGTTTTTGGCGTGTGACAGGGCGATATTGATGGAAAGAGCTCTTTCTGTGATTTCCCGCAGGCGTGCCTCAGAGTGCTGTAGTCCGCGCCCCAACTGAGAGGATTGGTCTGGGCTACTGTGTTCCCATTGGCTGTCACTTGACACCTCCCCATATTTGAAGAGCTGTCCGTTCAGCACCACACACATCTTCTCCTACACAACCGCCCGCAAACTCAGTGCAATTACGCGCACCATTGAATAGCGCAAGCTATGTTGTCCGTGTGTATTAAGTTGTGCTGTGTGGAGTATAGTGCCACACATGACAGCTCAGATGGTGGGCTACACATCGTAGATGGGTGCCATGGGCCACGCACTACAATCACCCTACATATGTGAATTTGGTGACGCTGCTGGGTACATTCTACTGCTCCCACTCCGCGGACGTCTACCTTGTTAGCGCCCTGAGCAGGCTGACCAATTGTAACGCAGTTGTGTTGTCCAATGAGCGTGTATGGGGCGCGGTGTAAACCACTGTGGCACACCTATCTCCTCGCCGCGCTGAACATGTACGCCCACATTGCCTTTGAGATTGCGGCGTGTGAAGCTGCGATGGAATGAGGCAAGATTGGTTCCGCTGTAGGTGAGGCGATTTCTGGAGCGACACATCTCCTTAGATTCAGGGCAAAATTGACGCCGCCATCGGCGATCTGAGGCGGGCATGAAAAACGTGAGCGCGCACTTCATATCGCCACACATCGCCAGCCGAGTGCGGTGCCTTTAGAGGCCCAGAAACATTAAATCCCACTAACTTCTGCTGTTTAAACAAGTGATTCATAAAAACATATTGGAAATAGACATTTCCACACATTTATGTAACACTCACTGACCAATTTAAAGGGGTTGTCAAACTTTGAGGGACATTCGTTTACTTAAGGGGGTTGTGCCAGGAACAATTGTACATTTTAATTTATAAATCATAGAATAAAAATAAAATCGACGACAAAAAAGTTCCTTCCCCAAGATATTCTTATAAATGTGCCCCTGTGTAACATATCACAGAATATAAGAGTATACAGACATTACACCTGGGGATCACAGAATATAAGAGTGTACAGACATTACAACCGGGGATCACAGAATATAAGAGTATAAGGACATTACAGCTGGGGATCACAGAATATAAGAGTATACAGACATTACAGCCGGGGATCACAGAATATAAGAGTTTACAGACATTACAGCCGGGGATCACAGAATATAAGAGTATACAGACATTACAGCCAGGGATCACAGAATATAAGAGTGTACAGACATTACACCTGGGGATCACAGAATATTAGAGTGTACAGACATTACAACCAAGGATCGGAGAATATAAGAGTATACAGACAATACAGCTGGATTTTAAAGAATATAAGAGTATACACAGGGCCGGTTTTAGACCAAGTGGGGCCCTAGGCGAGATTGAGAGTGGGGCCCCAAACTATGAAATAAAAATAGTACCCGTACAGTTGAATACAGTATATACAGCAGCCCCAGTGGTATATACAGGCCCCAGTAGTATATACAGCAGCCCCAGTGGTATCCAGCAGCCTCCCCAGTGCTATATAAAGGCCCCAGCAGTATTACAGCAGCCTCCCCAGTGGTATACACAGGCCCCAGCAGTATTACAGCAGCCTCCCCAGTTGTATATACAGGCCCCAGCAGTATATACTGCAGCCCCAGTGGTATACAGCAGCCTCCCCAGTTGTATATACAGGCCCCAGCAGTATATACTGCAGCCCCAGTGGTATACAGCAGCCTCCCCAGTGCTATATACAGGCCCCAACAGTATATACAGCAGCCCCAGTGGTGGTGTATACAGGCAGCCCCAGTCAGTGGTGGTGTATACAGGGCCCCAGTCAGTGGTGGTGTATACAGGGCCCCAGTCAGTGGTGGTGTATACAGGGCCCCAGTCAGTGGTGGTGTATACAGGGCCCCAGTGGTGGTGTATACAGGGGCCCCAGTGGTGGTGTATACAGGGGCCCCAGTGGTGGTGTATACAGGGGCCCCAGTGGTGGTGTATACAGGGGCCCCAGTGGTGGTGTATACAGGGGCCCCAGTGGTGGTGTATACAGGGCCCCAGACCCCACTGGTGGTGTATACGGGGCCCCAGACCCCACTGGTGGTGTATACGGGGCCCCAGGCCCCACTGGTGGTGTATACGGGGCCCCAGACCCCACTGGTGGTGTATACAGGGCCCCAGACCCCCCCCACCTGTAAAGGAATACAGATCAATGATCATGATGCATGATGCATCATTATACTTACTACCTGCCGCTGCCGCTGTTCGCCACTCTGCACCGCGCTCCGACTTCTTCCTGCTTCCTGTGACGTCACTGCCTGCGGCAGGAAGAAGCCGGAGCGCGGTGCAGAGCGCTGCAAGCGGCCGCGGCGCCGGCTATAATCCGGCCGGGCCAGGGGGCCCTCTGAAACTTGGGGGCCCTAGGCAAATGCCTAGGCTGCCCCCCCCCTAACGCCGGCCCTGAGTATACAGACATTACAGTCGGGATCACAGAATATAAGAGTATACAGACATTACACCTGGGGATCACACAGACTGTAAGAGTGTACAGACATTACAGCCAGGGATCACAGAATATAAGAGTAAAGAGACATTACAGCTGGGGATCACAGAATATAAGAGTATACAGACATTACAGCCTGTATCGGAGAATATAAGAGTATACAGACATTACAGCCAGGGATCGGAGAATATAAGAGTATACAGACAATACAGCTGGATTTTAAAGAATATAAGAGTATACAGACATTACATTCGGGATCACAGAATATAAGAGTATACATACATTACAGCTGGGGATCACAGAATATAAGAGCGTACAGACATTACAGCCGGGGATCACAGAATATAAGAGAATACAGACATTACAGTCGGGATCACAGAATATAAGAGTATACATACCTTACAGCTGGGGATCACAGAATATAAGAGTATACAGACATTACAGCTGGGGATCACAGAATATAAGAGCGTACAGACATTATAGCCGGGGATCACAGAATATAAGAGTATACAGACATTACAACTGGGATCACAGAATATAAGAGTACACAGACATTACAGCCGGGGATCGCAGAATATAAGAGTATACAGACATTACAGCTGGGATCACAGAATATAAGAGTATACAGACATTACAGCTGGGGTCACAGAATATAAGAGTATACAGACATTACAGCCGGGGATCGCAGAATATAAGAGTATACAGACATTACAGCTGGGATCACAGAATATAAGAGTATACAGACATTACAGCCGGGGATCACAGAATATAAGAATATACAGACATTACAGCCGGGGATCACAGAATAATAAGAGTATACAGACATTACAGCTGGGGTCACAGAATATAAGAGTATACAGACATTACAGCCGGGGATCGCAGAATATAAGAGTATACAGACATTACAGCTGGGATCACAGAATATAAGAGTATACAGACATTACAGCCGGGGATCACAGAATATAAGAATATACAGACATTACAGCCGGGGATCACAGAATATAAGAGTATACAGACATTACAGCTGGGATCACAGAATATAAGAGTATACAGACATTACAGCCGGGGATCGCAGAATATAAGAGTATACAGACATTACAGCTGGGATCACAGAATATAAGAGTATACAGACATTACAGCCGGGGATCACAGAATATAAGAATATACAGACATTACAGCTGGGGATAACAGAATATAAGAGTATACAGACATTACAGCCGGAGATCACAGCTTTCTGTAATGGAAAAAATTTCATTGCCTGTTTGAAAACTTGTTTTAGATCACAGTATTGATGTTGTAAGTTGTTTGAAGTCGAAGAGACCAGGAAATTTCAAAAAAGTTGATTTGATTAAAATTAGTTAGACCATTTTTGATTAGTTGAACTGGTGCAACAGCATGTGTGTGTCATGCTGCAATGATGACCAGCCCGGATAATCATAAGGCACACAATAGATCCCAGAACGTAAAAGACTCGTGAACCTCCCTCTCATCCAGTGGCCAGAGACTACTGACCTGGTCGATAGACTCAAGTTCTGCCAATCGATCTGCCCAGCTGTACTCTATGCACAACATAATAACCCTGGTGAATCCTTATAATATAAATTTTAAGTCTAAAATATAGCATTAAAATGCCATGAAAATGAAGTAAAAAAAATATGGCTATATATATATATGTGCTCTGAAACATCATTTGACGCACTAGTGTGGAGCTCACTGGGACGGAGTACTCGGTACAGATCGGGGTACTGCTGGGGATGTCACTGCGGTCCTGGTCCGAACCATGTCCCGGATTCTCACAAGTTAAAGGGGATATATACAGTGGATAATGTTTGTCGTGACGCCACCCACGGGTTGTGGTCAGTAATGGGACCACCGCTGCAGTGCAGCTCTGCCAGGAGGTTGGAGGGATAGATGGGCCGCAGCTAGATGGATGAGCCCGCCCCAGGTCGGGCTGCTCCTGCAGGGTAAGAAGGACGATAACAGTTCTGTATACCTGGAATCAGACACGGAAACTGAAGCAGGGTTCACCGGGTTTACTTTCAAGTTCTTTAAAGTCACACAAGTCACGGTACAGTTCTCAACACAGTTCACAGTTCAGTTAACTCCGGGAATACTCAACCCTTTGCAGCCAGGCTGTGCTCTGAGACCCCTCACTCCTTCTATGTGTCCTTTCAGGCTGTTCTCTCCCTCTCTGTTCTCTCGGATTGTATGGCGGCAGCTCGGCCACTTGTATGCAGCTTCCCCCTAAGTGTGTACGGAAGGTAAGCCGGGTCCTCGTGGTTGCTGCTGTTCCTCCAACCCTGGTAGTAGGAACTCCAACTTGGAATAAAGCTCCCCGCCGGTTTATCTGGGAAGCTGGAATGGAACTTCAGTTCCCGTCAGAGCCGACACTCTGGTATGTGCCTAACCGGCAGTAACCCTATCTTCCAAGGTGTTAACAAGCTCCCTCTAACCCATGAGGATTCCAGTGACTTCAAGGGGAATCTACCCCACCTGTAGTTGGTCGGTGTAGCCGTGTTTCTCGACCCAGTGATACCGGTCTGGTCTTTGTCCTCACAATCCCCTGGGATGCCGGCTTTGGACGAGCTTTCTCTCCATGGTTCTGTGACTCTTTGGATTCTGCGTCTCCAGGGAGCCCAACCCCACCGGGATGTGTCACTTTCTGCTGGTCTTTAACCTCGGCTCACTCTGGCCTACTAACTCCTTCCTCCTCTTTTCTTCTATTTGTACTAGTCTACCACCTGACCTTCCTTCCCACCCACTTTTCTCTAAACCCTAACCCGGCATTCAGATGTGGGCATTTGAGCCGCAATAGGGGCTGTGTCACCCCAGACAACCATTGGCAGCGTTAGCGCGGCGCTACCATGGCGGTAACACTGCGTTAAGGCTGCCAAAACCTCTGTTTTTAACAGAACCCCCCTTTAGCGCTAATATAACCCTAGCCTAAGAGAGGGATGCGAGTGACCTTTAGCTCTGAGAAAGAGTTGCAAGCCACGTCCAGCCCAGAGAGACGGTCATGAGCCACCTTCAGCTCAGACAGAGTTGCAAGCCACGTCCAGCCCAGAGAGACGGTCATGAGCCACCTTCAGCTCAGACAGAGTTGCAAGCCACGTCCAGCCCGGAGAGACGGTTATGAGCCACCTTCAGCTCAGACAGAGTTGCAAGCCACATTCAGCGCTGAGAGAATCGCGAGCCACATTCAGCTCCCCCCTCCTCACAGTAGTGACACCCAGAGCCCCCATTACTATATAATGACAGCTGAAGCTTTTCCACAGAAATCATACCGGGGCAGTATATCAAGATCCATGGGTTTCTACCTTACTCCTACTCAGATCTGCTCTTCTTGTGTAGAGCTACTCACAAAAGTCACCATCTGCAGACCTGCTCTTCATAGCTGTTGGATAGAACTGGTGCTTATTCAATGTGGCGCCCCGCCATGCAGGCGTCACAGAGGGGTACTGCACCCATAAAAGCGGTGCAGATACTCCAGCTTCAAGCAGATTCTAGGATGGTGGGTGGAACCCATTAACCAGCACCCCACACTAGATTACATAGTGGGAGGTACCCGGGAGGGAATAAAACCACCTCTAGGGGGAACTAGAGTAGTCGGGCAGTCAGGCAGTGAGCCTGAAGGAACAAGGAAAGGGTCTTTTGGCTGAGGCTTCAGGTCTTTGCCTCCAGGTCAGGAGAGTGGGAGAAAGAACAGATCCCAGGAACAGACAGCCAGTTGGGAAAAAACAGACTTGAGAAGGTCTAACCTCAACAGCTTACCGGGTCCCGGAGCCCGCACCTGTGGGATCTATAGGACCACAGAAAATCCGGAGTCCTGGGGAGTCTACAGGCGACCCCAGGCACCTGAACAACCGAAAGAGGGTACCAGGCATCGCTTGATGGTTCGGCGGTCGGCCAGCAGAAGGTTATCCGGCGGGAGCAAGGGTGAGAGGAAGAAGGAGGTCCGGCTGATTCCAAGTCACCGGGCTTCATACAATTACTGGGAGCAGGAAAGAGTAGATGAGAAAGAAGGCACACTCTGAGGGTACCATCATACCACCTGGGATCCACTTGCAGCCACCCGCTAGCACCTGCTTTAACATCTGAACTGAGAACTGTAACAAATGCTGCTAAAGTTTCCCTTAAAGTACTCGGAGAAAAGTGAACTTGACTCTGCTACATCTTCCTTTGCATGAACTTATTCCTTTACAGGGTTGCTGCCCCGGAGGTCCAGTCCTGCCTGCGGAGGACTATACCATCTTAGCTGCGATTCCATCTACCTCCGGCGCTGGTGCAACTCACCAGAAACTGCAGGTGGCGTCACGACAACAAACTTGTACATAATCCCCTGTACATAAAACCCCTTTTCAAAAGATACCCCAGGACACGGGGTCAGGCGCGGCCGCCATCCCCCGTGACAAACGGAGAGTTAACCCTTGCCACCTGACACCCGAGTACCCCAAAACCAGGGCGCTACATCACCAAGTTGGAAGACAGTTGTGAGCAACAAATCATGAGCCCACGGGCCACATGTGGCTTCCATGCTACAGATTGAGGACCTCTGCTCTATATATAGGGAAAGGGGCACAATAAAGTAAACCATGCCTTAAAGTCTGCCAGCGTATGTGCCAGGCAGATGATGCCAACTGCTCTCACCTCTGCCGGCATTAGTATTTATCTCCTGTGGCAAACAGTGGCTGTCGCCTATCAAAGAGGACAACCAGACCCATGTATGACAACAGACACTTATCCTCCGAGTCCTTTTTTTATCTTATTAAAAAGGAAAGCCACAAGGTTACGAAACAGCAGCATCACAACAGTAAAAGGATCCAACAGCCTAAATAATGTAAAGTGTTCATGAATGTTGTACACCCTGCAGACTGAACTTATCCTAATCTGAAAATAGTGATGTCACGAGGTCTTCGGTTACGACGCCAAGCAAGAATGACACGTGCAAAAATGTCCCCTACACCACCGCCAAAAAAAACACCGAAAAATAAGAATGACCCCTATGTCTGGTGCATACATTACCCCAAATAGGAGTCGTCTGACAGGTGCAGAACATTGTGTCTGTGGATATGTCAAGGCAGCAGGTTGTGCTTTGATGGCTCATGCAATTAAAGTAATTTGAGTGACTTGTCAGAAACATTATCCCTGCTAGTGAGGATCTTCCTAGGTGTAATCATATTTCGATGTACTTAACAGCCAGCTTGGGAAGTAGCTATTTTTAGGAGTCTGTATTGAAAAGACATCGTAAAAGGTAAAAGAAGGATACATCAAAAAGGAATATCAATCCACTGGCTGCCTCAAGATAGATAACATATCCAATGGAAAGGTGTTATATTAGCAAGAGTGCCAATACAGAGATGGCTACTCCCCCGCAGACCTATATCATGTCATCTCAGTCCAGAAACTCTGTGCCCTCTGATAATGGGGAACCTTCTCCAGAATCTGCAATTATCAAATCCGTGTGAGCATTACCATCCGAGACAAACTAGGGCTATGGAGTCGGAGTCGGTGTCCATTTCGGTGGAGTCGGATTCAGGGAAATTGAGGAGTCAGAGTTTGATGGCTTGGCCCTGGTTGTGGAGTCAGAGTTGAAGTCATGGAGATGCAGTTGAATTCAGTGAGATTGAGGAGCTGGAGTTGGCTTACTGACTTCACATCCATAGTTGTGGAGTTGGAGTCATGGAGTCGGTGTCCATTTTGGTTGAATTCCAGAAAATTGAGGAGTCGGAGTCGGATGCTTGGCTTACTGACTTCACAGCCCTGGTTGTGGAGTCATTGTTGTAGTCATGGAGCCGGTGTCGAATCCACTGAAATTGAGGAGTTAAGAGACTGATTTATGGCTTAGCTAGTACACAGCCCTGGTTGTGGAGTTGGAGTCATGGAGTCGGTGTCCATTTTGGTGGAGTCGGATTCAAGAAAATTGAGGAGTTAGATGTTTGGCTTACTGACTTCACAGCTACGGGTTGTGATGTTGAACTCGTGGTGTCGGTGTACATTTTAGTGGCGTCGCAGTCGTATTCAGGGAAGTTGAGGAGTCAGAGTCGGATGTTTGGCTTCCTGACTCCACAACCTTAGGTGTCATTCTAGGTGCATCAGTTTTTTTCTCATCCATTTTTTTTCACTTAAGCAAGGAGACTGTCCAAATTTTTTTCTTTTTATCCATTAACAATAAGTACCGTATATACTCGTGTATAAGCCGACCCGTGTATAAGCCGACCCCCCTACTTTTGCCCCCAAAAACTGGGAAAACTTATTGACTCGCGTATAAGCCGAGGGTGGACTCCAGCACAGGTATACAACCCCCAGCAGTAAGGTATACAGGCCCCCCCAGTGGTATACAGCAGACCCCCAGGCATATAAGCAGGCCCCCAGGGGTATAAGCAGGCCCCCAGGGGTATTCAGCAGGCCCCAGGGGTATCAGCAGGCCCCAGGGGTATCAACAGGCCCCCAGGGGTATACAGCAGGCCCCATGGGTATCAGCAGGCCCCCAGGGGTATCAGCAGGCCCCCAGGGGTATCAGCAGGCCCCCGGGGGTATCAGCAGGCCCCCAGGCGTATAAGCAGGCCCCCAGGGGTATTCAGCAGGCCCCAGGGGTATACAGCAGACCCCCATGGGTATACAGCAGGCCCCATGGGTATCAGCAGGCCCCCAGGGTATACAGAAGGCCCCCATGGGTATCAGCAGGCCCCCAGGGGTATACAGCAGGCCCCCAGGGGTATAAGCAGGCCCCCAGGGGTATTCAGCAGGCCCCAGGGGTATCAGCAGGCCCCAGGGGTATCAACAGGCCCCCAGGGGTATCAACAGGCCCCCAGGGGTATACAGCAGGCCCCCATGGGTATACAGCAGGCCCCCAGGGGTATCAGCAGGCCCCCAGGGGTATACAGCAGGCCCCCAGGGGTATTCAGCAGGCCCCAGGGGTATCAGCAGGCCCCAGGGGTATCAACAGGCCCCCAGGGGTATCAACAGGCCCCCAGGGGTATACAGCAGGCCCCCATGGGTATACAGCAGGCCCCCAGGGGTATCAGCAGGCCCCCAGGGGTATACAGCAGGCCCCCAGGGGTATTCAGCAGGCCCCAGGGGTATCAGCAGGCCCCCGGGGGTATCAGCAGGCCCCCAGGGGTATCAGCAGGCCCCCGGGGGTTTATACAGCAGGCCCCCGGGGGTTTATACAGCAGGCCCCCGGGGGTTTATACAGCGCCCCCGGCAGTGGTATACAGCCCCCCCGCCTAGTACCGGGCCCCCATGCTGCGGCACAGCATACAGTAGTTCATACATTACCATCTCCTGCAGCGCGCGGCTCCTCCATCTCCCGCCCGGCTTGTTGCTGTAGTGTCATGTGACGCGCCAGTCACATGACACTACAGGAAGATGCCGGCTGGGACTGGAGGAGCCGCGCGCTGCAGGGAGAGATGGTAATGTATGAACTACTGTATCCGCAGCATGGGGGCCCGGTACTAGGCGGGGGGGCTGTATACCACTGCCGGGGGCCGCCAGGGGCTGTGTGGGGCAATATGCACTGCATCCCCTTGCCGGGGATGGACAGGGGGATGCGTGCATATTAATGAGCCGGGCCCACGTGACCGCGCGGGTGTCACTGTAGCCCCCTCCTGCCTCCTCCTGCCCCCAGTCAGAGCCCCCGTCCCCGTCACACACATGTATATACTCGCGTATAAGCCGAGGGGGGACTTTTCAGCCCAATTTTTGGGCTGAAAAAGTCGGCTTATACACGAGTATATACGGTAAGTTAAAAATGGATGTGACGCGCACCGTGGGGGTTGTGGGAAAACTCGGGGCCGGGCCTGGCAGTGTCATCAGGGAAAGGGAATGTCACGGTAGCGTGACCCAGTCTGTTGCCCCAGAGCAGTCAATAATAAGGAGAAGGAAGCGTTCATGCACTAGGGGATTTGTAGAGATTTTAGGGGTGGGTGTCGTGACACCACCCGTGGAATTCAGCTATTAATGGTTAACGTTGCGGTCCGGGTCCTCTGAGGATGATGGGATGGCAGCTGTGATGGTTTCTCTCCCCAGGAGCAGTTCCCCAGGGATGCCGGTGTAGAAGTCTTGGTGGTGGAGGACCAGCAGGGCTGATCTGGCTGGAGGGAGGGATCGGAGCGTCTCACCGGCCGGTCCCTGCAGCCTGTGTGGTTTATCAGTCTATCGCTCCTCAGGTGGGAAGTGAACTGTCTGACACACAGTTCTGAGTTCCAAACCCGGTTTACTTATCTTTCACTCTGCTAGCACCACAGGGTACAGTTCTGGTACAGTTGCTGTCCGAATAGTCCTCAGCAACCAGGATGGCTTGTCCGAGACACTCCCTTTTGTGTTCCTTCCTTCTCGGGTTGTTCTCTCTCTCAGTGCTGCCTGTTCGCGCCTCTGCACACAGTGCCCCAGTCCAGCAACCATGGGTCCTGTCAGGCAACCGGCTGTGTCCTCTGACCCTAGTACGGCTGCCTTCTTGGAAGATGTGTCCGGAGTTGGCCACAGTTCCTCTAGATCTCATGGCCTCCAGTTCCGTGGTTGGAGCGTAGAGTCTCCTAGGCACCTTCAGGGCCGGTCCCCTGGTTGTCAACCTGCCCTTCCGCTTCATTTCAGATTCAGGCGCATGGGTGGATCGCTCACTGCCCGTGCCCCTAGGGCTCCCTCTACAGTCTGCTGTTTCGGGATGAGCCTCATCTCCGCTCAAGTCCTCTGGGTCCTTCTCCTTTCACTGCTCCCACATTCTCTACTCCTTACTCTCTGACTGACCTCCTACTTCCTGTTGTTCTTCCTTCCTATCTCTTCACCTACTTCCTGACTGCTTCCCTACTAATGTGGCACCCTAGTTGGGGCACCACAGAACTCTTGGTACGCAAATGGAATGTACACAGCAAGCAACACTCACCACTAACAACACCTTTAGGACACCCTGTTTCACCCAGGCTTCTAGGGGGAGCTCCACTGGTTACCTTAAGCCAGTTCCCCCTATAAATAGGGTCCTGGAGAGGGAAACAGCAGAGTGTGCAGACGCTAGGAAAGCTGCAGGAGGTGTGCAACCACTGGTACTGGAGCTATAGAGGTCCAAACCAGCACACCCAGCACAGTGAGAGACCCTTGCAACTGGGGTCATAGGAAAGGAGAAGAGCACCTCTCAGGGACAGAAGAGTTATCCTAACTCTCCCAATCACCCGGTTACTGGAACCGAGCTGCGGGAACTACCACGTACACCACAGAGAACCCAGCACCACGACCAGGGAGTCTAGCCCCCTGTACACCTGAAAGCACCCACGGATGAGAGCCCAGGGAAGGAGAAGGAATTACACCTAACCCCTTTTATAGTGCCCTCAGTGCAGTTAACTCAGGTGAAACACGTTTCTACAACCCGGGCCGGCAGGATTCCGTATCCACCCGACCCCACCAGAACAACAGAGAAGGAAGCCTACAAACTGCTTGCTGTGGAAACTCCAGGAGTGTCAACCTCATCAGCCGGTCCGAGTGTACCTGTTGCCACCAGTAAAGGTACCCAAAAGACTTTGTGTGTGTCTGCGCATTATTCCTGGATCTAACTCACAGCACTGCAAAAGCTGCCATATACCACCAAGTGCAGCTCCTGGCCCCGGGGACTCTCGCTCGTCCTGTGGGGAGAGTCCCATCTTGCTGCTGTACAGCCCCCGGAGGCCCAAGCAGCGCCAGTGAAATCACCGGAATTCCCGCAGGCGGCATCACGACAACTAAGAATTAACCCCTATCCGTTCAACAAAACCCCTTTTGATCTGGACCACCGGGCCCCACAGCCGCAGGCGCGGAACCGTGACAGGAGAAGCAACACCTGCGACGTGAAGACCCGGCCACGGTGAGTCACTAACTTCCCACAATCCACTTCTCTCCCCGACGTCCCGCTGACTACCTGGGCCCTCCCCCTATCGTGTCCACCCGCCATCCCCGGGACCGAGTGTGTTGGGTGCTTTTGTAGGTGTCTGGACTTGCCATCCCATTTACTGAGAACAGGAATATCACACCTGTGGATTGGGTGCAGTACCCCTCTGTGGCGACCAGACCCCAGGGGCGCATAGATGCAACAATAAATAAGTTATAAATTGGATGCAACTACTAGATCCTCATAGACTTTATATGCTCATTCACACCACCGTGTTTTTGGTAAACCCTCGCCTTCAGCTGCAATTTGGAAAAAATACAATTTCTTTGATCACCCTCCCCTGTTGCTGCTCCTGGTTATCTTTTTTTTGTCTGCAGCGCTGATGTCAGATTGATTACACTGCAGACAAAGGTTGAGCTCAGAGGTTCTGCCTGAGTTGACGGCATGAACTGCCCAGAGCTGCTGAGCTCAGTTATTGTCAGCAGCGTTGTCCATAGGTTATCAGCGCTGCAGACAATAACAGAAACCAGGAGCAGCAGTAGAAACTTAGTTCTGTTATCAGGGAGGGTAAGTGAAGAACTGGGGAGAAAGAGGGTCCAAAACCAAAAGAATCCTTCAAAATCTGTTGTTTAGTAACACGAGAGAGGTGGGGAGTGTCTGTTGTTTTGCAGTCTGAAGGAGGCAGGTAGTGTCTACCAGAGGGTATTTAAAGGGAATCCATCAGTAGGTTTTTGCTACCTCATCTGAAAGCAGCATGATGAAGACAAAGAGACCCTGAATCCAACGATGTATCACATAGATTACTGGCTGCAGTCATTCGCACACAATCACAGCAGTTAGGGTACCTTTACACACGGCTACATTTGTAGCTTGTCACCAGGTAACTTACTGGTTGCAGTGAAATCATGGATACATGGTTCTATCTTGTTGCTGTGTACAAATGGAATCATGTATCCATGATTTCACTGCAACCAGTAAGTTACCTGGTGACAAGCTACAAATGTAGCCGTGTGTAAAGGTACCCTTATGGTACCTTTACACGCCGCGACGGCAGGCTGGATACAGCCCGCTACAGGCTACAAATGTAGCTTGTAGCGTCAATGTAGCCCGTCGTAGCGGCGTCTGAAGACGCGACGCTACAGCCGGCGACAGATACATCTGTTTATGGGCTCTGCTCGAAAACTGATGGCTACATCGCCGATGGTAGCGAGCTGTATCGGCGTGTAAAGAGGCAACGGAAGGGAACTCTGGACACCCGGGGCTGTAGCTGCAATGTAGCTAAGGCGTGTCCCAGGCTCTGGGATACCGCGCCCCATCACCGATCATTGGAGGAAGCTCCTGCATGACGATTGGTAGTGCTGCATAGGGAGGCATATTTAAGGAGCTGACCAGTCACACTACACAATCGCTCGAGCGTGATGTATTTCTCAGCCTCCTGCGATGCCTGCCCAATCAGGATGTTATTGCTTCGTCCTATCAGCGTACAGACGGCTCGTAATCCACGATTGTGGCACGCCTATGTGCTGTCCCTGCTGTACCAGGTCCGCCCATATTAGCTTATTGTAGCGCTGTGTAAACGTGGTACGCTAAGCTACAGCTAGCTACTTGACACACCCGGCGATGTAGCTAGCTACAGATGTAGCGTGGCGTAGCGCACCTTATGGCGGCGTGTAAAGAGGGTGCGTTGACCGTTTGTAGCCGTTTGAGCGTGCTCGTGCACGTGAAGTAGCGGGATGTATCCAGCCTGCCGTCGCGGCGTGTAAAGGTACCTTTAGAGTTAGGCTGCTTTCACATCGCTCTTTTTTCCTGTCCGTGGGATCCTAGGACCCCACGGACAGTAAAGGACACCACAGGGGATGACCTATTCTGTGTCCGAGTCTGTGATTATCACGGATCCGGACACAGCGGGGCACTTTCACTTCTGCAATGTATAATATACTGTACATTGCAGAAGTGAAATATAGTAATGTATAGTTACGTCAACGTGACACCCCGCAGCTCAGACGACGAGAGGGCCCGGTTCTGAGCACCCCACAGTCCCGATGGGCGAGACAAAGGCAATGTAGTCTGAGCAATGATAAGGTCCTGCTGCTTAAACAAAAATTCCAGGAAAACAACAGATCAGACCTGACATGACAGGATCCTTAATTCAATACCTACTTAAACCTGTCAATGTCTTTAGATTACTAGCATAACTGCTGATTCCCTTTAAGTGCCACTCAGTGTCATTTGCAGCAGACCTGTGTAGTGGCCAGCAGATTAATAGTGGAAACACGATTAACCATGTGCTGTCCCAGATTACAGAGGGAAGATGGCCTCTATGACTGACCCATGAGCAGACCATCTGCCCGAAAAGGAGAGGACGAAACGGCATCCCAGATATAGAGTGTATGTGTGAGAGGAAACAGGAGCCAGGACAGCACAGATGGGTTACTACAGTTAGGTCATTCTTCTGGAATAAGTTTCATTTACAGGATAGTTGTCTCTAGTTGGTGATGCAGGGAGAGTATTCTTTCTATACCACGTAGTCCTCATAACTGAATGTCCAACTTAAATGTTTTTTAAAACCAATATTTTCCATCCGAAAATTATGTTATTTATTATTTAATAAAGATTTACAGCAGGGCTGGCTAAGTAATTTCAGCCTGGAGGGCAAGCACACAGCAGTGGCCCATGAACAGTGAGCGTCAGGGGCAGAGCGGCCTCCCAGACCAACTTGACAGATGGCCGGGCGGCCCTAAAAATGCTGCTTGACCACAGGCCTGGGGGTATCTGCCCCTCTGGCTCCTGGGCCAGCCTGCCCCTGATTTAAAGCAACCAGAGCTCCATTTTTACATGCACATCTATTTTTTATACTTTTTATAAAGATACCTTAAGCCATCCCTGTACTTAGCTTATGAGCTTACTGCCTCTTACACACTTGAAATAGCGCCCTCTAGCTGTGACTGCAGGCATCTAAAAAGTATTCATTTAAAGGGCTGTATCATGCTTCCAAACGCTATTTGCCCTCATGCCCACACTGTCACTTTTTTATGTGTTCATTTAACAAATCTGCATCAAAATCTGCATGTCTGTCCTGAAGCCAGCAAAGTCTATGAGAATTCAGAAGTACGTTGTTACTATTTCCATGAGTATTTGGCGCAGATTTTGGTGCAAAAAAGTGCATTATGTCAATTCTTGTTCCGTTTTTGCCTCGTTCTTTCTGCATAGACCCAATTCTAATCTTGAAAATACGCTGCAAATACGCATGGGTGTTAACACAGTGCATTTTTGGGGGCGTTATTGTTGTGTTTTTCTAAGAAAAGGCATAATTATTTAGATGTGCTGAAATGATTTCTGGCCATCACAAATTAATGTAAAGTCTCTATCTCTCCCTCTCTCTCTCCCTCTGTCTCCCTTTCTCTCTCTTTCACTCTCCCTCCCTCTCCCCTCTCTCTCGCCTTCCTATCTTTCCCTCCCCATTCTCCCTCTCTTCCCCCTTCTCTCCCTCTCACTCTTGCCATCCTCTTCCTTTCTCCCCCTCTCCCTCTCTCTTTCCTTCTCTCTCCCTCTCTTTCTCCCTCTCTCTCTCATTCTCTCTCATTCTCTCTCTCACTCTCTCCCTCCCCTCCTCCCTCTCATCTTCTCTCTGACTCCCTAATTCTCTCTCTCCCTCTCTTGACCTCCCATTCTCTCTGTCCTCTCTAACTCCCTCTTTCCCTCCCTTCTTTCTTCTCCCTCTCCTTCTCTCTCTCACTCCTATCTCTCTCTTCTCTCTCCCCTCTCTCTCACTCCCTTCTTCTCTCTCTCTTCCTCTTTCTCACTTCCTCTCTCACTCCCTCTCTCTCTTTCTCTTCCTCTCTCTCACTCCTCTTTCCCTCCCTCTTTCTCTCTCTCCCTCATTCCTCCCTCTTTCTCTCTCTCCTCATCCTCTCTTCTCTCTCTCCCTCATTTCCTCTTCTCTCTCTCCCTCATTCCCTCCCTCTTTTCTCTCTCTCCCTCATTCCCTCTCCCTCTTTCTCTCTCTCCCTCATTCCCTCCCTCATTCAATTCAATTCAATTCAAATGAGCTTTATTGGTAGGACTAAGTAAATATCAGCATTGCCAAGGCAAATAGTAAAAATAGGGGGACGGGAGTGGGGAGTGGGTAGGCATATTGAAGTCCATGATATATCGGGATCCTTTTAGAGGATGAGGACATGTCCAGGGTGGGGTATATAAGTCCATGGCATATCAGGCTCTTAGTTGGGGGAAAGGGAAGTGTTCAGGGTTGGGGTACAGAAGTCTATGACATATCAGTCTCCTCTTAGTCTGTGGCAGGCACTGACATATTGTGCTGCTATGGCCACTGCTCTTTCCTCTTCCCCCAGTAGTATTGGCAGTTTCTATCCTCCTCCATGGAGGTGAAGTCTGGGAGGAGATCGGACAGTCTCTTGAAGTGAGTGTCCCTCACTGCGGAGTATTTAGGGCACCTCAGCAAGAAGTGGGCCTCATCCTCCACAGCCTCCTGGGGGCGCTGCTGGCACAGTCTGCTCTCTCGGAGCTTGTAGTTCTGTCGGTGCCGCCCAGATTCGATGAGTAGGTTGTGGGCGCTCAGTCTGTACCGGCTCAGGATCTGTCGCTCTTTGGGGTTTTCTAGTTTCTCTAGATATGGGGCCAGTTTGTTCTCCCTCTGTAGGTTCTGGTATATCGTCAGTTTCTGTGATTTGTTTATGTCGTTCCTCCAGATGCTGAGATATTCCTCTTTGCCTTTGTGTGCCATCTTCTGGATTTCGCCTTTTGTCAGGCCATGTGAGTTGGTGGCTTGGTCAGGCTGTCTTTGGGTTTTTTGTGTTGGGAGGCTTCCTGGGGCTTCATAGTGTAGGAAGGCTTTGTGATGGTAGGAGTTGGGACTACTGCTTTGTAGATGAGCCTTGAATGACAGCGCCTTCTTCTGGATCTCGAGGTGTAGTGGGAGTCTGCTCGGCAGGCGCTATTTGATGAGCTCCGATGGACTTGGAGAAGATGCTTGCAGAACTCTAGGTGGAATATTTCAGTCGGCCCAGAGTCCCACTTTGACCAGTTTGGGTACGAGACTGGACCCCAGACCTCACTGCCGTAAAGAAGGATTGGGGCAATTATGGTGTCAAAGACTTTTAGCCAGACTGTTAGGGTACCTTTACACGCCACTACTGGAGGATGGATACAACCCGCTACAGGCTACAAATGTAGCTTGTAGCATCAATATAGCCCGTAGTAGCGGCGTGTGAAGACTGTAGGAGGCAGCCGGCAACAGATACATCTGTTTCCGAGCACTGCTCGAAAACAGATGGCTACAAAGCCGATTGTAGCGAGCTGTATCGGCGTGTAAAGAAGGAACCGAAGGGATGTCTATACACCAGGCGATGTACCTGGTATGTAGCTGGGGCGTGACACAGCCTCCGGGATACCGCGCCCCTTCAGCGATCATTGGAGGAAGCTCCTGCATGACGATTGGTAGTCGCTGCACAGGACGGCATATTTAAGGAGCTGCCCAGTCACACTACACAATTGCTCGGGCGTCATGTATTAATCAGCCTCCTGCGATGCCTGCCCAATCATGATGTTATTGCTTTGTCCTATCAGCGTACGGACGTCTCGTACTCCACAATTGTGGCACGCCTATGTGCTGTCCCTGCTGCACCAGGTCCGCCCATATTAGCTGGTTGTAGCGGTGTGTAAATGAGGTAAGATGAGCTACAGATGGCTACTTGAGACACCCGGCGATGTATCTAGCTATAGATGTAGCGTAGCGTAGCGCACCTTGTGGCGGCGTGTAAAGGTGGTGCGTTTCCCGTTTGTAACCGTTTGGGCGTGCTCGTGCACGTGAAGTAGCGGGTTGTATCCATCCTCCAGTAGCGGCGTGTAAAGGTACCCTTACTGGTGCCTTGAGATGATACAGACGTCTTCTTATGGCATAGAAGGCTTTGGAAGCCTTGTCTTTCAGTAACTCTATGGCTTGCTTGAAGCTCCCTGATTGGCTGAGTTCTAGGCCCAGGTAGGTGTACCTGTTGGTTTCTGTAAGTGGACAGTTGTCTATTGTGAAGGGAGGATGGCCAGCAGGTTTCTGCTTTCTTTTCTGGAACACCATGGTATTAGCTTTCTTCCGGTTGATTGGCATTGCCCATGTGCTGCTGAAGGTCTCTAGGATTTTCAGATGATCTTGGACGCCTTTTGCTGTTGGGGATAACAGCACGAGGTCATCGGCATACAGCAGAAATTTCACCTGGGTGTCATGGAGGGTGAGTCCTGGTGCTGAGGAGGACTCTAGGGCCACCGCCAGCTCATTGATGTAGATGTTAAAGAGCGTTGGACTGAGGCTACAGCCCTGTCTCACTCCTCGGCTTTGTTGGAAATAGGCTGTCCTCCTTCCATTGACCCTCACGCTGCAGCTGTTCTCAGTGTAGGAGCTTCGGATGACATCATATGTTTTGCCTCCTATTCCGCTCCCCAGCAGTTTTAGGAATAATCCTGGGTGCCACACTGAGTCAAAGGCCTTTTTGAAGTCCACGAAACAAGCGTATATCTTCCAAATCTTTGTATTGTGGACGTGGCTCTTGATGAGGCTGTGCAGAGTATAGATGTGGTCAGTGGTGCGGTGGTTCGGCATGAACCCTGCTTGGCTCTTGCTGAGGACGTTGTGCTTGGTGAGGAAGGTGAGGATTCTCTTGTTCAGGATGCTGTTGAAGAGTTTGCCCAGGTTGCTGCTGACACATATTCCCCGGTAATTTGCTGGATCGTACTTGTCCCCGTTTTTGTGTATTGGGGTTATGAGGCCTTGGTTCCAGATTTTGGGGAAGTAGCCAGCCTGCAGTACGATATTAAATAGTTTTGTTATCGCAGCCAGGATGTCGGGAGGGCTGTATTTTAGCATTTCTGGGAGGATCCCGTCTGGACCGCTGGCTTTTTTACCTCTTATCTGTGTGATCCTTTCTGTTATTTCTGGCAGTGTGATTGGTGTATCCAGAGGATTTTGGAAATCTTTGATCTTTTTCTCCATATCTTTCAGTTTTCTCACAAGCTCTTTTTGTGTCGGGTTCGGGTCTTCACTTGGGATGTCTTTGTAAAGGTCCTTGAAGTACTGGAGCCAGATGTGGCCGCTCTGGATGTGGAGGCTGTTGCTTTTCTGGTTAGAACCAAGTTGATTCCACAGTTCCCAGGATTTGTTGTCTTCCAGGGCGTCTTGGAGTTGGAGGAGTTTGGTGGAGATGTGGTTTTGCTTTTCTTTGAGGATGCTTTAACTTCGTTGTATGGTGTGGTAGGCTTCTCTCACAGTGGGGTTGTTTGGGTCTCTGTGTTTTTCATTTGAGGCCATTCTTAGGGCCTTCCGTATGGTCTTACATTCTTTATCAAACCACTTGTTGGGATTTGGTTTACTCGGCCTCTTGTGATGCTTTTTTTCAGGTCGGACATTTCCGCCATGGCATAGGGAATGTTGTTGAGGTCCCTTACCGCCAGTTCTGCTCCTTCTGGGTTAAGCTCATACACATTAGTATGGAAGTGTTGGAGCTTCTTCTTGATCTCTGGTCTATTGATGGCATCTTTATATTTTGGGCCGACATCTTGGACCATTTGAAGGATGGCGGTAAGTTAAAGAGACCAGTCTTTTGTGCGGTTTGTGAGGATGATTTGTTTGTGGATTTGATGTATAGAAGCAGTTGGTTATGGTCGACAGGTGTGTTTGTGGGTGACTTGAGGGCACCAATATTTGTAGGGTCCATATCTGTGATGGCAAAGTCTATCACACTGCTGCCCACATGGGAGTTTAGGGTATGTCTTCCCAATGAGTCTCCCTTGGTGCGGCCATTGAGGATACGAAGTCCCAGGCTTCGGCATAGGTTCAGCAGTGTTCTGCCGCTTTTGTTGACTGTACAGTCATAGCTGTTCCTGTCGGTGTACACTGGGTTGTCACAGTCGGTATCTGCTCCAAATATATGGATGTTTCCATCAGTGGTCAGGTAGTCTCTTTCCCTTCCAGTCCTTGCATTGAGATCTCCATAGATGAGAACATTGCCCAGAGTCTGGAAGTGGGCAGCTTCAGTTTTTAGGGTCTCAAAGCTGTCTGGGTTGAAGTATGGAGACTCTGGAGGGCTACGTACGCTGCACACAGGTAGATGTCAGACCTGGGAGGTGAGGATGGAGCGGCTTATCCTTATCCAGATGTGGCTGTCTCCTCTCTTCCCTCATTCCCTCCCTCTTTCTCTCTCCCCCTCTCCCCAGCAATTTAAGGAGTTGAAAGCAAAACCGCTTGAGAGAAAAACATACCAATTACACTTGCAAAAATGCACCAAAAATGCAGCATAACTGCGCAAAAATGCTTTGCGTCCCTGCCAGAATATGTAGTTTTGGATGTTTGTAATGACTCTATATAATATAAGTGTTTCACTATTTGTATTGAATTACTACAAAACAACAACTTTTCTTTTTGATGATATTCTAATTCATTGAGGTGCGCCTGTATTTTGGACATTTGTAGTTTTCAACTTTGTGGAACAGTTTGGGGAAGGCCCTTTTCTGTTCTCCATGACTGAGCCCATAAAGGGATAGAGAGGAAGAACATGGCCGGCCACACACGACCCTGACATCAAACCCGTCTAACACCTTGGGGGTGAACCTCACAGTATATGGTGATACCGTCCACCATGATCAGTGTCTCACCTCACCTCTTCTGGATGTAGGGGAAACATTTCTCACGGACTCTTCCGAAATCTTAAAGAAAGTGTTCCCAGAAGAGTTGAAGCTGTTTACTAGCTGTAAAGGGACTACCTCGACATTCATAACCATGGATGTAGAATGGGAGGTCAGAGAAGCTAATGTAGATGTAATATGGAAGGGGGACAATACTTCACTCCACATGGTGTAAATCATGGGGAACTCCAGGCCTCGAGGGCCGCCAACAGTGCAGGTTTTCAGGATTTCCTTAGTATTGTACAGGGAATAATTTTGTCACCTGCACTGGTGATGATTCCAACCCATGTGCAATGCTAGGGAAATCCGGAAAACAAGATCTGTTGGAGGCCCTCGAGGCCTGGAGTCCCCCATTGCTGTAAATGATAAAATCAGAACCAGAACAATATTAAAATGTGGAGATTCACTTAAAATTTGGGATACTAATGGTTGGATAATCCTATAGACCTATGGTATGAAAACCCATCAACTACAGCAAACAATCTAATAACTGGGAGCAGCCGATATCTCAGAGGTGCCATTAGTCTCCTACGTCTGATAGTTTAACCCACTCTATACCTTCCCTATTGCGTGATCTTGGCTGGTTGATCATTATGTATTTCATGTACGTATTAATATTTAGTGGCGGATGAAATGTCAGCAGTAAGCTGTCCGCGGTGTTCCCCCGGCTATGAGGAGTGTAAATGGCACTGCTCATTTGTACAATGATGTTGTGTTTAATATTGTCGATTATTTGAGATGGAGACACATTGATTTTCTAGTGATTCGACCTGTGACACTGATTGCTTTTGTTTTCCCTGGCACTGCAGATCTGTTGCATGCAGCGCGCACAAATCAATACACAGGAAATGGGATTTTGCGGATATCTGATTTGGTCCACAAAGATTACATTTTACATGTACTATGAACATGGCGTGCCAAATCCAGTGTAAATAATTAAAATGCATTTCATTATTATTTTTTTTGTTTTGCAGAAGAAATGCATTTGCCTAATGTCATCCATCAAAAGTAAGTGCGAAAGAAAGAGACCTCCAAAGTCAGACATGGTACCCTATGATATAAGCCCAGCAGCACTCTATATCTAGTCATCTGAGAAAAAGCCCTGCTTTCAGGAAGTATTGCACCCAATTTTATAATATACTCATGTGCTCATTCTGCTTTTTTCTTTTTTTTAGTCATGTGATAAATTATTAATTGGAAAATCCCAGACATCTTTTGCACTTTATACTCTATGTGTCGCGCATGGACTAGTGTATGTCCAGTGCACGGCACAACACAGAGTACAACACGATGGAAAGGGAGAGGAAGACCCGGACGATAGGAAGCTGGGGATGGGGCACCTCCTGACCGAATTTGTGTTTTTCCCTGAACTCCCCTAACATCCCTATGCAGGTCCTTCCCCTGCCACCATCACAAGCCTCATCCCTAACTATGCCTCCACTCCCCTGTATAGTGCCAAGGCTAGTATGAATAATAAAAATGCATTTTATAATACTTTTTTTTTTTGCAAAAGTAATGTATTTGATTAATATCATCCATCAATAGTAAGAAGTAAAGGAAAGAGACCTCCAAAGTCACACATGGTACCCTCTGATATACCTGATGATATAAAGCCATTAGTTGCACAGCACTCTATATCAGTCATCTGATGAGTTATTAATTGGAAAATCACAGACATCATTTGTACTTTATGCACTATGTGTCACGACTACAGGATGTCTGGTGCAGGGCGCAAAACAATGAGGTTACAATGGGATGGAAATGGGAGACGAAGACCCTGACGGTAAGCAGTGGGGTATGGGATACCTCCTGATACTAACTTGTCTGAGCCTAAGCTCCCCTAACGTCCCTAAGCAGGTCCTTCTCCCTGCTGCTATCACATGTCTAGTCCCTAACTGTCCCTCCACTCACCCTGTCTAGTGTAAATGCTGGTGAGTTTAGTAGACATCACTGCTACTGTATTATCACATGGGGAAGGAGGACAAAGTGGGGAGCAAGACAAAAGGATATGTGGCGCCTCTGCGACCAGGGTGGACACATAGGGAACTGCAGCCAGGCAGGAAGATAGACAGTTTGTGCATCAAACACCCTCACAGCACACACACTCACAAGAGCACAGCACCCAACCTGGAGCCCGGGACTCTAGGCGGGCAAGGGGTGGTGGGGTTTAGAGAGCAAGTGGGTGGGGAATGTAGGTCAGGTGACAGAGAGCACAAATAGAGGAAAAAGAGGAGGAAGGAGTTAGTAGGCAGAGTAGGCTGAGCTGTAAAGACAAGAGCAGACAGACAGTGACACATCCAGTGGGATTGGGCTCCCTGGAGACGCAGAACCAAAGAGTCACAGAAACCATGGAGAGAAAGCTTGTCCATAGCCGCCATCCCAGGGGAGTGTGAGGACAGAGACCGGACCGGTATCACCGGGTCTGAGGAACGCGGCAGCACTGATTAACTACGTGGAGCAGTTTTCTCTGTTTGTACTGGAATCACATGGGTAAAAGGAGCCTGGTAACGCCTTGGAAGATAGGGTTACTGCAGGCTAGGCACACACCAGAGTGTCGGCTCTGAGGGGGACTGAAGAAATACACCGGCTCCCCAGACACACCAGTGGGGAACACAGATTCAGGTCCGTGTTCCCACTACAGGTTGGAGGCACAGCAGCAACCACGAGGAATTGGCTTACCGCCCAGACACATAGGGGGAAGCTACATGCAAGGGCCCGAGCTGCCGCCATACAACCCGCGGAGAGAACAGAGAGGGAGAGAACAGCCTGAAAGGACACATAGAAGGAGTGAGGGGTCTCAGAGCGACAGCCTGGCTGCAAAGGGTTAAGTGTTACCGGAGTTAACTGAACTGTGAACTGTGTTGAGAACTGTACCATGAACAGAGTGACCTGCAAGAACTTGAAAGTAAACCGGTGAATCCTGCTTCAGTGTCCGTGTCTGATTCCAGGTATTCTGAACTGTGCATTTCATACCTTTTATCCTGCCAGGAGCAGCCCGACCCACGGCGGGCTCATCCATCAGCTGCAGCCCGTCATCCCTCCATCCTCCTGGCAGAGCTGCTCTGCAGTGGTGGTCCCAATACTGCCACAACCCGTGGTGGCGTCACGACGAACTAATCCCTGTAAATACCCCTTTTACTTGTGAGAACTCGGGACACAGTCGGACCAGGACCTCCGTGACATCCCCAGCAGTACCCCGGTCTGGTACCGAGTACCCCGTCTCAGTGGGCTCCAAAAGAACAGGGACCCGTGTGCCTAATACTCGTGTTCTGGACTCTTCCCACTAATTGGGGCTTATATGGCAGCCAATAGGAGCTGAAGCCATGTGCAAGGGAGGCGTGCCCAGACCCCCATCGTGGGCCGGCCCGATCCAAAGCGGGAAAAGAAAGGCCCGCCCTGGCTTACCATTAACTCCGGGGAAGGGCCAGCCATCAATCCCAAGGAGGAGCCCACGACCCTAAGTGCGCTTACCAATGAGATGCTGGCAGGGAACTGAAGAGGAAGTCGTCGCCCAGGAAAAGTGGGACAGGAAACCGGATAGGAGCAGTCGCCATTACAGTACATGCGGACGGAAGAAGAGAACGCTGAGGAGAGCACTGCTGCAGGAAGACCCCAAGTGATCCCGGAGGGCCCACAGAAAGAGTGTGTGGAGGAACCCGGCCAGGGAAAGAACTTTGGTGAACACAGCAGCATGGCGGAAGGCGGAAAGAGAAGTCCGGAGGTCCGAGACACCCGGCGGGGGGTGCTGCAACTGCAGCCCCAGCAGATGACCCAGGTTCAGGCAGAACGGAGAACCGGATGCAGATCGACATCCACCAAAATCTGTAGTCCCTGTCTGAGCAGCCCGGCTGGGCTGGTGCCTCCCATAATACCCGAAGCGAGGAAGAAGCCTGCACCGAGATCATCGTGGATATATCTGTTCCCAGAGCTGCACGCGGAATACCACCAGCATGATAGACCCGGTAGGAGCCCTGGAAGAGGGGTGTTTACCGCTGCCGGAGCCCTTGATACCCGCGCCTGTAACAACTGAGGGTACCGAGTACCCCGTCCCATGGGCTCCACAGATACACGACAAATTGATCCAACACCAGGGCTGCAGACAACACCGCTCCAACAACAGAACTCCAACAACCTCAAGAGACTTCCTTCTTCCAAGATAGTCAGAATATAAAGAATATATTACCAGCATCAGGAGATGGATAACGTGACAATTTAAAGGGAGGGGGAGAGGTCACAAACTGACTGAAGCTGAGATGAACTAACCAGGAGCTACCAGCAAAGAAAATGTCATTCACTCTTGCTGATCCAAAAGCAAGCAATCACATTTAAAATCCAGACTGTCACAAGTCCATGTGAAGCTCAGATCCCAGAACTGTCACAAATCTCCTATGGACGGGAGATACTTGTGACACTATGCCCATTTTCTACACTTCTGCATGATATTAGCCATTTTCTTCAACGGTAATGAATATTCATTAATACTAGTGAGGAGCTAACACTAAGCTGCTCAGGTGCTCGGTACTCAAAACAAGCAGCCAGACACTTGTAGGGGCGCGCCTCGAGTACCAAGTATAATGGAAGTCAGTGGGAAGCTCAAGCATTTTTCCAAAGTCTCTTGAGTCAAGCACGTCCAAGTATCCGACCTGCTTGTCTCAAGCACCCAAGCAGCTTAGTGTTCGCTCATCACTAATTAATATTGTTGGAATATGTTTAGTGCCACAATTCCATTCCTGTGTATGTAAGTGTTCTATGGCTAGGTTTGTGTATTGTCTATCAAGTTAGATAAAAAAAAACACTCCCAGAGGCTCACACACAGGAAAGACCATGTGACTGCACCCAGTTTCCTGTGTCTGTGCATGAGTGGAGAAGCAGCCTGCTGATGCTGCACAGAGACACTTAAGATCTATATATTCCTGATTATACAAAGCCTGTTTATAGTTAATTAACCCCTTCATGATCCGGGAATTTTTCATTTCTGTTTTTTGCTCCCTTGCTTCCAAGAGCCATAACTTTTTTATTTTTCCGTCAATATAGACATATGACCACTTGTTTTTTGCGGGAGTTGTACTTTCATATGCAATAATTTATTTTATCATATACTGTACAGGGAAATTGCAAAAAAGATCTAAATGCAGTGAAATTGCAAAAAAAAGTGCAATGACACGTTTGTTTTTTTTTAGGTATTTTAGTCGCCATGTTCACTATATAGTAAAACCGACATGATGGGGTGATGCCTCGGGTCGGTACGAGTTTGTAGACACCCAAGATGTATACCTTTACTGGTATCTAGGTGGTGAAAAAAAATCAGAAGTTTGAGAAAAATAAATTGAGTTTTTGCGCCATGTTCTGCGACCCGTAGGGCCCTCATTTTTCGGGATCTGGGGCTGGGTTATGGCTTATTTTTGCGTCTTGAGATAACGTTTCTAATGATAACATTTTTAGAGGGATCCGCAGTTTTGATCTCCTGTTATTGCATTTTATAGCAATGTTGCGGCGACCCAAAAAATTGAATTTTGGCGTTTGGACCATTTGTTCCGTTACGGAGTTTACGGCTCTCATTAATGGATTTAATACGATGATAGATCGGGCGATTCTGAATGCGGTGATACCAAACATTTGTATTTTTTTTTTTAATACTTTTATTGTGATTGGGGGAAAAGCGGGGTGATTTGAACTTTTATATATTTATTTTTTTTACAGGTTTTTAAAAACTTTATTTAACAATTCAGTCTTATTTTTACACTGCCTCTTTAAGAGGCACCTTGCTGCACAGTCCGATCGCTTCAGGGAGATACAGATGAGCTGCAGCTCATCTGTATCTCCCATAATCGCGGACCTGTTGTGGTTGGCAGCTAACCACTACTTGGAACTGCGCTCTGACAGCATCCGGGGTCTAGCCAGGACCCCGGGCTGTCACGTGAGCGCCGGAGATCTCGCAATGCTATCGGAGCGGAGCAGGCCGCGGCCGCCTTGGATCTCGCTGTCAGTGATTGACAGCGGGATCCAAGGGGTTAACAGTGCTGATCGGATCCCGGATCCGATCGGAACTGTTAGCCCGACATCTCAGCTAATCACATCAGCTGAGATGTCGGCTGTTTGATGTGAGCTCACATCAAACACCCCTTACCGGCCCATGACATTGTACAACATCATAGGCAGGGAAGGCTGTGTTCTGTTGTCAACACGCTTGAGAGTATCCTGAATGATCCGCTGACAACAAATATTAATGTGATTGCCACAGTCTTTGAGATTAGTGGCCTATCCTAGGGTGCTCCAACACTACCAAAGGGGATTTTTTCCTTCAGATACAGCTACGTACTTTTAGCAGTGGCAGCACCTGCCATATAAACGTTAATAGACATTTAAGCAATTGATTGATGGTATGGCCCAAACTCAAACCCTCATATACAGTATCTAATACTAGAGTTAATTTAATTGTATTTTAATTCTAAAAACTTGAAATATTTCTTTAAAGAATATCTAATTTTGACCAGCAGGGAAGTTATGAAACTTTGCAAATTGCTTTATTAGGAAATTTGTCTTAAGTCCTGTAAAAAAATTGCATGTAAGTGGTTTTCCATGTCTGTTTGCCTTTAACTGCGGTGACATCAAAACATAGTAACGGAGTACAGATGATGGTAGTGATGGGTCAGCTCAACTCCTGCGTGTCACTGCAGAGCAGGGGCGCTGGCTACTCTGACTCGGGTGGCAGTTTTGTGGGGGTGCTAGGCTTTAGTGCGATGGAAGAAAAGTGACGTCTGTAATTCCAGTGTGAATTAAAGTTTTGCAAGTTACCATTTACAGTATATGAACATCAGGAGCCAGGGCAAGAATGGTGGAGTCAACATAATGTGTAGGCCAGGACATGAAACGTCCAATTCCAATTTCATCCATTCAGTCCGGTCTGACTAAGGGCCGCTTCACACGCTCAGAAGCCAATCCATCCCAGCTGCCCTTTCATGGTCCCACAGGTTCTACAGCAGTGGAGGCTACCCATAGCCACAAACCACAGGTGGCATCACAAATAATCTTTATAATGTTCCCTAAGAACTCTTTAACACTGACCCAGGGTCACGGAGCCGTGACTCGACCCCTGTGAGCTCCCAGAAACACTGCAGCCCGTTCCGAGTACCCCACGGCCCTTGGCGCATCAGTTTCTCTGTCTAGTAGAGGCTGGGGCCCAAAGAAGAGGGGTTGGAAGAAGATGAAGGCAGTTTTTAGGTGGAGTAGGGTACCTGAGGGCTTTGTAAGGTCAATGTGGTGGTAGGGCCAACCAGCTTCCCATCTTTGGGTCACAAGATGAGTTCCTACCACATTACTGCCCTCCTTAACTTCCAATTACTATGGCAATATTGTAGTTACAGGTCATGGTGGCTAGTAGAGTTAGGTGGGTTCCTTAAAGCTGGTTTAAATGGACTGGAGGAATTATCAGGTTTGGTTCTCTCAATTATAAACTCAATATTAGGTCTGGTGGGAAGGGAAATGAAAATGGCAAGGGAATTTGTGTTATTCCTGAAGATAGCCCTTTTGGCTGTGGTGCTCTCGGTTATGGCAGGAAGTAATCAGATTTACTATGGCTGTTTGGTCTCCCCAGATTTTGTAGCTTCAAGGGCATTTCTATGTTTTTCAAACTTTGTAGTGTTTTAATAAAGGCTGCACTGGAAATATTATGCAGTTATTGAGTTTGTCTTTATTGGAGCAGGTTGGAAGGGTTGGGGAAGTAACAGACAATTAATTGACAATTCCAACATCAAGAAATAAAACAGAATAACTATAGCATTTGTATCTTTATGTCTTTTGCCCATTTTATGTTCCTAGTTATCTGTTTTCAGTCTCTAAGAATTCTATGACAGGTCACTTTCTAGGGATTTTGCAGCCCAAGCAGATTGCTGAACACCCAGTCTCTGTCTTGCACAGTGGTACCACTAGAAAAAGCATAAAACAGTGTGGAAGCTGCAATTTTATGCAATGACCTATTTAATTCAATCAGAATTTTTCCAAAAATAGATATATAGACGGAGGAATTTTTTAACGTAGAACTACAAAATCGAAGTTTGTATAAGACATCATGCACATGGCAGTGCCAAAGAAATCAGAACTATAAAACTTAAAAGGAGTTACCAGTTATCCCCTATCCACAGGGTAGAAGATATGTTGGATACACAGGATCCAAACAATGGGACCCTGCGGTAGGGCTGCGCTGCCAATACATTCAAAGTCTATGAAACCTAAGAGCCGAGTCCTGTACTCAGCTGATGAAGGTGTGCATACTGTACTGCACCCTCCACCTCTGATCTCGCCAAAGATGGCAGTCCTGGACCTGCAGTGATCAGCGAGTTGTCGCACATAGTATTTTGGGAATATACATCATTTTTACTTTTGACATACCAGCCACTTATAGACTGCTCTACAGTCTCTGTGAACTAATCTACCGTCTCTGTAAACTGTTCTGCAGTAGTTTATATTAGTTTATTTTTGTTGGTACCTTAAGGGTTAATGTCAGTAGCTGTCCATGGTATTAGCTGGCTGTGGCTCTCCAGTAGTAGTTAGCGGCTGCTGTATGTATTAAGTGATGTGGTTTGTCCACTACCCCAGCCTTTAAGTAATACCATGACCCATCAGCTGGTGTTGTTGAAAGAGTTCAGTCTCTACTCTGACCTTGAGCTGTTTGGATGCTGTGCAGTTCTGCTGAAGCCTCCCAGAAGTCTTTACCAGAGAGTGTCATCTTGTGGGGAGTTGCTGTTTTTATCCCAATTCCTGGGTGGAGGGAAGGGGGTGTTAGTCCAGGGCTGGTCAGGAGGAGAGCAAGGGCGGTGGCCCAGACATCCTCACTTTTAGAGGCAATTCTGGGAACAAGGTCAGCTAGGGACTCCCAGTCTACAGGATCAAACTAGCTACCCAGATTGCTTTTTGCCCATCGCTGCCATCATACTTCTATCCCTCTTGTCCGCTATAGCCACCCGTGACAATATCCCCTTTAAAATTGAATACAACATAATACAAATGACAGGGCCGGCAGTAGGGACTGTGAGTGTTAATATTTGGTGCTCTGCGTTGAACAAATCTTCCAAATATGACATCCGGTGTAATCCAGGCTAAGAGTCCATTCCATATCCGTAATCGAAGGCGTGGGCCTCACATCAATCATCCTTTTGTGAGGTCTCCAAGGAATGGCTTTCAGTTGACATTTATGTATATATTCACTTATTAAATTATTAATTACATTCATGTAGCATTTTGCTTTGTTGCTCTTTCTCCGTGGGTTGGGGGGGTTCCACTCATTATTGTGGTATAGATCTTTTTTGTGGTTGTAGTCTTAGTATTAGATTTTGTAAATAATCACAATTTTTCATTTTGTGCCTGTATTTAATTTGGCATTTGATGAACATTGGGATTGAGTAATAACGTATTAGTGAAGGACACAAATACTGGGGACTAATTTTATGGGAATTTGGACTACAAATTGGTGTCGGATCCAGGGTAAGGGTTTATGCTCTTTTCACATGATACAATATTTGGTTATTAGATACCAGGACTCCATCAGATGTTAGAAATGAGAACTAAGTTCACACCACAGTATAAAAAAATATCAGTTCGATTTTCATCCAGAAAAGTCCAATGCTTTTTTCTCACTTGTCAATCTGTTTTTTTCTTTATGGCAGCATCTATAAATCCTTTACAAAAGCATTAAAGGGGATATCCAGGATTAGTAACATTTTGCTGCCTTTTTTCAAAAACAGCGTCACCTCTGTCTACAAGTTACATGTGGTGTTACAGCATAGGCCCATTCAATTAAATGGAGATGAGCTGCAATATCACACACAGCCTGTAGACAGGGGTGGCGCTGTTTTTGAAGGAAATCAGCCATGTTTATAGAATTCTGGACAACCCATTTAAGGGATTGTGCCCACGCTGCGGATTTGGCTGCGGAAAAGGTGCAGATATGTGTAAAATTTGCAACCCAGCAAAGTCTATGTGAATTCTGTAGTGTTGTGCCTATCCTATTCCGCAGCAGAAAAGGTGCGGAATTTGCAGCATGTCAATCCTTGCAGCATATTCTCCTGCATTGTGCCCTCTCCACTCTAACTCCAGACTCTTGGATTGTGCCCTCTCCACTCTAACTCCAGACTCTTGGATTGTGCCCTCTCCACTCTAACTCCAGACTCTTGGATTGTGCCTCTCCACTCTAACTCCAGACTCTTGGATGTGCCCTCTCCACTCTAACTCAGACTCTTGGATTGTGCCTCTCCACTCTAACTACAGACTCTTGGATTGTGACCTCTCCACTCTAACTCAGACACTTGGACTGTGACCTCTCCACTCTAACTCAGACTCTTGGATTGTGCCCTCTCCACTCTAAAGGCCCGTCACACACTACGATACGTTAACGATATCGTTGCACGTCACGGTTGATGACGTTGCAGCGATCTCGAAACGACATCGTTGCGTGTAACATTTACCAACGACCAACAATGAGGTCGTTCATCGTTGGTCTTTGGTAAATGAGCTGGACCATAAATTTATCGTTGGTCTCCCCCTGGGCAGCCAGCATTGGCGTGTGTGACAGTGGGAGACCAACGATGAACGAGCTCCCGGCGCCGCACAGCAAGCGCTGGGAGCTGGTAACCAGGGTAAATATCAGGTAACTAAACAGAGCGCGGCGCTTAGTTACCCGATGTTTGCCCTGGTTACCAGTGTCCTCACTGGTCCTGATCACTGGTGAGTCTGCCTGTGTGACAGCTCACCAGCGATCAGATCACGATGTCCTAGCAATCCACATCGTTGGTGGGATCGCTGGGACATCGCAGCGTGTGATGGGGCTTAACTCCAGACTTTTGGATTGTGTCCTCTCCACTTTCTCTAGACTCTAGTTTTCCACTAGTTTTCTCTGCTGCAGATTTAAAAAATGAGTGGAGCGCACTAAGGCCGTAAAAGTGGGACACCAATAATTTATCTAAGTTGGTCCACTCATCTGTGGAGGTTGTGAGAGTCACAACCAACTGTAAAAGCCTGGCCGCTGCAGATCCCGTGTAAACAGTTGAAGAATGAATCGTATGCTGTAAGATAGTAGCCCTGAAGAAGTGGCCAGGTGGCCATGAAATGCGTAGGCAATTGTATGTTCCATGTGTGTGAATAAAAGTTCTGTGTGCAAGCATCGGCTCCATTGTGGTCCAGCGCGGATTAATCCCGATCTTCCTTCATTTGTCTGTCTTCATCTGCTGCAGATTTAGCATTTCATGAATATTCTTGGACTACCCGGCAGCAGGACAAGTGTTGACTTGCCGCAAGTGCAATATGGCAAGTGCTGCACATGTCCGTACATACCATAGGGAATTAATTAGGCCGATCGCAGGCTTGCGGCAAGTAGTCCATTACGCGGCAGATGTGGCAAAACTGCCTGCTCTGCGCGAATGCTGAAAAATGGTGCTGTGAAAGCAGCCTTACTGATGCTTTTAGGCTATGTGCACACCTAGCAGGTTTTTTTCTGCACCAAATCTGTATCTCCTGGCGGAAAAGCACTGTATTTTTTTGCATTGTAGGTGCAATTTTGGTGCATTTTCCGGTGCTTTTTTCCCATGTATTTCTATCATATAGTCTATGAGGAAAAACTCTGAAAGAATGGACATGTTGTTTTTTATTCTGCACCAAAATCTGCAAGGAGAAAAAACGTTATGGGGGTACAGAACTTCAGAATTCGCTGTGACTTTGCTGGCATGTGTTTCCCCTTTCAGATGTTAGAAAATCTGCAAGGAAAAACGCACAAAAACGCTAGATGTGCACATAGCCTTAGTATGTTTCTTTATAGTATATTATTATTATATATGGTATTATTATACTAGTATGTTATTTAGCATGTTTCTTTATAAAGTGTTTAGTTGTCCCTAAAGAAGTATTGTGTACAAACAATCTAATGGGTTAATTTATAGAAACAATACGATGTACTGAGCATAATGAAACTATGTTTATAGCTATATTTAATTGTGCACATTATGTGGTTGTTCACATGTGATTGGTTCTCATTGCTTTTATATGTAGTCATGGTTTAAAGGTAAAGCCATACTGGCGTGTGACCTGCACGATTGAAAAGCGAAGAAATCTTGCACCCATGCCCATTTTGGACAATCAGGAAATTCAGACCTGTACAAGCCAAAGAAAAATATGCCCTCTGATTCGGTTTTCTGCCGTATTTGTTTGTGAGCGGTAGCTGTCGCTGTCCAGTGCTGAAATTTCAGACGGGGAGCTGTCCAGGTGCTGAAATTAAGTATTTTGTAGCAGCACCCGGTGTCCGGCAGCCGGTCCGATTTTATGTTGGATCCGGTGCCATCCGGCGCCTAAGACTCCCATGTTATGGGGTGCCGGATTCCGCCGGAAACAGGATCCTTTTCAAAGGGTGTGGATGACACACCCCTCCAGGGCCTTAGGATACTTGGAACCAGGCTTTTTTGAGGCTTCATCACGGGGATCACAGGGACCGAGACCCGACTCCGTGACTCTGGCGGTGTCATTAAAAGTTCAGTGTGGGTGGCTCTCTCTCTTAGGGAAGGTCATCTGGTGTGGAGGGTTCATTCTGGAAGGGATAAATGGACCTTGGGATACTTGGTAATTTTACGTGACGCCAGCCGCAGGTTGTGGCTATAGATGGCCACCGCTGCACGACAGTTCTCCTAGGGGCCGATGGTTGGGAGGCAGCAATGTTCTTAAGCCTACGGGTAGGGCTGACCTCCAGGGCTGCTCGAGGTACCTGGTGAGTTGGTTGTTGTATTTCTGGTGCTTTTGACGCGTGAAGAAGGTTCACAGAAACAGCGGGTTGCAGTCTTCAGATCTTTTATTCACAGTCTTTGTGTACAGCTGGCCGAGCACTGGGTGCTCGGAGGCAGGGATTCAGCTACTCCCAGATAGGAGGATGACACAAAACCAGCACCCCTTCTCTGTCCTTTCTCAGCCTCTTTACATTGCACTTACCTGGCCAATCCTGCCTTGCGTCTCGCCACACAGAGCTCTGAGCCAGTGCAGTGTTTCCCCTTAGCCCTATGGTTGCCACCTTTTCAGCAGATCTGCGTGGTTGTCGACTGTGTCACCTTGGAAGTGCCACACAGTCTCCGGGTTGCTAGCTGAGCCTGGTCTCTCTTCTTCACCAGTCTTGGGGTCCTGGTGAGCCTGTTCTTTGGTCTTGTCCCTCCACTGCCTGCACTTGACAATGGATATGTGGCGCCCCTGCAGACCGGTCGCCACTAGATGGCGCAGCAGCCGGGATTGGTAAGTCGGTCACCCCACACACACACCCAACACACTCCCGGTCCTAAGTCTAGATACTCAACAACGGGATAGTGGGAGGAGCCAGGTGGAGGGTGTAAAGTTAGAGAAGAACCAGGTAAGGGGGGGTACCAACATCAGAAAAAGGAGTCCAAGGTGTGTTCGAGTCAGCGGGGACACTGAGGGACTGGGCCGGAACCAGAGTGCCGGCTCTGCTGAAGTGGCAAGGATGCTGTATGCACGAACCCCGGCAGAGTGCGGTGTCTTTATGCTTTAAGACCCAACCTCCGGTGCAGCGAAAGGAAGGCCGTCGTATTAGGGCTAGGAGACCCAGCGGGTTGCCCACTGAAAGCCTTTGATCGCTGGACCCTAGCTAGCGAGCGGACAGACCGAAAAGGCCCGAAAGAGACATGAAAGGGGGTGATGCAGATGAGCCATCCCGGCTGCTTAGACCACACTGGAACTGCTGCTGTACTGACTGTGTTGTAACCATCTGCCGAGCAGGAAAGTAAACCTGGTTAAAGCTCTGCACTGTGTGAGACTTGATTGCCGCGCCTGAGAGGAGATAGACTGATTTGGGAAACCTGCAGCGGGAGGCTGCCTATGAGCTCCACGCCCTCGATGAGCCTGCATATACATAACTTTACGGATGCCCTGGGGACCCGCTCTTCCTGTGGAGAGCTGAAACATTCCAGCTGCTACTCCCCCATCCCCAGAGGTCCCGACTGCAGCAGCGGCTATACCGGCTGCATTCCACGGGTGGTGTCACGACACACTTTTATTTTTATTTCATCCATTTTTACAATTCCCCTTTTTAACTGCTCGCCCGACGAGGGGATCACGGACATGTTCTCCTTCTCTGTTCCTCAGTATGGCCTCTGGACACTTCTCTCAAGTTCTTTTCCTTCTGTGACAGGCTTTCTTTCTCCAGCTTCCCTCCAACTCGACTGTAGTTGCTTTGCTCTCTTTTTCTCTCTGTGCAGCAACTCTCCTCTCTGCTGTTCAACTGTCGTCTCCTACATTCTAGATCTTTCCCGCTCTATTTATACCCCATGTCACGTGTCCCACATCATCTATATGTGTGCTTCCTAACTTCACTCCTTCCCAGGTGCTCCCTCTAACTACTTCCTTCACCACCCATCCCCACTACAATGGTTCCTAGTGTGATCTGGGTGTCCCGACACTGGTCTGTGCCCCTCTTGCCCGGGAGCGGGATACTACACCCTAACAGAGGTGCAGTACCTCTGTGGCGACTGGATGCGCAGGGGCGCCACACTCCCCCTCCTTAAACCAGAAAAATAAGTGGTATCAAAGACATGCAAAATTTTTGTAATGCTTAATAACAAGAACAATAACTATAAGAAGACTTTTTCATCCCTTTAACGGGAGGTACTGTTGATTAAACTTTGCAAATATAAAAATAGAAAAGGCATGAATAACTATATACAGTCCCGCAAGTTCAGTGCGTCTCCTATCCGGGTGTCCATCATACTTTCCTAGGTGGTAAGCAGGCGAGTGTCTCGCACTTGGTGTCTCCCTTTGTCTTCGGGGGAACCACTACAAGAAAACTCCCAGCACATGCCCTGGGCGTGGCGACAGGGTTAAATGGACCGATTCTTCGGCCACGCTAGTTTGTTGTGGTCTTACTGACATGTCGGCTGTAAAACCAACAGGGAGCACACCTCGCTGCTAACTATTTACATTCAAAGATGGGGCTACACTTAGTCCATTACCACTCAGTGCTTTGGCATACATAATCAAAAATCTACATTCTACACATAAAACACATCCTTCAGCAGTCATACATTATCTATTACTTCACAAATGCTAAGCATACATTCACATTGCAGCCACACACTAACTACGGTAACTAAACAGAAACTAACTGTAACCTGATGGGGTCATCAACATTAAACTATTTACATAGCCTCATCGCAGCTAACACAATACCTGAAGGTTGGCTTTCTCCTTTTCCATGGCAGCACCTGCCCCCTTCTCATCATATCCGCTCTCCTGGAGTCCTGCAGTGCTACTGGCGCTGGTTGTTGCAGTTAAGGGCCTGTCACACGTGTCAATGTCGCCCGCGATATCGCTCATGCGTCACATATTATTCGTCGCCTGAGCGATGTGAAATGATCGCAGGTAAGATGTCACACGCGTCAATATGACCCAGCGATGCGGTGATGTCGCCATCTTGCGAGCGATTTTATTTAGTCGCTTGTACGTTGTCAAAATAGAAAATACGTCGCTGAGTTTAGTGTCACACGCAGCGATGCACAAGGTCTACTGAGCGATGAGCGACAGGTTTTACGTCTGGCAGTGAAACCTGCGATGGGCGATCAGCGACATATCGCTGGTTGCATCGCTTGGTCACACACTTCAATGTCGCTCCTGCGTCACTTTTATGTCGCTCGAGCGACTGAAAATCCGTGACGTACGAGCGACATTGACAGCGATATTGACGCGTGTGACATCCCCTTAAGTCTCGCGCTGCCACTGGTGCTAGTGGCAGCAGTCCCATGTGGGCAGCCGCATCCTCAGTTGGTACACCTATCTCCACAGGCCCAGTCAACCAGGTCTGCGTGGCTGCGTCCCGAGTGCGGAGTACAGCTCTCTGGACAGTTTCTGGACTTGGCTCCCTCACAGGTGCGGGCTTGGGCGGCTGTTTTCGGGGTTTAGGCACTGCAGGGGTTCTGGACTGTGACACCTGTGGTCCTTCTGACTTTGAGGATGGCGCCCCTGATTGCACGATGTTAATATCAAGGGTGTACCACCCCCGTTCTCCCAGGTGCTGGGTAAAAGTCAAAAAGTCACTGTGTCACTGGGGTACAGGTTGCGCCTGGCGTGAACCTCTGGAAGGTGGGCCTCAACATCCCGCCGGGTCATGAACAGTTCTCTTTTGCAACCCTGCTCTTTCATGAACCCCCAGCCCTTGGTGAGGTTAAACTGCACCACAGTGCCCACGTAGATGGGTCCCCGGTTGGCGGCTCTGGTGTCATGGACCTGCTGCTTATCTAGCAGGTTCCTTTCCTCCATCGCCTGCCATTTAGCCTTTCTCTCTTGGTCTTCGGCTTCCCGCTGACTACAGTAATCTTACCAGCTTACTGTCTCTACTGGGGCCTCTCCATCCTGGGCCTCCCCTGGGAGCCCCATTAGCTGGTCACCCTGGCTGTCCCATCTGAACACCACCCTCTCTGCGGTACACGGTTTAGACACTGGCTCCGTGGTGAGGGGAACTGATAACCGCTCAAAGTGCACAGAGCGGTCCCAAGGCAAGTCTCTACACACCCGGCCGGGTACAAGGGCACTTGGGGTATCTAGGGGCCCCACTAAGGTCTCGTCCACTACCAGGGGAGGACTAGTACCTTCAGCCGTCGATGATTCCTCAGCGTCGGCTCCTTCATCTTCTTCTTCCAGGGCTGGTGATGCTGGACGGGACTGCGCCCACCCCTAGCTTAGGCGATCCACGAGGTTGACCTTTCACACCTCCACCGCCTCAAACTGGACCTTGCGTAGCTGTTGACCCAGGCTCTCCACCTCACTCTGCAGAAACCCGGGTGTGACAGCTTCCTGAGGCCTTCATCTCTCCGGGGAAGTCCTCGCCCTCGATAATAACGTCCGGGTCCTCTGCTGCCATGTTGCCCCTCCATGCACAACACTCCTGGTCTCCTGCTTCCTTCTCTGAGCGGTTCCATCTCTGGGTGCTGTCGGCGATACCTCTGGATGGATCTCTCTGGCTGACTGGCACGTCCTGTTGCATATAAGTTCCTTTGGTGGGCGGGTACAGCTTTTCTCACTGCTCTGTGACCTGGCCCAAGAAGGGAGGCCGCACCACTCCCACCTTGATAGTCATGGTGCTTGTTCTATTAACCGGGCACAGTTCAAAGTTCTCAAACATCTTTAGTAAGGCGCACATAGCCCGTTTTACCAGGCAGGTGGATCCTGTTCGTGAAGCCAAGTTGACACGCCCCTCCAGGGCCTTAGGATACTTGGAATCAGGCTTTTTTGAGGCTTCATCATGGTGACCACAGGGACAGAGACCCGGCTCCGTGACCCTGGTGGTATCATTAAAAGTCTGGTGTGAGTGGCTCACTGTCTTAGGGAAGGGCATCTGGCTTGGAGGGTTCATTCTGGAAGGGATAATGTGGCGCCCCTGCGACCAGGAGGCCACATAGGGAACTGCAGCCAGGTAGGAGGAAAGACAGTTGCACCACAACACCCTCACAGATAGCCCACACAACCACTAGAGAGCAGCACCCAACCCGGAGCCTGGGAACTCTAGGCAGGCAAGGGGTGGTGGGTTTAGAGACAGTGGGTGGGCCAGCAAGCAGGTCAGGTGACAGAGGGTAGATATAGAGAAGGGGGAGGAGGGAGGAGTCAGTAGGCCGGTGTAGGCTGAGATGCAAAGACAAGAGGCACACGTTCTGGAAGAGAGGGGTGGAAGGAGCGCAGAATCTGGAGCGCCAGTGCGAGCCACAGAGAGTAAGCCCATCCGGATCCAGCACCCCAGGAGTGTGAGGGAAGAGAGGACCAGTAGCACTGGGTCCTAGAAACATGGCTGAGACGGCAGACTGCAGGCGGAGTAGCCCTCCTACTGAACCCGAAGTACACGGATAGAAGGAGCCTGATAGAGCCCAGCATAGCAGGATTATTGGAGGCTAGGCTAGCAGCAGAGTGTCGGCTCTGAAGGGGACCGACGCTTTACCCGGTATCCCCAGATTAACCGACGGGGAACTCCAGCTTCACGTTAGGGTTCCCACCCCAAAGGGCAGGCAGCTCAGTGGCAACCAGGAGGGCCCACAGGGGTCTGAGCCACCGCCATACTGTCTGGAGACGCACACCAAGTGAGGAAAGAGAGAGAGTTAAAGCCTGGAAAGGACAGAGAAAGAGTGAGGGGTCACAGAGAGGAACAACCTGGCTGCAGGGAGTAAAGGAACCCAGAGGGGAGAGTTGTGCCCGCGTAAGAACTTGTAACTGGAACTGTGACTGAACTGTAACTGAGAAAGCTGAGAAGTAAACACGGTGAACCCTGCCTCTGACTCCCTTGCATGATTCTGCCTGCACATGATTCCACCCAACAGGTCTGCAGAGGGTTACAACCTGGAGAGCCACAGCCTGTCAGCTCTGAATCTTGAAGGAAGAATTCTGCAGCATCAGGACAGTAAGTGCACTACACCTATCACCAGCCTGCACCATACACTACACCATAGACTTTATCATCACTGCCCCGGGGAACCAAGTTCTACCCGCGGAGAACTATTCCAACTCCAGCTGCTATAACATCATCCCCGGAGGTTCTGAAGCAGCGGTGGTCCCATTATTGACCACAAGCCGTGGGTGGCGTCACGATTGACATAATCCCCTGTAAATATTCCCCCTATTATTGCCAGGGCCCGGGACACGGTCCGGACAAGGACCCCGTGACATCCCCAGGAACAAACCTGGTCCGTTACCAAGTACCCCATCCCAGTGGGCTCGACAATAACTGGACCTGGGGATACTTGTTAATTTTACGTGACCTCAGCCGCAGGTTGCGGCTATAGATGGCCGCTGCTGCACAACAGTTCTCCTAGGGGCTGATGGTTAGGAGGCAGCAATGTTCTTAAGCCTACGGGTAGGGCTGACTTCCAGGGCAGCTCAAGATACCTGAGTTGTTAGTTGTGTTTATGGTGCTTTTGACATGTGAACTTCACAGAAACAGCGGGTTGCAGTCTTCAGTTCTTTTATTCACAATCTTTGTGTACAGCCCGTTTAGCACTGGGTTCTCGGAGGCAGGGATTCAGCTACTCCTGGATAGGAGGATGGCACAAAACTGGCACCCCTTCTCTGTCCTTTCTCAGCCTCTTTACACTGCGCTTGCCTCGTCCATCCTGCATTGCGCGTCACCACACAGAGCTCTGAGCCAGTGACTGTTCTTCGGCCTAGTCCCTCCACTGTCTGCACTTGACAATGGATACGAGTCCCACAGGTGGAATAGTCACTGGCCGTCCTTATGGGACCCTCTCTTCCTCCTGGAGTCACCTTGTTCTCTGCTCCTCAGTCTGGCCTCTGCACACCTCTCAAGTTCTTTTCCTTCTGTGACAGGCTTTCTTTCTGCAGCTTCCCTCCAACTCGACTCTAGTTGCTTTGCCTTGCCACATGTTTCAGAGCTGTCATTCACTGATTGGAGACATCTTTCTTTCTCTCCATGATCTCTAATGTAGAGATGGCAACTCTAAAGGCCCCGTCACACCTGGCAACGGGGCTGGTGATGTCGGCGGCGACTGGCAGGAGCACGCACGTTTTTGGCGCCCTGCCAGCGTCACCGTCCCCCATTTACACGGGGCAACATCTCCGGCGGAGGTGTCAGGCGTCATCGCCGCTGGGGTGTCTGAAAACCCAAGTGGTGATGCAGGACAATGGGAGCCCCATGATGGTCGCGCGTGACCGGCCGGTGGCACCGACATCGCCCCTTTACATGAGGCGATGTAGGGGCGATGATGCCGCCGATAGGCTGTTTGCCAATCAATGCAGTGAACATGCAAGTAGCTTAATGAGAAGCTCCGGAAGTAGCAGCGGGAGTGTGGTAAGCCCGATCTATCTCTTCTGCCATCTATCCAGTGGCTGAACTGCCACAGGTCGCCGCGACAGCGGCACCCCCCCCCCCCCTTCCTCCTCACCCGGCCAGCTCCAGCAGCACCCCCCCTCCGCTCCTCACCCGGCCAGCTCCAGCAGCACCCCCCCACCCCGGTCCTCACCAAAGGGGCCCCAAGGTTCATCTTGCACCGGGGCCCACGGCTCTGTAGTTACACCACTGCATCTATGTCACTTTCTATCCTGTCTATTTATCTATCTGATTTTCTATCTATCTCTTTATCGATTCTAACTTTTAGCAGCATGTTATACGCATGTCATACTTATGACACACGCATGACATAAGGATGCTAGGTGCAGAGAAACCGCACACTGGCATGTCATCCGCATGTCATCTGGGTCTCAAAATGCATGACACCCACATGACTCGCTGATATCTGCAGTGAGAAAAGTCAAAAAGAGCCTGAATAAATGCATCTTAAGAAGTGATTGTTGGGGGTTCCTTCTTCACTTTCTGCATTGGGATGTAACCCATTCCCTTTGTCATGCCAGGACATCTATGGACAGGGGTGTAACTAGAACAGGTGCAGGGATTACAATTGCACCGGGCCCTGGAGCCTAGGGAGCCCTAAAAGTCCCTTGGCTTATAGAAAAGAATATTGCTATTAAAGATTTGCAATAATTGGGGGCCCCGTTAAAGCTTTCGCAGTGGGGCCCATGAGCTTCAAGTTACGTCACTATCTATGCATAATAGGAATCTGGCAATGACAAGTGAGTAGTCTGCATCTCCCGTCCTGTCATCTGCAGCCGCCGTACAGACAGTCACCTGAATAAAGACTCAGGGCTGCACCTACCCACTACAAATACCCCAGGAACAGATGGCGGCTCCTTTGTTACATGGTCTATGGCCCTGATAATGCTGCCACTAACAGATGCAGAGACCTTTTTTATGAATGACAATAAGGCGGCTGAGTGGGAACGCCTTTCGTCCACTTCTCTAAATAGACACATGATTGAGCACACTTCTCTAGACGTTCCCCGCTGAGCCGCTGGAAGGTATTAAGAGGTTGAAAATGTGGAGTATATTTATATACATGTCTGGAACAGACTGTTGGATGGTAGGAGCGCCATCACACCTCGTACAAAGCTGCTCGCTAATTAGTCTCCGCTAACTGGAAATTAAATTCATAGTAATGTAAATGGGGGAGGGTAAATATAATAGGTTCTATGGGAATTACATAAATAGCAATTCTTTAGTAAATTCATGGATTATTTATATGGGCAGAATTCCTACAACATTCTTCAGGTAGAAAATATGATGGTGCTAGCAAGTGGATGAGAGGTTACCAAACTGACGTTAAGTCCACAACATGCAATTATGAGGTCCACCGATCCATGGATCAGCTAAAGGTGCACAGATAGGGTCTTACCCGGCAGGAAACCGGAATGGTTGTGTCAGACATAACCACACTCAAGCAGAGGCTTGTCATACAGCTGCTGCAGACCCACAATAAATGAAATCCTTGAAAAAGAAAGGATACTTATTGCGCTGCCGATCAATCGGGAGTCCATCACTATGTTTCAACTTTTATTGGTCAACATGTTTCAAGGGAACCTGCTCTGATGAAGGGGCAGGTCGCCTCGAAACACGTTGACCAATAAAAGTTGAAATATACATGATGGACTCCCAATGGATCCAGTAGTGCAATAAGTACCCCTTTTCTTATCCTGCGCTTCAAGAAGTCCACAACATGGCAAATTATGTTGTTTTGTTAGGGTTGGTCGGTAAATAATCCCCGAATCCGACTCTGATTTCCTGGCTCTGACTATGATCCTTCATTCATGTCTCATTTTGACGTGATAAACTTATTGTAGGCTCAATGGTTATCATTAGTTTATCTCTCATAATGCATACCATATAAGATTTTTGTAGACATATATTCATATAATAAATTCATGGACTCTGCATTGATTACTACTCCCACTCTTATATGTTTAGAATCGGAGTCGGAACATTTCTACGACCAACTCGACTCCAGCTTCCCAAATGGGCAGCACTTCAATCCGACTCCCAGCCTGGTTTGTTGAGATTGGTTACGATTTGACCCATATGAATGGGAAGTCAATCATCCCCAAAACAAACAAACAAACAAACCTTATTTGTTATCAATTTTGCTGCAGATATGAAGTGAAACCTGCAACAAAACTTTATTTTTTAAAGTTTCAACTACACCAAGTTTACAATACTCATCTACCCTGGCATTTGCATGACTGCTCTTGTGTCCCACGAATGGTAACAACTCATTGTGTGTGTTTCTAGGTTACGTATGTCATTTTGCAGATGATCTGCTTCTTGACGTTTGTCCCTTTGTCCCTCCTGTAGTTGATCATGTTAGTTTTCTCTCCTCCCTTCTTCCCCAGTATCAGTTTGTTGTAGCCATTTTTGGATGCACATGTGTACTGCTCTGTTTGGATTACTCTTCCCACCTGCTGCATTGTGCTTAAATACAAGATTTCAGAAAAAATCAACTCCATTTCTCCTGGGCTCTTATTACAAGTCAGTGTGGCTGAGTTGGCGCTATCTGAGGACGCATTGCATGTGAGTACAACAATCATAGTTATCTAAGAGATTGATAACTGAGGATTTAGAGACTCATACTGCCTTGGAGAGTGAAAATAACTCCGGTTTCTGGTCCTCCACCAGCATCCACTGCAGACAATCACAGAGACCGGCAGAGAACCAGGAGAGGGGAGTATGGAGGGTTTTTTAACTGCAAAGCTTCATCAAAATCCAACATGCCACTGTGGATTTCATTCGGCCATGTGCACACAGTGCGCTGTTGATGCATCTTTTGGTGTCGTTTTGTCATGCCTATCCTTATGCCAATAAAGTCAATGAGAACCCTGACGTTTTGTGCACACATTGCTTATTTTTCACTTGAAGATTTGGTGCAGAAATAAAGCTACAGCATGTCACCCCGGAATGCATAAACAATGCATCAAAAACATTACCAAAGACATGTCAAAACCACGTAAAAAACACATTGCATTTTTGGTCAGTTTTTGTGCCAGGAGTTGCAGAATTGGTGCAGAAAGGTTTGCAACCAAATACTCAGCAAAACCTTGAACTTTCACATTCCGATGAATAGAACTGAAATTTACGCAACAAATCTGCTGTAAGTCAATATACCCTAATGGGAATCCCAGTGATTTTTCCAAGTATTGAGTCGAAATAGGAGAAGTATTGATGAAGTATTCTTTCTATGTCTACGGGATTTGTCATCATTTTTAGAAGGATGCAGATGTCACCAAATTTGTGAAGTTCCCTACAGAACTAGGTGTATAGAATTAGATGGTTCCTTATATCTTTCCTCACATTAATGTACAGTTGTGGTCAAAAGTATTGACAGCCCTGCAATTCTGTCAGATAATACTCAGTTTCTTCCTGAAAATGATTGCAATCACAAATTCTTTGGTATTATTATCTTCATTTAATTTGTCTTCAATGAAAAAGCACAAAAAGAATTGTCCTAAAGCCAAATTGAATATATAATTCCACACCAAACATAAAAAAGGGGGTGGACAAAAGTATTGGACTGTTAGAAAAATCATGTGATGCTTCTCTAATTTGTGTAATTAACAGCACCTTTAACTTACCTGTGGCACCTAACAGGTGTTGGCAATAACTAAATCACACTTGCAGCCAGTTGACATGGATTAAAGTTGACTCAACCTCTGTCCTGTGTCCTTGTGTATACCACATTGAGCATGGAGAAAAGAAAGAAGACCAAAGAACTGTCTGAGGACTTGAGAAACCAAATTGTGAGGAAGTATGAGCAATCTCAAGGCTACAAGTCCATCTCCAAAGACCTGAATGTTCCTGTGTCTACCGTGCGCAGTGTCATCAAGAAGCTTAAAGCCCATGGCAGTTTGGAGAAGGCACCCTTCAAATATCAGGGACCTGGAGCAGTTTGCCAAAGAAGAATGGTCTAAAATTCCAGCAGAGCATTGTAAGAAACGGTTGATCACAGTTATTTTGGCTAAAGGTTGTGCAACCAAGTATTAGGCTGAGGGTGCCAATACTTTTGTCTGGCCCATTTTTGGAGTTTTGTGTGAAATGATCAATGTTTTGCTTTTTGCTTCATTCTCTTTTGTGTTTTTTCATTGAAGACAAATTAAATGAAGATAATAATACCAAAGAATTAGTGATTGCAATCATTTTCAGGAAGAAACTGAGTATCATCTGACAGAATTGAAGGGGTGTTAATACTTTTGGCCACAACTGTATATACAAGTGTTGATTAATAACACTGAAACTCTTATCCCAACCCAATTTTTATGGACTTTTTCATATTGACTACAGGTTATATCAGATTCCCGCGAAACCAACTTGCAATATAGTGGTTTTTGAATATTTTTCATAGAGGTACGCGACCTTGTCTTGATTTGCAGGTGATTTCTATACTTTGATTCTTTCTCATTTGACAATTATTACAACGTGATGTTTTTTCTCTTTTGCCATGTACACCATGTAAAATCACGTGCCGTATTATATACTCATTATGCACATTTGTTATTTTTTATGTAGAAAAGTTTGAGAAAGGCGTGGATAACGCCGAAACCTTGAAAAGGTGTAGTGAATGCCGAAACGCCACGTTCGCAACTCTATGAACTGAAATATATGGATTACTGAATAAAGATTAAAAAACAGAGAATCCAGAACTGTTTCAAGCATCTTATTGTGGGATAGCCGATTAACCCTTACGGTGTGCCAAGGTCTCTATATTATATTGACTAAACTCTTCTTCCTTGAGCACCCACTATACATTGTGCCAGGCCTTCTTTACATTTTTTATACAGACATTACAGCCAGGGATCATAGAATATAAGTGTATACAGACATTACAGTCAGGGATCACAGAATATAAGAGTATACAGACATTACAGCCTTGGTTCACAGAATATAAGAGTATATAGACATTACAGCTGGAGATCACAGAATATATGAGTATACAGACATTACAGCTGGAGATCACAGAATATAAGAGTATACAGACATTACAGTCAGGGATCACAGAATATAAGGGTATACAGACATTACAGCCGGGATCATAAAATATAGGAGTATACAGACATTACAGCTGTAATGTCTGTATACTCTTATATTCTGTGATCCCCAGCTGTAATGTCTGTATATTCTTATATTCTGCAATCCCCGGCTGTAATGTCTGTATGCCCTTATATTCTGTGATCTCCAGCTGTAATGTCTGTATACTCATATATTCTGTGATCTCCAGCTGTAATGTCTATATACTCTTATATTCTGTGAACCAAGGCTGTAATGTCTGTATACTCTTATATTCTGGGATCCCCGGCTGTAATGTCTGTATGCTCTTATATTCTGTGATCTCCAGCTGTAATGTCTGTATACTCTTATATTCTGTGATCTCCAGCTGTAATGTCTATATACTCTTATATTCTGTGAACCAAGGCTGTAATGTCTGTATACTCTTATATTCTGTGATCCCTGGCTGTAATGAATGTACAGTCTTATATTCTGTGATCCCCGGCAGTAATGTCTGTATACTCTTATATTCTGTGATCTCCAGCTATAATGTCTGTATACTCTTATATTCTGTGATCCCCGGCTGTAATGTCTGTATACTCTTAGATTCTGTGATCTCCGGCTGTAATGTCTATATGATCTTATATTCTGTGATCCCCAGCTGTAATGTCTGTATACTCTTATATTCTGCAATCCACAGCTGTAATATCTGTATACTCTTATATCCTGTGATCCCCGGCTGTAATGTCTGTATACTGTTATATTCTGTGATTCCCAGCTTTAATGTCTGTATACTCTTACATTCTGTGATCCCCGGCTGTAATGTCTGTATACTCTTATATTCTGTGATCCTCGGCAGTAATGTCTGTATACTCTTTTACTTCCTCCCCTGCCCAGGAGCAGTGGTATATTCGACCTGTTCCTGCATGGTTGGACACATCCATTACACAGGAGCACATTTATAAGAATATCTTAGGACAGGAACATTTTTTTAACACATCCAATTGTGGAAATTATTATTATTATAACATCTATTCATTAAAATGTACAACTGTTAGTGACACAAACCCTTTAAGAAGCCGCAAGGACAAAGATGCACAGGAGAGTAGTCGGACAGTTACAAGTTTTTCTCTATGTAGACAGACAGGGAGAGACCTGTGACTCTAGGAAAGAAGGAGGGAGAAGGTACCGGGGTTTCGCCTATTGGACTCGTCTCCTGTGCGTTTCGGTCACCGATGGCTTTAATAGTACGTGTCTCTCCAATGCGCCGCAGCGTTTCAGAAATAAACATATTGGGTTGAATCATGCAGCCAGTCCTTGATACCTTCATTCTGCGGTTTGGGTAGCATGTATCCACTGTCAAGTTCCCTTTAACCCTTTCATAGCCATTTCTTAGCTACCGTTTCGTAGTGTTTCAAAAATGTACCGTAATTGATGTGCTTGCATTGAATGTGCAAGGAAAAAATAAGCAGGATGTGTATGAGACCTGAGAAATCTCACTCACTTTGCTGGTACAATAAAAACGCTTCTTGTTTTTTGGGAAATGCGAGGCAAAAATACAACATGTGAACATAGCTCAACTGTTGGGCTGGAGACGCACTGAGCGAGACGCATTAGAGATACTCGCATGAGTCTCACATGACTCACCCGGAACGGTCCCTGTCTCTCTGGACAGAAGCACGGAGCTACATAGAAACACATGCAGCTGACACGTTCCTGTCCAGAGACACAGGGACAGTTCCAGGTGAGTCATGCGAGATTCATGCGAGTATCTCTCGTGTCTATCTCGGTGTGTCTCCAGCCTTACACAGTAAATACATTTGTTTTTGGTTTTGTTTAGGTTTATTCCTATACTCTTTTCTGTAAATCAGGAAAATGCACTGAAAAACTAATTGTAATTTAAAAAGATTCTAGAAATAGAACATAAAAAATAATCCACATAACTCCTATATGAAGGAAGATTAAAGGGGTATTCCATTCTCCAAGCTCCTATCCCAATATGTAGTTGGTCTGATAATAATACAGTGTATTAGCAAATTCCAACATGTAATGTAGTTCTCCTGATTAGCTGTCTCTTACCTAATATGCAGAACATTGTAGTTTAGGTATCCATGGTTACGACCACTATCTACTAACTGTCACTATATGAATGGACGTAACCATAGATACCTACGCTGCAATGTCCTGCACCTGAGGTAAGTGACAGCTAATCAGGAGAACTATGCTACATTTCTAATTGGAGGGATTTGCTAATACTATTCTTATTATTACACCCACTACATATTGAGATAGGATCATGAAGATGTGAATACCCCTTTAAGTATTCTTCCTAAAAAGTTGGATGACACTCAACTACAGGGCAGCTTCTACAGTCCGGTACTGCAAAAGCAACAAAATGCCCATTCACATCTATATCATTGATAGATAAATGTCATTACAATTAGTTTTTTAGGACTAGGATTTTTTTCCCTCAACCAGCGCTGCCGAAGGACAAGGAGTGAAGAAAAGAGTTTCTAGACAATAACTAACCCTTTTTCTCATGCTCAACTAACCCTAATTGAATCTCCCAGTTAAAAAAAAAATGGTAGTTAAATTTTCTAGAATGGGTAAGTTATACAACCTTGAAGGGGTTCTCCACTACTTGAACAACCCCTTCTAATTCCCCATGTTCGCCCCCAAAAAATGAAAAAGCCTATACTCACCTGTGGTGTCGGCACGGTTTCAGCGATGTCGGGACTCGCGTTCCTGGGGCCCATGTGACATTGGAGCCCTGCAACCAATCACCGCCGGCTTCCTTCTCCCCACCTTCAGACACAGGAGCAATTACCAGAAAGTGGGCAGCAGCCGCAGCAGTCACTTCCTGTTAATTACTTAATCATAAGAAGGCTTGAGAAGGAAGCCGGCGGTGATTGGTTGCAGGGCTCATGTGTCATAACAATGCCACATGGTCCCCAGGAACACGAGTCCGGGACATCGCTGGAACCGGCACTGGAAGTGAGTATAGGCTTTTTATATTTTTATGGGGGCGAACATAGGGATTGAGAAGGGGTGGTCCAAGTAGTGGACAACACCTTTAAAATCTAGTTCACATCTAAAAGGTAATCCAAAATTCAGCTATAAAATCCATGGCCAAGTCCCGGGAGGTCATCTTCTGGAAGGTGTCCAATGCAGGACATCATTTTCTATATCACCACATGACCTAGACTGCTCGTTGTAATAACTAAGCCCCCTTTTCTCTACGTGACAGGGGAGGGGGCTGTCTTGGTTACAGCCAGCTCCCTTCATGTACAGCTCTGTGCCAAATTACAACGAGACCAGCCACAGGGCCCCTACCGGAGCTTGTAGTCAACAATGGGATGTACACTACATTAATATGTTGCAAATCTACCGTAATTAATTTAAACAGATTTGACTTAGATTCTTTTTAAGTGGATAATCTCTTTAAAGCAGATCTGTCATCTACTATTAAATACATCTCTTGGATCTGATAGGTCTTGTGTATTTACTTTGAAAATCCTTGGTCAGAATGGCTGTATAATCCTGATATAGAATTGAGCATTTAATTAATCCAGTTAAAGAGTCCAATGTATACATTTATTGCCCACCAAACCAAACTGACAGCTGCAACTTATACTGAGCAGTGTAAGATCTTTGTAGCAGCAGGGAAGAGGGACCCTGAGAAGTTGTCAATTAGGTTGAGTGGGCAGAGATTCATCAGCAAGGACAAGGGACACTGAGCTGTCAATCAGACTAGGAGAGCAGAGATTTGGCATCAGCAGTAAGGAGTGACTGTCAATCAAGCTAGGAGGGCAGATATTTAGTAGTAGCAGGAAGGAAGGGACATCAAAAGCTGTCAATCAGGCAAGGAGGGCAGAGATTTTGCAGGAACAGGGAGGAGTGACACTGAGAGGATGTCAATCAGACTCGGAGGCCAGAGATTTAGTAGTAGCAGGGAGAAGTAACACTGAAAAACTGTCAATCAGGCTCGGAGGGTGGAGATTTAACAGTGTAGTTGGGCCCGGCCCAGATTGTGCCTGTCCTTTTAAGTATCCCTGGACCGTGAGTAGCTTTCACACACTACAACTCACTCCCTAGCTACCTCTCTACGTTTAGTCCCTTTTGTGAGCTTTAGATTGCACCTTCAGTTACATCCACTTATATTTAATGCCTTTCTCATTTGTTGTGTCCCATCATCACTTACTCGTGAACATGTCTGCTTTATGTTTACCTTAGACTGAAGTGTAGATTCGGTGTTGTCCTATTGGCCAGTGACTCGGCACATGGCTCAATAAGTGGGGCAACGTCTAGCCTCTGTCTGACTAGATGGGGCTGAAATTATCCAGTTCTGGCCAAGACTCCTCTGAGAGCAGAGCACATGTGGAGAGTCTCTTCACCATAAGATTTCCCGCCAGGCCCACGGCCTAGAATTTCATCCTTCTCTGACTTCAACAGCCAATATACTAAAGGCCTTCCATCCTGAATCCTCGCTGTCTGAATCTACACGTGCTTCTTCAGACAGTATATAGAAGAACCTACTGCACACGTGTTGGGAAAGTTGGAGGGTTCCCCGTCCCACCGCAACATTAGTGGCTTGCATGCCATTGTTGACGCACCAGTCGTCCGGTCTTTGTGGCGCGTTACATTTGATTTCAAGTACTTCTGCACATGTCTTGACCAGCTGTGGTACTAATCCCAGGATTCCAGGTCTGTACGATCTTCTTATTATCCCTACCCTTCCACTCAAGCCACAAAAGACTCTGGACCTTCTGCTAAAAGCATACAAGTATTACATCTAAAACAATTTGTGCTCTTAAAGTTTCAGAACCCTAATTGCACTTCACTTTTCAACTCTAAGTTGTATTTTCCGTGGCCTACCCACAAGACTGTCAAACATCTATTCCGTGTTGGATTTCCTTATTCCTGCTGAGGTAAAGTGACTGTTATCCCTAAGATCTGTGTCTATAGTCATTCCATTGTCTGTGGGCATGGTGTGGGAGCGGACAGCAGGGAACATCAACCTTGTAGGCCACCCAGAGAACACGGCCTCTGTGGTGCCCTCGTGTCACAACAGAAACCGAGGAGACATATTAAACATTTGGGCTCCCCCATCCCTGGGCTCTTACAGCAGCAGGGAGGGGTGACACTGAGAAGCTGTCAACTAGGCTAGGGGGGCAGAGATTCAGCAGTAGCAGGGTTGAGTAACCCAGAGAAGCTGTCAATCAGGCTTGGGGATTTAGTAACAGAACGGAGGAGTGACCATGAAGAGTGGTCAATCAGGCTAGGAGGGCAGAGATTTTGCAGCAGCAGGGAGGAGGGACACTGAGAAGACGTCAATCAGACTAGGAGGGCAGAGATGTTGCAGCAGCAGGGAGGAGGGACACTGAGAAGACATCAATCAGATTAAGTGGGAGGGAATTTAGCAGCAGAACGCAGGGGTGACAATGAAGAGCTATCGATCAGGCTAGGAAGGCAGACATTTAGCAGTAGCAGGGAGTAGTGACCCTGAGAAGCTATTAATAAGGCTAAGTGGGTGTGGATTTATCAGTAGCAGAGAGGGGTGACACTGAGAGACTGTTAATCAGGCTGGGTGGGCAGATATTCAGCAGTGGGAGGAGGGACACTACATCGGTATTGATCAGTCAAGGTTGGCCTAAACTTACTTTAATATTTCGAAAAGGAATATACAGCTTTCTGACATGGATTTCCAAAGCAAGTACACCAGCCTCATCGGATCTAAGAGACCTATTGAATAATGCATGCAGTTTGTATTGTGAAAGTTGCTGACAAATCTGCTTTACATACACTCTATATTTGTGATCTTTGTGTTCTCTGTAATTTGGACTGATGAAGGATATAACTAGGAAATTCTTGAGGATGCAAAAATCAAGAGTTAAATCTGGACGAGTGGCTGGCCCTTAATAACTTGAAAGTCATTTATATACAAGGCCTGCTGTGGTTCCAAGAGGTTCTCCCGAAAAAAGGAGCAATGCAGTCCTATAAGGGTAAACAGGTATTGACTATCAGAGCGCATTTCCCATATACGATCCCGCGGTTTGTACAAATGCTACATAGTTTTGCGCTTAATCTAAGCAAAGCAGCTACTTACTTCTCAGGCTCCTTCTCATTTTGCTGCTTTGGTTGTGGCAGTAGAACGTTATTAACCAGTTCAGTGATCCCACTAAAGGGAAACCACCTGTTTGAATAAGCAAATAATGCATCTTTATAACCACAAGAACAAGCGACAGGCCCGAGACGTCTCCCCCAATCACTACAGAAAAGCGGAAAGGAAAAGCTGGGAGCCGATGGAGAAGAATGGCAGCTTCAGAACTCAGCCAGCAAGAGAGGAGGAATACAAGTCTGACATAGAAAACTAGTCCACAAGCAGGCAGAGGTGTCGACATCCAACGAATGTGGATGGGGTAAGAAAGCTGCAGGTAGCCATCTTACAAGCCAGTCAAGAAGCACAAGACATACTAAATGCAGTCTACCGAGGACTACGGTCACCTAACACCACCAAAGTATGCAGGAAGCAAAACACAGCAAAACAAAAACAACAAACATAAAAAAGTCAGGCCTACTGCGCCGGGAGAGGCGTTACTTACTGCGAGAGTTGAGGTTTTTGTTCTTCTTTCACCCTAAAAAGATAAGTGTGCACAGCTGAGTGCAACATACAGCAAATGCCCCGGCGGGGTGACATTGTGGGGTGCGTTATATCACCAATTATCAAAAGGAACCATGATAGAGGAACAGGAAAGAATGGTGGAGAGAAAACTGGAAAAAAAACTTGTAGGGTGAAATAAAGAAATACGGTAGTTATTGGAGTGTTCCCCAACTGCAGTCCTCAAGGGCCACCAACAGTGCATGTTTCCTAAAGAGCCACCAACAGTGTATGTTTCCTCAAGGGCCACCAACAGTGTATGTTTCCTCAAGGGCCACCAACAATGTATGTTTCCTAAAGAGCCACCAACAGTATATGTTTCCTAAAGAGCTACCACCAGTGTATGTTTCCTAAAGAGCCACCAACAGTATATGTTTCCTAAAGAGCTACCACCAGTGTATGTTTCCTAAAGAGCTACCAACAGTGTATGTTTCCTAAAGGGCCACCAACAGTGTATGTTTCCTCAAGGGCCACCAACAGTGCATGTTTCCTCAAGGGCCACCAACAATGCATGTTTCCTAAAGAGCCACCAACAGTGTATGTTTCCTCAAGGGCCACCAACAGTGTATGTTTCCTCAAGGGCCACCAACAGTGCATGTTTCCTAAAGAGCCACCAACAGTATATGTTTCCTCAAGGGCCACCAACAGTGTATGTTTCCTCAAGGGCCACCAACAGTGCATGTTTCCTAAAGAGCCACCAACAGTGTATGTTTCCTCAAGGGCCACCAACAGTGTATGTTTCCTCAAGGGCCACCAACAGTGCATGTTTCCTAAAGAGCCACCAACAGTGTATGTTTCCTCAAGGGCCACCAACAGTGTATGTTTCCTCAAGGGCCACCAACAGTGCATGTTTCCTAAAGAGCCACCAACAGTATATGTTTCCTAAAGAGCTACCACCAGTGTATGTTTCCTCAAGGGCCACCAACAATGTATGTTTCCTAAAGAGCCACCAACAGTATATGTTTCCTAAAGAGCTACCACCAGTGTATGTTTCCTAAAGAGCTACCACCAGTTTATGTTTCCTGAAGGGCCACCAACAATGTATGTTTCCTAAAGAGCCACCAACAGTATATGTTTCCTAAAGAGCTACCACCAGTGTATGTTTCCTAAAGAGCTATCAACAGTGTATGTTTCCTAAAGGGCCACCACCAGTGTATGTTTCCTAAAGAGCTACCAACAGTGTATGTTTCTTAAGGGCCACCACCAGTGTATGTTTCCTAAAGGGCCACCAACATTGCAGGTTTTCAGGATTTCCTTAGTATTGAACAGGTGATAATTCCAGCACCTGTGCAATGTTGAAGAAATCCTAAAAACATGCACTGTTGGTGGCTCTTTAGGAAACATACACTGTTGGTGGCCCTTGAGGAAACATGCAATGTTGGTGGCTCTTTAGGAAACATACACTGTTGGTGGCCCTTTAGGAAACATGCACTGTTGGTGGCTCTTTAGGAAACATGCACTGTTGGTGGCCCTTCAGGAAACATGCACTGTTGGTGGCTCTTTAGGAAACATACACTGTTGGTGGCCCTTTAGGAAACATGCACTGTTGGTGGCCCTTTAGGAAACATGCACTGTTGGTGGCCCTTGAGGACTGCAGTTGGTGAACACTGAGTTATAGGCTTACTAAAATGCAAGTTTTTCGCCTATATATTTTTAGCTCAACCTGAAGGGTGTGTATATAGCAAGCACTGGATGATACATGTCAGCCATGTGAATTAGAAAGCATGAGATAATGGGCTAGAATCAAACCACAGTATATAAGTGAGCCCCCATTATTACGACAATGACTGTACGATGTGACCTGTGCAAATGTGCATGCGTGAGCACCAATGGTTTAAATGACTACAGGAGTGGAGGTCACATGTACTTCTACTATGTAGAACCACTGAAATGAATTAGATAGTATTCACACATGGGCAATACTTCTTCTCAAAAATGAGGAGGGTCACAATACCCCTGATCTAGTGATCAGTGAGGATCTCAGCGTTGGAGAGGTGCAAATATACAGAAAGCGCTATGGAATTAATAGCGCTATATAACTGAATAAATACCGTATTATTATTATTACTAAACATCACACAGCCTAATAAATAACACATCTCTGAAATCAGTGTCTCAGCCCCTACCTCAGATTACATAGCAAAAACCTGCTGACAGATTCCCTTTAAGTGAACGGGCTGAGTCACATCCAGATGACTGCTGCTGTGTCTGGATAAACATTGAACAATTCCAGGAATGGAGTCTCGCTGATTATACAATAATGACCTATCCTAAATCGATTACTTTGCTGCACAGTATATAGTGCAATTGCAGTATATGGTGAAGCAGGGCCTGCGTTAGCACCCGTCGTACCCGGGCAAGTGCCAGGGCCCTGAACAGCTGGGGGGGCTATGGCCATCAGGGACAGGCAGCCCTGACAGACAGGGGCCCATTAGGGACAGACAACCCTGTCGATGAGGGGCCCATCCGGGACCCTTATCAAGTAGCTGAGTGCTTCCACAGCGCGGTCAGTGAACATGGCTAATTTGCATACAATGCAAATTAGCCATGTGCAGGCTCCTGGGGCTGTGGAGCTTCCTCGTCTGCCGACTACAGCAATGATAAGTCATCACTGTGCGACCTCGTCACACTGCAGCAGGCAATGAGAAGGAAGCACAGACCGGGCCTACTGCAAGGATGCGTTTGGGACAGCACCTACAGAGAAGGACACCCGCCCCCGGGAGCGAAGGGAAGGTGAGCATAATCTTTTTTTTTTTTTTTACTGTGAGGCCAGGATGGGGACATATATACCAGCAGGAGAGCCACATATTATATATTATCTGGAGGCTGCTGCTGAGGTGTATGGAGGCTGTGCTGGCTGTATATGGAGGCTGTGCTGGCTGTATATAGGGCTGTACTGGGGTATATAGAGGTTATCCTGGTTGTATATGATGCTGTGCTGGCTGTATAAGGAGGCTGTGCTGACTGTATATGGAGGCTGTGCTGGCTGTATATGGAGGCTGTGCTGGGTATATAGAGGCTGTCCTGGTTGTATATGATTTGGTGTATATGGTCTGTTGCTGTATATGGAGCTTGCTGGTATATAGAGCTGTCTGGCTGTATATGAGTTTCTTTCGTATATGAGCTGTCTGGGTAATACCTGTGGGGTATATAGATGCTGTGCTGGGGTATACAGAGGTTGTGCTGGGGTATATGGAGGCTGTGCTGGTTGTATATGGAGACTGTGCTGGGTGTATGACGGCTGTGTTGGCTGTATTTGGAGGCTATGTTGGCTGTACATAGAGGCTGTGCTGGCTGTATATGGAGGCTGTGCTAGGGTATATGGAGCTGGCTGGGTATGGGGCTGTGCTGGGGTATATAGAGGCTGCACTGGAGTATATGAAGGCTGTGTTGGCTGTATATGGAGGCTGTGCTGGCTTTATATGGAGGCTGTGCTGGCCTTATTATATAGAGGCTGTGCTGGCTGTATATTGAAGCTGTGCTGGGGTATATGGAGGCTGCACTGGCGGTATGTGGAGGCTGTTCTGGCTGTATAATAGAGGTGATGCTGGGGTATATAGAGGCTGTGCTAGTCTGTATATGGAGGCTGTGCGTGCTGGGGTATATAAAGTCTGTGCTGGGGTATATGGAGGCTGTGCTGTATATATAATATGGAGGCTGTGCTGGGCTGTATATATTATTTGGAGGCTGCTGCTGGGCTGCCACAGCTTCCAAATAATATATACAGCCTGGCACAGCCTCTAAATAATATGCAGAGCCCAGCACAGCCTCCAAATAATATATACAGCCCAGCACAGCCTCCAAATAATATATACAGTCCCCAGCCGCTATATTATACACAGCCCACAGCTTCTATATTATATTCATAAATCATGGTCTGTGTTAAAGGGGCCACTGAGACTGTTTCGCCTGGGGCCCACAAACACCTGGAGCCGGCCCTGTGGTGAAGACCTGCAAGTGTAAGGGTGTTTTTTAATTCTGTAAATTCAGGTTTACATGATGTAAATCACAGAAACAGGAGACCATCACATTGATCATGTAATCCAACAGATTTTTAACACTATGGACTGATCTGCTAAAACATCTAATGTCTAGAAGAAGAGAGATGACACGAAGCTCATGGATCCCCATGAAAAATATGCAACACTTACCACACTGCTATGTGTATGTAAATTTTGCACCCTCTATAGGTATGTCACTGTCTCGAACAGGGGTATCAAACACATGGCTCACTGGGTTACTTTCTTGCGGCCCGCAACCAGTAGTTGGTGAGGCCGGACGGCAGAGGGGCAGCTATAGATATGGGTAGATCTGTTTCTTAAAATGAGCCAGGTGTTGTCCTTGCTGCGTCACAGAATAGCAGATGCGGACACAAAGCTCGCTAGACGTGCTCACGTTTGCTGAATGACATCATACAGCGGGTCTGAAGGAGACTCTACATGCAAGAGACGAGCCATTGAGCCATATTGTATGTAGGTGAGCCGTGGGTTCATCACACTTTACATAGGGGCTGTGGGGTCATTATAGTGTGTATATGGAGCTGTGGTGCCATCATACTGTATGTAGGAGAGGTTTGGGCCATCATACTGTATGTAGGGGTGCTGTGAGTCATCATACTGCAAGCAGGGGAGCTGTGAGCCATCGTACTGTAAGCATGGGAGCTGTGGACCATCATACTGTAAATAAAGAAGCTGTGGGCCGTCATACTGTAAGTAGGGGTGCTGTGGGCCATCATACTTAAAGGGAGCTGTGGGCCATCATACTGTAAGTAAGGGAGCTGTGGGCCATCATACTGTAAGTAGGAGAGCTGTGGGTCATCATACTGTAAGTAAGGGAGCTGTGAGCCATCATACTGTAAGTAGGAGAGCTGTGGGCCATCATATTGTAAGTAGGGGAACTGTGGGCCATCATACTGTAAATAAGGAAGCTGTGGGCCATCATACTGTAAGTAGGGGAGCTGTGAGCCATCATACTGTAAGTAGGGGAGCTGTGGGCCATAATATTGTAAGTAGGGGTGCTGTGGCCATTATACTGTAAGTAGGGGAGCTGTGGGTCATCATACTGTAAGTAAGGGAGCTGTGGGCCATCATAATGTAAGTAGGGAAGCTGTGGGCCATCATACTGTAAGTAGGGAAGCTGTGGGCCATCATACTGTAAAGGTACTTTTACACACAGAGTTATATTGCTTGCAATTCAATGGTTGCAGTGAAATCATAGACACATTGTTCATTTGTACACAGCAACAAAATGGAACAATATGTCCATGATTTCACTGCAACCAGTGAATTGCAAGCAATATATCTCTGTGTGTAAAGGTACCTTAAGGGAGCTGTGGGCCATCATACTGTAAGTAAGGGAGCTGGGGGCCATCATACTGTAAGTAGGGGAGCTGTGGGCCATCATACTGTAAGTAGGGGTGCTGTGGGCCATCATACAGTAAGTAGGGGAGTTGTGGGTCATCATACTGTTAGTAAGGGAGCTGTAGGCCATCATACTGTAAGTAGGGGTGATCTGGGCCATCATACTGTAAGGGAGCTGTGGGCTATCATACTGTAAATAAGGAAGCTGTGGGCCACCATACTGTAAGTAAGGGAGCTGCGGGCCATCATACTGTAAGTAGGGGTGATCTGGGCCATCATACTGTACGGGAACTGTGGGCCATCATACTGTAAATAAGGAAGCTGTGGGCTATCATACTGTAAGTAGGGGTGCTGTGGGCCATCATACTTAAAGGGAGCTGTGGGCCATCATACTGTAAGGGAGCTGTGGGCCATCATACTGTAAGTAGGGGTGCTGTGGGGCCATCAGTCTGTAAGTAGCAGTGCTGTGTGCCATCATACTGTAAGTAGGGGAGCTGTGGGCCATCATACAGTAAGTAGGGGACTGTGGACCATTGTACTGTAAGTAGGGGAGCTGTGGGCCATCATTCCGTAAATAGGGGAGCTGCGGGCCATCATACTGTAAGTAGGGGTGATCTGAGCCATCATACTGTAAGGGAGCTGTGGGCCATCATACATATAAATAAGGAAGCTGTGGGCCATCATACTGTAAGTAAGGGAGCTGTGGGCCATCAGTCTATAAGTAGCGGTGCTGTGGGCCATCATATTGTAAGTAGGGGACTGTGAACTATCGTACTGTAAGTAGGGGAGCTGTGTGTCATTCAATGTGTAGTAGGGTGGAATGGGGTTATCATTCTGCATGTAGAGGAGTACTGGAACAATCATTTTATAGGCAGGGAAGCTGTGGGCCATTATACTGTAAATAAGGAAGCTGTGGGGGATCATACTGTAAGTAAGGGAGCTGTGGGCCATAATACTGTAAGTAGGGGTGCTGTGGGCCATCATACAGTAAGTAGGGGACTGTGGACCATCATACAGTAAGTAGGGGACTGTGGACCATCGGACTGTAAGTAGGGGAGCTGTGTGTCGTTTAATATGTAGTAGGGTGGAATGGGGTTATCATTCTGCACGTAGAGGAAGGCAGGGAAGCTGTGAGGCCATTACACTATGTATATGGAGCTGTGGGACCATCATATTGTGTATAGGGGAGATGTCTAGCTATTATACTGTGTAAAGGGGACTGCGGGGCCATTATATTGTGTATCTAGGGTCGTGGAGCCATTATACTGTACATGGGGGATACTGTGTACATAAGAGCTGTGTGGCTATCATACAGTATACAGTGGGCCGTTGGGTCCCATTTAGTTTGAGACCCCTGGTTTAGATATTCACCATTTGGTAAATTCAGTGAAAGTTGTAGTAACATCACTTTATTTTGCTGGAGAGTCTTTGTGTTGAAGCTATTGACAATGGATTCTCACCACCAACAATCCTGCTGATCACACTGCAAATATCGTTCCAATTCAATTAGGTCTCGTAGTTCATGAAGGCCCATAAAACGTTCCCAGACGAAGGTGCGTCACATCTCAGACAACTAGGAAAATTCTCAGTTTTGAAAATTGCCTCAATGAGGATTTGCAAAAATGATTAAATGCCTTAAATCATCAGACAAACATATAGACCTGTATACAACTACATAACTACAAGATATCCACAGAACAGAAATAATAAAAGAAGCATTTATATTTTACACACATTTATGGGGAAAACGTAACATGAAACGTAACATGAAAAACCCTCAAAACAACAATAGAAAGATCCGTGACTCGGAGGGGTGAACACAAGCAACAAATCCACAACACAAACCCCAAATATTATAGAAAATACAGCAAAAGCTGCAGAGAGGAAAAGGAAAGAACTTTAATGCCATCTTTGACAGGTAGCAATCTGAAGGCGATGTGCAGAAAAACACATCAAAAACTCAATACAGATTTGATGCAGATGTGGTGCAGATTTAATGCAGGTTTGGTGCAGATTTAATACAGGTTTAGTGCAGATTTAAGGGTGCATCTTCACGATCAGGAGACGCAGCGTTTTGGTCAGTGTCTTTGTGCTGCGTCCAAAACGCTGCGTAGTACAGTAGTAGCATAGTGGATGGGATGTCAAGAAATCCCATCCTCACTGTGCGTAACCCGCCCGCAGCGTCTTTGAAGCTGCAGTGCAGGTTGCCGGGAGTCCACTCCTCCGCAGCATGTTCATTTCATGCTGCGGAGTCGGAAGCGGCTCCCATCAGGTGACTGCAGGGAGAAACCGCCCCGCACCGCCGCACACGGTGAGTACAGGGCGGCTACAGTCTCCCTGCGGCCACCCGCGGCTTCACTCAGGTCCGGAGGAGCTGCGTCCAACACGCAGCTTCTCCGGACCGTGAGGACATACCCTAATGCAGGTTTGGTGCAGATCTGGTGCAGGTTTGGTGCAGGTTTGATGCAGGTTTGGTGCAGATTTGGTGCAGGTTTGGTGCAGATTTAATGCAGGTTTGGTGCAGATTTGGTGCAGGTTTGGTGCAGATTTAATGCAGGTTTGGTGCAGATTTGGTGCAGGTTTGGTGCAGATTTAATGCAGGTTTGGTGCAGATTTGGTGCAGGTTTGGTGCAGATTTAATGCAGGTTTGGTGCAGATTTGGTGCAGATTTGGTGCAGACTTAATGCAGGTTTGGTGCAGATTTGGTGCAGGTTTGTGCCATACATTTTTCTTAATGAAGTCAATGAGTGAAAGAGCTGGAAATCTGCAGCAAGAATTGTTTCTGCAAGCAAATCTGCACCAATAAGCAAGGAAAAATAAGCACCATGTGCACAACACTCCACAATACTCATTGACTTTGCTGGCTTTAGGATAGGCATGGAGATTTTTCACAAATTTGCACCAAAAAACGCAGTGTGTGTACAGGGTCTAAAAGTCAATATCGACCCTTTAGAGGGCTTTGTCAGATGATTTAGTATAGGTAGCCAAAATACATAGAGGTTATATACAGGGGTGTAACTATAATAGGTGAAGGTGCTGCAATCGCACCTGGGCCCTGGAGCTCAGTGGCCCCAGAAGTCCCTTTAGCCTATAGAAATACACTAATGCTATTTAAAGGGAACCTGTCAGCTCCTTTATGCCTCCCCAGTTATCGCTGTCTGTAGCTGCAGCTTCATAATACTATTCTAATCATCTCTGTCTGAGCTCATAGTGTAATGTGAAAGGTGAAAAAAGCATTTATACACTTACATTTCCTTTTGTAATGAGGCAGTCAGTCTACAGCTTGGAGGACGGGGACTATTTGGCAAGTTAATGGTTAACATTTCAGACTTATATTAGAACATTTTGGGAGACCTGATGTGATGTCATAACCATGTGACTACAATAGGTGGAGCTAAGTCCCTATAGCAATATGAGTTTGCTTGCTTTGCTCCGCCCACTATGGTCACATGATCGTTACATCACACAGGTCCTTTAGCCATGCAAGTTAATAGTGAGTTAACTATTATCCTGCCAGACAGTCTCCCTCCTCCAAGGTGTAGACTGAAGTATAAGTGTATAAATGCTTTTTTTTCACCTTTCACATTACACTATGAGCTCAGACAGGGATGATTAGACTGGTATTATAAAGCTACAGATACAGATAGTGATAGCTGGGGGGGCATAGACCACCTGACAGGTTCCCTTTAAGATTTGCAATAATCGGAGGACTCATTGGAGCTTTCATTAGGACCCATGAGTTTTAAGTTACACCACTGGTTATATACAATGTGTTAGTAGGGTTCCTTTACAACAAGTAGATCAAAATGTATACTCCTGCCGGGATCATAATCAATCAACTGTGATCTCTTTTGATACATGGCAGTATGTGTTCATTTTTCCTACAGCGCCACCAGAGTAGAAACAAAGATATTAGGCTGGCTTCACACCACGGTGTGATCAGGTCGGGGGCTGTCTGGTGTGAACCTGACAGCCCCGACCCGATTTGCAAACAGAACCGGAGGGCAAGTATGCCCTCCAGGCCGGTTCGTAGCCGGATGCAGCTGAGCGCAGCTACAGCTGCTGAAATGTCAAGATCGTGGCTAATGGGGAGCTAGCTGCGGTCCTGAAATCTCTGCAGGGGAACAGCTGGTGGTGCTGAAGTTTAGCACCCAGCCCCGGGTCCGGCTCCCAGATCCGATGTTATGTCTGATCCAGCGCCATAGACTCCCTTGTTAGGGAGCGCCGGATCCGGGAGGATCCGATTTGGGCAGATTTTCACCCCGGACACAAAAACGTTGCAAGCAATGTTTGTGCCCGGGAGCAAGATACAAATTCACCTAGATCCTCCCGGACAGATGGAAACCGGATGGCAGATAGCTGCCATCTGGCCCCATAGGGCTGCATTATGTCAAAATCAGGTCCAGGACCTGATTAGGCCGTGGTGTGAAGCCAGCCTTACACACTGCTTAAAGTGACCCTAAACCCAGAAGCCAACCCCACATCCCCTTCATACCTATACATGCAGCTTGTGAAGCTGCTGCCATCGATCCCTGTATCTTGCAAAACCGCTGGGGCATTCTTCATAATTCATACTTTTATAATCGCATTTCTGGCCGTTTCAGTGAAATTTTAAAGCCGCAGCAGGCGGGCCTGTGTGCCGCTCTCCCCCTCCCTGTCCGTAATTCTGCACGCCCATGGCTGCGTGCATAAACAACAGAGAGGCGGCTCGCCTCATAGTATGGGCGGTGAAGCCGGTATGACGCGAATTACGTCATATCAGCTTCACCGCCCATACTATGAGGCGAGCCGCCTCTCTGTTGTTTATGCACGCAGCCATGGGCGTGCAGAATTACGGACAGGGAGGGGGAGAGCGGCACACAGGCCCGCCTGCTGCGGCTTTAAAATTTCACTGAAACGCCCAGAAATGCGATTATAAAAGTATGAATTATGAAGAATGCCCCAGCGGTTTTGCAAGATACAGGGATCGATGGCAGCAGCTTCACAAGCTGCATGTATAGGTATGAAGGGGATGTGGGGTTGGCTTCTGGGTTTAGGGTCACTTTAAGCAGGGACAGATCCTCCAGGGCGAGAGATGCTCTTTGGATCCTGAATGGAGGACCCTTATATAAAAATGGGCTTCCTAAACTCATCAACCCATTTAAAGAGTTATGCCCATCTTCATAGATGGATATTGTTGGATAGTGCACTTTTACAAGTTACTGCTTATAACATTTTCAGATGTTCTTGAGAACACTTTTATTTACCTAGGAGACCTACCCCAAATAACCTGAAGCTCATGGGCCCGATGCTAAAGCTTCAATGGGGCCCCCAAATATTGCAAATCTTTAACAGCATTAGTGTTTTTCTATAGGCTAAGGGCCTAGGTGCGATCGCAACCCCTGCATCTATTGCAGTTAGACCCCTGCCTACCACTATAGCTATTCAGCTTGTAAGCACTTCTCCTGGATTAGGATGTAAGAGCTCACTCCAGAGATCCCAGCCAGCTTCAAACCAGTGCTTACAAGCTGAATAGAAAAGAGCTTGTAAACATCACACATGGTCTGCTTTCTTGTATTGGTGGTCGCTCTCTATGGTAACAAGTTGTAAATAGAAAAAGTGTTAAAATATCAAAAATGGCTGAAAAGCAGTAAAATGCAAATTAGTTTGTATGTAGAAGCACTGTCCAACAAATATGGGAATAAGCCATTCAAGATTTTAGTTTACAAAGTAAAGTTTTGATGAACAACTGTCTCATGTCAGGTATCTAAAAGCTATCGTATATTTCCATAGACTGCCACCTAGACTTCTGCTATGGACATACTGCTGTGCATTCAGCCGATCCGCATCAGACTCCGCCCCATTGTCCATCAATCGGCTATTCCTCATCTTTTCCTACTTTGGAAACACTTTACTTTTTTCCCCCTAGTTGTCTAGATTTTTTTTCTACTGCATATGAATTGGGTTGTAGATTGGAGGACTGAAATCTGTATCAAATCTGACACATTTACATATAAGAGGTTTGGAATTTCCTATATTGAAAAAGCAGTTTTTGCTATGTAATCTGAGAGTTGCTGAGACCCCGATTCTAGTAATGTTTCACTTACTACTACTTACGTACAGTATGTTGCTGTTTCATTAAAATCAGCATTTTATCATCAGGAGATTATAACTACAGGACTAATAATCTCATGCTTCCTAGTCAACTGCTCTCTCTAACCACACCCCCACTACTGACTGGCAGTTCTTTGTGTTAGTGCACACAGGAAGCTATCAATCAGTGGTGTGAGCCCCCCGTGGGCTCAGCAGTCAGAGCTCTGCTAGATCTGCAGCAGAGAAATGACAGCAAACAGGCCGGCAACTCACACATTACTGGAATCAGAGTCTCAGCCCCTACATCATGCTGCTCTAAGATTACATAGCAAAAACTGGTGGCAAAGTATCTCATGCTTTGAGGGTTTCTTCTTCTTCTGGATCAACAAGAGTACAAGAGGAGGTCATCACCATGCCCCTGTTTAACTTGATATCTACTTTATTTTAAACCACATTCTTCCCAGTATTCCTAATATTGCTCTGATGAGGGGCAGTCACCCCGAAACGCAGCGTCTGCCGTTTGGGGTTCTGATCTGACACAAATCCTAAGTCATATTAAAAGGCTTGTTAAAGAGTTGATTATGACTTTAAGGATTGCTACCTTTATTGGGTGACATTAGAGCTTTTCAATTCCTCACTGAAGTGACAATTGCATATTTCCCAGAGGAGCATTGCGGCTATAAGTCTCCTTATCAGCTTTTCTGTCTCCTTATGTCTGAAGGCAGATTCCTCTCCATGAGGAGAACAGCTAGTCCCCCAGACCTCGTCTCAGCCTGTCATACAGCCAGATCGGAATTCCCACACACTGCACTGATGAGGGGCAGTCACCCCGAAACGCAGCATCTGCAGTTTGGGGTTCTGATCTGGCACAAATCCTGAGTCACGTTAAAAGGCTTGTTAAAGAGTCAATTGTAACTTTAAGGATTGCTACCCTTATTGGGTGGCATTAGAGTTTTCACTTCCTCACCGAAGTGACAATATTAACCCCTTCACCCCCGGGCCTATTTTGACCCTAATGACCAGGCCATTTTTGTCAATTCTGACCAGTGTCCCTTTATGAGGTTATATCTCTGGAACGCTTCATTGGATCCGAGCGATTCTGAGATTGTTTTTTCGTGACATATTGGGCTTCATGTTAGTATTAAATTTAGGTCGATAATTTTTGCGATTATTGGTGAAAAAATTAAAAATTTGGCAAAATTTTTGAAAATTTTGCAATTTTCAAATTATGAATTTTTATTCTGCTAAACCAGAGAGGTATGTGCCACAAAATAGTTAATAAATAACATTTCCCACATGTCTACTTTACATCAGCACAATTTTGGGAAAAAAAAAATTTTTTGTTTGGACGTTATAAGGGTTCAAAGTTCATCAGCAATTTTTCATTTTTCCAGCAAAATTTACAAAACCATTTTTTTTTGTGACCACATCACATTTGAAGTCCCTTTGAGGGGTTTACATGACAGAAAACACCCAAAAGTGACACCATTCCGAAAACTGCACCCCTCAAGCTACTCAAAACTACATTCAAGAAGATTATTAACCCTTCAGGTGCTTCACGGGAACTAAAGCAAAGTGGAAGGAAAAAATGGTAATTTTAATTTTTCCAACAAAAATGTTCTTTTAGCCTCAATTCTTTCATTTTCACATGGGCAACAGGATAAAATGGATCCTAAAAATTGTTGGGCAATTTCTCCTGAGTACATCGATATCTCATATGTGGTCATAAACCACTGTTTGGGCACACGGCAGGGCTCAGAAGGGAGGGAGGGCAATTTGACTTTTGGAGCTAATTTTCCGTTCAAAAAGTCAAATGGCGCTCCTTCCCTTCTGAGCCCTGCTGTGTGCCCAAACAGTGGTTTATGACCACATATGAGGTATCGGTGTACTCAGGAGAAATTGCCCAACAATTTTTAGCATCCATTTTATCCTGTTCCCCATGTGAAAATGAAAAAGTTTAGGCTAAAAGAACATTTTTGTAGAAAAAAAAGTACTTTTTCATTTTTACGGATGAATTTGTGAAGCACCTGGGGGTTCAAAATGCTCACCACCCATCTAGATAAATTCCCTGGGGGGTCTAGTTTCCAAAATGGGGTCACTTGTGGGGGAGCTCCAATGTGTAGGCACACAGGGGCTCTCCAAACGCGACATGGTGTCCGCTAACAATTTGAGCTGATTTTTCAGTCAAATTGTTAGCAGACACCATGTTGCATTTGGAGAGCCCCTGTGTGCCTAAACATTGGAGCTCCCCCACAAGTGACCCCATTTTGGAAACTAGACCCCCCAGGGAACTTATCTAGATGGGTGGTGAGCATTTTGAATACCCCAGTGCTTCACAAATTAATCTTTTATAATGAAAAAAAAAAATTTTGTAGAAAAAAAAAGTACTTTTTCATTTTTACGGATGAATTTGTGAAGCACCTGGGGGTTCAAAATGCTCACCACCCATCTAGATAAATTCCCTGGGGGGTCTAATTTCCAAAATGGGGTCACTTGTGGGGGAGCTCCAATGTGTAGGCACACAGGGGCTCTCAAAACGCGACATGGTGTCCGCTAACAATTTGAGCTGATTTTTTAGTCAAATTGTTAGCGGACACCATGTTGCATTTGGAGAGCCCCTGTGTGCCTAAACATTGGAGCTCCCCCACAAGTGACCCCATTTTGGAAACTAGACCCCCCAGGGAACTTATCTAGATGGGTGGTGAGCATTTTGAATACCCTAGTGCTTCACAAATTAATCTGTAAAAATGAAAAAAGAAAATGTTTATGGAAAAAAAAGTACTTTTTCAATTTTACGGATGAATTTGTGAAGCACCTGGGGGTTCAAAATGCTCACCACACATCTATATAAGTTCCCTGGGGGCTCTAGTTTCCAAAATGGGGTTACTTGTGAGGGAGCTCCAATGTTTAGGCACACAGGGGCTCTCCAAACGCGACATAGTGTCCGCTAACAATTTGACTGAAAAATTAGCTCCAATTGTTAGCGGACACCATGTCGCGTTTGGAGAGCCCCTGTGTGCCTAAACATTGTAGCTCCCCCACAAGTGACCCCATTTTGGAAACTAGACCCCCCAGGGAACTTAGCTAGATGGGTGGTGAGCATTTTGAACACCCCGGAGCTTCACAAAATAATCTGTAAAAATAAAAAAATAATTTTTTTGTGGAAAAAAAGTACTTATTCAATTTTACAGATGAATTTGTGAAGCACCTGGGGGTTCAAAATGTTCACAACTAATCTAGATACGTTCCCTGGGAGGTCTAGTTTCCAAAATGGGGTCACTTGTGGGGGAGCTCCAATGTTTAGGCACACAGGGGCTCTCCATACACGACATGGTGTCCGCTAACTATTGGAATTGTTAGCGGACACCATGTCGCGTATGGAGAGCCCATGTGTACCCAAACATTTGAGCTACCCCACAAGTGACCTCATTTTGGAAACTAGACCCCCCAAGGTATGTATCTAGATACATAGTGAGCACTTTGAACCCCCAGGTGCTTCACAAATTGATCCGTAAGAAGGAAAAAGTACATTTGTTTTCACACAAATTTTCTTTTTTCATTTTACGGATCAATTTGTGAAGCACCTGGGGGTTCAAAGTGCTCACTATGCATCTAGATATGTTCCTTGGGGGTCTAGTTTCCAAAATGGGGTCACTTGTAGGGGAGCTCCAATGTTTAGGCACACAGGGGCTCTCCATACACGACATGGTGTCCGCTAACTATTGGAATCATTAGCGGACACCATGTCGTGTATGGAGAGCCCCTGTGTGCCCAAACATTAAAGCTCCCCCACAAATGACCCCATTTTGGAAACTAGACCCCCCAAGGAATGCATCTAGATGCATAGTGAGCACTTTGATCCCCCAGGTGCTTCACAAATTGATCCGTAAGAAGGAAAAAGTACATTTGTTTTCACACAAATTTTCTTTTTTCATTTTTACGGATCAATTTGTGAAGCACCTGGGGGTTCAAAGTGCTCACTATGCATCTAGATATGTTCCTTGGGGGGTCTAGTTTCCAAAATGGGGTCACTTGTAGGGGAGCTCCAATGTTTAGGCACACAGGGGCTCTCCATACGCGACATTGTGTCCGCTAACTATTGGAATCATTAGCGGACACCATGTCGTGTATGGAGAGCCCCTGTGTGCCCAAACATTGGAGCTCCCCCACAAATGACCCCATTTTGGAAACTAGACCCCCCAAGGAATGCATCTAGATGCATAGTGAGCACTTTGATCCCCCAGGTGCTTCACAAATTGATCCGTAAGAAGGAAAAAGTACATTTTTTTCACACAAATTTTCTTTTTTCATTTTTACGGATCAATTTGTGAAGCACCTGGGGGTTCAAAGTGTTCACTATGCATCTAAATACAGCGAAGCCCTTTTTTTTTTCTAGGACTAATTTTAGAAAAAAAAATGGCGTAGGGCTCCGCCATATTTTTGGTCCAGCCAGGTACAACTTGGCAGCTACGGACTGCCAGCAACCCCCAGCTGCCTCATTGTACCTGGCTGGCAACCAAAAATACAGCAAAGCCCATTTTTATTTTTTTTCTAGGACTAATTCTAGAAAAAAAATGGCGTGGGGCTCCGCCATATTTTTGGTCCAGCCAGGTACAACTTGGCAGCTACGGATTGCCACCAACCCCCAGCTGCCTTGTTGTACCTGGCTGGCCACCAAAAATACAGCAAAGCCCTTTTTTTTCTTCTAGAACTAATTTTAGAAAAAAAATGGCGTAGGGCTCCGCCATATTTTTGGTCCAGCCAGGTACAACTAGGCAGCTGGGGGCTGGAATCCGCAGCATGGAGAGGCCCAAGCGTTCTGGGCCCCCCATGCTGCGAATTGCAGCCCGCAGCCGCCCCAGAAAATGGCGCATTCATTGAAGCGCCATTTTCTGGCGCTGTACCCAGACTCTTCCAGTTGCCCTGGTGCCGGTGGCAAACTGGGTAATAAAGGGCTTAATGCCAGCTTTTTATTGTCAGCTGGCACTAAGCCCGAGATTCATAATATAGGGCCAATGTTAGACCCGCCATTAGGAATCTCTGGTAAATAGTCAGAAAATACACACAGAGAAAATTCTTTTTATTTGAAAAAAAAACACAAACAAAATTCGGACTCCATCTTTATTATAAAGATCCGACGTAGTCCACAACGAAGGTCCCATGACGCACGATCGCCTCCGACGTAGTCCACAACGAAGGTCCCACGACGCTCGATCGTCGCCTCTGGTCAATCCAGAGACTGCAGCAAGGGATGAAGTGTCCTCTTCTTACAGTCTCTGGGGTCAGAGTTATGGTGCACTGTATGACAATGATCTGTCATACAGTGCACCATGACTATGATCCCAGAGACTACAACAAGAGGACACTTGATCCCTTGTTGCACCCATCCATCCACCTATGCACCCATCATCCACGCACGCACACGTCTATGCACACACACATCTATGCACGCACACGTCCACACACATGTCCACACACGCACACGTCTACGCACGCACACGTCTACGCACACTCACGTCCACGCACGCTCATGTACGCTCACGTCCACGCATGCACCCCCTATCCATTCACCCACCATCAATTCATTCATTCATTCATACATACATACATACATAGATACATACACATACATACATACATAGATATACATACATACACATACATGCATGCATGCATACATACACATGCATGCATACATACACATGCATGCATACACACACATGAATGCATACACACACATGCATGCATACATGCACATGCATGCATACATACACATGCATACACACACATGCATGCATACACGCATGCATACACACATGCATGCATACACACATGCATGCATACACACACATGCATGCATACACACACATGCATGCATACATACACATGCATGCATACACACACATGCATGCATACATACACATGCATGCATACATACACATACATGCATACATACACATACATACTTACCTCCCTCGTTCCACCGATGAGCAGGAGGAGGCCGGGAGAGGAGGCGGGGCCACAGACCGGCGGGCCGGGCAGAGAAGGAGGAGCTGCAGCAGCGGCGGCGGCGGCAGCAGCGGCGGGTGCACGGAAGTGTGCAGCCCGCCGCAGGAGGTGAGGGGGGGCCAGGCACAGGGCCCGGAGGTGGGGGCAGCCTGGGGGGGAGCAGTGGAGCAGGGGACCAGGCAGTGTTGCTGGCGGGCGCACGCGGGTGCAGCCCGCCAGCACATACATTGTAATAGAGGGGGGCGGGAGGTTGGGGGGGACGGCGGGGGGGCCCTGGACAGTCCTGGAGCTGGAGGGGGGTGAGGAGGGGTGGGCACTTGCCGATCCGCCCCTCCAGATCTGATTGGAGAGCTCCAATCAGATCTGGAGGGGTGAATCCCTGTGATTCCCTCCGATCGGCAGTTTCACTTTTAAACTGCCGATCGGAGGGGTCCTGGGCACGGGGGGGTTAATCCACCCCCTGTGGGGTCATCTACAGGTTGTCACAGAGCAGCAGCATCTGTGACACCTGAGCGACCCCACTCACAGGAGCTGCAGCAGCTCAAATCTGCCAGGACGTTGTGCAACGTCCTGTGTCGGGAACGGGCAGAAACACAGGACGTTGCACAACGTCCTATGTCGGGAAGGGGTTAATAATATCTGGTATTTCCCACCCAGACAGGAGAAGATAGAACTCTGGAATCCTGCATGTGGAACTGTAACAAGGAGCACCGAGGAGGCTGAATCTGACAGTGATAACCTCCTGCTGATAAAACACTGATTTTATTGAAACAGCAACATACAGCCAAGTAAGGGACAGGTTCTCCTCTGCATATTCCCTCATCAGCATGCACAAAGGAGGGTGAATAAATAGGATCAGAATTGCTTCATAATCCCATTGAGAAAACAAATATTTATTCCCTTCCATACTGGATGGATGGTATTTCTCAAAAGAACAGAGGGGGTTTTTATGGGGTTTATTTGCTACAACCACAGAGGCTACCCCCCATCATGCCATGCTGACAATATCAGTATTTGCTGGACGTCCAGATGAGAAAGGCTCCGGAATAATCCACAAAAACTGACTCACATTACAGACTTTGATTTCTCGGCTTCCAAAATTAGCTCCACGCTCTGATTCTATATTTAAAAGCAGTGAAGTGAAAGCAGGAATTGATTGCCGTTATCTTGTCTCGCCAAATTTGGCCGAGCAACGTTTAAATTTGGAATTATATTTATAAAGTGAGAAAGCAGCGAAGATCCAGACACAAAGCTGGGAGCGACAAGCAAACACACGCACAGTTATAAGTGCCAGAATGCTGAGACTTGTAGTACCATGGGAGTGCCTGTCCGCTCTAGCAGAACCAGTAGTACGGCATGTTCTTGCTGTCATCCTTGCCCACTACAAGTTCAAACTGCTTTTGATGCATATACCAGTCTAACTGCCACGATTCGCATGCCATATAACTGGTCAAACACACTTTTTGAGTGTGTTTTTTTTGGCATTCTGTCAGCACTATGGGTGCAGTAACTCGCTTTCCAGCATATATTGCGTCTGCCAATGGAATGCCTGGAGGGAAGGAGGAGAGGTACAAAAACCCACTTCCACTCCCTGGTGTCTTTGCTGTAAGAGACGGATTAGTTAGGGGGTCCTGATGAAGTATTTGAATTAGGGCCCAAGTGCAGAGGTGTAACGACCGGGAGTCGCTGCCTGCAGAGCTCATCGCCTGCTTTAGCTGCAGATCCAGGTGCAATACATCACAGCACAGAGACCCGTCTGGTCCCAGCGGTGCGATACACACTGCCAGCCAAACATTGCCTGACAGGTGACGTTGGAGGGGTCGAGAAAGTGGGCGGCGTATGACAGTGACGTCATGTGCCATGATGCACACTCCGATGTCAGCTGCTGGACACTTACCTGGGGCAACGTGGCAGTGAAGGAAAGGTGAGCAGAACGTTTTTGTTTTTAATAATATGTTAGGAACAGAACAGGAACAAATATTCTAGAATGGGGAGCACTTATACCAGGTTGAGGGAAATATATACCAGGATGGGGACTGTCACGTGTGCACGGCTCTGCAGTCTCTGTGTTAAGCGAATTGCTCTGCAGTTTTTGTAGTTTGAATGGGAGTAAATTTCCTTTGGGGCATTAGGGATTAAGGGTTAATGTCAGTTATTGCTGCTGTCTGTATCAGGTGATGTGTTTGATGACCTCTCCTCCAGCCTTTAAATAGTCTCATGACCCATCACGTGATGTTGCTGATAGAGTTCATATTCTGACCATTGAGCTATTTGGATGCTGTATGCAGTTTCTGCTGAAACCTTTTGTAAGCTTCCTTTTCATTTGTGGGGTTTTGCTGTTCCTTCTGCAGCCCTCCTAGTTGAAGGTATAGGAGGTATTTGACTAGGGCTATCGAAGAGCAGGGCAAGGGTGGTAACTCAGATATCCTCACCTTCAGAGCTATCTCTGGGAATAGGGTCAGCTAGGACTCCCTAGTCTGAAGGTCAGACTAAGTTACCTAGTTACCTTTGTCTGTCACTACCACCCCGTGATGGGGACCATGTATACCAGGAGGAGGGACATTCATACCAGGATGAAGACTATATATACCAGGATGGGGATCATATATACCAGGATGAAGACCATATACCAGGATGAGGACCATAAATACCAGGATTTGGATCATAAATATCTGGATTAAGATCATAAATACATGGATGGGGACCATGTATACCAGGGTGGGGACCATATATAACAGGATGAGGACCATTTATACCAGAATGGGGGATCTATTGACCAGGATTATAACATATATGGCACGATGGGGACATATATACCAGGATGGGGACATATATATAACAGGATGGGGGACATTAATACATAATGAAAGGGAAGGGGACAATTCATAAGTCTTCATAGGATTTAGAGTGCTACAATGGCTCATTTATCTGACCACCGTGTGGCACTGCCCAAGAGGTTCAAGTTACAATACTTATTGGCCCTGCTGATCTCTCCTTGCGTTATGTCCAAGACCTCTCTTGTAGGAAGTCTCATTATGTTTCAACCACTGATAGATTAGTATGTAATGCTTCCTCAGTCTATACGAGCTGCAGAACCTTTTTGCCAAAAGGATGAAGGTGTTTTTTACAACTCTAATGTTGTGCCTCTCTGGCCCAGAGTAACCAATCAGTGGCCGGCTCTCATACTGTGAATAGCCCCTGTTCTCAGTGCACTCATACACAGCAGTGCCCATTCCTCCACATTGTATGTATTCTGCCGGTGAGCACCAGATCATTTTCTCTCTCTTCTGAATTGCTTATTAAGATTCCCTGATTCACAGATTTGCTCTATTCAGCTCACAAAGCACAACTGGGAAGCAGGATTTTGAGTTTCCTGTTTCCAGCTAATTACATCTCTCCCCATTCATGTCTAATTGCAGTTGTCATTCATTCCCAGCCTCGGCACCGTCCACATTTCCTTTTTTAACAGGCACATTTTTAAAGACACTATTTATAAGTAAAATTATACAATGAAAGGCGCTGTAGCACGTGCTCCCCGCCTCGACAGCAGCGGAGCTCTCCGTCTCATGAAAACATGGCTTCTGTATAATTTTACCCTTAGTTGTTATTTTAAGGGTTATTCCCAAAATGGAAAGTTATCACCTACTCATAAGATAGGTTATAACTCTATGGCCCCTTCGCCCTCCACTGATGGCAAGAACGGTCCTCTACATGCTGAATTGGCCACGTATGCGCGCCTAGTACCTGCTCATTTTGTATAGGGCTGCTTGAGAAAGTTGAGTGCCTAAATGCAGCTGTCAATCTCTGACAGCGCTAGTTAACACATGCTATGTTTTCCTGATTTTTTTGGGGGCTGGTCACATGCTCACCCGCCACTCTACTCCAACAGCAGAATCAGGACCCCGTTCCCTTATTCGGTTGATGGGTGGGGGTCCCAGGGGTCAACAACAGATCACCTATCCTGTGTGATTGTGGAACAACCCTTTTTAATCAAGAAGGGGCAGATAACTAACGACAAGTCTTAATTCAGCTAAGTGGTCCAGAAAACAAGATTATCTAGGCCAGAGGTCCCCAACTCCAGGCCTCATGGGCCGCCAAGAGTGCAGGTTTTCAGGATCTCCTTCACCAGCACTGGTGATGAGTCCAACCCCTGTGCAATACTAAAGCAATCCTGAAAACCTGCACTGATGGAGGCCCATGAGGCCTGGATTTGGGGACGTCTGATCCAGGCAATGAAAATACAGCCCCAAGCTCAAAAATTACCTTGTAATGTAAAAGAAAATAAGATACTACTAATCTGTTCATTGCACCAATATAGAGGTGTACATGAATAACGCACAAATATCAGGGTGACTGTAAATTAGTGCTTTCATACGTATTGGATACTTGTTGACTTATCTTAAAAAAGAACCAAATTATCAGCCATTTGCAGCCCAACTGGCCGGATCCTTCTCTCCCCCAACCTCGCCTATTTGGGATGAGTTGGAAGGCATCCATAGACAATAGTCAATCCTGCCAATATCGGACGACTTTAGTCTCATGTGTACGTGTTGAGTTGCCGGTCATAGGCGCCCTGGAAGTTGAGGGTGAGGCAGGGCTGCAGCCGCGGAGCAGCCCTAGATCTGCTGAGCTTGTCCTGGCCGGGTCCTCAGTATGAAAGTTACGTTAAGTGTTGCCCTCGATGAGGGAAAAGGCAAACAAAGAGTCAATAATGCTTGAAAACAGTTCTTGACTTAGACAGTCTCGTGAAACACAGTCACACAGCTCAAACGTTACTTGTTTCGGGACAATTAATTTTACCAGAATTTAGTGCAGACTGTTCTGGTACCTCAACACACTTGTGCCATCCTTTCAACACCATTGTACCTTGCTTCAAATTCATACAGTCTCTCCTCGGCACCTGCTAGGGCTGGGCGATTAATCGAATTAATTTGATTATTTCGCCCCCTGCTGTGGCCACGATTTTGGTTTTAACCAAAATCGTCTAATTCGATTTAAAATGGCGGCGCCCGCGCCCCCGCCCCCCCCTCCCTGTGGGTATACAGGGGCCCCCCCCTTGCTGCCTTAAACCTGTAAAGTAAGAGATCATTATACTTATCCCCGACGCTGACGTCATCGCGCTCCTCCGGCTTCATCCGGCTTCTTCCGGCTTCCTCCTCTGGCGCACAGACAATGACGTCATTGCCTGCGCCCACCGGAGGAGGAAGCCGGAAGAAGTCGGATGAAGCCAGAGGAGCGCGATGGTGGCGCGGTGGCGTCGGGGATAGGTATAATGATCTCTTACTTTACAGGTTTAAGGCAGCAAGGGGGGGCCCTGCATACCCATGGGGGGGCGCCTGTATACACCACTGGGGGCTGCTGCTGTATACACCACTGGGGGCTGCTGCTGTATACACCACTGGGGGCTGCTGCTGTATACACCACTGGGGGCTGCTGCTGTATACACCACTGGGGGCTGCTGCTGTATACACCACTGGGGGCTGCTGCTGTATACACCACTGGGGCTGCTGCTGTATACACCACTGGGGCTGCTGCTGTATACACTACTGGGGGCTGCTGCTGTATACACTACTGGGGGCTGCTGCTGTATACACCACTGGGGGCTGCTGCTGTATACACCACTGGGGGCTGCTGCTGTATACACCACTGGGGGCTGCTGCTGTATACACCACTGGGGCTGCTGCTGTATACACCACTGGGGCTGCTGCTGTATACACCACTGGGGCTGCTGCTGTATACACCACTGGGGCTGCTGCTGTATATACCACTGGGGCTGCTGCTGTAACACTGCTGGGGCCTGTATATACCACTGGGGAGGCTGCTGTATACCACACTGCTGGGGGCTGTATACCTGTGCTGGGGTCTACCCTCGGCTTATACACGAGTCAATAGGTTTTCCCAGGTTTTGGGGCAAAAGTAGGGGGGTCGGCTTATACACGAGTATATACGGTACCTCTTAGTTTTTTTCTCTTTATTCATCAAAGAAAAGCAAAAAAAAATAGAAAGAAAAAATCGAGATTTAAATCGAAAATCGTCCATAGGTTTAAATAAAATCGAGATTTTGATTTTTTCCAAAATCGCCCAGCCCTAGCAACTGCCTTATCCCACTCACAGGGAACCGTTCAGAGGAAACACCAGGGCTGCAATTAGACAAACATTCCTTCAATGCAAGCACCCTGATAACCCGTTTGCCCAAGTCTATGTAGACGTCCACCACAGAGGGATAGTAAGGAATAGTCGCTTCCAGGTTGCACCCATCATCGATGCATGCAGTGAATTGAAAGACTCTTTTGCTCAATTCTATCCCTACCCCGATTATGGAGATTCATCCATAGGACCACCGAGGGCCCCTCAGACTGTATTCCTACACTACGCTCACAATGGAGATCCTTCCATCTTCAAAGCTCTGCTCAGAGCCCAACAAACAGACATCAGAGAAGACAGCTGCTACCCGGGTATCCGCCAGGTTCAGACACCAAGCACCAACTTCAGGGGAAGGTCCTGTTCTACGGTCCAAATGCTGGACCCGCTCTCGGAGCGACCCTCAGGGTCCGAACAATTTAGAGGGGGGCTTTAGTTCCTGATACAATCTCCTATTTGGGGACTCTCCTCACATCTTCTATGCTACAAGCCCTTTTATTGACTATGCCTGCACACAAGGAACACCCAGCAGCAATAACCTTGGGTAATGGGGTTCAGGGAGCAGCCTTCATCTTTATCAGTAGATGACTAAATACACATTATGGAACATACAGATGGGTGAGAGAATGAACACTTCTGACCCTCTTACAATGTTTTAGCCCTACAGAGCCCTCATCTCATCATCATCCAGTGTGTCTGGGACCATATGTAGAGACAGAAGGATTTGTCTCATACACAGGAGATCTGTGGTTAGTTCTCCAAGATGTTTGGAATAATCTCTCTGCCGAGTTCCTTAAAAAACTGAGTGCAAGTCTATTGAGAACAAGGTCACACCAAATATTAATGTGATTTAGATTTCGCTTTTGTTTGTTCACTTTGCAATTTGCTAATAAATAAACACATATTATGGGAAGGAGTCGTACTTTGCAGCATTTTCCCTCCCCATTTTTTGCACAGAACTGTTGTCAGGTTATCCCGACACAGACAGGCGGATGCAGCAGAGCAGCGTGCATCTTATATACAGATCTATAAAACACATACACATGACCCAGACACGTAGCAACCAGACAGGTGCACCCTGACAGATGTCACCGGTGATTCTTTGTTCCATACTTAACAATCGGTTGCTAAGTAACGAATAGAACAAAACAATCCTTTACCTGGCTACTGCCAGAATTTATGACACTCTTATGCATGCGAGGAGGGAAAATATGTTTTAAAGCAAAACAATACTCTAAATTTTAGGAAAACTCAGTTAATCATCTAAATTGGACCTGTCAACTCTCCTTACATGTTGCTGTAGAAAATATTAGTTTTTCTGCATAAAGTAAAAAAAAATCTGAGAATCTTAGAATGATACATTGTGTCATCCCCAACCATTCCTCTGAATGGGTGTTCCTCTATACCCTGACACTATCCAATCAGTGCTGAGTATGCCAGACTTCTTTGACAAGTGCTATGGTAACACCCAGTTGTCAATTTATTCATACATATCCAGTAGGCATAGCTCCAGAATAGATATTTTAACTTTGGACTATACAACAGCTGCAGGCTTATACTGTAGTGGCCAGACAACAGATGTTCTGTTAATTGTTAGAGCTTACCTTCGATGCCAAAAACAAAAACCAACTGCAGGATGCAGGCAGACCCCACTATGTGGAGCAAGCCCAGGTGCAGGCTAATAAATCACCTCAACCTACAACCAGGTGTGAGAGGCGACTTGCCATTCACATAATGGGCTTGCATAGGACACCATTCACACAAAAGGTTGAGGAGATTTATAAGGCTGGTTTCACACGTGCGTCAGATAAAACAGGTCAGATCAGGTCAGATCAGGTCAGATCAGGTCAGAGTCAGGGTCAGGTCCAAGTCATCCGGTGTTTGTGTTTCAAAACCAGGAGTGACTCCAAAACCTAGAAACAGGTGTCAATCTTTCCAATATAGTTTTTCCTTAGCAAGTTCCTCTCCTGGTTCCTCTCCAGGTTTTGGCACACAAACCTGATCGAACCTGATCAGTGAAAAACCGCAGTGTAAAACCAGCCTTAACCTGCACCCGGCTTGCTCCACATAGTGGGGTCTGACTGCATCCTGCAAGTACAGTGTTGGTTATTGTTTTTGGCATCGATGGTAAGTTTTTTCTGATCCTGCTTTTTCATAGGCTGGCTTCAACTGCGGGTCAGATCCGATCCGAGGCTGTCAGGATGAACTGACAGCCCCGGATCGGATCAGCACACAGAACCGAGGGCTAATATGCCCTCCGGTCCGGTGTGCACTCGCACACAGCTGCCGCCACTGATGACTCAGGACCGCGGCTGGCAGGGAGCTAGCCGCGATCCTGAAACAACTGCGGCGTGCAGCCGCAGGGGTCCGGTTCAAGGATCCTCCCAGACCGGGGCAATCCAGCCCCATAGGCTCCCATGTTAGGGAGCGCCGGATTACCCCGGATCCGGGAGGATTCGGGCAAATCCAGGGCAATCCGGGACAATCCGGGTTTTGCCAATCAGAGGAGATATTCACCTCTCGTACAAGCAGCGTTTTTAGGTCCGTGGGAAAATACTGAATTCTCCTGATTGTCCCTGGACAGATAGAAACCGGATGGCAGAGAGTTGCCGTCCACTTCTATGCAGCCCCATAGGATACTATGGGGCCAAAATCCGGTCCGGGGCTGTCCGGTTTACACGGACAGCCTCGGATCGGATAGGACCCGCAGTGTGAAGCCAGCCTTAGTAGTTTTTGTACAAAATTGTTAGAGCTTACTAATACTGTACCTCTCTATTTTGTGTTTGTCAGATTTTCCTGTAATCTCCCACGCTGTGATAATGAAGATAATGTTGTTGTATGTCCCAAGCAATAAATTAAGTCTCCCACAGTGTTTGAATGCAGGTGATTCTGCTGAAAGCAAAAATTTCCAACAGACTGAAGTATTTCCACATCAGCCTTTACCAAAAGCCCCCATCACACATAACGAGATTGTTAGCGAGATCGTTGTAACGTCACAGGTTTTGTGACGTAACAGCGATCTCGCTAAGTGTGACACTTAGCAATGATCAGGCCCCTGCTGTGAGATCGCTGATCGTTACAAAGTGCTCTGGGTCATTTTTAGGTCGTTGGTCTCCCACTGGTCGGCATGCATCGCTGCGTGTGACAGCGAGAGACCAGCGATCAGCGATCTCATAGGTTGATAACCATGGTAAACACTGGGTATCTAGGCAGCAGCCGCGCTGCCTAGATACCCAGTGTTTATCATGGTTACCAGCGCTAAGAGGACGCTGGTAACTATGATAAACAGCGGGTATCTAGGCAGGGCACGCTGCCTAGATACCCGCTGTTTATTATAGTTACCAGCGTCCTCCCGCTTCCAGCGATGTGGAGGTGGCTCCTTGGTTGCTGGGGAGATCTGCCTGTTTGACAGCTCCCCAGAGACCAGGTAACGACGCACCAATGATCCCTACAGGATCGTTATCGGGATCGCTGGTGCGTCGTTGTGTGTGACCGGAGCTTAAGGCAGTTTTCGAACAAATGGAGTTGGGAGATATATACAAATAATCCCAAAATATCCAACAAGAGAAACATTGATCTACAAGAAAGATGGGAAAGCACATATATGTGTCTCAAGTATCTCCCATCATTAGGAGACTTGTGACAGCCCTTGGATCTGAGTTTCACATGAACTTGTGAGTCTCTGGATTTTTAAATGTGATTGCTTTCTTTTGAACTAGCAAGGGTTCATGACATCGTCTTTGCTGGTAGCTCCTGATTAGTTCATCTCAGCTGTAAAGTTTGTGACCACTCCCTTTCCCTTTAAATAGTCACATGATCCATCACCTGATGCCAGTAATTTTTCTTCTGACTGGGGTCCAATGAGAGGGACAGTGACCATCATGTGTTGGGCTTGGTTGCCCTGGAGATCCCAAATCCAGAAAGATCAGAAGCAACCCATCTAGCACTAAAATTGTATCTGATGCCATATTATGTAATGGAAAATATGCTTAAATGTGTCTGCTAGCTGACATTTACAATTATGCCTAAAGAAATAAGGAAACTGTTAAGTGAAGCACTGTTGCTCGGTAAGAGCTGTTGGTCTCTATGTCAGTTTCCATTGTGGTCCAGTCTTGCCTTGCCAGCGGCAACAGCGGCAAAGGTGTGACCTGCACCACAAAAGCCCATACATCCAGCCAGGACTGCTGTTTCCATGTAGCGTGCCAGGGCATGCAGAGTCAATCCCTCACCCATGACTACCACCCCATGCCACGTTACATACTCAAGACTGCATGGTTTGCTTGTAGTGTAACACATAGGTTTCTATAAGGGCTGTACACACGAAAAATTAGAAAGTTTGAATTAACCATTTGCTGACCGGTGACACACCTTTTTATTGGCTTATTCTACATTGACGTGTTAAAATCACACCTATTATTACTGTGATAAATCTATTACCATGGTCGTACTCTGACGACCAAAAAGCCCGGCCACGCTCTCTCATAGCTCGCCGCCTCCCCACAAGAACTCCCTGAGACAACAGTATAAAGGGTAAAAATGCCCCAAAATAAACAGTGAAACAACAAATACATAAATTATTAGGCATTTTATATTTTCACAGTTTTTATCTAACCATAAGAAAGGTTATAATTAGGGCTAGGATTAGGAATCATTTTAGAGTCAGAGCTAAATCTACAGTATAATCTACTGTGTTTTTGTATGTTTGCCCCCAAAACAGCACCACCTATAAGGACATTGTGTATATTACAGTTAAACTGGAAAATTACAGTTAAACTGGAATGTGAAGAAGCCCATATGTTTAGTAGATTAGTCAAGTTTGGTTGATCAGTCAAATAAAACAGCACCACCTATAGGACATTTGTGAGGTGGGGTCACATGCCATCTGGGACAGTGGCTGCAGCACAAGCATTCATTAGCGCCTGCAGCTGGATTCCCTCTGGCCTTCCTTTCCTATCCTGCTGCTGCACTTTCTCTCATTTGCGTTCCACTCTGGAACACAGGCTGGCGTTGGGCATCTCAGGGGAAAAGAGATGTCACACATGGTTGAGTGAGACAGAGCACAACAGGGGGACAGAGAGCGCCCAGGGGGAGAGACAGCACAAGGGGAGAGAAACAGCACAAGGGGAAATAGACAGCACAAGGGAAGAAAGAGCATACAGGTGGAAGAGACAGCACAAGGGGAGAGAGAGCACACAGGGGGAAGCGAGAGTGCACGGGGGGAGAGAGTGCATAGGGGAGAGAGACAGCACAAGGGTGAGACACAAGGGGAGGGAAAGCGCACAGGAGGAAGAGAGAACGCACAGGTGGAGAGAGAGCACACAGCGGGAGAGAGCATACAGGAAGAGAGACAGCACAAGGGGAAAGAGAGCACACAGGGGGGAGAGACAGCATGAGGGGAGAGAGAGCACCCAGGAGAGAGACAGCACAAAGGGAGAGAGAGAGAATACAAAGGGGTGAGACAGCATAGAGGAAGAGAGAGCACACAGGGGAAGAGACAGCACAAGAGTAAAGAACACTCCAGGGTGTTGTTGAGCGGCAGCATCTGTCACCCTGTGCAGCAGTGGCTCCCCCCACCCTCCTCATTAGTAGCAGGAATAGTTGGACTAATATAATCACACATTCTAGAATTGCCTGATGCCATAGAATCAGGCCCTGTCTAGTACTTACATAAATCACAAAATAAACTTTAGAAAAAGAAATAAAAAATGAAATGTTTTACAGTGATGTATTCTAATTGTTATATGTGTTTCATAATGTAACATATCACTTACAGGCAGGGGTGAACCTAGCCTCTCTGCTGCCTGAGGCGAACTGCAAAACGGCGCCCTCCCCACCCCCCCCGCTAGAAAAAAATTTTAATTGATAAAAATAAATCTGGTTCCTACAGATTTATATTTATCCTGTAAAAATGAGCAAAATAGTGGACATTTTAGTTTACAGAAACAGAAAAAAAAGATGTCCACACAAAGATGTCAGCGCCATCACACGCACATACAAGAACCACACAGAAGAATCCAGAACAAGGATCATTAATGGCAATGGCAGCTTGGCACAAGCATTTAGACACATAATGACAACTGGCAGAGCCGTGGTCCTGCAGGCAGAACTGATTGCCAACCTCTGGCACACGCCTGCAAAACTCTGGACCGCTGCCTGGCACTGAATATTCAGACAAGTCGCCATGCCGCACCTTCCACACAACACAGGTAAAGACCTGCAGTCTGAGCATCAACAAGCCGCCACTGCACTAAGTTGGTAAAATGGCGCTTCTTCTCCATCCAACAGACCACACTTACTCCCGAATTGCTTAGCCAATCACAAGCGCCACACACGAGGCTGTCTGGAATTAATAACAGGGTCCTTCCTATTGGGTTGAGCAAAGGATATGGGAGCAGGAAGGGGGAAGAGCACCACCGACCAACCGCTGCTCAGGAGAAATATGGCTGGATGCCTGAATGTACCGAGGGGCAGCACTGGACCTGGTGTGTAAGGGTGGTTTCACATTTGCATTCGGAACGCAAGCGTAACAGAACACAGCCAAACGCTGCGTTCCTATGTTTAACATGGGAACGGTTCCGTTTGGATGCGCATAATTTATCCGCCCTCCTCCGCCCTCCAAATGCAACATGTTGCATTTTTTGTGCGTTCACAGGTGCTTGTTTTATCAGCAAGTGCCTGCAAGCGCAGGAACAATGCATGGATTCAATGGATCCGCACTGTCCTCCGCATGGCGGCGCAGGAGAACGCTGCGGATCACATTGAAATTTCGTCGGCGGCGGCTGGGAGGTGGAGGATCTCCGCCACAGATCTCCGCCTCCCGGCCGCCGTCGAGATCACTGATTGGCTGGCCGAGCACCATACTGATGAGAATCTCCACTGCGTTCACATCAGTATGGCAGCGTTTGCCCTGCGTTTGCATGCCCTGCGCATGCAGACACAAATGCAAATCTGAAACCAGCCTAAGGCTGCATTCACACATTGCGTATTTTGCCGCGTTTTTTTACGCGCGCTTTTCAAAATACGCAATGTGCCTTTTGTCTGCCTGCAAAGTGAATGGGAAATTCACTTTGCAGTGCAGACATTGCGTAAAAATACGCACTGCGTTTTCCGGGAGAAAACGCAGCTCCGTAAACAATTGATATGTCAATTGTTTACGCAGCTGCTTCTGCGTATTCTCCCAGAGGGGAGGAAGAATCCTGCTTCCTCCTCCCCTCTATGACAGCTGTGGCCGACCATTAGATTTTACAGTGTATTAATATACACTGTGAAATCTAAATTAAACAAAAGCAAGTGTGTGAAAAATAAAAAAGAATCAATACTTCACCTCTCCGACGCCTTCTCCCGCTGTGCGATCCCCGGTTCCAAGTGAGATCTCTTCTGACAAGACCTGTGGTGACGTCAGAGAGGGGGCGTTCCCGGGCACTCGCGGTCATGTGATAGATATCACATGACCGCGAGCAGCCAATCAGCGATGGGACCGCCCCGGGAACGCCCCCCCCTCTGACGTCACCACAGGTCCTGTCAGAAGAGATCTCACTTGGAATCGGAGATCGCACAGCGGGAGAAGGCGTCGGAGAGGTGAAGTATTGATTCTTTTTTATTTTACATACATTTGCCTCTGTTTAATTTAGATTTCACAGTGTATATTAATACACTGTGAAGTCTAATGGGGCAGTCACACATGTCACAGAGGGGAGGAGGAAGCTGGATTCTTCCTCCCCTCTGTGACATCACTGCGCTTTCTGGGGTAAAGAAAGCGCAGTGTGTGAAAGCCCCTGCGTATTTTGCTGCGCTTTTTTGCGCGACCGAAAAACGCGACAAAAAGCGCGCGCAAAAAAGCGCAGCAAAATATGCAAATGTGTGAACGTAGCCTCAGTTATGGCCAATCAGTCCTGCAGCAGAGGGACAATGCATCCTGCATCATAGAAATCATAGGGCCCCATAGCAGAAGTTCTAATTGGGCACCCCCCAACAAAAGCAATATTTGGTTGGGTCACATAGGTACATCTCTCACAACATGTCAGCCTTTACAAAGTAATTTTCCTCCTACTGAAGCCCCTAGATTCCCCTTTCATTGCCCCTCTAAAGTGTGATGCCAACAAAAGTGCCCCACAAACACTGTATGATCCCCCACAGTGCATTCCTCCACACGCACAGTATGATGACCCTACTGCACCTCCTGCAACTACCCCAGTACAGCATGATCCCCAACTATGACCGCCGCCCAGCCCTCCATGTAGTAAAATGGACCTATGTACAGTATAATGGCCCCCAACACAGCCCTCAAATAGCCCTTCATAAAGTATAAAGGCTCCCTTGTAGCCTCCAAGTATTATCATGCCTCCCACAGAGCCCTCCATATATTATAATGGCTTCCAAATAGTATAATTTGCTCCATATAATATAATACACCCCCATAGTATTCCACATAGTATACCGCATTCCTCCATATATTATGCACCCCCATAGTCTTCTATAAAATAGAATGCACCCCCACAGTACTCGATAGAGAAAAACGCACCCCCACAGTCCTCCATATAGTATATTGCACTCCGTAGTCCTCCAAATAGCATATTGCACCCCCACAGAACTCCATAGAGAACAATTCACCCCCACAGTACTTGATATAAAATAATGCACCCCCACACTCCTCCATGTAGTATAATGCACCCCACAGTCCTCCATATAGAATAATGCAGCCCCACAGTCCTCCATATAGAATAATCACCCCCATAGTCCTCCATATAGATTAATGCACCTCCACAGTCCTCCAAATAGTATAATGCACCCCACAGTCCTCCATATAGCATAATGAACCCCCACAGTCCTCCATATAGCATAATGCACCCCCATAGCTCTCCATACAGCATATTGGACCCCCATAGTCCTCCATATAGTATAATGCACCCTCATAGTCCTCCATATAGTATAATGCATCCCCTATAGCCTTCCTTATAGTATAATGCACCCCCATAGTCTTTCATATAATATAATGGGCCACAATAGTTCTCCATATAGTATATTGCACCCCCATTGTCCTATATTATATTGTACATTACATAGTTTCCCATCAGTGTACTCACTAAAAAAAACTATTAAAAAAATTAAAAGTAAATACCTCTTCTCCTCAGCATCTCCTCTGCCGCTCTGCACGTCTCAGCACAGCGGCGCTAAGTAATGACATCATTGTTCCCCGCCGTGCTGAGCTGCAGAGGGGTGGACAGCGGCGGCAAGGACTTGGGAGAAGAATGCTGCCGGCAGGGGCGGCCGGGACTATAGGAGGGGCATGCTCGGGGGGGCCACCACTGGTACACACATGGCTCTGCTCCGTACACCTAGTACACACTCAGCTCCGTACACCACGTACGCCTCGTACACAAGCGGCTCTGCTCCGTACAACTCGTACACACACGGCTCTGCTCCGTACACCTCGTACACAAGCGGCTCTGCTCCGTACACCTCGTACACAAGCGGCTCTGCTCCGTGCACCTCGTACACAAGCGGCTCTGCTCCGTGCACCTCGTACACAAGTGGCTCTGCTCCATACACCTCGTACACAAGCGGCTCTGCTCCGTACACGTTGTACAAATGTGGCTCTGCTCTGTACACCGCGTACACATATGACTTCGCTCTGTACACACCGTACACACGTGGCTCCGTTTCGTACACACGTGGCGCCGCTTCGTACACCTCGTACACACCTGGCTCCACTGCGAAAGCCTCGCACACACGGCTCTGCTCCGTACGCCTTGTACACACGCGGCTCCGCTCCGTACACCTTGTACACTCTCGGCTCTGCTCCATACACCTTGTACACACTCGGCTTCGCTCCGTACGTTTCGTACACACGCGGCTCCGCTCCGTACACCTTGTACACTCTCAGCTCCACAATGTACACACGTGGCTTCACTCTATACACCTCGTACACACACGCCTCCGCTCCGTACACCTCGTACACACACGGCTCCACTCTGTACACCTCGTACACACTCGGCTCCGCTCCATAGACCTCGTACACAAGCGACTCTGCTCCGTACACCTCGTACACACACGGCTCCACTCTGTACACCTCGTACACACTCTGCTCTGCTCCGTACAGCTCGTACACACACGCCTCCGCTCCGTACACCTCGTACACACGCAGCTCTGCTCCGTACACCTCATACACACTCGGCTCTGCTCCGTACACCTCGTACACACACGGCTCTGCTCCATACGCCTCGTACACACTCGGCTCCGCTCCATAGACCTCGTACACAAGCGGCTCTGCTCCGTACACCTCGTACACACACGGCTCTGCTCCGTACGCCTCGTACACACTCGGCTCCGCTCCATAGACCTCGTACACAAGCGGCTCTGCTCCGTACACCTCGTACACACATGGCTCTGCTCCGTACACTTCGTACACACACGGCTCTGCTCCGTACGCCTCGTACACACTCGGCTCCGCTCCATAGACCTCGTACACAAGCGGCTCTGCTCTGTACACCTCGTACACACACGGCTCCACTCTGTACACCTCGTACACACACGATTCCGCTCCGCACACCTCGTACATACACAGCTTCACTCCATACACCTCATACACACGCACCTCCGCTCTGTACACCTTGAACACTCAGCTCCACTCCATATACCTCATACATACACAGCTCTGCTACATTCATTTACACTGTAAATCCCTCAGCCCCACACATAAACTTCACCTCATCCAGCACCATGGTGGAGTCCTGGCTGCATACTGAGGAGCTGATCATGTGACCAGCCTGACTCCTCCCCTCCTTTGACACCATCACAGGTCCTGTCAGCTCGAGGCACAGTGAAGCATGAAGCCGGCTCACACAGCCGGCTCACACAGCCGGCTCACACAGCCGCACGGGGGGGGGGGGGGGTTTGGGGTTTGGAGACCGCGGCCGCTGCCGCTCGCACAGCTCACACTGCCACACTGGAGGGGGGGGGTGTTTGGTGTTTGGAGACCGCGGCCGCTGCCGCTGCAGCAGGAGTCTGCTGAGCCTGGGGCAGATGCCCCGCCAGCAGCCCCAGATACGCCAAGCCTGGTCGCAGCGTCGGCGGCCAGGACTGTAGGAGCGGCATCAGCAGGGGGCCGCACTACCACCAGGCGCTCCTGAAGATGCCGCCCCATGTCTACCAGCAGGGCTCGCCGCCTGAGGCTGACACTTCATGTCGCCTCATGGATGCTGCGGCCCTGCTTACAGGGCAGAGCAAGATGATTTTATGTTTGGACAAGGCAGAGATGTGATTGAGTGTTACTGCAAATTCTATTCTGAAACATCGGAGGAAGCAACAATTGAAGTGTCAGACATGAATTTGGAAAGTGTCCTTTGTGTAAAGCTGCCATTTTGGGTTTTTTTTGGATCTGCCAACATCATCTTATCCTCAGGTCCCCAAGTTACAGTGATTCTGGGCACAAATATGGATGTGGCAAACTTGGTAAAGTTATAGCAAACTTTTAAAATTTGGTCTGGGCATTGAAGGCGCGATTCATTCAGACTGACGTTGTACATGCAAGTCTGAATGGGAAGCGCGGAGGAGTAAAAGGAGACAGATTCACATTGCACAAAAAGTTTGCAACTTTTTGAAATGTTTTATACCAGAAAATTGGTGAAAACACTTTGATGTAATGGCCCCTATTTCTGTGAATGCATAGGGGGGAAGAGTTAATAGCAGGGATGTGGAGTCGATCGCCACTAGACGGCACAGCAGCTGGGATTGGTAAGTCGGTCACCCAACACAAACACCCAACACACTCCCGACCCCAAGTCTAGGTACTCTATGTCCATCAATGGGATAGCGGGAGGAGCCAGGTGGAGGGTGTAGAGTTAGAACAGAACCCGGTTAGGGGTGGGAACACAACAACAAAAAGGAACGCACAACACCAAGTTCAAGTGAGAAAAGAGAGTTAGTCAGTAGTCAGTTAGTGAGAAGGAGAGAAAGAGTTGAAACCCATCAGCCAAGTAGTCAGAGAGACCAGACTGAGAGAACCCGAACCCGGCGGCCTGTGCCACCGTATGGCTAGCCCTGGTCCCAGGCTGAGGACCGTGGAAAGACAGAGGGGGTCCAAGGTGTGTCCGAGTCAGTAGGGACACTGAGGGACCGGGCTGGAACCAGAGTGCCGGCTCTGCAGAAGTGGCCAGGAAGCTTTATGCCCCAACCTTGAATCTTGGCAGGGTGCGGGGTCTATATGTCCCGAGACCCAACCTCTGGTGCACTGAAAGGAAGGCCGTCGTATTAGGGCTAGGGGACCCATGAAGTCACCCACTGAAAGCCAGTGACCGCTGGACTGTAGCTAGCATGCAGAACAGACCGAACAGGACCAAAAAGAATACGAAATGGGGTACCACAGACGAACCATCCCAGCTGCTTGACAACACCGAAGCCATTACTGTTTTGACTGTGCTGCATCCATCTGCTGAGCAGGAAAATAAACCTGGTTAAAGCTTGACACTGTGTGAGACTTTTGATTGCCGCGCCTGAGAGGACACAGACTGATTTCGCGAGCTGGCAGCCGGAGACTGCCTGATGGTACTGAGAACTTTGCACTACACCTACACTGACTACACGGTTGCCCTGGGGACCAGCCATACCCGTGGAGGGCTCAATATTCCAGCTGCTAACCCCATCATCCCCAGAGGTCCCGACTGCAGCAGTGGCTACCTATAGCCGCAAACCACAGGTGGCGTCACGATAATTCATAAACTGTTTCCCCCCTTTTTATTGACGGCCTGGGACCATGGAGCCGGGACATGACATCCCGCAGCCCCAGACGACGAGGAGAGGACCCTGTTCTGAGTACCCCATGGCCCCAGTGGGCAGATCAGAATCATCTTTGATCTCCTACTGTAATGTCTACATATTCCCTTTCCTTCCTCCCCTGCCCAGTAGAATGTGGTATGATCAGATCGTGTTCCATGCACGGTCAGAAATAAAAATTAAACTGTACATAGCAGGGGACATTTATAAGAATATCTCAGCACAGGAACATTTTTTTTAATCACATCCAATTGTGGAAATTATTGATATTCTAAGATCTATTGATTAAAGTGAACTTTATTCGTGGGAAAACCCCTTTAATGCAGAGGCTGGGGGGTCTGAAAACCCTTGTTCTCAACATAGCCTGGAACCCCATCTATGTCCAATCTCACACCTGCCCTCTTCACCCCTTCCCACAATCACATACTAGATTTGTCCTGTGCATCCCCGATACTGTGGAACTCTCTGCCCCAACATATCGGACTTCGCCTACAATGGAACTTGAAGACCCACCTCTGCTGACAAGTCTGTAACCTGCAGTATACCTGAGTCTACTATACCACTGCACAACCAACTCTACCCTCATCTACTGTATCCTCCCCCATCCCTTGTACACTGTGAGTCCTTGCGGGCAGGGTCCTCTCTCCTCACCTACTGTATCCAATCATATCCCTTGTAGACTGTGAGCCCTTGCGGGCAGGGTCCACTCTCCTTACCTATGTATCCTCACCCATCCCTTGTAGACTGAGTTTTCACGAGCAGGCTCCTATCCCTTCACCTACTGTATCCAATCCTATCTCTTGTAGACTGTGAGACCTCATGGGCAGGGGCTTCTTTCCTCCTGTACTAGTCAGTGCCTTGTTTTGTTGATAATAATTGTACTTGTCTATGATTACCCCTTTTTAACATGTAAATCGCCATGGAAGAAATAGAGCTATAATAATAAATAATAATAATAATGTCATCCAATCACCGCAGGCTTCAATGAAGTTACACCTATACTTATATGACATACTATAGATGTCTCCTTACTTACTGTATCGTCACCCATACTTTGTAGACTGTGAGCCTTCGTGGGCAGGATCATCTCCCCTCTCCTACTGTATCCTCACCCATCCCTGTGGACTGTGAGCCTTTGTGGGCAGGGTCCTCTCTCCTCACCTACTGTATCCTCACCCATCTCTGTAGACTGTAAGCCCTCGCGGGCAGGGTCCTCTCCTTGTTTACTGTAACCTCACCCATCCTTTGTAAATTGATCCCTTATGGGTAGGGTCCTCCTCCTCTTCTGTTGTATCCTCACCATCCCTTATAAACTGTGACCCTCATGGGCAGGGTCTTCTCTCATCACCTACCTTATCCTCACCCATCCCTTGTAGACTGTGAGCCCTCGCAGGCAGGGTCCTCTCTCCTCACCTACTGTATCCTCACCCATCCCTTATAGACTGTGAGCCCTCGTGGCCAGGCTCCTCTCTCCTCACCTACTGTATCCTCACCCATCCCTTATAGTCTGTGAGCCCTCGCGGGCAGGCTCCTCTCTCCTCCTGTATCAGTCAGTGCCTTGTTTTGCTGATAATTATTGTACTTGTCTATGTTTACCCCCTTTTAACATGTAAATCGCCATGGAAGACATAGAGCTATAATAATAATAATAATGTCATCCAATCACCACAGGCTTCAATGAGGTTACACCTATACTTATATGACATACTATAGATGATACAGCCACCTTATATCTTTTTACTCAAGGGAAAAAAATTTAAAAGGAATCTGTCAGTAGGAGTTCACCGTCAAACTATTTATACGTGCATGTAGCTCTTTTAAAGACAACTCCAGCAATATCTTTATATGGCCAGTCCGTTTCTCCATTGAGAAATCAAAATTTGAGTTACCATGTGAATGGTTATGATAGATCTGAAACCTCTGCCACTTCAGCTCTATTCCCCACTCAGCACCACCTCCTATTGCTCGACTTACAGACTATATTCTGTGTAACGTCAGGCAAAAGAGCCATCTGTCAAGTAGGAGGGGGCAACACTGGGGCAAAGAATAGAGCTGGAGTGGCATAGGCTTCAGATCTATCATATCAACTCAAATGCTAATGTCTCAGTTATTGAGAAACGGACAGACCATGCAAAGCTATTGCTGGACTTTGAAAGAGCTACATGTGCAGATAAATAGTTTGGGGGATGAAACCCTGTTGAGTTTCCCTTTTAATATTACAAATAGTTTTTAATTACAAAATTTAGTTTTCTCCTTTTTTACAGAATGTCTTCCTTTAGACAATGAATACACAAGTAATGTGGAGATAATAAGAGCATAGATATGAAGGAAAAGTAGCAGTATGTTTCAGCTTGTATGAATAAATAACGTGTATTTCCCTAGCAGGTAGAGATCGGAGATTGCTGCTCTGCACCATAAAGTCTCTTGCTAATTCAGTATGCAACTTAGTTGGAATCAAGCCCAAACTGGACTCTTCACCAACAATGGTGATACTAGTGCCCTCTCATGGTTACATGTAGCCATAACCAAACGGCATTGTACTGCTATTTGTAATCTTTTTCGTAGCTTCTTCTACCGCAGATATTCCATGATTGTAGTTTTAGGTTGAAGTCTCCATTTTGGCTTGATTAGTTTGGTTACCTTCTTTATAGTTTAGTTAGTATAGTATAGTTTAGATTACTTAATATTCAGCATGAATAATCAAAAACAAAAAATGTAATTATGATATTAAAAATGGCAGAAAGAAGCCACAGATGCGGAGTCACTCTTCCAAATACTCAAGCTAGTCGACCTCTCTCTATGCTTGTGGCGCCCCGTGGACCCGTGGCATACTCGGAGCTGGGCCGGGGCAACGTCGTTGGGGGAATTGGGATGTCACATTGGCATGACCTGGTCCATGGCCCCGAAGCTGTCAAATAAAAAAGGAAAAAGTTTATGGAATAGTGGTTATTGGGATTTAAGGGTGGTTGTCGTGACACCACCCATGGTATTCGGCTGTTAATGACCGACGCTGCGGTCCGGGACATCTGGGGATGATGGGATGGCAGCTATGATGGTTTCACTCCCCACGGGCTGAGCGGTTCCCCAGGGCATCCGATGTAGAAGTCTTGGTGGTGGAGGTCGAGCGGGGCTGATCTGGCTGAAGAGAGGGATGGAAGTGTCTCACAGGCTGGTCCCTGCGGCCTGCACGGTTTAACAGTCTACTGCTCCTCAGGTGGGAAGTGAACAGTCTCACACACACTTCTGAGTTCCAAACCCGGTTTACTTAGCTTTCATTGTGCTGGCACCACAGGGTACAGTTCTGTTTCAGTCACGGTCCGGATAGTCCTCAGCAACCAGGATAGCTTGTCCAAGACACCCTCTTTATGTTCTTTTCTTCTCGGGTTGTTCTCTCTCTCAGTGCTACCTGTCCGCCTCTTTCTCCTGCTCGTGCCTCCACACATGTGGCACCCTGCAGTACAAGGAGCCACAGGAACACCTAGGGCATGGAGGGATTTCCACAACAGGTAACCTACACACTCAACACCTTCCACCCCAGGCCTGTAGGGGGAACTCCAATTGCTGCCTTTAAGCAAGATCCCCTATAAATACTGGTGCTGGGGGCAGAGTTAGGCAGTGCAGTTCCATAGAGGACTGTGAAGAGTTAGGTCAGTACAGAGCAGTACTGAGGAAGACGACCTGATGTCGGAGCCACGCTAGGCCCGAGCCAGAGTACCGCCTTAGCTAATGTCAGGAACCCGAGAGTGAGGGTCGAAGGCAAGGCGAGGAAGAACAAAGACCAGAGCAGACTGGGGGCAGAGGAGCTATACCGGCTCACCCCAGAAAGCAAACCGGACACTGGGGCTTGAGTCTGCCAAGGAGCAGCTAGCCCAGCAGAAAACAATGGTTTTCCAAGGAGATTCTAGTCTCCCGGACCCCTGTAACAGCAACCAACCCGAGGGTCAGGACCCGCAGAAATCTCCTGAGGTAGCTGCAATCCAGAGAAGTTTCTCACCAACTACTGCAGGAGGAGAAAGCTGTACAGGAGGCCAGAACAGGTTCTAAGCAGGTCAGGGCTTCAAGACAAAGTAAGACAGGAACGAGAAAGCCTTATAAATCACTCGCTGTGGAAATCCCAAAGTTACTTCCAAAACTACCTGTAGTTTACCCTGGACAGTGCCGGTTTGTCATCAGTAAAGGTACGGAGAACTACTTCCATTGTGTGTGTCTGTTATTACCGCCCTGATCCTGTCCCATGCAGAGACTGTAAATTCTGCCTGCCTGCAGAGCCACGACCCTGTACCCACGCTCCATTCCCTCATCACTGCCCCGGTGCCCATCCATCACCCCTGGAGGTCTGTTGCAGCACTGGTGCCTTCACCAGACTCCGTTGGTGGAATCACGAACAATTCAATCCATTTTATTTCAACACTTTTTAATTGCCACCGGGGCCACAGACTCGGGCATCGACCACCCGTGACAGCACCTCGAAACAACGTCCGAGATCTGAGTACTCCTGTCTGAGTGAGTCAACAGTGCCCCAATCCAGCAGCCATGGATCCTGTCGGGTGACGGGTACAAAGTCCCCTGACCGTAGTACAGCTACCTTCTCGGTGGATGAGTCGGGAGTTGGCCACAGCTCTTCTAGACCCCGTGGCCTCCAATTCCGTGGTTGGAGCGTAGAGTCTCCTCGCCACCTTCAGGGCCGGTCCCCTGGTTTTCAACCTGACCTCCGCTTCCCTTCAGACTCGGGCGCATGGTTGGATCACTCACTGCCTGTGCCCCTGGGGCTCCCTCTGCCTCTGTGCAGTCTCCTGTCTGGGACCCAGGACAAGCTCATCTCTGCTCAAGTCCTCCGGGTCATTCTTCCTACACTGACTCGGCCAACTGTCTAACTACTTTCTGTTCTTTTTTCTTTTCAACTTCCTGACTGCTTCCCTACTAACTTCCAACCCTCCACCTCTCTCCAGGCCGTCCCACTGACTACTTGGGCCCTCCCCCTATCAGGTCCGCCCACTGTTCCTGGGACCAGGTGTGTTGGGTGCTTTTGTGCGTGTCTGGACTTACCATCCCATTTATTGCGGACAGGAATACCACACCTGAGGATTGGGTGTAGTACCCCTCTGTGATGACCAGACAGCAGGGGCGCCACACTTGTATATGGAAGTAGTCCACATCCATACACAAGCACAGAGATAGGTCGGCCATCTTGAGTATTTGGGAGAGCAACTCCACCTCTGTGGCTTTTTTCTGCCAGTCTGGCAGTCGGTTTCCTCGATGAAGACACCAATCACACTGTATTATGGTTATGTGAATTGTATCAGGGGTCTATACATAGTAACGTTTATATGTATAAAGCATTGTGATGTTTGCTAATGTAAAGCAAAATGTATAAGGTATAACAGTGTAAAAGGTAGGATATATAAGATGTTTTGTTAAGAGAGTTCTGCCCAGAAACAGACTGCAAGGTCAGAGACAGTTAAGTGTTGGGACTAGCCACAATGGGAAGAGTTAGTCCCCAGGGTAGGAAACAGTGTTCCTTCTGGGACCTCAGTTAAAACCTAGTGCGTTATAAGAATGGACATACAGTATAGTCTGCAGCCTGTCGAGGCTGTATGCACCAGGTGTCTTGTGGCAAAACGGAAAGAAGGAAACTGGACTGGCGATAGCTCAGGTTATGTTTGGGGTATCAGACGGAAACAATGGAAGGGCTAGAGACTGACCCTCGAACGAGTGGCCCTAGGCTACAGGAGCTGGAGTATGGACTAATGGCCAGGCACCGTAGCCTTTATCGAGTTATCCTCAAGGTCATGTCAATGTAGTCGGCTATCCTGGATGGGACCTCCTCAAGCGTCTGCAAACGAAAGGCTCTTCATTGACACTATGGCGGATCCCCGTAACCCTCTTTTCTATGGGAAGAAGAGACCTTCATAAGGAAGTGTCTGGGAGCATGATGCCTTTTTGCTGCCTATGCCTATTCCTGCCTTTGTGGTCAGTCTCCCAGCATCTCCTCTACAAGGAGAAGAAACATGGACCCGCTGGAACTGTTGTGTTGTTGGTTTGTGCTGGAACTCAAAAGACCAGAAAGAACGAAAACAACCCAGTGGGAACTAGAACTGTGTCTGATGATGTGCTGTAAAATTGGAACAGTCTTAAAGGGGAACTCCGGCGAAAGAAAACATTTTAGTACAATTCAGTTCTAGGATCTATAGATCTCTTATGAATCAATAAAATCATACAGTGCCTACAAGTAGTATTCAACCCCTGCAGATTTAGGTGGTTTGAAAAGATGCAAATAAGTTAGAGCCTTCAAACTGCAAACGAGAGTAGGATTTATTAACAGAAGCATAAATCTTACAAACCAAAAAGTTATGTAACTCAGTTGAGTTTTAATAAATTTTAAACATAAAAGTGTGGGTCAATTATTATTCAACCCCTCAAACCACCAGCATTCTGTTTGGTCCCCTAAAGTATTAAGAAGTAGTTCAGGCACAAAAAACAATGAGCTTCACATGTGTGGATTAATTATCTCTTTTGCCAGCCTTTTCTGACTATTTAAGACCCTCCCCAAACTTGTGAACAGCACTCATACATGGTCAACATGGGAAAGACAAAGGAGCATTCCAAGGCCATCACAGACAAGATCGTGGAGGGTCACAAGGCTGGCAAGGGGTACAAAACCCTTTCCAAGGAGTTGGGCCTACCTGTCTCAACTGTTGGGAGCATCATCCGGAAGTGGAAGGCTTATGGAACTACTGTTAGCCTTCCACGGCCCGGACAGCCTTTGAAAGTTTCCTCCCGTGCCGAGGCCAGGCTTGTCCGAAGAGTCAAGGCTAACCCAAGGACAACAAGGAAGGAGCTCCGGGAAGATCTCATGGCAGTGGGGACATTGGTTTCAGTCAATACCATAAGTAACGTACTCCACCGCAATGGTCTCCATTCCAGACGAGCCCGTAAGGTACCTTTACTTTCAAAGCGTCATGTCAAGGCTCGTCTACAGTTTGCTCATGATCACTTGGAGGACTCTGAGACAGACTGGGTCAAGGTTCTATGGTCTGATGACACCAAGATCGAGATCTTTGGTGCCAACCACACACGTGACGTTTGGAGACTGGTCGGCACTGCATACGACCCCAAGAATACCATCCCTACAGTCAAGCATGGTGGTGGCAGAATCATGCTGTGGGGCTGTTTCTCAGCCAAGGGGCCTGGCCATCTGGTCCGCATCCATGGGAAGATGGATAGCATGGCCTACCTGGAGATTTTGGCCAAGAACTTCCGCTCCTCCATCAAGGATCTTAAGATGGGTCGTAATTTCATCTTCCAACAAGACAACGACCCAAAGCACACAGCCAAGAAAACCAAGGCCTGGTTCAAGAGGGAAAAAATCAAGGTGATGGAGTGGCCTAGTCAGTCTCCTGACCTTAACCCAATTGAAAACTTGTGGAAGGAGCTCAAGATTAAAGTCCACATGAGACACCCAAAGAACCTAGATAACTTGGAGAAGATCTGCATGGAAGAGTGGGCCAAGATAACTCCAGAGACCTGTGCCGGCCTGATCAGGTCTTATAAAAGACGATTATTAGCTGTAATTGCAAACATGGGTTATTCCACAAAAATATTAAACCTAGGGGTTGAATAATAATTGACCAACACTTTTATGTTTAAAATTTATTAAAATTCAACTGAGCAACATAACGTTTTGGTTTGTAAGATTTATGCTTCTGTTAATAAATCCTAATCTCGTTTGCAGTTTGAAGGCTCTAACTTATTTGCATCTTATCAAACCACCTAAATCTGCAGGGGGTTGAATACTACTTGTAAGCACTGTACCTGCCCCTCAGCTCTAATTCCCCATAGGACAGAGAATTTCAGCATGTCAGCTTCATGCAGCAGCAGAGATTGGGACGTGTGTTGGGCCGTCGATGCTGGGAGCTGCAGGATCATCCTACATTCCAGCCCCTCACTCTCCTGTATAGGAAGGGGGCGTGGACGCCACCCCATCGTCATACTACAATTCAGCCCCTGATATACCATCCTATGTGTTGTGACAAGGGGGGGGCCAGGTTTTAAATAGCAATCATGTCACCAAGCACATACAAATGCACGCTGTGATCCTCTGCTGTATGATGATGCATAATGTGTACTGGTATTCTGAGGCTGGGAGCACAGGCAAAGCATTACATTGATCGATTCAGCTCTGCATGGTTTTCCCTCCCACATAGGAACATAGTTGCTTCCTGTCCCTTGAAACTTAGCATAGATCATCACATCATCATCATCACTCCTCAGTGACAGTCACAGCAAGGGATCCAGAGTCTGCAGCATCTGTTACACACACGTTATAGTACACACCTCTATTATCGCATAATATCAATTAAAAGGTTAAAAATATGCTATTTTAATGTGCCCAGTTATACATTGTCTTATATTATATCAATCTAAATTTAGGAATATTTATACAGTATTATGGTTTATTGTTTATCAATCTATGTGAAGACACTTTGTGTTATGGTCTTGTACCCAGGCAGTTTTAGGCTTATGTGTAAAGAATTGCAACATGCACTACAAATATGCTTGTTCATAAGCTTCAGTTTGTGGCAATTTATCCATGCAGTTATGCAGCCGAAAAATATGCAAAAATGTGGCATTTCGCAGTACCAGGAAAGTGATTGAGATTCCTAAAATGTCATGGTACTTCTGCTGCTGCTTATTTTTCCTTGCAGATATGAACCTTGTGATATGGCAGCCAGCCATAGTGTAAATGGCTGGTATATACATTGCACAGGCAGAGAGGTCTGATGCAATGTGAATGTTTCACTGTGTCTTGCAGCAGTAGAAAGAGTTAATGCAAGTATGTGTGTATGTGGCACCCCAGGGTCCAAGTGCCACAGTGTCATTAGCGCTCCCGGGTGGTAATGTCACGCTCGAGAGCAACAGAAGGCTATTCACCCCAAGCAAGAACCGCACACAACACCTTTCTGCCTCCATGCCTGAATGGGGAGACCAAGACCCGGCTTCGGGGTGAGCTTCCCTATAAATTCTGGTCTGGGGCGGAGTTAGTTCAGTTCAGTTCCTGTGAGGACTGTGAGGATAGAGCAATGCTAAGCTCATCCTATGTACAGCAGTTCAGGTCCTAGGAGGACTGAGGAAAAAATCCTGGTGGACTGGTAGCTGCCTTAAGCTCGTCCCAGGATCACTAACTCAGTGAGAGACCTAAGGCTAGGGTCTGAGGAAGTGGAGAGAAACCTGGGGAGCGGTGCAGTCCCATGCTCACCCCAAAGGACAACGCCACAAAACGGACACCGGAATCCAAGGCTGTGCAGGGCCTAACAACCCGTCAGCCTATACCGGAAGGTGGGAAATTCCAAGTTCCCCAGCCACACTGTGCCAGGAGGCAAAGCAACGCACAGAGTCCAGGAACAGCCGCCTCATATTTGGGGTAGATAAAGGACCTGTCATATGGCATCTAGCAAGAGCGAGAGAGGGCCATCAGCTAGTTCATACAGCAGCAGGCACCCACAACAGAGCGCAGCAAGGAGGCCTCAGGACTTGCCAGGTGTGGAGGACCTGGAGTTGCTCTCGGGTGCACATACGCAATTTACCAGCTGCAAGTACTACTGATGCACCAGTAAAAGGACTGAGGAACTAACAAACCGTGAGTCTGTCCGTTGCTTTGCAGCCGCCATCCTGCACCTAACATCCTTACTACATTCACTGCCCTGGGGATCTGCTCCGCCCGTGGGGAACCGCTCCATCCCAGCTGCCTGTCCATCGCTCCCGGAGGTTCTACAGCAGCGGAGGCCACTAATAGCCACATACCATGGGTGGCATCACAAATAACTCCGTTATTCATCCTCCCCTTTCCCTACCACGCCAGATTCCCCCTTTTAAAGGCTGTCCCCAGGGCCACGGAACTGGGTCTCGACCCATGTGGCTCCCCAGAACTGTAATATAGCCCGGTTCCCAGTATCCCATACCCTGGGGCGGGTCATGTACATAAGTTAACACACCTCCTCCAGGGGTGTGGTCTGGGCAGATATCATGTGACTTCTGACTGGTCACAGGATGGGATGTCAGCTCAGGTCCCTGAGGCTGAGAAAGCAGGCTTGTGGAGCACATGGGAAGAGACCAGGCCTGCAGCCATGGACTGACAAGAGGTCAGTGAATGGAGTCTGACAGTGCTCTATTAGGACATTTCTAAAGAAGTGGATCCGAACATGTGCAGGTGTACCCGTGGGAGAGGTAAATGGACTGTATACCGTACAGTATGTTCTGGTACAGCCAAAGGAAGGCTCATATTTAATTTGCACTGTGCGGCTTATAGTATCTCTAAATAAACCAGCTGCATTTATTTCATAGAAGAGACTGTTTGTGTGTATTGGTTTGTGGTGCCAAGCGAGTATACCCCAACCAGATCCGTGATCGCTACGTCACAACCTACAAAGCATTTTTTCAAATCTGCAGTATGTCAACTCTTGCATTTTTATTTTTGCATTCTTCTTCCTTCATTCTGCTTGGTGACATGATTGCTATTTCAAGCCTTGACCCCTGTCATATTGGATGCTATATCGGGAACAGTATTGTAGTATGGCCATGGGGCAGCTGCCCATGATCCCTGTCACATCCCCTCCCTATACAGAACTGTGAGGGGGCTGGAATGTAGGCTGATCCTGCAGCTCCCAGCATCCACACCCCTGACTCACCTCCTGCTTTCGGCTCCTGCATGAAGCTGCCAGGCTGAAAATTCTCTGTCCCATGAGGGGGGGGGGGGCAGAGCTGAGGAGCAAAGTATGATTTTATCGATTTATAAGAGATCTATGGATCCTAGAACTGCAGTGTACAGCTCTGCTTCATCATGTAGCAGGGCAGGAACTGTACAAAAAAGATTTCTCTCCATAGAGTTCCCCTTTGAAGTTACATACCCGCAATTCCATGAGTGAAATTGTAACAGAGGAACTGTTGGAACTGTTAAGTAAAGGGCTCTTCTTTAAGATAAACTGGTGGTCTCGTCAGTTGCCTTATGCTCTTGGCCACCCTATATCAGTGTGGCACCCCATGGGTTAATGTGCCACAATAACATCACATGGGTTCTCTCCCCCACTACACACTAACAAACACTACCACCTCTGGGCAAGAGGGGGAGCACCACCTGGTTCCTTATATACTCTTGCCCATGAGGGAGAGCTCAGTTCAGCTCGGAGCAGGGCTGAGAAGAGGACAAAGAGCAGAGTTAGCTCAGTGCAGACCTAGCAAGGGTCAGAGGAACAAGGAGAACGAAAGACAGAGGAACACATCTGGGAGCTGGAGTGACACCATCACTTGCCCCAGAAGTAAGCACAGAGAGACGGACACCGGATCCGGTACTGTGTCTGGCACCCACAGCACAGCGAATCCAGGAACAGCGGGATCTCTAGATACCCCCTAGTACCAGAGTGAAGCAACACGGAGGGGTCAGTGCAGCATAGAGGACCCAAGTTGCCTAGCCAAGTGGTACCAGCAGCATACAGAGAGAGAAGTGAGGAATCCCAGCATCTTAGCTTGAAGCAGCAGCTCAGGACACACACACAGTGCAGCACAAGGAAGCCAACGACCCGGACAGGGTGTGGGGAGAGAACCCAGCTCCATTACAGACTCCGTGGACTATAATCTGCAATAATATCAGCAGTAAAGCCTTGGAAAACAGCTTTGGAGTCTGTGTCCTGATTGTGACCTTTGCTCCAGATCCAGCACAGAGACAATTCCTCCCTGCAGATCCAGCCTGTCAGCTCTGCAGCATCAGGGAGAAGAAGGAAATTGCAGTATCAACTAAACGTGAGTGTGTGTCCTCCAACCCTTCTCCACCATCTATAACCCCAATAGACTTTAACCTCTACTGCCCCGGGGAATACAGTTCCCCCCACTGGAACTATACCACATCCGCTGCCCTCACATCACCCCCGGAGGTTCTGCAGCAGCGGCGGCCCCATCGCTGGCCGCACCAAGTGGGTGGCGTCACCCGTGACAATAATCCCTTGTAAATATTCCCCTTTTATTGTGCTGAGCCAGGGACACGGTCCGGACCAAGCCACCCGTGACATCCCCGACGCAGACCGGTCCGGTACCGAGTACCCCACGTCCCTTGGGGCTCCACAACCTGGCGTCACGAACAGGATCTACCCGGTCCAAAAGAATTGGACCCTGTGCGCCATCTGAACTGTATTTTTGAGAATCCGCCATTTTGGAGCGCGCGGCGCGCGGGAAACAAAGGGGGCGGTACCTTGCATTGGCGCGAACCCAGCCTCCTGCCTTGGTGCTGACGACATCCGGCGGGGAAGGAGATCCCTGCTGCGCCCCGGAACCTCCCAGAGACATCCGGACGGAAGCGGAAGACGGAGGGCGCATATAACTAAGGGGGCCCAAGATGTCGCAGGCCGATGCACAAGACGGCGGCGGAGTAGCCGATGGAGCTGCAGCGCTGGGTCAGCCAGTAGCGTCCGGCGGTGCAGCGGCGCAAGGAACAGCATCCATAATGCCATTCCTGATGCCGTATACTCCAGGGGCAATGTGGCTGCCCCAATACTCCGGTGAGCCTCATACACTAACTGACTTTATGCAAAAGATTAAAGAGTATTATGTGATGTATCCCCTCACTGAAGCCCAGCGTGTAGGCATGATAATGGGACAGTTAACGGGCAATGCACGGCGTGAGGTGGCGTCCTGGCTGGACACAGATAAGGACACTGTAGAGCATCTAGCAGCCAGACTGAAAGCAACGTTTGAATCTGCTGTTGATGCCCGGGCTAAGATGAGGTTCTTTGCATGCCACCAGAAGCCTAAACAGAGTGCCAGAGACTTTGCCCTGAACTTACAGGAAGCACTCTAAGCCCTTAAGCTGGCAGAACCTGCTTTAGCCCCGGGAGCTGATAAAATGCTATTTGACCAATTTATAGAGGGCCTCCATTCCCCTTCCCATCGAGGACAGTTGAGCATGGTACTGCTGCAGAACCCTGACATGACATTTACTGAGCTGAAAGATAGAGCTATCCGTCTGCAGCAGCTGGAGGAGCCAAGGGAATTAACATCTGTGCTTGACACTGCAGCAGCACCTCAGCAGGCGGCAGCGCCAGTAACATCGCCATGTCAACGACTGCTGCTGAGGCCGGGGACTATATCTCAAATGCAGCCATCAACCAAAAGCTAGATGCCCTGACAGACACCGTGATCTCCATGGCCAAGGTCATCAAGGAACTGCGAGAGTCAAAACCTGCACCCAAGATCGAGTTGGCGACCAGCAGAGAGGATGTTCCGTGGACGAGGCCCAGAAGATACCCAGCAGCAAGAGGACGACCCAGCGATCGCTACCAACCAGATGGACAGCCTGTCTGCCGCCGTTGCCAGAAACCAGGTCATTTTGCTCGAGAGTGTCCTTTAAACGACGATACCCTGGGCAGGCGGGCCGCTCCCCAGGAATGAACGCTCAAGGCCCCTCAGCCTGGTATGACAAATTCGTGGGAGGAAAGCCGGTGATCCCTATTGTGTTGGATGGCATTCCCTTTAGTGCCTTGCTGGATACCGGATCCCAAATAACATCCATCCCACATGTTCTATATAAAAGGTACTGGGCTGATTCAGACATTACTAATGCGCCAGATGGCTTTAACTTTGAAGTGTGGGCTGGTAATGGATTGATAATACCAAAGGTTGGATTTAGAGAGATGAATATTCAGGTTGGGAAGGTAGAATTGCAGAAACAGGGTATTATAATCGTAGATGTCGACCGGCGAGGCCGTGAACCCGTGATGGTGGTAGGAATGAATGTCATTGAGAAATGTTTTTCCGAAGTGTTAAGTGTTTTACAGCAAATCGCCGAGACTGCCGGAACAGGACAGCAGAGGCTTCTGCACAAAGAGATCAAAGCCCTGATGTTGAAGCAGCAGGTAGAAATCTCCAGAGGTGAGATCGGCAGTGTCAGAGTAAGTGACCCAATACCTATTGTAATTCCTCCCAAAACTGAAATGTTGGTGTGGTGCAGAGCCGCAATAGGCATTAAAGGGCAAGATTATCAGGCCCTGGTAGAACCCGTGTACTCAGACAGTAGACCGACCATACTCACTGCTAGAGGAGTGGTTGACGTACACCGGGGAAGAGTGCCATTACGCCTGTTGAACTGCGGAGAAGATGAGGTCACATTACCAAAGTATGCTACCATGGCTAAGCTGTACACGGTTGATAACAACAACATCACCGTCGCTGAGCCCTTGAACCCGTCATGTCAGGCGGATGACAATGGCTCAGAGGAGAAGCTGGAGGATTGGTGCCAAAAGTTGCATGTAGGTACCAGTTCTACACCTCCCCGTCACAAGCATGGAGTATACCGGGTAGTGAAAGAATATGAGCAGATATTCAGCAAACACCCGTTAGACTTTGGGCAGATCAAAGGGGTAGAGCACACTATACCCACAGGTAACCATCAACCTATAAAAGAGAGGTATAGACCCTTACCACCAGCTCACTACCAAACCACCAAAGACATGCTCAGAGAAATGAAATCCGCAGGGGTAATAAGAGACAGTTGTAGCCCCTGGGCAGCACCTCTAGTGTTAGTCAAAAAGAAGGATGGGACCATGAGAATGTGCGTAGATTACCGGCAGATTAACCACATTACACATAAGGACGCATACCCATTACCTAGGATTGAGGAGTCATTAGCTGCATTAAAATCTGCTAACTACTTTTCCACCCTGATCTGACTAGTGGGTACTGGCAGGTTCCTGTGGCCGAGGCCGACAAGGAGAAGACAGCGTTTACTACGCCGATGGGCCTCTGTGAGTTCAATTGTATGCCGTTCGGACTCTGCAACGCACCCGGGACCTTCCAACGTCTGATGGAGAGCTGCCTAGGACACAAAAACTTTGAAACTGTCCTCCTGTACCTTGATGACGTCATAGTCTACTCGAAGACGTATGAGCAACATCTACAAGACCTGGCAGAAGTGTTCGAAGCTTTATCGAAATATGGCATGAAAATCAAGCCATCCAAGTGTCACCTTCTCAAACCAAAGGTACAGTACCTGGGACATGTCGTGAGTTCAGAGGGAGTAGCACCGGATCCTGATAAAGTCACAGCAATAAGGGATTGGCCAAGACCTACGAACGTGAAAGAAGTGAGGCAATTCCTGGGCCTGGTAGGCTATTATAGAAGATTTATCCGAGGATTCACGAAGCTAGCAGCTCCTCTGCAAGACATTCTGGTAGGACGATCAAAGAAGACTTCAAACTGTAATTCCCTGGCATGGTGGGATGAAGAAAGAGAAAATTCCTTCAATCAGCTAAAAAGTGCACTGACGGGAGAAGAGATCCTGGCATATCCTGATTACCATCAACCATTCATTCTTTACACGGATGCCAGCAACGTGGGACTGGGAGCAGTATTGTCGCAGAAGCAAGGAGGCAAAGAACGAGTTATTGCCTTTGCAAGCAGGAAGCTCCGGCCTACAGAACGAAATCCCGAGAACTACAGCTCCTTCAAGTTAGAGCTACTAGCAGTAGTCTGGGCTGTAACCGAACGCTTTAAACATTACTTAGCAGGTGCAGAATTCACCATCTACACGGATAACAACCCGTTGACTCACCTGGACACAGCCAAATTAGGTGCTTTGGAGCAGCGATGGATAGCCCGGCTATCAAACTACAACTTTGTCATCAAATATCGGGCTGGCCGCAAGAATGGGAACGCGGATGCCTTATCCCGGATGCCGCACCTGAAAGACGTGGAAGAGGAACCGGAAGAGTTGGAAGAGATTGAACTCCCGGCCTTTCATCGTTCAAGGGTAGAAGATTATCGACCCGGCATCTACCAAAAGAAACAGGAAATAAACCTTAACCCGTTAAGACACTACGGATGGGCTGAAGCTCAAGATACTGATCCAGCCGTGAAGCTAGTGAAAGAACTGCTTACGCAACAACATGCACACCCCGATCAGAATGCCCCAGCTGAAGCTGTACAGCTATGGAAGGATAAAGGCAAGTTGTTCCTGCATCAAGGGAAGCTCTGTAGACGATTTACCAATCCCAAGATGCATGAACTGGTCTGGCAGATAATCGTGCCCAAGCGAGACACTCAAATGGTCTTAGAGGCTTATCATGACAACGCAGGTCATTTCGGATGGAAGAAGTTAGAAGCAATCCTGAGAGACAGATTCTATTGGGTCGGCATGAGAGGATCCATTGAACTATGGTGCAGAAGATGTGCCGCATGCAACCTCAGAAGGAAAGATCTACAGAAAGCTCCACTTCAACCAATAATAACCAAGCAGCCACTTGAGCTAGTCGCATTAGATCACGTCAAGTTGTCACCAAGTCGGTCAGGCTATGTCTATGCCCTAACCATCGTGGACCATTACTCACGCTTCTTAGTGGTGGTACCAGTCAAAGACTTGACAGCGAAGACTGCAGCAAAAGCATTCCAGACGCATTTCTGTAGACCACATGGTTACCCAGAACAAGTCCTTGCAGACCAAGGTCCAGCTTTTGAATCAGAACTATTCAAGGAATTCTGCAATATGTACGGTTGCAAGAAGATTCGCACAACAACGTATCATCCCCAAACAAATGGTCTATGCGAGAAAATGAATCATATCGTAATCGAACTGTTAAAGACCTTACCAGAGTCAGAAAGAAACCAGTGGCCAGATAAATTACCTGACTTGGTAGACTTATACAACCATGTCCCCGTGAGTTCTACAAACTGCACTCCAGCTTATCTTATGCGTGCAAGACCCGGTAAGCTACCAATTGATCTCGAAATGGGAGTTGAAAAACCAGATACAGAATTGGAAGAGACAGATTGGGATATCAAACGTCAGAAACAGTATCACCAAGTGCAAGAATGTGTAGAGAGAAATCTACAACAGGCAAGAGCAAGACAAGAGAACACCTTTAACAAACATGCTCAAGCGATGCCATTACAAGAAGGTGATCAAATTCTCAAGAGAAAGAGACGTACAGGCAAACTGGATAATCAGTGGGAAGCAGTCCCATACACAGTCTTACCATCTCACCTAGACAATGTTAAAACCTATTTGATAAGCAAAGATGAAGGAAGAACTTCACAAGTCGTATCTCGTGATCAACTTAAATTGTGTCCTGAAACCCTGAAGACACCTGAAGTCATAGAACCCATACAGGTCCAACCTATTCAAGAGAAAGAAAAAGAAGAAGTATTCCACACGGTACTAGGAGATTTTCCTAAAACATGGCCAAATTACCATGGAGCAGTTGTCGTACCAATGATTGCATTCCCTTCAATGATGGACCCAAAACCAGAACCCGTGTTACCAGAACCTGCGTTACCAGAACCTGTGTTACCTGAAGAAGACCCAAGACTTGAAGAATTGGAAGAACTGGAAGTAGAATCCGAAGAGGAAGAACAAATTCCTGGTCCCAGTGAACTTGCCAGTCCTGCAGTCAGACCTCCATCTGCCATAACACCAAGCACCCCAAATAGGTACACTTCCACTCACACTTTCATACTAACTCCACCAACATTGCGCAGATCAGAGCGTAGTACCCAAGGTCAGATACCAGCTAGGTACAAAGAATAAAATACAGAATTAAATGTATAATGTAAATATGTTGTTTGAATATAAATTGAATTCAGTGGACAAATGTATATAGTTATTGCAACGTTAGAAAGCCCAGTACCTACAGAGACTATCCTGTATGAACTTTGCAATCTTCTTATTTACTTATGGACCATATATACCACGGACTGGTTGTGGTAAGAACTCTCTTGTATATATTCATCAGCCCGGAGGCAATAGACTAAACCTCTGGAAAGACTACTTTTTGACTTTCGAACTCTTTTTCACATCCTAGTGATTTTTGTACTTTTTCATTTTTATGTCTATGTCAATATTAATTGTTGTTTACTTGTTTTTCCACAGTCCCGGAGTACTGTATTTAACTAAGGGGGAATGTGGCACCCCATGGGTTAATGTGCCACAATAACATCACATGGGTTCTCTCCCCCACTACACACTGACAAACACTACCACCTCTGGGCAATAGAGGGAGCACCTCCTGCTTCCATATATACTCTAGCCCACGAGGAAGGAGCTCAGAACAGCTCAGGAGAACAGAGAGCTAAGACCGTACAGCACGGTGTAGTGCTGTGAGCAGCTCAAGAGAACTGAGAGCTTATTGAGAGCAGAGTTAGCTCAGTGCAGACCTAGTAAAGGGTCAGAGGAACAGGAGAACGAAAGACAGAGGAACACCACTGGGAGCTGGAGTGATACCATCACTTGCCCCAGAAGAGCACACAACGGACACCGGATCCGGTACTGTGTCTGGCACCCACAGCACAGTGAATCCAGGAACAGTGGGATCTCTAGATGCCCCTAGTACCAGAGCAAAGCAACCCGGAGGGGTCAGCACAGCTTTAAGGACTCAAGTTGCCTAGCCAAGTGGTACGAGCAGAATACAGAGAGACGTGAGAGATCCCAGCAGCTTAGCTAGAAGCAGCCGCTCAGGACACACACACAGTGCAGCACAAGGAAGCCAACGACCCGGACAGGGTGTGGGGAGAGAGCTCAGCCTCCATTACAGACTCCGTGGACTATAGCCTGCAATAATATCAGCAGTAAAGCCTTGGAAAACAACTTTGGAGTCTGTGTAGTGATTGTGACCTTTGCTCCAGATTCAGCACAGAGACAATTCCTCCCTGCAGATCCAGCCTGTCAGCTCTGCAGCATCAGGACAAGGATGGAACTACAGTATCAACTAAACGTGAGTGTGTGTCCTCCAACTCTCCCCCACCATCTATAACCCCAATAGACTTTACCCTTCACTGCCCCGGGGGATACAGTTCCCCCCACTGGAACTATACCACCTCCGCTGCCCTCACATCACCCCCGGAGGTTCTGCAGCAGCGGCGGCCCCATTACTGGCCGCACCAAGTGGGTGGCGTCACCCGTGACATATCCCTTGTACATATCCCCTTTTATTGTGCCGAGCCTAGGGACACGGTCCGGACCAGGCCACCTGTGACATCCCCAGTACCATCCGGTCCGGCACTGAGTACCCCACGTCCCTTGGGGCTCCACACAATCCCATGCTCACCCCAGAGGACAACGCCACAGAACGGACACCGGAATCCAAGGCTGTGCAGGGCCTAACAACCCGGCAGCCTATACCGGAAGGTGGGAAATTCCAAGTTCCCCAGCCACACTGTGCCAGGAGGCAAAGCAACGTACAGAGTCCAGGAACAGCCGCCTCATATTCGGGGTTGATAAAGGACCTGTCATATGGCATCTAGCAGGAGCGTGAGAGGGCCATCAGCTAGTTCATACAGCAGCAGGCACCCACAACAGAGCGCAGCAAGGAGGCCTGAGGACTTGCCAGGTGTGAAGGACCTGGAGTTGCTCTCGGGTGCACAGACGCAATTTACCAGCTGCAAGTCCTACTGATGCACCAGTAAAAGGACTGAGGAACCAACAAACCGTGAGTCTGTCCGTTGCTTTGCAGTCGCCATCCTGCACCTAACATCCTTACTACATTCACTGCCCCGGGGATCTGCTCCGCCCGTGGGGAACCGCTCCATCCCAGCTGCCTGTCCATCGCTCCCGGAGGTTCTACAGCAGCGGAGGCCACTAATAGCCACATACCATGGGTGGCATCACAAATAACTCCGTTATTCATCCTCCCCTTTCCCTACCACGCCAGATTCCCCCTTTTAAAGGCTGTCCCCTGGGCCACGGAACTGGGTCTCGACCCCTGTGGCTCCCCAGAACTGTAATATAGCCCGGTTCCCAGTATCCCATACCCTGGGGCGGGTCATGTACATAAGTTAACACACCTCCTCCAGGGGTGTGGTCTGGGCTGATATCATGTGACTTCTGACTGGTCACAGGATGGGATGTCAGCTCAGGTCCCTGAGGCTAAGAAAGCAGGCTTGTGGAGCACATGGGAAGAGACCAGGCCTGCAGCCGTGGACTGACAAGAGGTCAGTGAATGGAGTCTGACAGTGCTCCATTAGGACATTTCTAAAGAAGTGAATCCGAACCTGTGCAGGTGTACCCGTGGGTGAGGTAAATGGACTGTATACCGTACAGTATGTTCTGGTACAGCCAAAGGAAGGCTCATATTTAATTTGCACTGTGCGGCTTATGGTATCTCTAAATAAACCAGCTGCATTTATTTCATAGAAGAGACTGTTTGTGTGTATTGGTTTGTGGTGCCAAGCGAGTATACCCCAACGAGATCCGTGATCGCTACGTCACAACCTACAAAGCATTTTTTCAAATCTGCAGTATGTCAACTCTTGCATTTTTATTTTTGCATTCTTCTTCCTTCATTCTGCTTGGTGACATGATTGCTATTTCAAGCCTTGACCCCTGTCATATTGGATGCTATATCAGGAACAGTATTGTAGTATGGTCATGGGGCAGCTGCCCATGCCCCCTGTCACACCCCCTCCCTATACAGAACTGTAAGGGGGCTGGAATGTAGGCTGATCCTGCAGCTCCCAGCATCCACACCCCTGACTCACCTCCTGCTTTCGGCTCCTGCATGAAGCTGCCAGGCTGAAAATTCTCTGTCCCATGAGGGGGGGGGGGCAGAGCTGAGGAGCAAAGTATGATTTTATCGATTTATAAGAGATCTATGGATCCTAGAACTGCAGTGTACAGCTCTGCTTCATCATGTAGCAGGGCAGGAACTGTACAAAAAAGATTTCTCTCCATAGAGTTCCCCTTTGAAGTTACATACCCGCAATTCCATGAGTGAAATTGTAACAGAGGAACTGTTGGAACTGTTAAGTAAAGGGCTCTTCTTTAAGATAAACTGGTGGTCTCGTCAGTTGCCTTATGCTCTTGGCCACCCTATGTCAGCATCAGCATGTGGCCCGCACAAACATACAGCCCACATGATACAAGCCCACACACCCAGCCAGGACCAATTGTTTCATGTAGAATGCCGGGACATCCAGACTCAATTCCTCACCCACAACTACTACCTTGCCTTATTCTACACTTATGATGCACCCAGCCAGCAGGATCTTAACAATCCACTTCCAGCAGCTCCCACCGCAGTCTTGACCTCCAAGTGGAAAGAAAACTGTTAGGCTGTGTTCACACCGGATATTTTTGATACTTTTTTAGTGCTGCATTTTTTTTTTTTGAAAACTGCACCAAAAACGTATCAGTTAATATGTCCGCCAGCAAAGTGAATGGGATTTTCAATTTGCTTTGCTGACGTCAACATTTTTGACTGCTGCATAGTGAAGCAGAAAGCACATCCAGAAAGTAATGATCGTAAATTAGTATTCCGTTTTTCTGGTGTTGCTTTCCACATCATCAACGCTCCATTTCTTACCCTCCCCGGCGATCCCATGGTGAGCCCCGGCGATGTCTTCCTTCTGGGCACTGGCAGGACCTGTAGGTACAGTACTCACAAAACCTGCCCATGTGACTAGCCCTGAGAATCACATGGTGCATGGTCCTGTAACTACTCAAACAACTCACCGCCAGTGCTCAGAAGTAAGACATCGCTGGAGCTCAACATGGGATCGCCGGGGATGGTAAGAAAGTGTGTATGTGTGTCTCTGTGTGTCTATGTGTCTGTCTGTGTTCCATGAAAATGGAGCAAAAACCAAACAAACAAACAGATGATGCATTTGTGATGCTTTTTTTTGCAAAAGAGGATATGTTTTTGGTGCAGAAGCTGCAGTAAAAACAGATCAACAAAAAATGGAGCACAAACCCTCTATGAATGAGGTCTTACTCTAAACCAGTCACCATCACTGATAACAGATTGGTAATCAATAAGCATCAGTTTCCCTTGAAGGTAGTGTAAGACTTAATGCCCTGTGCATTTTTTATGCATAATTTGTGAGTCATTTCTAGTGCTGGGCTGGACCTTTCTATACATTCAAAGTGCACAAATGTACTAACACCTATTGCAGATACATCAGTGGATCGGGATGTGGCTGCTTCCTTAGTACAGATGAAAGAATCTATATAAGCAGTATTACAACCATGTTCCACTGAGATAATACAGAAAGTACAAAAAGTATATTGCCCCCTAAAGGCCGGGTTACACATACCGATGTGCCAGCGACCTGACCAACAATTGGGATCGCTGGCACATCACTATGTGATCACTGGTGAGCTCTCAGACAGGCAGACTCACCGGCGATCACCCAGTACTGCGCCGACACCCGACGGTCATTCAGGGTCTCGGACGCAGACTAGGGATCGTTGGTCTTTGCCCCCGTCACACAAGCCGATACATGCATGACAAACCAGCGACTGAAAAATGGTCCTGGCCATTCCACACGAGCTCAACGCTGGTCGCTGTGGCATGCCACATGCAGCGACGTCGCTGCAACGTCACAACAAAACCTGTGACGTTGCAGCGATATCGTTAGCGATATCGCTATGTGTAACCTCGCCTTAAGGCTTCAGGTACCATTCCCTTTAACCTACGGTATGTAGCCATAATATGGCGTCCAGTAAGGATATATCTAGGGGCGTAGGCAACAAAGGCATATGCTGGGTTTCAGAAGGCACGAACAAGCTACATTTTTGGCACCAAGGTATTTAAATACTTGCTGAAGGTAGACATCATATCTGTTGATCTGGAGAAGGAAAGCACCCATAGCTGTTTATGAGGTCCTATCATATCCTCTGAATGTACCAATTTTCTTCCTAATTTTTTCCCTGACGGATTCCGTATTACATACAGTGCTTTACATGAGCGCTATATAAGTATCTCTGTAGCTTTCACGACTCTCGCTTATTCATGAGACCCCTATTCAACCTTTCAACCCACCAAGTAATTGACACAATAACGAATCTGTGATGCCAACTTCCAGGATCACCTCTCTTCCTTGATCCTTAGCAGAAACCTAATGTAACCAAGTGAGAAAGTATCTCCTATCACTTTTTCTATGTAACAGATGGTCCAAAAGTAATAGCAGAAGCCCTGAAAAGGGTCATTGCTACTGTACATTAAACATTTATATGACAGAAGGCTGAGGCAGAAAAATACAGTAAATTTCGAGCAGACGTTTCACGTGTTGGAGGGACACGTTCATATCCACTCTCTCCGTATGTGTAATGTGGATAGAATTCCCGAAAGACGTCGATTGTCAGCAACATAATAACAGGTAACAAGAATCGAGCGTCAGAACATAACAAAAGTCCAGTGATGTGTGAGGTCCTAAAAGATGTTCCATGTACTTCATTGTGCTTCATTAAATCGGTAATATCAGTTTCCACAACACTAGCTGCCTTTTTTCTCTAAAACTAAGTGTCTCGGAAATGTGAGAAGTAACGCTGTGTGCCGTTACCTGGATAGTAATTTTGAGAGAATATTGGCACATGTAAATATTGGTCAGGGTTGTGCAACCCCATTATTTACGTCAAAACAGCCTTTAAATGAGCATGAACTTTATATTTAAGGATTTTATACTGCACAACGTTGATGAACCCTACATGCTAAAACAAATGTATCTTCCATAATTTAAATAAGATATATTATTAGAGTTGAGTAGACATATTGGTAGTCCTTGGATGCTGGACCAGAACACTGTGAACTTTCTATCTGCACCATCCCTGGCACTCCTGATCAGTAAGCCCCGCGACGTCATGTGTGTGCCGAGCTAGATATTGCTGGGCTTTCTAACCAAATAGTATGAGGTTTGCAGGTCTCTGGTCCACTGGCCATGGAAAACTAAGGCAACCAGAATCCTTCAAAACTTTCTGATCAACTCTTAAAATCATTACAGGTCACCCTGAATTCCAAAAGAACATACCACTTAATCCTGACATGAATGTACCATAATGTATCAAAATGTCATCTGAACTCATTAACTTTCCTCCATCTCACATATCTCCCCTACCTGATCTATTTATTACAGTATATGGCATCATGCGCTCACCTGCAACTGAAATCCGCTACCTTGGATTAACCCTTGACTCCGCCATGTCCTTCAGACCACACATTCAAACTCTCGACACCTCCTGTCACCTCCAACTCAAAAATATTTCCAGAATCCGTCCTTTCCTCAACCATCAATCTACTAAAATTCTTGTACATGCCCTCATCATCTCCCGCCTTGACTACTGCAACCTCCTCCTCTGTGGTCTTCCTGCTAACACTCTCGCACCTCTCCAATCTGTCCTCAACTCTGCTGCCCAACCAATCACCTCTCCCTTCTGCAAATCCCTCCACTGGCTCCCAATTCCCAAACAAATCCAGTTCAAACTACTAACACTGACCTACATAGCCGTCCATAACCTGTCCCATCCCTATATCTCAGAAATAATCTGCCAATATCTTCCCCACGTAATCACCGGTTCTCCCAAGACCTCCTCCTGTCCTCCACACTTATTCGTTCCTTACCCAATCGCCTCCAAAACGTCATCCAAATATCCCCCATCCTCTGGAATTCTGTGCTCCAACACGACTGATTATCCACCATGTTCGGATCCTTCAGGCAGAACTAAAGAGCCAATCTCTTCAGAAAAGCTTATAGTCTTCAATAAACCTACTGCTGTCAGAGCTGGCACTCCACCACCATCCCCACCACCGCAACTGCTACACCCTGACCAACTGTCTCCTCCCAATCATCCTGTAGAATGTCCTGTAGAGGGTCCTCTCCCCTCTGTACCAGTCTGTTAATTTGTTTACTGTAACCTATATCTGTATTTTGTATGTAACCCTTTCTCATGTACAGCACCATGGAATTAATAATAATGTTACAATCAGCGTTAAAGGGAATCTGCTCGCAGGTTTTTGAAAAAGAAATGTAATTTGAGGACAACATGCTGCAGAGGTTAACACGGAATTCAATGATGTGCCCCATGTTAAGCTCCTGTGGTGTTGTCTACTTAAACTGAGTGCTTTATCAATAGAACATTATCATTGCTGTGATTAGCTGGCATGACATGTTGTTTGACTCCGCCCCCTCTTGTGATTAACTCTTCTCTGTTTTCCCACCAGTCTTTGCTTTTTTTTGCTCGGTTTATTTGGACATGTGATCGATATCTCACTGCTACTGCCAGTAATTGGTTGTAGTGGTCATGTGTCATATAATACAGGAAGTCCATAGCCGTTCATTTTACTTTCGACTCCATCTGGACAGACACATGATTGGCTACAGTGGTGTCCCGCCTGCCTGAAGGGAGCAGAATATACATAGACTGGAGGGAGACTCGGGAAGCAATGGAACATGAGTAATGGGGGTTGAGGAGGTCAGTGTTACTTTTGCTTTTTAATTGTAAGTTGCCGGACGACTCGTATAAAGAATGTTGCTAAGTTTTGAAAATGCTATTTCACAAGTATGGTATATTTTTTTTTTATATCTATGTTTATTTAACATTTTGTTTATAATTGCCAAAAACTAAAAGCAACTTTTGTTATATGTAGATACCAAATCCCAGGCTTAAGCTATTAACATGAGTCGCTTAGCAGAAACAGAGCCATCTCAAACCCCTTTCTGCTTCAACTAGAACCACTATCTAACCCCTCTCTTATCCAAAGTAGGCTGGTTTTCACACTACCGTTTTTTAATCCGGCGAAGATACGTACAGAAATGCATCCCCTCGCGATTGTAAAACCTGACACAACCGGATGCTCCCGCTCAGGTATTATTACTTATCCAGCTTACGGATCCTGCGCAATGCCGCTGCTTTAGCATCAAGTTACATCAGGTTGTCTACGATTTTTTGATGGATCCGGTGAACAATGACATTTTTGATAAACACCCCATAGTGGGTGTGTCATATGAAACTAGCATCTGGACATAATCAGTCAAAAAACCCGGATCTGCCATCCGGATACAGTGGGATTCGACTTCCGCCAAACCCGGTTCTATAGAGCACTATCGTATACCGCATTTATGTTTTTTTTTTTTTTTTAAAAAGAAACTCTAAAAACTTTACAAATGCATTTTTGGTTTCTGTTAAAAATGTTCTCAGCTGGATCCAGCTAGAACCGTATGCACCCGCATTCCGCCACATGAGCCAATGAAAGCCAATGGGAGAAAAAACGCATGCGGCTGCATACAGTTTCAGCCAGATTCACCCAGATTAAAAAAAAATAGTAGTGTGAAACCAGCCTTAGGCCCCTTTCACATCAGTGGTTCTATCCGGATCTGGCTGATTTACCACATTTGCCCCCTAACGGCCGACTTGCAGTAAGCTCTCATTCGGTCTCTAAGGTGGGTTTACAGCCGCGTTATCCGGCGCCAAACTCCGATCCAACTCGACAAAAAGTCAGTGGTCGCGAGTTGGAGCGATATCGGGTGCGCGTTGTATTGTTTTTCGCATCCAAACGGATGCTGGAACGATGCCAAACGATATCCGGATGAATAGCAAAGCTATTCAACTCCCGATATCGCAAGCCGTTGTACAATGCAGCATGGACGCCCAACTCCGATGTCTACGCCCGTCACCCATCTCACTCCCATGTAATGGTCGTTCCTGGGTTGGGGGCGTAGACATCGGAGGAAGTTGCATCGATATCGCGGCGTGTAAATGGCGATGCGATGCAGGAGAACGTGCACTAAATGCGCGCCCCACCCCGGTCGTGCTCCGTATCGACCGCGTTGGGAGCTGTACCCCACCATAAGGGCTGCGGCAATTGCGTTGCCGTGATCCGGCAAATCCGCAGATGCCTGCAATAAACAAAACCGGTTAGAAGCGTTTCTGCGCCGAAAGTCTGATTGCAGATCGGCAGACCGCACTTGCCGCACCACTGCAAACCCCATAGAAAAGCTGGCTCGCCGGATTCGGCCGAATCGGCGTTTGCGCGATCCCAATGTGGTGCATGCCAGATGCCGCAACATCAGCAAAGCGTGTGAAAGCAGCTGAGGCCGTCACATTACGATGTCAGCGCCCAGCTACGATCGCTGGGAATTATCTGATCGCTGGTGAGCGTAACAGCGAATCACATGATCAGCACGGATGCTGCTAACCAGGTAAACATCGGCATTAAGCAAGCGCTGCACTAGTAACCCGATTTCAGGTACCAGCTCCAGCGTGCTGTGCGACTGGAGCGTCATTGTCTCCCGCTGTCACACGCGGCGAGCTGGCGCCAGCGGGAGACCAATGATAAAATAATGGTCCTGGCCATTCTTGCACGATCAACAACTTATCGTTGGTCGTTACTACATGTCACATGCAACGATGTCGTTTCGACATCGCTGCAACGTCACAAAACCGGTGACGTTGCAACAATTTTTTCAACGATATCATAGTGTGTGACGGGGCCTTTACACAAATATAAGCCCCAGTTTCAGGTATGAAAATATTTAGGAACTGTATGGCAGTATTATTTTGCCACCATATTGAGCTATTATATGGGCACTGTTAATGAGGACCTATCACTTACTATAAACATGTCATTTTTTTAGCCTGGTGTAAATGCCGCTGTTTCCTCAATCTGGCGTTATTTTTTTTTGTCCCTACACCAGTTCCTGAGATGTAGCCTACTTTTCTTTGTATCTAATTCTAGTCTTCTTATACAAGTGGGTGTGGTCCTTAGGTCTGGTTTATGGACGTCTTCTTGATTACCACACCCCTATGTCTAAAAAGTGGAGATTCATATACAGGGAAGAGGAGGGGGGGCTCTATCTCAGGAGCAGAGAGGCGCAGGAACAAAAGAAAAACGACTCCAGATTCGGAAGAACAGCGGCATTTACACCACGTGAGGCAATGATATATTTATGGAAAGTGAAAGGTCTTCAAATTGTGTTTTACATTTACTTTAAAGCACTACTATGTAGGCACTATATGAAAATTAGCACTGTATGGAGTTGGTATTATTTCCTTCTAAAGACAAGACGGGGGAAAAGGACAACACATGTTGTACCGATAATTTTCCATGGACCTTGACCTATAGCTGCGTCAGCATCTCCAGACTTAAGTGCTACCCTCATCACTAAGTGAAATCGCTTTAGGCCACTGCAGCCGGATATGGTTTATAGTTTGACTCCTGGACTAAGTTCATATATAGATATGACAGCTACACCATGTGTTTTTAGATACACGCCTCCCAACTGCCTATTTTTTACTAGTTTGGGCCGCAAAATGGACATGACTTTCTTAGATGAGTTAGGGGAAACAAAGTCTTTGAAATTAAGGCTACCGTGATGGAAACCAAGACAAATTTGTATGGGTTGACCAGATGACCCAGGAGGCCCCGTCCAACTTTACTATTCTATTATTTACTGTGACTGCCTCAATTTTTTTGAAAAGATTCCAGGCAAATTCAGGGTGCTCCAAGATAAAAAACAAACAACAAAAACACACACAACACCAGATCCCTAAGTTACCAACGCAAATGTCTCCTCTTTTTTTGACAGTCTCCCAGATGCTTTGGGAGAGTAAGGCCAATCAGCCTCCATGATCCACTCTAATACATACTTCTTTTTCTTTTCTTCTTCTATTTCATACTATTTTTCTTTAAAAGCCCAGTGATTTTAACATAGATATGTCAGTTTATGGGTAAGGTTAATAACTGAGATCCACGCATGTAAAAGTATATAAAACTAAAGCTATCGCGATGGAAACCAAGATAAATTTGTAGGGTATAGTGAGGTAGATGGTGGCTGGAGGCACACAGCTGAGGTTAGTCTCATTCTGTTAATTGCTGCCACTGTTCAGTTGTTTAGATCTTTTTGAGTCCTCGCTCTCTCTTCTCCAGTATTAGCTATCCCTACAAGCTTTGTGTCATCAGCAAATGTAATCAGTTTACTCAAAATTCAAATAATTGATAAAGATGTTGAACAAATACAGGGCCCAGGACAGAGCTCTGGGGTTCCCACTAGAGAGGTTGTTCCAACTGGATGTGCATCCATTTATGACCACTCCTTGGATCTGATCACTAAGCCAGTTATGAATATGAAATTCCCTCAGTTTAAAACCCCCATATTTTTATTTCATCCCCAAGATTCACAAGAACCCCTCCAGTCCGCCAAGACGCCCAATCATATCTGGGGTAGGATCGATAACTAGTAACCTGGCCCATTATGCAGATTGTTTCTACCAAAATACGTGGCCCAATTAGACTCTTATCTTAAAGATTCATCTCAATTGATAACGGAACTTGTTGTATTGCCTCCTCGGAGGGATTGTTTGCTAGTGACACTTGATGTCACTGCACTGTACACTAATATCCCCCATAACCAGGGAGCGGAGGTTGTTAGACAAGTACTACCAATGGACGAGAAAATAGGAGAAGAGCAAAGAAATTTTATATTGGTGGCTATAGAATTCATCTTGGAAAATAACATCTTTACTTTCGTGAGGACCCACTGTAAACAAATCAAGGGCTGTGCAATGGGGATGATATTCGCACCTAGTTACGCTAATCTGTATGTGGGTGCTTTTGAATCCGTCGTCATTGCGCAGTCCAAGGTGGGTATCGAGAAAATTACATTTTACCATAGGTTCATAGACGACCTCTTCATGGTTTGGGTTGGGTCCGTATATGAAACCATGAATTTTGTATTAAATAATAACAACTGGGGACTAAAGTTCACGGTCCAAACATCTAGGACCTCTCTCCAGTACTTGGACCTGCGGATACGGCTGGACCAGCTGGGGAGGTTTAGTACATCCACCCACTTCAAGCCTGTGGATGTGAACAGCTATTTCAGGTTTGAAGTGGGCACCTCCCAGCTGGATCCTGAATGCCCCGTATGGGCAGTACTGGAGAGTTCGAAAAAACTGTACGGACAATAATGATTTCCGTAGTGAGTCCCTTCTTTTTAAGGAAAGATTTAGGGAGAAGGGGTATCCCAAAAAAATCTTGGTAAATGCCTATATAAAAAACTAAGGACCTAACACAACATTCTTAGGCTGCTTTCACATCAGCGTTTTGCGCTGATCGCGGCAGTTGCGGTGAAAAAAATGCAACTGCCGCGATTACCGCATAACGGCCGCACTTGCGGTTCACTTGCAGCAAGCCCCATACAATGTCTATGGGGCTTGCGGCAGGTGTGGTATCAGCACTTGCGGCAGGTGCGGCCGCGGAAAAAACGCGGCATACCGCGGTTTTTTTCGCGGCGGCACCTGCCGCAAGTGCCAAAACCGCACTTGCCGAACACTTACCTCAAGCCCCATAGACATTGTATGGGGCTTGCCGCAAGTGTGCCACGATTGCGGCCGTTATGCGGTGATCGCTGCAGTTGCATTTTTTTCACCGCAACTGCCGCGATCAGTGAAAAACGCTGATGTGAAAGGACCCTTACTTGGAGAGAGTGCGAGAAAATAGTGAAGGAAGAGACAAAAGGGGTTCGGACCGTGTATAGTGGAGTATGGTGACAACGTTTAGTCAAAAAAGAGCCAGAGTACAAATATTGTTGAGAAAATTCTGGCTTATTTTAACAGGGATCCAGTACTTGCTTACCATCTACCTGACAAAAGCTTCGTCAGTTTTAAAAGGAATAAAAGTCTTGGGAATTTAGTTGCACCGAGTAACCCCACTATTAATAGAGAATCCACAAAAAAAGTAGATAGTCATAATTGGGGCTGTTACGCATGGCGGACACCAAAATGTTTATGCTGTCACACCATAAAAAGTGGTAGTAAAACATTTACCTCAAACACAACGAAAGAGGTGTTTACCATCAAAAACAGATTAACATGTCAGTCCAAGCATGTGGTATACTTACTGGAGTGCACGTGTGGCCTACAGTATGTAGGTCGCACCGTGCAGACCATGCATGCCCGCTTGAACAAGCACAGGCAAAACATAAAATCTGGCTTCCAGTTACATAGTGTATCCCGACATTTCAACAATGTACATCATAAAGATACAGGTGAAATTAATCTAATAGTGATAGATCAAGTGGAGGACAAGCAACCAAATAGTCTATCAAAACTTATTAAAAAAGAGAGTTTCCGGATTTACAAGTTGGGGACACTAGCCCCTGAAGGTCTTAATTAGGCCTTAGATAATGTCGCCAAACAGTGATCTCTTGAACAATGACAATGAAGGTAAATTAAAATTGGTTATAATGTCATGTAATTTTCTAAATAGAATTTTTATTATAATTTCTTTTTACTTTTTATATATCTTTTATCATTCTTATTTAATACAGCATATGTGGAGTATGCAGTATTTTTAATAATATTTAGGGATATTCCAAGTGTGATTAATTTTGTAAATACTAAGATATTAGTGTTTTGATATATGGGGAATTGTTTTAACTGTGTAATGTCATGAGCAGTTTACGAAGGTAGGACCTTGGAAGAGTATATAGGGTTAGGTATTATTAATCAGTGTGTGCAATTGTCCAATTGTAAGTAAACACCCCCTTTATAAGTCATTTCCTTGGTTTCCCCTTGTACCACCTGAAGAAGACAATAGAGTATGGTTGAAATGCGTCGTGGCAGCATGAGGGGCCAATAAAGGCCTGTTTTAACTCATTACCATGTCTCAAGATCATCCTAGCACTCCATTAGCCGATAATTTCCATTTTCTTTGTGAGTTATGAATTTGTGGCGCCCCTGTGGTTTGATCCCAACAGTGCTACTGCACCTATCCAATAGGTGTGGTATCATGCTCACAGGTAAGATGGGAAAGCCATGCTGAAATACACCAACCCAAACTCAAGGCCAGGGAGATGCTGGGCAGAAGAGGCTAGCTGATAGAGCAATCCCCATCTGCTGGATGGAGGGAGGAGTGAGTTTTTGGGGTGGGAGGAGTTAGTTTGTGAGGAGAAGAGAGAGAGAGAACAGCATGGAAGGAAGATGGAGTGAGTTCTAGGGATGTCAGGAAGCTGGGAGAAATTGGGACTTGTGCAATAGGGTCGGCTGAGGACCCGAAACTGCAGCTGGGACAGCCGGTAGAGGAACAAGCTGCACAGGGGTATCGGCCCCAATTCGGTCTGGGTATCTTCAGGACCATCCAAGGAACTGGAGGTCACTGAACTTCACGTGCAGTGGCGCCAAGGTGGAAACTCCCAGGCAAAGCAACTGCAGAGGGTTAAGAGGACTTGCAAGGCAGTCGCTCACAGGACCTGTAGTCACTGCTTAGGGACTTGTAACCACCAGGACACTACGAATGAAAGGAGTAACAGAGTGTCAGACCACAAAGGCAGCAAGGAAAGACTTTATACTCCGTGTTTCAGCAGATTTGTCCCGGACCACTTTTGAGCTGGCCAAACTGCAACCTTGGAGAATACAATACCCCAGCTGGGTTGTCTCTGCACTAGACTGCAAGTAAAAGTGATTGGTAAGAACTGCAACCGCCTGAGTCTGTCTACTCTCCTCCTGTAACTACTACCACCATCATCTACATCACCAGCTTCACTATAACCCAGGGACACGCTCCGTCTGAGGGGAGTGCTACATCAAGCTGCCACAACACCTATCCCCTGGGGACTACTATAAGCAGCGCTGGTCCGATCTGACTAGAACCGTCAGATGGCATCACGACAAACTTTCCCCTTTAAATTCCCCCTTTTAATGACCAGTTCGCAGCTACGACATCCAGGGAAGACCACTGTGACATCCCGTGAACTGTTAACCTCTGGAGAGTCGAGTACCCTGGCCCAATGACCGCTGCAAATATAAGTTGGAGCAGTTAGCATGGATGGAAGAGTGGGCAAATTTTCCAGAAACTTGCATAAGTTTTCTGAAATCTTCAAGAAAGATAACATTTTATAAAGGTCTTTTGTGCAAAAAATCTCTGTGATGCTCCATCATCAGAAAAATCCCTGCTTCTAAATTAACATTTAAACAAGTGTTGCATTGAAAAGATGGTGCAAGTATATGGGCTAAATTATGTTCTGCTTCCTGGACAGCTATTGACAAGAATTGTCAAGGTTGTCAAGCATGGGACTTCGGATAGTCTGGGCATTTACCCATTTGTCCCATATTGGTTCCTTTACTCAAAGAGTACAAAAACATGTCTAATGGAGAAGCCTCCATGTTTCCCATTCCATTCCTAGGTTGTGTGAAATCCATACAGCAAGTAATAAAAAAGCACTATTCCCATCTTGACGACCTTAATATATTCAGCTTTACAGTGATTCTCTCATCCATTCATGCAATCACCACCCACTGACTTTCTCATTTACTATGGGAACAATGAGTCCTTTCATTCAAGATACACAGTCACTAGCGGAGTGACTCACATTTGACAGCGCCATCACAACCGATTAGCAAATACATAAGCAGAGAGCAAAACACCCTGACAATACAATAAAGGTATGACGAGCTGGAACGGTGTTAGGAAGGGATAATATTTACATTGGTTTTGTAGGTACCCACATGTTTTTCCCATTAAAGTTGAGTATCCTGAAGAAGGTTTCCGCGTGTCAATAGACTGAGGAGGCACAACTGAGAAACCAACATTCAGGATGGAATTTTCAACACATATGGACAGGCAAATGGAACACATGGGGGTGAGCAGTCTAAAACCACCTTAAAATTGAAAAAAGGTCATCACCACCCATGATGACCTCCCTGATGATATTAGAAGCTATTAATAATAAAGGGGCGACCTTGTGTACAGGAAAAAAGAGTCTATATATGGGTGGCACGGTGGCTCAGTGGTTTGCACTGTATGGTGGTGACTCACCGTGGCCGGGACTCCGGTTTAGACAGGCGATGCTTACTTCCTCCTTGTCATGGGTGGACCGCGCCTGCCGGTAGTGGGGCCCGGTGTAGTGCAGATCAAAAGTGTTGAAGACGTCTTGTAGGGAACAGATTAAAGGGGTTTTTAATTTATTCGTGACGCCACCTATGAGTAGTTCGGTAATCATTACCGACGCTGCGGAACCTCCGGGGGATGGACAGCAGCAAGATGGAACGCTCCCCACAGGCTGAGCGGTGATCCCCGGAGGCTGGAGCTGCTTAAGATGTTGTGCGGCAGCTGCGGTTACCTTGTAGTGCGGACGGACAGTTCATAAGGAAGCACGGACACAGAAAGTCTCTGCAACGGGTCTTTACTGTAACCAGCAGGCAGTACATGGTATACAGCTTACGGGTAGTGGACCGGGTGGACTCAGCAGTGATGGTGTCCCTTAGAAATCCGCAGTGTTCCTCCATTCTAACTAAGTGATTGCCAGTGTCGCCCAGGAATACCAGATCGGGTACGGGGAGGCTGCTTCAATGCCCTATCCATGATGTACGTTCTGGATGTTTTGGGGAGCCTTGGATCCCTCAGTGGGTACACCGCTGGTTAGACGACTGAAAGTTGGCTGGTAGTGGGGTGCTCCTGTAAAGCTGCTCCTCCACGCTTCTGGTTCGCGTAGCAGAGGTGAACTGCTGCCAGCTTCGGTACCAGTGAACCGGCTGTGAGTTGTGGGCACGGGAGTCTTTTGAGAACCCGTGTGAATAATGCCCATTCCCGGTTGGTAAGGCCTCAGGTGCTGACACCCGACCGGTGACGGCCCGGGGGCTGCACGGGGTGCGGAGCCCCCGCTCCTCTCCAAGTTCAAGTTCTCGACCTTGTTCTAGGCTCTGTTCTAGACTCTTGTGTAGACTATGTGTCTGTTCTCCTACACACTACCCTAGCACTCCGCCCACCAGGACCTAGGATTGGCCCTCTGTTCTAGGTGATGCATGCAGGGTTGGATTTCTAAATTAACCAGATCACTGCCGTGTCAGAGAATATTGCGGCTGCATTTATGGCTGCAATACCCTCTTGTGACGCACTCTTTGCGGGGCGCCACAGTGGCTCAGTGGTTTGCACTGTATGGTGGCTCAGTGGTTAGCACTGCAGCCTTGCAGCAAAGGGGTCCTGGGTTCAAATCCTACCAAGGATGACATCTGCAAGGAGTTTGTGTGTTTTCCCTGTGTGTTTGTGTGGATGTCCTCCAGTTTCCTCCCACACTCCAAAGATATACTGATAGGATGTTTAGATTGTGAACCCCAATGGGGACGGTGTTGAAAATGTATGTAAAATGCTATAAAAGAACTAAGATGCAATTGAACTTTAGACTTTCAAGTTTCATTAAAAGGGTTCAACAAAAATATTTGGTGAAATGTTTAGGAATTGCAGCCATTTTTCTACAAAACCTCATAATCTCAGGGGCTCAAAAGTAATTGGACAAATTCACTTTACCATAAACCAAATGGTCATTTTTCTTATTTAGTATTGAATCACTTGCTGTCAATGACTGCCTGAAGTCTGGAAGCCATCGATGTCATCAAACATTGGGTTTTCTCCTTTGTGAGACTTTTCCGGCCTTTACTGCAGCTGGCTTCAGTTGTTGCTTGTTTGTGGGTCTTTCTGCCTTACGTTTTGTCTTCAGCATGTAAAAGGCAGCTCGATGAAGCTGAGATCTGCTGATTGACTTTATTGCAGAATATTTCTCTTTTTCAACTTTAAAAACTTCCTGAGTTGCTTTTGTATGTTTTGGGTCATTGTCCATCTGTACCGTAAAGCATCATCCAATCAACCTTGCTGCATTTGGTTGAATATGAGCAGAAGGTATCACCCCATACACTTTGGAATTCATTGGAAATACACCATTGGAATTCATGCATGCCCGGTGTCACGATAATCTCTCTTACTTTGTCTTACTTTGAAGACTTATGACAGTTTTGGGACCGATGTCTCACTCCTGTTAGGGGACTTCATATTAAAGTGTTTCTTTCCTTTGGCATTTGTGGAGTTAATGTCAGTTTCTGGCTAGTTAGTTCTTGTCCAGGTGTGGCTACTCTGTGATCACTTTTATCCCCGTTATATGGTCACACGATTCCAGCATCCTTTGCTGGTGATTGAACTTATTCCTGGCCAAGCTTCCTGAGGTGAAGGAAGTTCTCTGGAGAGCTGACTACTGTCAAGCCATGTGCTACCAAGGAGTGAAGTCTTTAAATATATCCCCGGCACACATAAAAGAAGAGAGATGATTATCCTTTTGTGTTTTTTATTTTTGAAGGTGAAAAACAGGTTGTATCACACAACGTTTCGGCTCCAGTTGAGCCTTTCTCAAGTGAGTCTTCTGTATATATAGAAAGGGGGTTTGTGGTTCAGTTCCCACATGAGCAACTGCTCAGGCCAGTACCTGCCTGTTTGAGGTACTCAGCATATGACTCCGTCCTTTGTGTCAGTGCAGCAGCATGGTGGCTGGTCACCTCTCTTCTTTTATTGTGTGCCGGGGATATATTTAAAGACTTTGTGGCCTATTTTTCCCTTGTGCACCTAAACGGTGGTCGAGCTATACTGTATGCTCTCTGATTCTACCAAGGAGTGAGACAGCAGGTGTGAAGTTGTTTGTTGTTCCCTGTCTGTCCCCTTCCCTCGTGTTGCTATTGTTGCAGTGGTTGGGACTAGTGCTCACGCTGGCCATTCCCTATTGAGGACTAACATTAGGGTCACCAAGGGACTAGGTGTCCTGCTCGGTGAAGGGTTGAAAGCACCCGTATTGGGATGGTAGGGATATCGGGGCAGAGCCGCAGGTGAGTGCATGAGGTCATCTCTTCCCCATTCCCTATAATCAGGGTCCTCCGCTGTATTTGTCCCCCTTGGTGTCTCCCCGTCTGTTATTTTGTATAGTGCGCCAGACATCGTTGGTCTGTGTACCACTGTCATGCACGGTAACCGGACATCCCCTTAGTCTAGCGTGTCACCCAATCATCACTCAATCTCCACCATGTTTTACACACATCTAGATAAATTCCTTAGGGGGTCTAGTTTTCACAATGGGTCACTTGTGTGGGGTTTCCACTGTTTAGGCACATCAGGGGCTCTGCAAACGCAACATGACACCCACAGACCATTCAATCAAAATCTTTGCTTTAAAACATCGCTCTTTCCCTTCTGAGACCTGCCGTGCACCTAAACAGTAGTCTTCCACCATATATATCAGCACGCTCAGGAGAAATTGCCCGACAAACTTTGGGGTCCATTTTATCATGTTACAGGATAACAGAAAATACCCAAAATTTACACCATTTTAAAAACTACACCCCCCAGAGTGCTCAAAATCACATTCAATAAGTTTATTAACCCTTTAGGTGCTTCACAGAAATTAAAGTACCGTAATGTAGAAGGAAAAAATGAAAATGTTACTTTTTCCCACAAAAATGTTACTATAGCCCCAAATTTTGCATTTTCATAAGAATAACAGGAGAAATGGACAGTACAATTTGTTGTGCAATTTCGTCTGAGCACGCCGATGTCCTGTGTTTTTCACTTGTAGGGGTTTCCACTGTTTAGGCACATCAGGGGCTCTGCAAACGTGCCATGTCGTGTTTGCACAGCCCCTAATGTGCCTAAACAGTGGAAACCCCTACAAGTGACCTCATTATTGAAACTAGACCCCTGAAGGAATTTATTTAGAGGTGTGGTGAGCATCTTGAACCCACAGGTGCTTCACAGAATTTTAACACCTTGAGCCATAAAAATGAAAAAATACGTTTCAAATTTTTTCACAAAGATAACAGAAGAATATGTGCAATACAATTAATTGTGCGATTTCACCTGAGTATACCATATATGTGGTGAAAAATTACTATTCAGGAATATAGCCCAGCTCAAAAGTAAAGCAGCGCCACTTTTGGCTGGAATAGATTTCGGACAACATGACACACTAGAAGAGCCCCAACATGCCAAAATAGCATAAACCCACCACAAGTGACCCCATTTTGGAAACTATGCCTCTTGAGGAATACATCTGGGGGTGCAGTGAACATTTTTAACCCACAGGTGATTCACAGAATATTTTAACATCTTATTTTTTCCACTAAAATGTTGCATTGGCCCAAGTACTTCATTTTCAAAAGCGAAAATTAATCATACAATTTGTTACGCAGTTTCCACTGAGTACGTCAATACTCCATATGTGGTTGAAAACTACTTTTGAGGCACAATACAAAGCTCAGAGGGGAAGGAGTGCCATACTGGAGTGCAAAATTTTGCTGTAATGGTTTGCAGGAGCCATGTCACATTGGCTGAGCCCCCGAGGAACCAGAACAGATCTCCCATAAACTGACCTCATTTTACAAACTACACCTCAAATGAATTTGTCTTGGGGTACAGTGATCATATTGACATCACAGGTGTGCCACAGAATTGTGGCACACCTGTGGTAATTGTGGTAACTAGTTACATTTTTACTGCAAAAAATTGATTTTTAGCCCCAGATTTTACATCTAAACATGGGGAAATATGTCTTCATTATTTGTCATGCAGATTCAGCTGAACATGGCAACACCATGCTGTACAGTACCTCTAAGCCACATGGTGAGAGGAAAGGAGCGCTAGTTGAATCTTGGAGAACAAATCGTCATAGAATAGTTTGGGGATTCCATGGCTCATTTCATAACTGAACCTGACAACTTTTGAAATATACTATGTAGAATTGAGTTACATTACTGTATCTTAGGCCACTTTCACATCAGTGTTTTTAAAGATTTGCGGCAGATCCGGCAGAATTACCGCATCTGCCGCGTAACGGTCACACTTGCGGCGAGCCCCATTCATTCTCTATGGGGCTTGTGGTCAGGTGCGGCAAGTGCGGTTTGTCGGATCCGGCAGATTCGGTACTTGTGGCGCGGGAAAAAAATGCTGCTAGCTGCGTCTTCTTCACCTGCCACAACTGCTGGATTTGACGGATTGCCGCAAGCTCCATAGAGAATGAATGGGGGCTTGCCACAAGTGTACCGCAAGTCGGCCATTAGGCGGTGGATGCTTTAAATCTGACGGATCCGGACAGAACTACTGATGTGAAAGGGGCCTTAGATATGTTTTGATAAACAGCTAAAATGCCAAAACTTGTCACTGTCCAAATATTTCTGAACCTAATTGTGTATAATATGGGAAATATTTAATGTTTTCCATAGATAATTTGTCTTGTCTTGTACAGGTGTTTGAAGTCTCCACAGTAGGATTGGCATTTTTTTAAGTAAATGAATGATATGCTCTTACTGGCCACTTTGTTTGAGACACTGGCCTTTTCACAATTGAAGCTTTCCAGTCTGTTTAGCAGCAGAAACACCAATTCTTCCACACGGTCCAGTCTCACTAGCCAAGAGGCTGGGCAGCACAATCCTCAATCTGGTCCTCCTTCCTCCGACAATCATGAGTCCCAAGATACAAGTGACCTGACACTTGGGCACTCTGAGGAACTCTTTACGTTCCCTTTTATGACTTGTGGCTCTCACGGTGCACTATTCAAGAGGGACATGAGGAGGTGGTGTGCGGTGATGCACAAATATTTGAGCACCCACGGCCAAATGGCCATGATGGAGAATGACAATTACTCCTGTCTCAAGAAGAGGAGGATGATGATGAGTGCACAGTTGCCAGGAGATTGAGGAATTGGAAGACGAGGTATTTAAATAATGAAGCCATTGATCCAAACGGGCATGATGGCCCGCATAGTGAGCAGAGCAGCGCAGGGGTATGGGGGAATCTGTAGCATTAGGCAGGAAGAGACAGCGGTTTGACCAGAGGGAGAACTCGGTCAACTGTTTCCCTACTCCGCTAGATCTCAGGGTATGTTTTCCGCAGTAAGGCATTTTTTTTGGAAGTCCTCTGTGACACAAATATGCAGTATGAAATTAAGTGAGCAAGTTTTCAGATAATGATTTGCAGTGTGAATCTATATTATAGTTAGGAAATTGTTGGATCTGAGCAATTTCCGGACAGGTATAGTCATGGGTGCTAGACTAACCAGTAACGGTATTTCTAAAGCTGGCAACATGTGGGATTTTCTCATGTAATGATGTGGAGAGAATACTGAGAATGGAAAGGAAAACCAACTAGAGAAAGGAGATCTTGTGAACATAAAGTAATATTCCCCAAAAAGAGTTATAGGAGGACATCCAGAATGATTCTGAAGAACAGGCGGGACACCGTTAAGCAAATTGTGGCCGAATACAATGCTGATTCTTATCTGATGTGTCTGAACGTACATCATCTTTCTTAGGACCAATGGGCTATAACGGCACATGACTAGTTGAAGTGTCATTGCGGTCCAAGGAAAAAGAAAGGAAAGACTCCAGTGGGCAAAAGAGCAGAGACATGGATCAAGAGTAGTGGGGAAACAGTTTGAATCCTGATTTTTGTTGCACCATGAAGATGGGACAATCAAAATTTGGTTCAAGTAGCCTGAATCAATTATCATTTAGGCTGTTGAAGGCGGACTAATGGGGTTGAGAATATTTTCTTGGCACGCTCTGATCCTCTGAGACCTGTGGATGGATGTTTAGACATCCTTTTACTGATGAGGGCAAAAAAAACTGAAACACCAGCCTGCAAATGGAGATTCATTCTGTTTTGGCTTGCTATCTTACGTCATGTGTCGAGGACTTTTACAGGGACAACATTGACTGTTTTTTATTCTTAGGCTGGTGAGTTTTCGATGTTGGAGCATTTCTATACCTATTATGTGAATTACGGTAGATTACTTGCGTTTTTTCATTGCGTTTTTATCACAGTTTTTTTTTTCTCTCTTGTAGGTTTGTCATGTTTTAAATAAAGTTGCCTTGTTTCTGATACTTCCGGATACTTGGCTTTGACAAAACGTTGTTCATACAAATAGTCACGTGCAGATTCCATGTTTTTTAAAGCGTTTCCGCCACTAAAAGGATGACTAGTCCAGGAGGCTGGTCCTTGACGGCTTTTCCCTACCTCGCTCCCCTAGACTGGCTGGTCTCCTCTTTTCTGAGTGGTAACTCATGGCGAATACAACAAAAACAACCACATATTACAGAGATTTTATCAACATAGTGCAGATCCACATGGAATGTTCAAAAAAATTGACATGAACAGGATTTTATATACCGCACCTAACATGTAAACTTATGATGCAAATGAACACCCCAGACTTTACCCTTGTTGATGCAGGGGGTCAAATTTGTCACGAACCCAAATTTTTGGCATTCGGATATTTTCTGCTGATATTTTGTGTCTTGTGTTACCTTCTTATTGTCCAAGCGGCTGCATGGGAAGAGTCAAGCGGAGTTGACTTCAGACTTCATTTTAACCCCTTAATGAGCAATGACGGGTATACCGATCATGGCTTTGGACTGTCTATGCATGTAAACACTCTATTTGGTCAAAGAAATGCAGAAAATATCATCCTAAATTTACTACTAACGTGAAGTCCAATATATCATGAAAAATCATTCTTGGAATCACCGGGATCTGCAGAAGGGTTTCCAGAGTTATAACCTCAGAAAATAACACTGGTCGAATTGCAAAAATGAGGCTTGGTCCTTAAGAGGTTAATGATTGCACCCATGCTAGCTGAAAACTGGTAAAAATATTCCTACCACAAATATCTGGTAAGCTAATCCATGATGAATAGGTTGTCGAGTATATTAACATATTTGGAAAAAACTCTCATTCTGGTTAAAAATGTAAAGAAGTGATATCATCCCTAGCCCCTCACACTTATTTCAGTTCTTTCCTAGTCCCTGTTGTTGTCTCTTCTCCTTGGTCATCCAATTTCTTGCAAATGGTTAAAAAAGCCCAAGTGATTGGAGAAAAGGCCCTTTTCATTGTAGAGATAGAACCAGAGGTTTAGGTACTAGAGGGGGTAAGCATTGAACAGGGGCTGTAGGGGATTGAGGAGGTTGTTATTACCTAGTTTAAATTTTAAGTAATCTGGGGTTTTCTAAAAAAAAAAAATTTTTATTTTCTGTACAATCCCTTTAAAGGGAACCTGACCTCTACAAATGACCCCCCAGCCTGTTTTAACCTGTCCCTGCACCATATAATCCATTTGTAACCATCCCTTTCTGTCCCTAAAGCGCTATGTGAAAGTTTATAAAAGTAGTTTATTCACCTCTTATTCTGCAGCTTCACATTATATGTGAAGCCGCAAAAGGCGGGCTTATGTGGCTCTCCCTGCCGGTGGTGTGTTAATTATGAACCCCACATGGGCGTGCTATACAGCAGAGACATTGCTTGTGCTGCAAGGGTGCGGTACAGGCGATATGATGTGATTTTCGGCATATCGCCTCTATCGCCCCCCGGCAGCACAAGCACAGTGTCTGCTCTATAGCACGCCCATGTGGGCGTGCATAATTAACACGCCGGCGGCGGGGAGAGCCACATAAGCCCGCCTTTTGCGGCTTCACATATAATGAGAAGCTGCAGAATAAGAGGTGAATAAACTACTTTTATAAACTTTCACGTAGAGCTTTAGGGACAGAAAGGGATGGGTACAAATGGATTAGTATGGTGCAGGGACAGGTTAAAACAGGCTGGGGTGTAATTTTTAGAGGTCAGGTTCCCTTTAAATTGTTTACATGCTAAAAGAAAACCCAGCACTGATTCTAATCCGGTATGACGTTTAAAATAACTTTTTTATTAAATCATCATTAAAAAATTAATTGGGACAAATGAATTAAGAGACGCAACAACCTTACGCATTTCACATCAAGCGATGCTTACTGCTAGGTGGCACATCAGAGATAAAAGAAAACATATATACACACAAACCAGGAAAGGGCAGACAGAATTTGTCCCCTCCCAAATTCTGTCTGCCCTTTCCGCTGCTTTGTATATGTATGTTTTCTTTTATTTCTGTAGTGCCACCTATCCGTGGGCATTGCTTGATGTGAAACGCGTAAAGTTGCTACATCTCTTAATATGTTTGTCCCAAATAATTGTTTTAATGATGATTTTTTATTAGTATTTATTTATTATTATTATTATTTTATTTATATAGCACCATTAATTCCATGGTGCTGTACATGAGAAGGGGTTACACACAAAATGATAGATATATGTGGCACCTCTATGGCAAGGTGCCACAGGGAGGTACTGCACCCCAATTAAAGGTGTGGTGCTCCGTAACTGTGGACGTGGGGAATCTTCAGAGTCTGCACCCCAACACCCATACTGTCACATCGCCACTGGACTCGGTGGCTGGTGTTCCTGCCTCGGCCGCTGGGAGGACCCGGATTCCTTCGGCCGATGGCGCCGTGATAGAAGGGCCTTGTCCTCATATGGACCTGCTTCTGCGACGGCTGCCTCTGTCGCTGAGCGCCGCCGTGTTTCTCCTTTGGGTGGTGTTGGTCACGGAGGAGCGGGCCCTGCAGAGGTGTCTGATAGGCGCAGCCTTCGTTCTTCTGTCAGAGGTGGGGTGGGTGGAGCCAGTCGTGCATCACCATCTGGCCTGGTTCTAGGGGTGGTCGGGATGAGATCATCAGGCTGTGAGCTCCAGCCTATGGTAGGTAACCGCGCCCTTCAAATACATTGGAGCCTGTCTTGCAGGCCGCCAGATATAGTTTTGGTTCCCCAGTGATATAGTGTGTGTTTAGTTTTGTCTCTGACCATGGCCTGGATTTCTGACTCTGCTTCAGCCTGCCGATTTTGTACCTCAGCTGTCCTCTTGGTTTTTGCCCTTGACCCTTGCCTGGATTTTCGACTCTGCTACTGCCTGATGATTTTGTACCTTCGCTGCCCTCTTGGTTTTGACTCGGACTTCTGACTTCGTTTTTCGGGTCTTGATTCTTCCCCTGGCGACCTTCCTGCTCTGCATGCTCATAATAGGCAGCTAGCCCCTGGGCTCCGCTGTAATTCCAGATCCCTGTATAGGGGTTAAGGGTCTCGGGGTTTCTTGGGGTGCTGCTTTACCAGCAGCTCAGCCTCACAGCGGATGGTCGTCACACATACACAGGCCACTTTAATACAGGGGACTGATATTCAGTAGGTCCCAGGGGGTGGAGCCTAGAGAGGAGACGGGGAGTGCCAGCACAGTCAGACAGTTGCTGTGAGGAGAGCATGGAAGGAAGACGCAGGGGACCCTGCGGCAGCAACAGGACGGCGCCTCTTAGGAGAGCGGCGACCCAGACTCGGAAGGGGGTTTACCCAGGACTCGTTGGTGCCAGCTGGGGACCCAGGTCGACACCGGCATACCCGAGCCGAGGTAGACAGACGCAAGGTTGAACCCTAACTACAGACCGGCAAGCTGAGGGCCCGACACACACAGGGAGCCGAAGCACCCCTAAAGCAGCCCAACATCAGTTCCTCAGCTGGGTTCACGACACCGACAAAGTCAGAGACTTTAGGTAACAGACCACGAGGACAAGAGACTTGGCTCAAGAGGGGCAAATAGAGACAGAGCAAGAGAGTAACAAGACGACTAGGCCATATTGAGGACATCACTGTCAGACTCTGGAAAAACCATCACGACCTGCGGTTACAATACCCGTTAACCTAGAATATACCGTGTACCTGTTTCCATCTGGTGCAACTAAAGAACAGTTTGAGCTGAAGTGGTGTCTGTTGTCCTTTCATTCGGCGCCTGGAGGGCTACAGTATCATCACCGGAGGTGAGGACTACTACTCCCCTCATCCACCCTTTCTTTTGGGCATTTTTCTGGTCCCCACCTTTGCTGTACCCTATTATTGGTTGACTTGTATGATACCTTGGCACCATGTGACCCTTGAAGGTGCCCAAACATATTAGATAACTGTCTACCAACAGCTATTTCTCCTGTGCTCCCCATTCAAATGCAAGCCATGCTTGGGAAGGGCAAAGTAGTCTGTTGCCAGACACCTATGGGGCCACTCCAAGGATAACAGAAAAAGCCTTCTCTCCCAACATCATCCATTGGGTAAGAGTCAAGAGACCCCCAACTACACATTACTGTAGATGCTTCTGCCAAAATTGGTAAGTTTGGCTAACTTTTACTTACTAACTTTCGTTAAGAAATCTGTTTTTCTAAAATAGAAGACTTGGATAATTAGGCTAGCCAAAACATCAAGGGGACTCACAAGGTGAATATCCGCGACTTAAAGGGCGAGGGAAAACATATACAGACTGCTTGAAGTAAACGGCCTGACAGGCAAGAAAAGTGATAAATAATAGTTCTAAACTGCCGTGCAGCGCTCCGGCTTCTAGGTGTAAATTATGCTGAAGATATTCAACCTTTCTACCTGATAAATATGCAGATGTGAACTACTGGAGGGACTTTCCGAGACAGATGTAGAGATAGGAAGCAGGAGGTTATTTAATGATTCTACAGTGCAAATCTATGCAGTCAACAAAAATTTGCAAACAACATCTCGCCATCTTCAGACAGCGGCTCTTCACTTAGATTTCACTTCTTGGCAGAGACTTGTCAGTGTTTGCAAATGTATTAAGTGTAAATGCAGCAAACACAATTTCTAATATTTTCATTCATACGTTATAACAAAATGAGAAAAGCTCTTGATCCTTCCATGAAGGATCTCGTTACCGACGTACCAATCGGCTTCAATAAAGTGTCTTGTCACCTATGGGTTAATCACCTTCCACAAAGGATCTCGTCAGCTAAGAACCAATCAGATTCAATAAAGGATCTCTTCAACTATAGATCAATCAGCTTCAATAAAAGATCTTGTCACCTGTTGGCCAATCAACTTCAATAAAGTGTGTTGTCACTCATAGGCTAATCAACTTCCACAAAGGATCTCACCCTCTATAGATCAATCAGCCTCAACAAAGGATCTCTTTATCTATGGACCAATCAGCTTCAATAAAGGACTTTAATCACCTATCAACTTCAATAAAGGGTCTCATGACGTATGTGCCAAATAACTTCCACAAAGGATCTCGTCATCTATAGACCAATCAGCCTCAATAAAGATTTTTTGTCACCTGTCAACTTCGATCTTGTCATTTATAAGCCAAGCGGCTTCAACAAAGGACCTCATCACCTATGACCTAATCCGCTTCAATAAAAGATCTTGTCACCTGTTGGCCAATCAACTTCAATAAAGTGTTTTGTCACCCATAGGCTAATCAACTTCTACAAAGGATCTCACCCTCTATAGATCAATCAGCTTCAACAAAGGATCTCTTAAACTATAGACCAATAAGCTTTAATAAAGGATTTTGTCACCTGTAGGCCAATCAACTTCCATAAAGAGTCTCATCACCTAGGGGCCAAACAACTTCAAGTAAAGGGTCTGGTCACCTATGTGCCAATCAACTTCAATAAGGGATCTCTTCATCTATGGACTAATCAACTTCAATAAAAGGTTAATTTACCAATGGGCCAATAAAATGTATTATAAAGTTTCTTGGGCAGTCAACTTCAATAAAAAGAAAATCTCACTTTCTTCACCTATGGGTTAATCAACTTCTCTATAAAAGGTCTCTTCATCTGTGGGCATAGGTGGACAACCTTGCGAAGAACACATGTTGTCCTAGTCAATGCTGGAATGGTGGATTCAAAACAAGATGACTGGAAAGGCATTGCTCGAGCACATTACGGGGCCGATACAGTAAACTGTTTACACCAGTTTTCTTTGAAAAAATCATAATTTTCGTTGTGGAACATAAGATTGTGCAAGCAGTCTTTCACAGTGTCAGGCTGAGCGGAGCTGGGGCAGGACAAGGGTGTGGCATCGCCCGACCGTCTAATTCAGTGTTACTCAGTCCTATTGCTCCACAACAGATCTTTTCCTTAGCATTGCACTGGTGTTGAAATTATTATTAAGGCATCAAAAAATGTCACATAATCCCTTACTCATGCAACACTAAGCAAATACAAGAAACATGATCTGTTGGGGTGCCGGAAGAACTGGAGTTTGGGAAACACTGGTCCAATTCATGACGAGCTGTGGTGTACCTTATGCTAGAAATATTACTCTAGTCTCTGACTGGAGTTGTATTTG